>CM045762.1:189377528-190577528 GCA_025200525.1 Camellia lanceoleosa | reverse complement strand
GCCTCAGCTACTGTCTTCTTAGCCATTTCAAGGTCGGCATTCATCTTTTCCATCTCTTCTTTTGTCATTTTCAAATCGACATCCGCAAGGTTTACCCGTTCTTCAACAACACGGCGAAGCAGATTTACATGCTTCATCTTCTTCTGCTTCGCAGCCGCTTTCAAGCATTATTTTTCAGCTCTTTTTGCCTTTGCCTCTGCCTCTACCTTTTGCGTAGCAATAGCTAAGTCAGCTATCACCGACTTGGCTCTATTATGCTCATTTTCCACTTCGGCTTTCAGTGAGTTAATTAATTTAATGGCATCATGCTGGCGCCGACCAATTTCAGCTATCCGTTTGGCGGTCTGAAAACAAACTTAGGTTAAAGCAAGAAAATTAAATTTAACCCAAGTAAAGCCGTCACGTCTCAAAATTTGGACAATTAAATATTAAGTTAGGACTAAACCTCAATTAATATTCCATCATCCAAATCCTAGGGGTGAAACAAAAAAAAAATAAATGCCAACCAAACCATCCACCATAATTTCATTACTAACCAATACCTCCAACATTAAAGTAACAATACATAGTCAAAATAACTTAAATAATGTACGGTTACAAACCATGACAAATTATCCCAATACTAAAGTCATAAAAAAAAAAAATACATAAACCAATATCAACCCTAAACTCAAGAAAACAAAAGAAATCCAAGAGGCATGTCCAATAACTATAGTTATTCCACATCACCACCGTAGCCCCAACTAATCTTGCAAAGGAAGCTTGGCTGCACTCAAACAGAATGCACTCGAGTTGCCAAAAGACAAAACGGGCCAGTATATAGGTATACTAGTATGAGTACATAATTTAACACCCACGTTTCACCAAACACAAACAAAAATACATTTAATTCTTGTTGCGGGACAAGACAAGTAGTTCAAACCGCACCGAGACGAATGGGTAATTTCCCGAGATACGGTGGTATTTAGTTTCTTGCCCGTACACAAAGAAATATAAATTGAGTATAAAATAAACAAAATAGAAATAAAAATATGGTGGGTCAGCCCTACATAAAAAGTTAGTAAGACCCACCATCCTGCAAAAAAAAATAAAGGTAGTATAATTTAATCATAAGTAACTTGGTAAAAAAGTATAAAAATGCACCGTTTCATACTTAAATAATTTGAATTGATCAAAACTCAAAAAACAAAAGTTGTACAAAATCAAATTTCCTAATTTATCGAGATCGTTTACTATTTTTGAAACTGAACAAGTTGAGAGAAAAACTTAATAGAAAATCCTAACCGAAATTTGATCAAAAAATCTGGAACTGAAAACGAAAAGAAACTGCTGTAAGATGAATTTTTTCGAAAAAGTTCAAAATAGGAAAAATGTTCAGAATAATGTTTTACTTCAATTTATGCAAAACCAATAAGCTTGTCTCACTCTGTACGTTTGTTTGATTCTGTAGGTAATCAACTTGGAGGTCCATCCTAGCACTGACACTACCTCCCTTTTGTCAACTTATGCATACCCAGGCACTGGAAGAAGCCCATGCACTTATTAGAGTTTTGAGAATTTTTGGCTTGTACTCTTATTAGCTAAGGTTGACTGTACATAATGTTTAGTTGGATGCCCAATCTTAGAATTGGAGCTATGTGACTGTATATAACTAACTCAGTCTCAGATGCATATCTTTTGTATGGCTAATTTCTGACTATTGTGTATGATCCTAGCATGTTGATAGTAGTTCAATGGTTATATTTCTAGGTCATTTTTGGCTATCAAACGCTTCCAGACAGGCCCCATATATTATGTATAACAAGTTAAGTGTCTGTTTCCGAATAGGTCATGCCAAACTTTTAGGGGCAAGTTTGGGGCATGACACAATGTACCCTTTCGACCATTTGACCTAGTTGCATATAGTGAAACTATAGTGACTATTCCAATCTAAGACAGGATGCCACCCATTTGCAGGATGTTCTGAAAAATCGTTGTTTGAAATAGTGCAGCCTTGATCATGCCAAAAATCTAGGACATGTTAACCCTACCCCATCATAAGGGTGTTTTGGCTCTCTTTTACCTGGTATGTGCTTTATAGTAAAACTGTACATGAATGCTCATATCACTGGTATAAGTTGATAACAGTTTTGGGGGCAGAGTTCAAGGATTACAGTTCTTCAGCCATAATTATAACTAGTGCGAATTGGGCCGGAGTGCTATCCAATTTTGATTGTTATTTTTCTTTTCTTTCTTTTGCTAGGTAGTTTACCATCATAGCTTCAGAAAGGCCCAATATTCCCCAAGTTGTGTGGACTCGTTCTGGCAGGCTTTGCAAAACTCAAGACTTTGTTGGTGGTCAGCCAATGTTAGTTTCACTCCCACCGGTTACTCGTCGAAGAAGGAAGAAGTAGGCATCAGCACCAGTACAAGGCACTTTGCGAACACCTGTTCGTGCACACAATTCACCAGCATCTCACCTACTTAGATCAAGAATGGCACAGAACACAGAAGAATTTGCTGCCATGATGGCAACTTTTCAGAGAACCATGGATACTGTAAGACAAAGGATGGTTGAACATGATGAAATTATCGCTGATCTACAACGTACATATGAGGCATTAGCATCAAGCGTGCATCCAGTCCTGGCTACTCAGCTGACCCTTGATCCACCTCCACTAGTGAAAAATCCCCAAGTCCTAGATCCTTAAGAAATGTTTCCACTGGCTCCGACTTACAGACCTCTGACATAGCCCCATACGGGAACCCTTCCCTTTGATATCAATGAAATTGATCCGGTCCTGATCAAAATTACGAGGCATGAGAAAGCACTGAAAAAGCCCCAGGGCTTCAATTCAATTCCCAAAATTGAGGACGGGTGCACCGAGGCTTCGGTCAAATTTCTAGAGAAATTTAAGATGCCCCACATCGACAGATTCGATAGGAGCAGGGATCCAATTGTGCATGTCTGCCTGTTTTCAGATGTATTAAGGCCCATTGGTCTCTTTCGCGCTTAGAAGCTCTCATTGTTTGGGAGAACTCTGTCTAATGTAGCGACTATTTGGTATGCTAAACTAGAAGAATCCACTAAGCAAAATTAGGAGGAGTTGTTAGAGGAGTTTGTGAACTAATACTCTTATAACACTCAGATAGATGTAACCATGTGAGTTGGAGGCCACTACGCAAAACCCCAAAGAATCTTTCATCGATTTTGTCGCTAGGTGGAGTGCCAAGGCAGCCCGAATGACAAATAGGCCTTCTGAAGAGAGCAAGTTCGGCTAGTGGTCCAAAACCTTGAGCCAGACATGTTGCAGAGAATGAGAGTAGCACCATTATCCATATTTTCTTCCCTTCATGAGCTGGGAATCTAGATTGAGAGTGCATTCAAAAAGGGCATCATCCACAAAACTAGCGAACCTGCAAGAAGGCTATTCTCTCGAAGTACCGATACTCGTAATAACACTATTCTACGGCCTGCAGACGTCAGTACCGTTGTTACATCAGCCAAGATGGCCGATCCTTTTGCTGCTGCCACAACCTCACAAACCTCACAAACCACTGGTCCACCTCGAAACCAAAGAATCTTTGTCCCTCTTCATATGAGCCCAGCCCGCGCCCTCAAAATGTTAGTACAAAGGGGACACCTCAAGCCCCTCGATCCTCGACCTCTCCCTGACCCATTACCATCTAGACATGACCCTACCCAGTATTGTCTCTTTCACCAACAACACGGTCATCCCACAGACCTGTGCTACCATTTACGTCATGAGATCCAAGATCTCATTGACAACAAAGTCATTGCTCCACCTAAATCGAATGTGACCACCAACCCACTTCCCGTCCATAACCAAGTCCCACCACCCAGAAACATCGACCTGATCCATACATTGCCATCCACTTACAACCCCAGCATATACATCACCCAAACCCATTTACCCAAGCCTGAGGTGTCCATTCTAGAAAACATGAACTTATGTATAATGGATGCACCTAAACCCCAATCGTCGCAACCCCAAAAACTTGAACTCCCTAGTAGTCTAATTCCAGTCAAACCCACTCCAAAGAGCCGGGCCAACCAGTTCACCAAGACCAAGTCGGTTCAATTACCTCGCAGGCACCAATAGCCAAAAACACTACTTCTGAGTTGTTAAGCATGATTGAAGATCTTCGGAGCATTGTAGCAGATTTAGCCTGTGGGATCTTGGCTTCGTCATCAACTAAATCATGTGCCAGAAATTTCATGTCAAAAAGCTCCCTAATCTTAGGGTGAGCTACAATTGGAAAGGGCCAACCCGAAGGTATCTTAAGTCTGGGTGATGACATGTTAACAACAAGTGGACCTCACTCCATTACAGCCACCCAATCCATTGGCAAAGTTGAAGCAAGTGGAAAAAACGAAGTCAGTGCAAGTAGTGATCCTTATGCACATCTCCAATGTGCTATTGAGGCTTTAAAAGTCAAAGGGTTGAACAAACAGGAAGTGATTGCAATTGTTACAAAGACTATGGATGACACTTTTGTCGCTCAGGTTAGAAGCATTTTGAACCAAGGGGTAAGCAATGAAAAGGGATTTGTCGCTCAGGTTGGGAGCATTTTGAACCAGGGGGTAAGCCATGAAAAGGGATGTTGTACCAAAAACACCCCTTCCAGGTCCAGTCCTACACTCGTAAGAGATTATCAAACCCAGTCAACACATGCCGACCCTTCTGTCAATACTTCCAGGACTGGTAACCGCATCTTCAATCTCCTTTACATGACCTTGTCTAAAACTTTCCAAATCCTCATGGGACAAGGCCACCACAAACCCCTTGATTTTCGACCTCTCCTTGATCGCCTTCCAGCCAGGCATGATGCGGCCAAGTATTGTGCTTTCTATCAGCAACTCGGCCATGACACTAATCGTTGTTTTCACCTTCGCCATGAAGTTCAAGACTTGATTAACAACAAGATCATCACTCCACCAGGTTCTACAAAGTCTATCAGCACTGGATCTATGAACTTGGGGGATACCTGGTCCTATGATTAGAGGTGAACCACCTGCTGATAGTACGCATTTTACTCCAAATATGGTGGATGGCATGCACTGATTTTTGAAAATTGGAAATACTTTTTGTTTTACTTTCTGAACTGGGTGTTGAGTTAGTCTTGTTGTGTCAGAGTGTGGTGATCTCAAGGGTGTTAACCCAGGGATCACTGTTCTATTTGTGTTTGTCTTGTCTTTTTCTTCTTTCTTTTAAGTCTGTTTCAGTCATTGAGCCAAAAGATTTGAACGAAACGGAAGTAATTTTCACCTACTTCTCTGTGCCTTTAAATCATCGCATTAACAAAACTTTTCCAAAACTATGATGAAAACACAGAGGAAGGAACTCCTCTAGATTTGCAAAATTTGACTGACTGAGAGGAAGAGAGGTGTGCTAAGCCCTTGATAAATGAGATCATTTCTATTAATGTGGGTACTGAGAAGGATCCTGACTTGGTCCAGATTGGTTCTATATTGCCTTCGTAAGAGTACGAGCGATTAGTCACTTTGTTAAAAGATTTCAACAAAATATTTTTGTGTGGTCCTATGAAGACATGCCTGGAATTGATCTTGAGATTGGACATCATAGGATCCCTCTCGACTTGAGGTCCGACCTCCTTAGCTTTCGAACCTTGATTCAAAATGTTCAGTAATCAACCAAAGTATAAGGCTTGCATAGCCGGAATGGAGGCATCCCTTGAACCAGGGGCAATAAGGTCAAATGTGATTCAGAATGAAAGCAGTCCTTGAATTAGGGGCAATAAGGTCGAATGTGACAAAGATTCAAACTGGATCGTTTCTCAAGCTAATGAAGACTGGAAAAGAAGTCAAATCTCGGAATATGAAAGAATGAGTTTTATTATTGAAGGACAATCGAGTTCCTATCCACTACACTAGGGGAAAATTCAGACCCAATTAGCCTAGTCCCTACATCATCATGTCTATCCGGTCAAGTGTAGCAGTTATTCTTATAGATTTAGATGGCCTAGAGATCTCATAACCAATCGACATGGACAAGATAAAACGAAAGTACCACCATTGAGAGGCTCACTGGGCTAAAAATCTAGAAGGGCGACCCAGGCAAAAGTTAGAGCAGAAAAAAAAATAGAAAGTGAAAGAAAATGAAAAAAAAATAGAAAAATGAAAAAATTGAAAAGCTCGCAAGGTTGAAAACCTGAAAGGGCGGCTTTGACAAAAGTTAGAGCACAAAAGGAGAGTGTTAATACCAGAGTGAACCTTAGTCGGAACTACATATGGCCTGATTCCTATCTTTGGGATACGTAGGCAGCCTCATCTTGAAGTTCGGCCCTAATCATTTTTTCAACTCACTCATCTCGTCCATGTTTGATTGGTGTATCTTTATTCAACTCAACTATCCATATTTGATTGACTCGTCCCTATTTGATTCAATTGCCCTATTTCTCCTTCATGACAGATTCAGTTACAAGACAAATTCAGTTATACATCTCAAAGGTTGATTTCATGTTGATTGAGTAGTGGTCATTTGCGAAAATATATTTTGAGGACTTTTAATGAAGTTGATTGATTTTCTAAAAATTTATTCTATTTTTGCAAAACTCATACCATTCTTTGGATAAAAAAGGGAAAATTTTCAGTGCTCACAACTTGACTCACATGATTTCAAAACAGAGAAGTGGAACAAGCATGCTAATCAAACTCTTATATTGATCAAAATCGTTTTAATCAAAAAACCAAAAGAAAAGGGCAAAGCGATGAACTAAGGGCACAGTCGAGTCAGGTTTTCGTCCTTTATCTGCACTTCGAATTCTCGTCACCTTAATCAAGCAATCGCCGAAAAATGCACAGTAGTTGTCGTCGACGATGCTTTTCCGTCGGGCAGTCGATCGGTGATGTTTTGTTTTGTATTCATTTTATTCCAGCAAGCATAAAAGGGTGAGTTTGGGATGGTTTTTGCTCGTTGTTGCTGGCGATGCTTTTTCATCGGGCAGTCGAGCAGTGTTGCTCTGTTTTGTGTCCATTTTATTCTGGCAAGTGTATGGGGGTGCATTTGGGATGCTTTTTTCTTTGTTTTCATTTCATTGAGTTGTGTTTTGTTTTTTGGTCAATGATAAGCTCAATATTCAATTCAGAATTCATCAAAGTGAAGCCATTTTCAAGTTCAAAATTCAAAACAAAATGATTTTTATGCTTAGTGTTGTGTCTTCATGCCATCCGGATTTGCAGAACACACTCGTTTTATTAATGCCAGAGATCAACCCCAATCAAATTTGTACAAGCATATATACAAAAAAAAAAAAAAAAAAACAAAGACAAAAAAAAAAAAACAAACAGAAAAAAAATAAAATAAATAAAAATAAAAATAAATTTATTATTTTCCCAATGACGGCCACACGCCAACCTCACTTGCTCAACTCTCCCGCCGATTTCTTCATCTCGATTTCATCTTGGGAGACCCTTGAAGGCCCTGCCTCAATGCTTACAAGACCGCCGAGAGTTGACTCACGATCATCAAAAGCGGCGGAACTCCAAATCGGACCATGACGGTGCCCTTCCATTTCACCTCTTTATTCTCCGCCTTCAGGATGCTAATCTCTACTCGTGCATCGTTGTACATATGTTGGAGCAGAGAAAGTTGGGCGTTTAATCGGTATACCTCATTTGTCCTGTTCTGCAGTCGATGAGATAAGTTAGAGACCACAACCACTGTCTCCATACAGGACTTCAGCATGCAGTGGTTGGCTTCAATGTCAGATTGAGCTGCCGTTATTTGCTCAACTGACAGCGTAGGAAGGTTAGAAAGAGTAGGAGCAGGGGCACTCTATCTGGGGGAGCTTATGGGATCATTAAGGTCTAGAAAGAGAGTGAGGGGACGAGACGAGGCCATGTGTCAGAGGAGAGAGGTGTAAAAGAAAGGAGTGGTAGAGTAATAGCAAAGAGTAGACTGAGTTTTGGCAGCCTTTCTCCTCTGCTCAATCTCTCTATTCTATCTCTCTAAAGCAATGATGAAAAAGAAAATGAAAGAGAAGAAGGAGACAGAAGAGAGTGATGAAGAAAAAGACAAAAGAAGAGAAAAAGAAGAAGAGAGTGATGAAGAAAAAGAAAGAATATGAGAAAAAGAAGAAAAGAGTGTGAAAAAAGAGACAGAAGAGGAAAAGGAGAAGAAGACGGAAGAGAAAGACAAAGAGGGTGAGAGAGCTGAGGCAATTTGTCGGCCGACTGACGGAAAAATCAAAGCCGCGTGTCAGGCGTGTCAGGCGCGACATTTGACGAGAGAGAGAGAGATAAAAATAGGAGAGGCGAGAGAGTTGCATACATATGTGTATATGTATTGTATATCTATGCATTATATATATTTATTCGAATATTTTTGTCACAAGAGTGGCTTAATTAAGTGGTCTGGTTCGGCAGTTAAGGACTGGCAGGTTGAGCTTGAGATTGGGGGTCCGAACCCCCGTATCAACACATTTATGTTTGTTTTTCATTATTTTTGTGTGTTTTGTGTACGCTGACATCAGCAAACACCATAATCCTTATCAGTAATGGAATATGCCAGCGGACGTTAGCGAATAGAATATTCCTTATCAATAATGAAATATTCCCCGAATGTGTATATCGTATGTACATATCTATGTGTATTTTTATATATATGTGTGTGTGTCTTTGTATATGTATATAGCTTGCCTGTGTGTGCCTATATACATATTTTTATTATGTATATGGTGTGTATATGTATACGATATTTGGTATTTACAAAAAAAAAAAATTTGATTTAAAAAAAAAATATCATTCTACTATACCTTTTTCCACTCGCGTGAGATGTGTTTGGACTTCAAATTTACCTTCGCTCCTTTCACGTGAAACGTGTTAGGATTTGATGTTTACCCGGTTAAAACCTTCACCCTCTTCGTATGAGCTACGGCTAGGTACGGCTGTTGTTTAGTTCACTTTCCTCCTCTCGCGTAAGACGCGTTTGGATCTCAAGTTCACTTTCTTCCTCTCGTGTGCGACGCGTTTGGATCTCAAGTTCACTTTCCTCCCCTCGCGTGAGACGCGTTTTGGATCTCAAGTTCACTTTCCTCCTCTCGCGTGCGACGCGTTTGGATCTCAAGTTCACTTTCCTCCTCTCGCGTGAGACGCGTTTTGGATCTCAAGTTCACTTTCCTCCTCTCGCGTGAGATGCGTTTGGATCTCAGGTTCACTTTTCTCCTATCGCGTGAAACGCTTTTGGATCTCAAGTTCACTTTTCTCCTCCCGCGTGAGACGCGTTTGGATCTCAAGTTCACTATTCTTCCTCTTGGGTGAGACGCGTTTGGATCTCAAGTTCACTTTTCCCCTCTCGCGTGAGATGTGTTTGGATCTCAAGTTTACTATTCCTCCTCTTGCATGAGACGCGTTTGGATCTCAAGTTCACTATTCCTCCTCTTGCGTAAGACGTGTTTGGCTCTCAAGTTCACTTTCCTCCTCTCCCGTGAGACGCGTTTGGGTCTCAAGTTCACTTTCCTCCTCTCACGTGAGACGCGTTTGGATCTCAAGGTCACTTTCCTCCTCTTGCATGAGACGAGTTTGGATCTCAAGTTCACTTTCCTCCTCTCGCGTGAGACGCGTTTGGATCTCAAGTTCACTATTTTTCTTCTCGCGTGAGACGCGTTTGGATCTCAAGTTCAGTTTTTTCCTCTCACGTGAGACGCGTTTGGATCTCAAGTTCACTTTTCTCCTATTGCGGAAAACGCGTTTGGATCTCAAGTTCACTATTTCTCCTCTCACGTGAGACGCGTTTGGATCTCAATTTCACTATTTCTCCTCTCGCGTGAGATGCGTTTGGATCTCAAGTTCATTTTTCTTCTCTCACGTGAGACGCGTTTGGATTTGTTCACTATTTCTCTTCTCGCTTGGGATGCATTTGGATTTGTTCACCGTCTTTCCTCTTTTTCGCGTGAGACGCGTTAGGTTGTTGATTCACTCGGTGAAAAAATCAGGTGCGCCTGGTGTTCACATCATCTTTCCCCCTTTCGCGTGAGACATGTTAGGCTATTTATTCACTCGGTGAAAAACATCAGGTGCACCTGGTGTTCACACCATCTTTCCTCCTTTCGCGTGAGACACGTTAAGTTGTTTATTCACTCGGTTAAAAACATCAAGTGCACCTGTTGTTCACACCATCTTTTCTCCTTTCGGGTGAGACGCGTTAGGTTGTTTATTCACTCGGTTAAAAACATCAGGTGCACCTGTTGTTCACACCATCTTTCCTCCTTTCGCGTGAGCCGTGTTAGGTTATTGATTTACTCGGTTAAAAACATCAAGTGTGCCTGTTGTTCACATCACATTTCCTCATTACGCTTGAGACGCATTAGGTTGTTGATTTCTCTTGGTTGAGGTCTTCCCTCTCTTTTCGTATGCAATGCGAGGATATGTTTTTGATTGGTTACACTTTCTCATTAGTCATTCATGTTATCGTATTGCTCATTGCATGATCATAAGTTTTTCAAAAATAATCGGCTTTGCGTAGCGTATAAGTCCAGTTCTCAAAATCTTCCTGCATATCATTAGCATCTTGCCCCTGAACTATGCTAGTTTGATTCTTTGCCATGGGATACGTATACAACCTTTAGGTTCAACCACATGCATTACATCTTGTTTGTTTTCCCAAGTCTTACGGCCTTGTCAAAAGGGTCGTCTTCGGGCTTTGCCATTCACTTACGTCATAAAATGACTTCGAGCTCTATCAAAGAGGGGCAACTATAGACACCGCATTTTGATCGACCCTAAGACTTAGGCGCTTTCTGTTGATTACTCGATGATGACAATCAGAATGCGTTTCTCACAGAATCCTCAGTAAGAGAGATGGAATTTGAACTTGAATCCCAACCTTTACACATTTTTTTGGCCAAACTATTTTAGACCTTAAAACCCTCTTTTCAAAATATTTTTTTTCAAATGTTTCTACGATGTTCCGAGGATCCCATTTCATTTAAAATATTGCACTTTTCAGTAAGCTAAGTAAGAACAAAGTGGAAATAAATTGAAGGAAGGTGAACTCTTTGAAAAAATATTTAAAAACATCTTCTTTATAGGTTTGGAGTTGAAGGAAATATGAGGGGATGGAAGAAAACTGGTTTAGGAAAAGATGAACATCAAATCATTAAGAAGAAAATAAACAACCTTTACTAAATTACGCATATCTTTTTGTACACTTGGAATTTAAATATGAGGCCACCACCATTGGAAAGTAAACTTCTGGGGCTTCAATTTAGATCCACGAATCACCTAAAACCAAGTCTGGATAAGGGAGATATGCCCGTTTGAAGTTGGGCTTAAGGAGTAGATTTTGTTGACTGGCCTGAGGGAAATGAATAGCCTTCACTAAATTAGGCATATCTCTTTGTACATTTGGAATTTAAATGTAAGGCCACCACCATTGGAAAGTAGACTTCTGGAGCTTTAATTTAGACCCAAGAATTACCTAAAACCAACTCCAAATAAGGGAGATATCCCGTTTGAAGTTAGGTTTAATAGCAGATTTTGTTGACTCGGCTCAAAATAGTAGCAGCACCATTTTTCTTAGTTTTGGCTCGGTTGGGACACCCCATTTACCTATTTTCTGATTCATTCAAGTGCACCCAATCATCCTCTATTTTGTCCACTCACCCTCGATTATCAAAAGAGGTTTTGGCCTTGTCATAAAGGATGAATCAAAGCAATAAAGTCTTGATCATCATTTGTCATCATTCTCATGCCCACCACCTTTGTCTTCCACCTTGTCCCCCATTCCTTGACTTGTTTATTCCTACATGGCTTATACATTTAGATCATATATTGAAGATGAGGAGGATAGAAAAGAGAGAGAGAAAAATCATTTGAGGGCATTAGAGAGAAAAGAGAGCAAAAGAGAAAAAATTGTCTACATTTCAACCTTGAGCCAAGACACTTCCAAGCTTCCATAGCTACTGAAATTCCTCATTTCCATACACCAAAACCACTCCAAAAATTCTGATATAGCCAAAGATCAATTTCCTTGATCATAAAGAAGAGTGTTTAGTGATTGAAAGTGAGAAAAACTAGAGAGTCAGCCACTTTCCATACGATAAACTCCATAATTTCGAATTAAGGATTTGAGAACACACTTCCTACACTTGAGGGTGATCAATAGGGAGTTTGTGAACGAAGGAGTTCATCTTTTCCTTGGAAGGTGAATTTCACAAACCTTTTATTTTCTTGCATTTCTTACTTATTTTGCTCTTTTTCTTTGATTTATTGTTATATTGTATATTGTTGTATTCTAATTGAAAGTGGTGAATTGAAGTCCCATATATGTTATTTTTAGCATGAGAAAGAGACCTTCCACGCTAAATGGTTTAATCTCTTCGGAGGTTCATTACCAGGGCATTACATCTATCTCATGCCAAGAACAACTCCTTGTTTGACGCTTCTGTTATTTTAGTTGACATAACTCTCATTTTTGGACTAAAATGACTAAGGAATGGCAAGCTAATTAAAAGGGCTAATAAATGGGTTAAAAGAGGTAAAACAAGATAATAAAATCAAGTTGGGTGACGTTAATTACATACTCTTAGTGATGATAATGGTTCAAGAGTCAATGTTTACCACTTCCCTTAAGGTAACTCCATGATAGAGAGGAGGTCTTGTTGGTCTTTTGTTTTCATTCATTGAGCCTTTGTCCCATCGAGCCATGGATCATCACACAATAACCTTACGACCATTGATGATTTGTGGATCGATTCTAATCCTCCCTTGATTTGTTTCATGATAGGGTGGAGCAGAGAGGATAAACATCCCCTACAAACACTCTGTTTATGCTCTGTTTCTTGTCTGTGGCAGTAGGGTAGTACCAAAAATCCGGCCGGCCACTCCACTTTTTACGGGCAGTGCCATTCTCATGGTAGAACAGAAAAGTGACTAGGGTGAAAATAGATTATTTTTCTGACTGCGAAACAGAACAGAAACTGACAGTAAGCAGAGAGTTTCCGAGAGGATATTCTTATTCGTATACGAGTGGTTCCTCACTTCCCGTGCCTTTGATTTAATTCTTTAATAGTAATATGTCGTAATTATTACTTAGATTAATTTGAATTTGTAATAATTAGTTAATTTAGCTTGCTAATTCATTTGGATTTGTAATAAGTAGTTAATTCGGACGTTCGAACCTTCCTGCACGAGGACAAATATGTAATAATTTGTGTATGTCTTCCAACTCCCATTCTTTCTCCCTTTTATTTATATGCTTATGATGGATAGTATATAGCATCATGTTTTCCTTAACATTTTCCATGAATTGCATCCATTCCTTTTACATGTATAAAAGTTTGGCTCACCATCTTAAACAAATGTCAACTTCAAACTCCTTACTTGAATACATGCACTATCACATGCCTTGAATTGACTCGCATGCCATGTTAGTAGCCGAGCCTATTAATTGTATGTTGTATGTGTTGCATTAGTCATGTTGCATTATTTTGGATCATGCATTTTTTTTAAAATTATTTTCTTTCTTTTGGCTCACCTTCGGACATTTGGGGTAAGCATTTTTGCTTTAGCATATTACATGCATGCGATTGCTACCATATCAAACATATTTACCTTCAGGCTAAATACTTAGTTGATATACCTGTTTAAATGCCTGTGGATGAAGGCTATTTGCTTAAATTGGGATACTTTGATTAATGTATATGTGAGATCATTTTTTTAAGTGGTACATATTCAAAACAGTTTTTTCAAAACAAAACATGAAATCAAAACATTCCAAATTTCGTGAAATTAGTCTATACTTGTATGCATCACATAGTAAAGATAGCATAATAATCAGAACAAGAGCATATACTGTACATAAGACTCACATATGATTAGTAGAGGCCGATCTTTGATCGGATGAGTGGGGTGCTCAATTCATGACCTTCCCTTCTCATATTTAAGTTCACGAGCCGAGACACTTTGGTGATGATGGACTAGTGGCCTTTGGCATGAGTCACGGGTTTCCTAAATTTCCAAAATATTTAGGTGGCGACTCTGAAATCTAGCAATGCAATCCATTTTTGGCATTCTTGATTCAAAATCGATTTTTCAAAAGATTTGTCGGATTTGGACTCATTTGTGCTTATCTATTTTCACATTGCATTTGTGAAATCAGATTCAAAACCACAGGAGTCCAAACTATAGGGCTATTATATCTGAGGAGACTAAACCCTTCCGAGGAGCACGAAAAGCAAGCTACATATCCTATCTTCCCCTTACTCTTCAAAAAAAGTGTCAAACACTGAGATCATAAAAGGTAATTATGACGATTAAACAGAGTGATGGTGATTTTGAGGCTAGGGTTCAGGTTGTCAGATGTAGTAGTCATAACTGGACTGGAGCTCTCCCCTTTAGATAGGTGAGAAGTCGTGGTGGATTCACTAGTTAGGTCAACCATAAGAACTCTACAATTTCAATCCAAAAAACCTTGCACGAATCACAAGAATGGAAAGAGGAATTGAATGGGCTGGAACAAGTAAAATCACATACAGACCTCTATGGGAGCATAACAATCAGATTAATGGGTCATCTATGAACCAAAAAAAATAAATCAAATAAGGGAAAATGAACTTTCAATCAAAACAAATGCTGAATTGTGTTTAAGAAAGTAGAAAGAAAGAAAATTGGGGAGAAGATGGACAGCCCTCAAACACTCATCCACAGGAGCCAAAATATACAAAGAGAGGCTAGGATAGCCCTCACAAGGGTCGACTAGGCCAGAGAGGCCTTTGGCTGAAGCCGAAACAACTCTGTGCGACCTTGGCTAGTTCCGACAGAGACTCAGGGACTAGCGGTGGAGGATGGGTCGTGATAGGTGATGGCTGGTTGGTGGCAGCAGCTATTTGGGTGACGGTTTTTAGGGTTTTGGCTTTGATACCATGTAATATAAGAGAATACAAAGCTTAAGTGATGATTATGATATCATCACCTTTTATATTAGTCAATCAACTGTTACAAAAGGAAGTCCCAAGGCACTAATTAAGGAATCACATTTTATATTGATTGATTAATTAACTGATTAAGGAATCACAGTCAATTAATCAATTATAATATAATCTAAATAAGGAAATATTCTAATAGATATGCTAACACCTCTGCTACATTTGATCATCATATTAGTAACTATAGTCTATATGAATACCTACTCTTAAAGTTCCTCACATCTTTGAAATGTGCTCATTTCAATATATTCACCATCTTGTCAGCTAGATTTTTTTGTTTGTAATTGTCTGTTGCTGACTACTGTTAGCAAAGACTTTTTTCCAATCATCTGAACTTTGATTGTTTTTGTGCTTATAAACACAAGCAGGTTAGACTCAATTATCCAGATGAGTTTCTAACATCAATAAGTGGTAGTTATCACACTGAACAAATTTTTGATGGTTACGACGGTGTGGACTATCATGTAATGACTTCTATCACATTTGGTACCAACCAAGGCAGCCATGGACCGTTTGGAGAAGCAGGCCAATATGACACAAAATTCAACTTTCAAATGGGGTAGGACCGGCTGTTTGGTGGATTTCATGGAAGTACTAAGGATGGGTTACTTGAATCTATTAGGGTTTATGTCAAGCCATTAGAAACTCTAAGCGACCTTAAATGTGCTGAAGACTTTATGAGTCGTTAATAATCTGATCAGACTAAGATGAAGAGTGCTACGAACTCCAGTGTAATTTAGCTGCCTGTAATAACAAGAACAGTGAGAATTTGCTGGCTGGGGTGTTCAATGTGTATCGTATTTTTCATGCCTGTACTTTTGAGACTAAAATATTGTTTGTATTATGTTAGAGAAATGTACAACTACTTGAATATGATGCTCCTTTGGAGTTGATCATTATTTGTTCCTTTTGACTGGTTCCACCCTCTGCTCATATCTTGACAATCCACACCTAATTGACTGGATGTCTAGTCATGTGTTTATCAAGACCGAGCAGCTAGGCCGAGTAAATTGTGCTTTTCTTTTTGTTTAGTTTGTTTGCACATCTATGCTAGCTTTGTGTAACTCTCTTGTTTTTTTTATGGCTTGTACTCAAATTTCATGTTGTCGTTTTATTGTTGAAAGGAATGCTTTTGATATATGATTTGTTAGGACAAAACAGAGTAGAATGTTACTAATTTGCATGCTAAGAACAATTATTTATTTCTGCATTTTTAGTAATGTTACTTCGTTCGTTTATCAGCCCTTAAAATTCATTTTTTTTTATTTTTAAATTTCAGCTTCTGAGTATTTTGAAAATACTAAATTAAGGGGTTAATCATTTGATAATGTAGTCGGTTTTGTGTTTACTTAAAATAGGAAACAAAATTTTGTTTTTTCAAAATAGTGCCTACTAATAATGCCTGAATTTTTGTTTTTTCAAAATGTTAGGTGTTAACCAACAATTAGGTGGATTTCATAACACTGAGGATGGTTTTGTTGATAATGGCCTTCATAAACAATTCTGCAACTCCTTCATGACAGATATTGTTTCAGTCTGCACATATAGACACGGGATGCTCTGTCTCCAAACATATCCCCCTTCTACAAAAATTAGTACAGTGAGTTGAGGAGAGCTCGAATACACTTTTTGGGAATTGGTTTCTGTTTTGCAATTCTTAAATAACAGAGAGATATATATGATTTGAAACCAAGAAAAACCTTACAACTTTAAAAAAATTAATTACATATATCACTGTTCATGGCAGAATGCTCACAAACTGTATTCCTTCAAAAATACATTCAGAACTATAAGCCAAGCTTTGAAATTCTATTTCTTCCTTGATGGTGTCAATTTGATACAGTTTTGAGAGAATATTCCTACAATTTTTGTATAAAACCCTGCAACAACTTGGCGCAATGTTCATATGTTACAAATGTACTCTGCAGTTCCGGTTAATTAACTTGAATCACGCTGAAGTTCAGATCCGATCCACAAAGATGGAACATTCACAAGAAAAATGATCAAACTCATAACTTTGGCAGTGTTATGGTAGTTCGATCTTCTAACCGCCATACCTTTTTCAGAGACCTAGTTTTCTTTTGAACTGGATTTTGAGATGTTCTTTCCAAGAGAATATCAAGTTTGGATGGGTCCGGCGATAGCCTTTCTGTAACGCCCTCAAAATGAAACTCATAACATACACAATATTATGATGCATTACTTAAGAAAAAAAATCATTCATCAGAGTATCCAACATTACATATAAATTCCAAAAGTGCCCTATGGGCTTACATCCTGCCAAGCCAACACTTGGTCACAAAAACATGAGTTCTAACTCATGTTTACAAATTAAGCCCTAGGCTTGAATGTTTACATGTAATTCAAATAAAACAATAACTAAAGACAATGCTTCTTTGTCCAAATCCTTCCAAGCTAAGTCCTTGGAGGTAGCGAATCACCTGGACCTGAAAATGATGTTCCCATATAGGGTGAGCCACAACCCAGTAGAAATATACTAAACCAAATATAAGCATTGAATAAATCATTAGCATTCAATAGATGGATAATACAAATTATCAGTTCCACTTTCCATTAGTTATTCAACTTTTCCTTTTTACTAATATGGCTCAGAACCTGGCCAAACTATAACAGTAGATTTGTATGTCACAATACATTACTTCCAATCTTAACATAATAAATGAGACTCAAGCAAGCTCACATCAATACACTTCATACTTCCAGTTTGATACACATTTTAGTGCTGTATCAATAAAACACTTCAATATAAATAAGCACACATAAAAGTGATGCTAGTGGAGTCCATCCCCTATCTCCTCCCAAACAATAAACACTTCTATAATTAAGCACACATAAAAGTGATGCTAATGGAGTCCATCCCCTATCTCCTCCCAAACAAAATCCGATTTGGAGGTCCATCACCTATCTTCCCCTAAACCGTGGAGTACATCCCCTATCTCCTCCCACACAATATGCATATGCAATGCTCAACCAATACATGTATGTATGCACATAACATATACAACCAACAATCAATACATATAATTTCTGAATTAATTTAACAGTCAAAATTAATGACTTAGCCAATGTGATTAGTTTCAGTTATCCCTAATCCGCGTGCATCGTCTACAACAATCATGACTATCCTCCACCGATAGCCCAAAACAGTTATCTCTAGACTGGAAATAAATAAATCAATAATTCGATAGCTGAGTAATTTAAATTGACCAACTACCCCATTTAATCAATCAATTCCTCAATTTCATGAATTTAACTAATTCCCCGATGTTCCTTAAATTAAATATACAATTCAATTTATTCAAACACTTAGGGTTTTTCCCAAAATTACCAAAATACCCCCAACATATCAAACTACCAAAACTTAGAACAAAACTCATAAATTGGAGTAGGAAATCCCTACCTTGAAGAAATAACCCAAAAAGAAGAAAACGAAGATGATGACCCAAACTCAAAGTGCTCCAATTCCAAGATTGTTCAGATTAAACTGAAGCCCTCGACCCACTCTACCTTTTTAATAAAGCAACTAGGGTAAAAACTCACTCTAAATAGATCAAACCCAAGAAAGAAGATGAGTAGGGAAAGAGAGAAGTCGGACCTAGGGTTTGGAATCCAAAAACAGATGAAAAACTGATTAAATTCTCGCTGCTGCCTATTTAAACTGAACAGGCTCGCTCGAGCGAAGACATGGTCGCTCGAGCGAAGAAAATCTCGCTCGAGCCAAGAATGCAATGCTTCAGGTCTGCAACCCAGAAGCATGCTCGAGCGACAGAATGCTCGCTCGAGCGAAGAACTCGAAAACATACACCGCGCTCGCTAGAGCGAAGAAAAGCTCGCTCGAGCAAAGAAACACTACTCTCAGGTCTATACTAGATGCAATCGCTCGCTTGAGCGAAGAAAGCATGGCTCGAGCCACCAGACACAAACTACAACCCTCGCTCGAGCGACCAAACCCTCGCTCGAGCGACCAACCCAAAAACTGGACAGCAACACTTGGTTTCCGAACCCAACCAACCCGTAACAAAACCTGCCCAACATATCCTATAACTCAAAAATAAGGAATTAAAGGACAACAACAACAATATACAAAGACATGATCTACGGAACTGAAGTCCAGATACAATAATCAAATGGGAAAAGACCGGGGTCGCTATAACCTCCCCCCTTAAAAGAATTTCGTCCCCGAAATTAAGCATAAGGTTTTGAAAACAGGTTTTTCCTCAATTCCCAACAACATGACAGTACAATAATGAACAACTTGACCCAATACCGGTCATTTCATCTCTTATCAAGAGGCATCTCACAATATGTATATAAAACAACATGTATTACAACTTGCAACAATATTATGCATTTTTCCTTCCAATCTCAACAGTGTCAATATCATATTCAATTTCATGATATAACTCCAATTTTACAATATATATTTAACATATGCAATGTTACCATAAACTACCATAATGAGGCAAGTTTGAAAATACTTCCATTAAACCAAAACATTCACAATGTTTTACAACTTAAGACATACATATAATGTTCTTAAAGTTCATTAAAATTATGAAATTTCAATACATGATTACACATCAACAAACAAGTCCGGATATTTCTCGCGAACTTCCAATTCACGCTCCCAAGTGGCCTCTTCCACTCCATGATGTTTCCACAAAACCTTTACCAAAGGGATGGTCTTGCCTCGCAAAACTTGATCCCGCCTATCCAAAACTCGAATTGGTCTCTCCTCATATGAGACATCCTCGTCAACCACTAAATCAGTCCAATCCAACACGTGGGATGGATCCGGCTCATACTTCCGAAGCATACTCACATGAAACACGTCATGTACTCCGGACAACTGCGGTGGCAAAGCTAAACGATAAGCAGCCTCGCCAATCCTCTCTAGGATCTCAAAAGGACCAATGAACCGAGGGGACAACTTCCCACTCTTCCCAAACCTCATCAATCCCCGTCTAGGTGATATCTTCAGAAAGACATGATCACCCACCTCAAACACTAAAGGTCTCCTCCTACGGTCGGCATAAGATTTCTGACGACTCTGGGCTGTAACAAGTCTCTTACGGATAAGCTCAACTTTCTCTGTCGTTTCCCTCACCAACTCCAGACCCAAGAGAGGTGCATCACCCACCTCGGCCCGACAAACTGGAGATCTACACGGTCGGCCATACAAGGCCTCAAATGGTGCCATACCAATACTAGACTGGAAACTGTTGTTGTACGCAAACTCCACCAAAGGCAAGTGCCTCTCCCACGACCCACTGAAATCAAGCACACAACCCCGAAGCATATCTTCAAGGATCTGAATAGTACGCTCGGACTGCCCGTCAGTCTGAGGATGATAAGCCGTGCTAAAGGTCAACTTAGTGCCTAAGGCACTCTGCAAACTCTACCACAATCTAGCAGTAAAACGAGGATCTCTATCTGAGACAATCGTCACTGGGACTCCGTGCAACCTCACTATGTCCCGAATGTACAAGTCGGCAAGATAATCTACCGAATCTCTCACGCGCATAGGAATGAAGTGCGCCGACTTAGTCAACCGATCTACAACCACCCAAATAGCATCACTACCCCGCTGAGTCCTCGGAAGACCCACAACAAAGTCCATAGTGACATGCTCCCACTTCCACTCGGCAATAGGCAAGGGTTGCAACAAACCCGCTGGCCTCTGATGTTCGGCCTTCACTTGCTGACAAGTAAGGCACTTAGACACGAAAGCTGCCACATCTCTCTTCATACCCCGCCACCAAAACTGGCGACCCAAATCCCGATACATCTTAGTACCTCCTGGATGCACCGCAAGGCGCGAATGATGAAACTCTCGGAGTACCTCCTCTCGGCAAGACTCCAGCACAAACAGACGGTCTCGGTATCTCACACTCAGGTCGGGATATACCGTCAAACCCTTCTCAACCTTCCCACCGGAAATCTTCTCACGGAGGGATTCTACCTCAAGGTCACCTCTCTGAGCCTCTAACACTCGAGTCACAAGTGTAGGCTGTGCAATAACAGAAAACAAACCCGCAGTCTCAACTGATTCGCCCAGAAGCAAATCGAACTCCCCAATTGCACCCAACATCTCCCATTCTCGGATGGCTACACTAGCAACGTCACCAAGAGATTTCCTGCTAAGGGCGTCGGCCACAACATTGGCCTTCCCCGGATGATAATGCAACTCAAAGTCGTAATCTTCAATAAACTCCATCCACCTCCTCTGCCTCAAATTCAAGTCTTTCTGTGTAAACAGATATTTCAGACTCTTATGATCCGAGAATACCTCGAACTTCTCACCATAAAGATAATGCCTCCAAATCTTCAAGGCAAATATCACAGCTGCTAACTCTAGATCGTGCGTAGGGTAATTTTTCTCATGGATTTTCAGCTGACGTGAACCATAGGCAACCACTTTCCCTTCTTGCATTAACACACAACCCAGACCCTCTCGTGAGGCGTCACAATAGACTGCATAACCCAACCCTCTCTCCGAAATAATCAAGACTGGAGCGGTGGTCAGTCTAACTTTCAACTCCTGAAACGACTTTTCACAAGTCTCACTCCATACAAATTTGACTCCCTTCCGAGTCAATCTAGTCAAAGGCGAAGCTAACCTGGAGAAATCTTTCACAAACCTGCGATAATACCCAGCTAATCCCAGAAAACTACGGATCTCAAACACATTCTTAGGCTGTGCCCAGTCTTGCACTGCCTCCGTCTTAGATGTATCAACCGACACCCCTTCCCCAGAAACGACATGACCTAAGAATTTCACCTCTTCTAGCTAGAACTCACACTTCCCAAACTTAGCATAGAGCTTATGGGCTCTAAGTAACTCAAGCACCACTCTCAAGTGTTCCTCGTGCTCCTCCTCTGAAGGTGAATAAATAAGGATGTCGTCCACAAAGACGACTACAAAACGATCTAAGAATTCCCGGAATATCCGGTTCATCAAATCCATAAACACTGCCGGTGCATTGGTGAGCCCAAACGGCATCACCAGAAACTCATAGTGGCCATACCGGTAATTAATGCCGCCTTCTTGAATATCCTCCTCCCTGACTCTCAACTGATGATAACCCGATCTCAAGTCTATCTTAGAAAAACAACGGGAACCCTTCAGCTGATCAAACAAATCATCTATACGAGCCATAGGGTACTTATTCTTAACCGTAACCCGGTTCAATTTCCGGTAATCTATACACAGTCTCAAAGCACCACCTTTCTTTTTAACAAAGAGGGCCGGCGCTCCCCACGGCGAAACACTAGGACAGATATAGCCCTTATCTAGCAACTCCTGGAGCTAAATCTTCAACTCAACTAACTCGGCTGGGGCAAAACGATAGGGTGCCATAGAAATTGGCGCCGTGCCGGGCACTAGGTCAATAGAGAACTCAATCTCTCGATGCGGTGGTAAACCAACAAGATCCTCAGGAAAGACATCCGAGTACTCACAAACCACCCTTGGCAACACAATCTGAGTCTCATCAACCTCACTAATCGAAAGATTAGCAAGTAGACCACTAAGCTCACTCCGCCCTCGTGAAACATACCCCGGTGGCAAAACACTACCAACCCGGTCCCCCAGAAAATGGAAACACTCTCCGCTAACGGTACAACAAGTGACCCTCTGGCGGTATCAATCAATAACTGCCCGATATGACGATAACCAGTCCATACCCAAAATAACATCGAAACCCTTCATAGGCATAACTACAAAAGAAAATGGGATTCTATGATCATCGACCTCTATATCACAACCCCTAACACCTTGTTTCAAGATCAATTCACCCCCAAGAGGTGACACTACACAAATAGGAGTCGCTAACTGTGCTAACTCCAACTCCAAAACAGATGCAAATGCAGCAGACACGAAGGAATGAGATGCACCCGTATCAATCAAAACATTAGCAACCGAGTTGCAAAACAAGAAGGTACCTCTCACAACAGATGGAGCCGGTACAAGATCATGCGCGGTAACAGCA
The DNA here is from genome assembly GCA_025200525.1 of Camellia lanceoleosa. Classification (NCBI taxonomy): domain Eukaryota; kingdom Viridiplantae; phylum Streptophyta; class Magnoliopsida; order Ericales; family Theaceae; genus Camellia; species Camellia lanceoleosa. The sequence continues at coordinate 190,554,567 of CM045762.1, read as the reverse complement.
TACACGCGCCCAGACAACCTCTGGTCAACCTGCTCACCCCTAGGAGCGTAAAAGGCTTTGCCTGATTTGGACGATGAAGCCCCTGATTGGCCCTCGAGGCTGACCGAGGCTGGTGTGACCTGAGTCTGCCTCAAACTCGATGCACTAGGTGTGCCACCCGGTATGGGCAAAACCTCTTCATGTGCCTGCTGGCGCCTTGAAAACAAGTGAGCGGTGGCCTCTACCTCGACTCGCTCGAGATCGAGCCGTAGAAGATGCTGTTCTCTGCCCTCCTCCCCTCTGAGGACAAACTGGAGACTTGTGGCCCAGCTGGCCACACTTGTAACAGGTAATGTCTCCCTGGCTGCCTTTCCCAGAACTTGCACTTGGCACTGGAAAAGTGGATCTAGAAAAGCTACCCTGAGACTGCTGAGGAGTAAAACCTCTCTGCCTCTTGCCATCACCCTGGCCATCCTGACTCCTCTTGGAGCCTTTCTGCCCTTCCTCCTCCTCCTGCATCACGATCTCCGTATGGGCTGCAGCATCAACCAGATGTCCATAATCCCGAATCATAGACCCAACAATTCTCAACTTGAGGCCGCGCCCCAACTTCTTCTCAAACTTAATGCAACGGCGTTCCTCAGACGCCACCAACTCAAAGTCTGAACACGACAAACTAGTGAATCTGACCTCAAACTTCGCCACAGAAGAACTTCATTGCTTAAGCTATGAGCGGTCTCTCGGCTTCTCCTCGATCCGGAGATAAGAACCTCTCCTGGAAAGCATTCACAAAAGCCTCCCATGTAGCTCCTATGCGACCCTTAGTGAACTTCCACCACTAACCCGCATCTCCCTTCAGCTGGAACGATGCCAAGGTCACTTTCAACCCCTCATCTTCGATGCCAAGCATCTCAAATGTCTTCGTTATGCATTAAGCCATTCATACGCATACTTTAGGCTCTTTAAGATCACCTAAAAATTCGTCCGGATTGGACCGGAAGAACTCCCTCTTCAGAAAAGAAGGTCCAGCATCTGCAACAACAACTTGGGCTGGGTTCGCAGCCCTCAGAATGCCAACTGATTCCCTAAATGCCCCTGCTATCTCTCGAGCTAAAGCGCCCATAGCCTGCTGGCCTACTGGCTCGGCCACATTGGCCTGACCAACACCCTCCTGCACTACCGGAATCTTCTGTACTACTGGAATCTCCTCTGGCACAGGCACTTCCTGCCTACCCAGCCTACCACGCCTACCGCGTCCTCGTCCTGACATCCTAATACAAGAAACAAAGACGTTAACACATTAATAAATGTGCCAAAACTAAACATTCTCATCCTAATGCATTGGACAATATTAATTCATTCCACGTAAGCACATAATCACATAAGCACCTACGAATTTCATTCCCGGATAATGATAGTCCCAAAGTGTTACTATAGTTCCGGTTGGAAGCAGCAGTGATCAAGTGCCTTTCCAACAAGACTACTAGAAACTCAAGGGTCCAATTAACATCCCAGAAACTACATTCCATACCCACATAATCACATAAACTTGTTATCAAATAAGCATACAACAGTACACTAAGTCTCTCTCAAACGAGACGAACCCAATGTGATACTAATCACTTCCCACGTACCCAAAGTATTCAAACCTGGTACGCTCTGATACCAAGTTGTAACGCCCTCAAAATCAAACCCATAACATACACAATATTATGATGCATTACTTAAGAAAATAAATCATTCATCAGAGTATCCAACATTACATATAAATTCCAAAAGTGCCCTACGGGCTTACATCCTGCCAAGCCAACACTTGGTCACAAAAACATGAGTTCTAACTCATGTTTACAAATTAAGCCCTAGGCTTGAATGTTTACATATAATTCAAATAAAACAATAACTAAAGACAATGCTTCTTTGTCCAAATCCTTCCAAGCTAAGTCCTTGGAGGTAGCGAATCACCTGGACCTGAAAATGATGTTCCCATATAGGGTGAGCCACAGCCCAGTAGAAATATACTAAACCAAATATAAGCATTGAATAAATCATTAGCATTCAATAGATGGATAATACAAATTATCAGTTCCACTTTCCATTAGTTATTCAACTTTTCCTTTTTACCAATATGGCTCAGAACCTGGCCAAACTATAACAGTAGATTTGTATGTCACAATACATTACTTCCAATCTTAACATAATAAATGAGACTCAAGCAAGCTCACATCAATACACTTCATATTTCCAGTTTGATACACATTTTAGTGCTGTATCAATAAAACACTTCAATATAAATAAGCACACATAAAAGTGATGCTAGTGGAGTCCATCCCCTATCTCCTCCCAAACAATAAACACTTCTATAATTAAGCACACATAAAAGTGATGCTAATGGAGTCCATCCCCTATCTCCTCCCAAACAAAATCCGGTTTAGAGGTCCATCACCTATCTTCCCCTAAACCGTGGAGTACATCCCCTATCTCCTCCCACACAATATGCATATGCAATGCTCAACCAATACATGTATGTATGCACATAACATATACAACCAACAATCAATACATATAATTTCTGAATTAATTTAACAGTCAAAATTAATGACTTAGCCAATGTGATTAGTTTCAGTTATCCCTAATCCGCATGCATCGTCTACAACAATCATGACTATCCTCCACCGATAGCCCAAAACAGTTATCTCTAGACTGGAAATAAATAAATCAATAATTCGATAGTTGAGTAATTTAAATTAACCAACTACCCCATTTAATCAATCAATTCCTCAATTTCATGAATTTAACTAATTCCCCGATGTTCCTTAAATTAAATATACAATTCAATTTATTCAAACACTTAGGGTTTTTCCCAAAATTACCAAAATACCCCCAACATATCAAACTACCAAAACTTAGAACTAAACTCATAAATTAGACTAGGAAATCCCTACCTCGAAGAAATAACCCAAAAAGAAGAAAACGAAGATGATGACCCAAACTCAAAGTGCTCCAATTCCAAGATTGTTCAGATTAAACTGAAGCCCTCGACCCACTCTACCTTTTTAATAAAGCAACTAGGGTAGAAACTCACTCTAAATAGATCAAACCCAAGAAAGAAGATGAGTAGGGAAAGAGAGAAGTCGGACCTAGGGTTTGGAATCCAAAAACAGATGAAAAACTGATTAAATTCCCGCTGCTGCCTATTTAAACTGAACAGGCTCGCTCGAGCGAAGACATGGTCGCTCGAGCGACCAGACACAAGAAATACTCGCTCGAGCGAAGAAAATCTCGCTGGAGCCAAGAATGCAATGCTTCAGGTTTGCAACCCAGAAGCATGCTCGAGCGACAGAATGCTCGCTCGAGCGAAGAACTCGAAAACATACATCGCGCTCGCTCGGGCGAAGAAAAGCTCGCTCGAGCAAAGAAACACTGCTCTCAGGTCTATACTAGACGCAATCGCTCGCTCGAGCGAAGAAACCCTGGCTCGAGCCACCAGACACAAACTACAACCCTCGCTCGAGCGACCAAACCCTCGCTCGAGCGACCAACCCAAAAACTGGACAACAACACTTGGTTTCCGAACCCAACCAACCTGTAACAAAACCTGCCCAACATATCCTATAACTCAAAAATAAGGAATTAAAGGACAACAACAACAATATACAAAGACAGGATCTACGGAACTGAAGTCCGGATACAATAATCAAATGGGAAAAGACCGGGGTCGCTATACTTTCAACAATGAAAGCATCCAAATCAAAACTGCTTTCAGTGCTTTCTGCATTATTGTAATCAGAGGAAGGGCTGGCTGATTCTTCTCCCGTGTCATTAGCTCCAGCTATGTCTCTGGAAGTATCATTTACCTTGTAATATGAGTTTCGGTCCAAGTTCAGAAACCACTTTATGCTATCAAATGTTGGGTCGATAATGTCTAAGAGCCCCATAACCCATGAAGCATCATCGACGATTTCAGTACGCTGTTGCACACAACAATCAGGTCTTAGCCTCAATGTTAATTAGACAAGATCAAAGGAAAAAAATTTCGTTTATTTTCCATCAAAACAATCAAAACGTTTCGTTTCCTAAGAAACCAGAACAAAATATTAGAATACCGAAATTCCAATATTTCCACTGAAATTTTAAGAAACATACTAAAACAATGTCTTGACAATGATATATTAACATTTATTTAGGTTTTAGCTTTAGTTTTCCATACATTTTCAAAATTTTATCCCATTTCGGTAATGTTTTCAAAATGTTTCTTAAACATTTCCATTTCCAAGCTAACCGATACAACATATTGAAACAAAAATTTTGATCCTTGGACAAAACACCAACATCTTTTTAATGCATCTTTCACCAAGATCTCCTTTCCAAATTCATCAGATATCATTTATACAAATTGTCCTACAATCTATCTACTGAATTCAAATAGAACATGACTTGAGAGAAGCATAAATTTGGATGACATGGGTATTTTGTTTGGTCAATTCTTGATATCAAAGAGTTTATTATAGTCAATTGAATGCAGTGGGTCATGGAAAATACCTACTGCAAACAAAGGTTACGAATCTCCTCAGCACGCACAAAATTTCCTTGATCCTCCTCAAAAGATACCCATGTCATCCATGTAGCATAGCTTTGAGAATTTGTGTTTAGAGAAGATCTAAACAGTCTCCGTGCAGCTAATAGGTTGCCAACTCTCTGCTCTAAAACTCCCCAAGCCTACAAAATATGTATGCATATAGCATAAATGATAGCATGTAAGGTAGCCTATATGTACTACATGACATGCATGAAGCAACAAGAAACTAATCATGATCACCTCATTTTATAGTGTCTGTACCTGAAGACATTGGGCAGCACTTTCGGTGGTTGAATTGATTGATAATGCTTTTTGGTAGAGTTCCCTGGCTGTGGATATGTTTCCTTCTTTCCACTCCATCCACCCCCAAGCCTAAATCAACCCGAGAAAAAAAAAAATCAGCTTTTGGTGGGCCTGCACAACTGTGGATGCGCACTCTCTCATGATGTATAGGCATAGAACGCTCCAGGCACAATAGATGAAGGCAGGGAAAACCTCAAACAAAATACAAGTTGGATGATCAAAACCAAAAGATAAAAGTTGTCAACTATTGTGTTCCCCACCAAAGACAATCTTTCTAAGATTATCAGGAAGAAAATATCCGTTTAGTGAGCAACCCCAGTTTCATGGATTCTTACAAAATCTAGATCTAATCCAAGTAAGACACAAAACAAAATTCACCCTAGATCAAGAATTGCTTGGTTTTTCCTGGGAAAAAGGAACCTTGCCAGTCATCCAAAGTCAGTCGTTAAAGTCCCACTTTAACTTCTACAAATTTGGACTTAAAATTAATCAAGAAGTCAACAAAGTTGAATTCAAGGTTGGGGCTTAATCATATGAAGGTCTAAATAGCTGAAGCACCCCAAAATTGATATTTTTGGTACTGTGAAGCATTATCTTCCTATTTCTTTTCACAGACTTACTTGGGTTGCAGAAGTGGTTAATCATGTGGAAAGTCTCAAACTGTTGCACGATAAAATTAGGATTAGCACTTGGAATAAATTACTTACAATCCATACAGGTTGGTGCCTTGGGTCCAGTTCAGATGCTCTCTTGAACAACACTCGGGCATAATTTGCAGTTGAGTATTTGTATTCCAATAATGCAAGAGACTGAAGAAGAATAGGATCCCTGGCATTCACTGCATGACCTATCTTTAAAAGTTTCCTTCCAAGATCAATATTCCCCCGATTAGCTTCAAAGACTCCCCATACATGCCAAGCAAACCTATTCTTTGGACTGGCTTGGACTGCTTTCTGCAATTTAGAAGAGAGGAAGGTTTTATGCATCTGATGATAGAAAGCAAAGCAGTAACATTCGGGAAAGTTACAAAAGAAATAAAATAGTGCAAATTAAGCCAGTAGTCCTCGCACTTTGCCCTCTATGTCAATTTAAATTCTGCGATTTCAATTGGTTCAATTTTGACCTTGAATTTTTAATTTTGGTCCAATTGATTACAAACGTTTTATGGTACAAAGGGCAAAGTGAAGGGATCACAGGCATAATTTGTCCAATAAAATAATATAGACTAACAAGTAAGGGAATAGGAAAAGAGAACATGATTAAGCGCTTCTGAAGAAGTCTAAAGGAAATGACACCAAGGGAACCCATAATTAAGGCAACAAAAACATAACCTCAAAACGTTGCCGAGCAGTGCGGTTGTTTTCCTGTTGCATCTCCAATTGTGCCCATGCCTGTACCAAAAGAAGTAGAGGGATACAAGAAAACAAACTTCAATGAACCCTGCAACATAAAACCAAAAATCATCCTCTGACAACGAAAGGTTGCCTTAAGAAGAACACTTACAAGCCAGCTTGCACAGCTTTTGGGATTAGATTTGGTGGCCTACTTGAATAAATACCTCGCCTGCTCATAACAGGTTGCTTTAACCTCGAGCAATGCAAGTGTCTGGTATATGTACTCGTTTCCACCACAATATTTGAGACCTTTACCAAGGAGATTTCTTGCCTTCTTTATATTTCCTTGTTTTAGCTCCAAAACTGCCCATCCATGCCAGGCTGCAATATGTCTCTTATCAGCAACAGTGGTAGCATCAAACAATTCTCTAGCTCTCCTTACATTTCTGATCTTATTTTCCAGAACAGCCCAAAATTGTTTTCAAAAGAATGAATCCATGTAAACTTCTAATGCAAAAAAATAAGGATAATAATAAATAATAATAATGAAAGGATAAGGAGGCAACAGTCACATTAACACTACTTATCTAAGTGAAAACCAAACATGTGTAATTGACTTAACATAGTTTGCTTAAATCTAAGTTAAAATGATAAATAAAAATCTAATAATTTCTCCATATCCGGGAACAATAATAGCCACTGGCATATGCTAGGAGAAACAAACTCGACTGCTATAAGGAAATTGGATTTTGGACAATGTTTAACTAATGAGTCGAGATCATATTCTGAGTTATTTGTATAACATGGTGGATATTGTTAAGCGGAGAAAGACTTGTGAGCTAAAGGTTATTTTAGCCGAACCCACAAGATAAAGACGCTAAGCGATTTAATCTCGTAGTTTAAATCAAGTTTATTAGTTAAACCAAACATGTTTGACTCCAAAACACATAATTCAACAAAGCCTTAACTTTAATCAGCAAGTCTAATTAAGAAAAAATGTACAAATTGATCTACCTAGGGGGACATGTTAAACATTGTCTAATTGCATAATTGGAAAGATAAGTTCCTCAACACTGCATGCCACAAAAGAGGTGGGGAAAATTAATGAGCAGTAAAAATGAAAACATTTCAATAATGCAAATTCAAGTAAAGGATATTGTAGATGTCCCCGAACGTCCTGGGGGAGAACCCTCGTTCTGTTCAATTTGGGCTCACTACAGTTCATGACTCAATGTCATGGTCCTGTATCTAATCTCGTAGAGTGCAATGCAAGACCGATGAATCATTAAAGAGTCCAAATCCGGCAAATCGTTCTTGAAAATAGATTTTTTTGAAAGAAGTGCCGAACATGGACTGCTTTACCAGATACAGAGTCACCACCTAAATATTTTATTTTGCGGGGGAATTTAGGAAACCTTGACTCGTTGCCAAAGGCCACGTGTTCGTTATCACCAAAGTTGCCTCGGCTCGGGAACTTGGGTACGATTGGGGAAGGTCAGCTATGAGCACCCCTGCTCGCCTGATTAAAGATCGGCCTCTACTAACCATGATATCGAGTTTTGAAAATATTATGTGTTCTTATTCCGGTTTATTAGCCTAGAATTACTATGTGATGCGCACAGCATACAAGTATAGACCGGATCGCCTGAATTGGAACAAAACATTTCATGTTTGTTTTGAAAATGGTTTGCCACTCACAAGTAGGCTAAAATGCAGGCTTTTCCACCCTCAAGTGGGCTTAGAAAAGATGGTTTTGCCACTATCTCGTGGGCTTAAAACTCATAGTTAATGCATTGTTCCAATTTAGAAAATCCAACCTTTACCCACAGGCACTCAGGCATATATATCACATAAGCACATAGCCTCATGGTAAGCATGCTATCATGGCAATCACTCACACACATGCAAGGATGCTAAAGCATAAACACTTACTGAGTACTCCAAGCCAAAACAGAAACCAGTTAGTAATTGATGCATGATCCTAGTTCATGTCAAGATGGCTAATGCAACATATGCAAAATGCAACTAGAAATAGGCCCGGCTATCCTAAGAATGGCATATGAGATGCTACAACTAACACGTATTCAACTTGGAATTGAAATACAATGCAATTAGTATGATGCACCGAGCCCGGTGCATGCAATACAGATGAATGGTGCAAACATGCAAGCATAAGTATGCTAATTGAAATATGCCCTAATCTAACCATCATAAGCTGGTAAATAAAAGGGAGAAAGACGTGGGGTTAGAAGACATGCATCACACACATGCACGCTTATTACAAATTCAACCTCGCTCGGAGGGACCAAAAGAATAATACAATGTAATTAACCTACAAGCTAATTAAATAATTTACAGACCACCTAATTAATTAACAAATCAATTAAGCTAAGGAAATTGATAAAAGGCCTCGGGAAGAGGGATGCACGCATGCTCGGATTGACTTCGCCCGGAAATCCAATGCCATGCACAAGCTGCCTCTGTTTACCCTGCTCTGCTCCTCTGAGGACTGCACAAGTCCCAAGGTACACCTTATGAACACTGGGGAATGCCACCGGCCATGAGGAATGGTCACCGGCCAAAGGGAAGTGGTCATCGACCACCTATGGAGCTATCGGCCATCCATCATTGGTCGATCGGCACTTGATGTAGTCGACCGGCCAAAAGCTTTCTGCAGAACCTGTTTTGACAGCAGCAGAGGGCAAAACAAGGCATGGCAATGCATTTCAAGCAAATGTGTGCACCAACACACCCCTTATCATGTTTATGACTCAAAGGGGGATGGTACTCGATTCTCGGACCACCAATCGCGCATTTCAATGCGTGATGGCCCAAGAAACCAAGTTGTGCATTTTGATTTCAAATGACATGCAAACCAAATAAACAGATAAAGCCCAACCTCTATCATACTCAATTCAAGAGGCAAAGCATGCATGCTCTATGCAATGCAACCTAGGCATGGAGGCTAAGTATGCAACATGAACATGAGGGCAAGTATGCAAGTTAGCAAACATGCAAAGTGTAATCTTAACCATGCAAGCATGCAAGATGCAACATGGACAACATGTTAAGTACAATTCATGCCAAATGCATTACAACCTGAGCATGCAAAGGTGCAATGTATCAAATATGCAAAATGCAATGTAACAAGCATAGAACAAGGCCAAATATGCAACAACACATAGGGCAAGCAAGCAAGAACATGCTAGAATGGTCTTAAACTAATTTGGGCAGCTCTCAACTAGGCCCAAAACAGTGGCCAAATGCTAAGGAAATAGGGGCCAAGTACACATACAATCATACATGCAAATGGACCAACACTTAAGCATAAAAGAGGGACTCTTAAGCACACTTAAAAGAGATGAATATGGAGACATGGCATGCATACTAAGCTCTAAAATTATGTTAGAAAAGGTGCCAAACCAACTAAACAAATCAAGAAAAATATGCTCATGACTTTACACACTCAAGGCCTACAAGCTAGAATGCAAAGAGACTATACAAAACATGTTGAGCATGACCAAAGCAACTGAAAACAGAGCTAAAGCATACTAAAACATGCATAAAAGCTTCACAAAGCTTGGCCAAAATCATGCTAGAACAAGGGTCAAAGCCTAAAGCATGTTAAGGCAAATTCATGGCATTACAAGACAAGTATGCAAGGCATGCATGGTGTGTCTAAACCAAGTAAAAAAAGTGCTATATCATGGAAAAATAAGCACAAATAAAACTTAAGACATGGCCAACATGAACTTAAAAATGGTGCTCACACATGAGGCTAAAATGGCACTTTTTGAAGACAATAAGGAGCAAGGATGGCCCTCTCCTTCTTAGGACCTTAAGACACCATCCTAACCATTGAAATCCATCAAGATTTCAGTGGTGAGTAGGCCCAAACAAGGTGGTCCCGAAGCTCACAAAAAAGGCACAAAAATGAGGCCAAACAAGGTCTAAGAGGGGGTAAACAACCCCAAACACAAAAGTGATGTTAAAAAAACTTGAAAAGGAGCTCAAAAGAAGACTTTTTCCAGTTTATGACAAAGCTCGAAAATGCTTCTAAGTATGGCTAAAAGAAGAAGCAAAATAAAGACCAAAAGAGGGTAAAATGGGTTACCCTTGTAGCCAAAAGGGGACAGCAGCTTCTTGGTCCAGAAAAGCAGTCCCTTAGCCTCTAAAAATGGCCTCCAAGATCCTTAGGTTGGTGTTGGAGGTGTTAGGCTAAGAGGTGGAGTGTAAATGTGCAAGAACTATGGAGTTTGGAGATTGGAATGTAGAGATATAGAGGGAAGTGTGTGTTTTTTGCCTTAGACAAATTTCTTGGAACCTTTACAATGGAAGAGGAGCTCTTCTTTTATAGAGAAACATGGGTGCAAGCTTCTCTTAGAAGCTTGGAGCAAAGGGGCCAAGCTTCTCTTAGAAGCTTGAAGCAAAAGGGCCAAGCTTCTTGGAGAAGCTAGGCAAAGGGGTCAAGCTTCTCATAGAAGCTTGAAGCAAAAGGGGTCAAGCTTCTTGGAGAAGCTAGACAAAGGGGTGAAGCTTCTTGGAGAAGCTAGACAAGGGTTTAAGCTTCTCTTAGAAGCTTGGAGCAAAGGGTTCAAGCTTCTTGGAGAAGCTAGAGCAAGGGTTCAAAAGGTTCAAGCTTCCTCAAGAAGCTAAAACCAAGAGTTCAAAAGGTTCAAGCTTCCTCAAGAAGTTAGAACCAAGGGTTCAAAAGGTTCAAACCCCCTCAAGAAAAGGTCTCAACCAGAAAAAGTGGCCGATCGACCAAAACAAATGGGCGGTCGACCAAAAACAGTGCCGGTCGGCCATCACTAATGGCCGATGGCAATAAAACAGGGCCGGTAGCCTCAAGCCATGGCCGGTGAGGTGTGGGGATGGCCAACAAGCTATTTCCCACCCTTAGAAGCAAAACAGCAAGTGTTTGGTGCAAAACCAAACACAAAACAAACAAGTCAAGAGGTCTTGAGGCAAGACGCGCGGCCGAAACCTCCGAGAACTCAAGACGAACACAAACAGGGATGATCATCGAGTGTTCAAACGATGACGTCCAAGTCTTGAGGATGGTAGAAAATGCGGTGTCTACAGTTGCCTCTCTTTGACAAAACTCGAAAGTCATAACAATGATGGGGGTGAATGTCAAAGCCCAAAGACGATCCATTTTTGACAAGGCCGAAGACTTAGACAAAGCATACAAGCTATAGATAAAGATATGCGCCCGAAGGCAGGGGCAAGATGCAAGACAATGCACAAAGCCGAGCATAACTTATGATCATGCAAAGAAAGTTGTAACGAAGCATAACATGCAACAGTTTTAAGCAAGTAGAAACCAAGCTACATTACAATGCAGAAAGGGTGTAAGAGAATTACTGCAATTCTCACTGCGAATACAGTGTGCATATGTGGTAGATACACAAAGCGGATGTAGTGTGATAGATACACAAAAAGGTGAACACAGAGTATGATACATGCACTAAGTGAACAAGCTATGACAGATACACAAAGCGAGAGTGTGTGATTGATACACAAAGCGAACGTGTGTGATTGATACATAAAGCGAACATGTGTGATTGATACACAAAGCGAGCATGGTGAGCATAGTGTGATGGACACAAAAAGTGAATGTGTGATAGATACACAAAGTGAGCATGTGATAGATACACTATATGAAGCAAAATGTGATAGATACAGTAGCTGAGCGCGTAATAGATACACTAAGCGAGTGTGGTGAGCACAGTGTGATAGATACACAAAGGGTGAACACAAAGTGTGACAGATGCACTAAGTGAACAAGGTGTGATGGATACACAAAAGGTGGACACAGAGTGTGATAGATGCACTAAGTGAACAAGTGTGATGGATACACAAAAGGTGAACACAAAGTGTGATAGATGCACTGAGTGAACAAGTGTGATGGATACACTAAAGGTGAACACAAAGTGTGATAAATGCACTGAGTGAACAAGTGTGATGGATACACAAAGGGGGAACACAAAGTGTGATAGATGCACTAAGTGAACAAGTATGATAGATACACTAAAGGTGAACACGAAGTGTGATAGATGCACTTACTGAACAAGTATGATAGATATACTAAAGGTGAACACGAAGTGTGATAGATGCACTTACTGAACAAGTATGATGGATATACTAAAGGTGAACATGAAGTGTGATAGATGCACTAAGTGAACAGGGTATGATTGATATACTAAAGGTGAACACAAAGTGTGACAGATGCATTGAGTGAACAGGGTATGATTGATATACTAAAGGTGAACACGAAGTGTGATAGATGCACTAAGTGAACAAGGTATGATAGATATACTAAATGTGAACACGAAGTGTGATAGATGCACTTAGTGAACATAGCGTGATTGGTATACTAAATGTGAACACGAAGTGTGATAGATGCACTTAGTGAACAAGTATCATGGATATACTAAAGGTGAACACAAAGTGTGATAGATGCACTTAGTGAACAGAGTATGATTGATATACTAAATGTGAACACGAAGTGTGATAGATGCACTTAGTGAACAGAGTATGATTGATATACTAAATGTGAACACGAAGTGTGATAGATGCACTTAGTGAACAGAGTATGATTGATATACTAAATGTGAACACGAAGTGTGATAGATGCACTTAGCGAACAGAATATGATTGATGTACTAAATGTGAACACGAAGTGTGATAGATGCACTAAGTGAACAAGTGTGATGGATACACAAAAGGTGAATGTGTGATGGATACACTGAAGGTGAACACGAAGTGTGATAGATACACTTAGTGAACAAAGTGTGATGGATACACAAAAGGTGAAGTGTGATTGATACACAAAAGTGAATATGTGTGTGATAGATACACAAGATGAATGAAGTGTGATAGATACAGAAAATGAGAAGGTGTGTAATAGATACACAAAAGTGAATATGTGCGTGATAGATACACAAAATGAGAATGTATGTAATAGATACACAAAATGAATGAAGTGTGATTGATACACTAAATGAGTGAGAGTGTAATAGATACACAAAGTGAATGAAGTGTGATTGATACACTAAATAAATTAGAGTGTAATTGATACACTAAGTGAATGAAGTGTGATTGATACACTAAATAAATGATCTTAAACGGAACTTCTTTGAATGAACCGTACATACAATATCGTGCATAACTGAGAAAGAAATTTGATAGGTACAATGCATTACAATGCATGATGCTTAAGGAAAGCAATAAATGGACAAAGCGGCGCTTTAGAAAGCACCTCATGAGGTGAGTGGCAGTGAACCGCTCTTCTCCGATGGGGGTCTTCCGTTGTGCTCTTCGAACACTTACCTTCAACTTATAGTACAAAGGCTCTGAAATGCTGACAAGGGTTCTTCACGTAGAACACTTTGGATGCTGCCTTTCTTCCTGATCATATTCACAACTTTCCCTATTCTCTAACGGAGTGATAGACTAGGTTGGTTCAGTATCCAGAATTGAGGTGCATACACGCTATCTCAACCTATGGGGCTTCCATACAGATTTCAAGCCGGGGATACACCCCTGGGTATTTAAACCAGACTTTAGTCTCGGAAATCCCGAACCTTTACGTTCTAGGGATCATCTATTCAAACTCTAGTTTCCACCGTCGCAGTTGGTCTCCTAGGAACTCATTGGGAACACAGCCGAGATGCCTCTGGCAGGGAATGGTACTCAGGGAGAGCACTTTTGATCGCCATTCTGGCTTGAAGCAGACTTGATCTTGAGCTTGAGGTAGAGGCACACTCATTCTTCGAAGCATTGACAAGGCCTGACGAGGTGCATACGGAATGCAATCTCAGAGCTTACTGAAGTTGGAACAAACTCAGATGCCCGACTTTTTCCTCTTTTGCTTTTGCTTTACAGTCCGGAACCATTATAGCTTCAGATAGTTCCTGGTTCTACTGTTCTCACATGACCTGGGTTGAACCCTGCGATTTTATGAAAGAACAAATTCTGTTTTGCACAAATGTAGAGAATGGCACAGCACTCTGAGCACAAAACGATTTATTTTTTAAATCGAGAAATGAGTTCTGGACCGGGGTATTGAGCCTACGACTGACCACAGCAAAAACGACTCAACAAAAAAAAAAACAAAAGGTAAACAACCTAAACACATCGAGTAACACTCGAAACGACTCAAAACAAGAATCGAAACAAAACAAAAGACACGACACTCAGACGTGAACAGGAAGCCTGTTTCCTTGGGTAGTGTTTCCCACCCTTTCTTATTTGTGTTTTTCACATCACTCGGTCCTCAGACTCTGTTTTTCTGAAAAAAAAAACCCCTTTTCCTCACTTTTTCTCTCAGCGCATATCTCTTTATTCTTCAATCTTTCATTTTTTATCTCTTCCCTAAGTGGTTGATGGATAAACAGAAAGTTGTGGGCTCTTGCCTCTAGCATTCCGCTAGATTTTTCTTCTTGTTCACAACAGTGAGTTTCTCCAACAGAGGCTGCTTCTGGCCCAGGTGTGTAGCAAATCTGCAACTGACATCGGTGGACGATGCTCTGCTGGGGAGTTTGGACATGATCAGATCTGCTCAGATGAAGGTATAGGAATATCTTGATCCATTCCAATTTGTGCTTCACACTTGGTTTGATACATTGTTGCTCGGAGGATGAGAGAGCTTTCAGCTCTTTTTTGTTAGCTTCCGTTGTGCCCTTCTTGGCAAGTATGGTGTCCTTTCTGGTAAATGCATTGACAACGGGGAAAAGACAGGAAGCTTGACTCAACTGTGCCCCTAGTTCATCATTTTGACCATTTTTTGTTTTAGCTTTCTACTAAAATAGTTTTGACCAACATGAGAGTTAGATTAACATGCTTGTTCAATTTTCTGATTTAAAATCATGCAAGTCAGGCTATGAGCACTGAAAATTTTCCTTTTTTGGGTCCAAGAAATGGTCCAGTTTTGGAAAAGATAGAATAATTTTTGTGAAAATTAGTCAACCTCAGTAAAAATTCTCAAAAACTATTTTTGCAAACGGCCACTGCTCAACGAGCACGGAACCTACTCTTGAGATGCACGACCTCAGATCTGAAGGAAGATTGCCTTCTATTTGAAGAGAGCTGCATGGCAACGGAAAGTTGCCCCTTGTTTGAACGGCACCACAACGCATTTGAATGGCAACGGAAAGCTGCCTCTTGTTTGAATGGCACCGCAACGCATTATAGTCAGTCCTCAGAGTGATGAACACAACTAAATTCTCGGACACAGAGAAAACAAAGATGACCAGAACCATCACATGGACGTAGTCGAATTTGAAGTGTTTGTGGTTGGACTTCAGAATGAAGTTGCCTACGTATCCCAAACATGGGAATCAAGCCTTACGTAGTTCAGGGTTAAGGTACACTCGGGTATTTAACCTCTCCTTTTGCACTCTAACTTTTGCCAAGGCCGCCCTTCCGGGTTTTCAACCTTGCGAGCTATGTTTTTCTTCTTTTCTTTTCAATTCTTTTCATCTTTTCTTTTTCATCTTTTTTTTTTCATTTTCTTCATTTTTCTTCTTTTCTTTTTTTTCATTCTTTGCATTTTTTTTTTTGTTCTTTTTCTTTTTTTCTTGTTCTAACTTTTGCCTGGGTCGCCCTTCCGGGTTTTTGGCCCAGCGAGCGTCTCAAGGGTAAAAGTGTAGCTTTGTCCATGTCAAATGGGTCTGAGATCTCGAAGCCATCTAAATCCAAGAGAATGGCTATTCGTTGATGTTGTAGAAGTCCATCCAATGGGGGGCGCTGAATCTACCCCTAGTGTTGTGGATCGGAACTCAGTTGTCTTTCAACGATACCTTCTTCTTTCCTCCCTTCTGGGGTTTGGCATTCTTGCCGATCTGCATTAATTTGCGGAGCGATCCATTTTGGGCTCTTCGAGCATGTCTGATATTTTTTGCCCCTAGTTCGAGGGGTGCTTTTGATCTAGCTTTGCAAGCTTCTTTCGATCACAACTGATCTTCTTAATTTGACTTTCTTGCCTCTTGTTCGAGGGCTGCTTCAAATCTGGCCACACAGGCCTCACATTGTAGTTGACCTTTGAACTTTCTAAGTTCTAGTCCAAGGTTTGAAAATGAGGGGTCGAGTCTCGAGGCTGAGAGCGATCCTAAGCTGCACAATCTCAAGAGCGATTCCACACAGATCTTCGCAGGACCGCGCAAAACATTTTTTGAAATCTTTTAAGAAAGCGACTAATCACTCGCGGTGAAGACGGTGTGGAACCAATCTGGATCAAGCCAGGATCCTTCTCAGTACTCACGTTAACAAACATGATTTCATTTATTAAGGGCTTAGCACGCCTCTCTTTCTCTCAATTGATCAAGTTTTGCAAAACCCGAGGAATTCCTTCCTCTTCGTTTTTACCACAGTGTTCAAAAGTTTTTTTAAAAAAAAAAAAAAAACTTAGGATAATGCAGTGAGTTCAAGGCACAAAAGAGCAGGTGAAAAGCACTGCCGTTTCAATCAAAACTTCTAGCACAACTGGCGCAAGGCAGAAGCAAACACAAGAGTGTGAAAATCATATGCTTGGTTTCCCTTTTCAAAAAACACTTTTCAGAAAATTCTACTTTCTTATTTTCCATGTTTTTTTTATTTTTACTGATTTTTTTTAAAATTTTAAGCAATTTTTAAAATTTTTAGGCATACCTAACTTAGATGTATCTAAAAAGTAAAAAATTTGTGAAGAAAATCTTTTAAAAATTCACTAAATACCCAAAATACAAAAAAAATACGAGAATTCAGTATATTTTTTGTATTTTTATGTATTTATTAATTTTTTAAAATATTTTTTCACAACTTTTTTACTTTTTAGATACATCTAAGTAAGGTGCATCACAAAAAGTAAAAAAAAATGTTTAAAATTTAAAAAATATCCACTAAAAACAAAAAAAAAAAAAAACACGAAAACCAAAAAACTTAGTTTTCAAAGAACTTTGTTTTCAAAAAAATTAATTCAAAAAACTCAAACCAAACACACTGACTGTTGTTCCATTCAGATCTGTTGGCGTAACTGGCTCCAAGGCAGAAACAGACTCAAAAGAAAGCAAAAAGACAAACACAAAACAAGCAAGTGATGTCCGAGGTAACACCCCCGAAATCACCCGACCTTCGTACAATAGGACTGACTCGATACAACAAGATAGACCCTAACTGACTCAGTATGAAAAGATTGACTCAAAACAAAGAGACAGACTCAAAACAAAACAACAGAACTGACTCAATACCCAAGTTAGAAACTACAAAACTAGCATTCGCAAATGCTCAAAACAGTGCGTGCCAAACGCTACATCTGGAGTAAACTGAGCGCTATCTGCAGGTGGTTCATCCCCTGATCACATAATCACATTATCCCTCACAAGTTCACTGATCCAATGATGATAGACTTTGCTAGACTAGTGCGGCAATGACCGTGTTGTCAAACAAATCTTGTACATCATGACGCAGACGAAAGCAGCTATCGGTCTCATGACCGATTTGTTGATAATGCGCCGATTTAGTCTAGTCATGCTTTGGAGGGAGAGAATCTGGTAAAGGCCGTTGTTCCAATGGTTTCAGATGTCCTTTTCCAGATTAAGACCTCCAGAGCCTTTGACAAAGGCATATAAAGTTTGGTAAAAACCCTCTTGACTCGAGGTGGATATTTGGTTTTCTGTGAGCTACTTCCGGACGCACCGGTGAATGGGGTAGCTGTTCTTGATGTGGTGGTGGTAACCATGCCCACTTCAGAAGATCTTGCAGTTGCAGCACTGCTTGTGCTTGTATTGTTGTTACGGTTGAAGGTTCTCCTGGGTTGCTCTTTGTCATTATCAATCAAGCCCTGCTTCAAAGCATCATCAATCTGTACCCCCAACTCATGCAAATCTGAAAAGGTAGGGAAGGGGAGCACGATCATTTTCTGCATCAGTTTGGGTTGGAGGTTGCGCACAACCACCCGTATTTGATCCTTGTCAGTGGGCATAATGGTCATCAATGAGCCTTAGCCCTCCAGCGGGCTACGAATTTAGAAAAGCTCTCCTTAGGCTCCTGCCTTGTCGTCTCAAGATCACGGGTCATAATCTCAATTTGTGTGTTATAGGAGTACTGTGCAATGAAGGCCTCGGCCATCTCATCCCAATTTCTCTTGACATCATCTTCTAATTTTGCGTACCAGATGGCCGCCACACCCGACAAGGTCCGGCCAAATAATGAAAGTTTCTGTAGTCTGGTGAGGCCCATCGGCCTTAGTATGTCTGAGAACAACTGTAGATGCACCATGGGATCCCTGGATCCGTCAAAGCGGTCAGTTTGTGGCATCTTAAACCGATCTGGCAGCGTTACGGCTGAGTCGATGTATCCGTCCTCAATGTCTGGAATGGACTTTACTCCCTGAGATTTCTTGAACATCTTTTCTAGCTTGCTCAACTTCAACGTTGTATGGTCTACCTCGAACTCAAAAGTAGAGTCCGGTAGGTTGATTGGTGCTTTAGATAGCTGGGGTAAGATTGGGGGCGGAGCCAGCTCTGTCGGAATGTCTGTACCTTCCTGGACATTTGGCGTCTCCCCGGGTATTAAACCTACTGGTGGGGGAGGAGCTTGGTTCGAAACAGATGCTCTGGCTTGCTGTTGTAACCTGGTGATTAGCTCTGCCTGTTGGGCCATGATCGCAGCCTGCTATTTGGCAAATTCCGCTTGGCGGGCAGAATCTTCATGCATGAGTTTCATACTTTCTTGGAGTTGATGCATCATTTCCTCCATCCTTGCCATGTTCTGCTGTTCCGGTTGACTAACTGGTATATCTATCTCTGTGATAAAAACTGAGGCCTCAGCCTAACTGTTCACTGGTGGGGTGGATAAGGGCCACTGATCTGGGAACTACTGAACTGGTGATCTGTGCCTAACTGACCCTTTTACCTTGCCTCTGGCAAAGGAACACTGATTGCCCTTGAATTAAATCTCTGACCTGACAAAGTCTATCAGCACAAGTCCAATGAACCTTAGGGGATATTGGAGCCTTCTGAAGCTATGGTTCGCAGACTACCTAGCAAAAGAGAAAACAGATAGCACCTCAGCCTGATTTCACCAAAACAGATATGAGCATAGTAGGATGACTAT
The DNA here is from genome assembly GCA_025200525.1 of Camellia lanceoleosa. Taxonomy (NCBI): domain Eukaryota; kingdom Viridiplantae; phylum Streptophyta; class Magnoliopsida; order Ericales; family Theaceae; genus Camellia; species Camellia lanceoleosa. Next base: position 190,535,277 of record CM045762.1, on the reverse strand, counting down.
GCCCTCTACTGAATCCTGCCCCAAAATTCTACCTGTAAATCGATACCCTCAGGTAAACTGAATCCCAAAATACTGAACTGGTGCCCGCAGGCCTGATACTCAAACTTGTAAACTGATACATGCATTCTTGTAAAGACGCACTCTAAAGCACATAGCAAGCAAGTAAGAGCCAAAACACCCCTATGGAGGGGTAGGGCTTCCCTGTCCTATTTTGTCAGGAGCTAGGGTTTCACTACGTACACAACGGCTTCAAACAACCTACAATCGGGTAAGCAAACTGTCCTAGTTTGGAATGGTCACTATAGATTCTGAATATGCACTAGGTCGAATTGTCAAAAAGGGTGTCCCGGTAAAACCGGGGTTTATGTTCCCATCGTGGGAGAGCCCGTAACTGGTCAGCCTTATGGCACGCTTCTCGAAGCGAGCCTCCGGCAAACCGTTCAGGAATAGCAGATGGCAAACACAGTGTCCTAGGCGTACCAATGCACATGCAATGAAAAGAAACACATAAGTGTAGTCAAAACAAGATATCATGAGTTCGAGTTAAGTTCTCGAAGTCTCCAGCAGAGTCGCCAGAAACTGTAAACGTCCCCGAACGTCCCGGGGGAGAACCCCATTCTATTCAATTTGGGCTCACTACAGTTCAAGACTCAATGTCACGGTCCTATATCTAATCCCGCAGAGTGCAATGCAAGACCGATGAATCATTAGAGAGTCCAAATCTGGAAAATCATATTTGAAAATAGATTTTTTTGAAAGAAGTGCCAAACATGGACTGCTTTGCCAGATACAGAGTCGCTACCTAAATATTTTATTTTGGGGGGGAATTTAGAAAACCCTGACTCGTTGTCTAAGGCCACGTGTCTGTCATCACCAAAGTTGCCTCGGCTCGGGAACTTGGGTACGATTGGGGAAGGTCAGCTATGAGCACCCCCGCTCGCCCGATCAAAGATCGGCCTCTACTAACCATGATATCGAGTTTTGAAAACGTTATGTGTTCTTATTCTGGTTTATTACCCTAGAATTACTGTGTGATGTGCACAGCATACAAGTATAGACTGGATCGCCTGAATTGGAACAAAACATTTCATGTTTGTTTTGAAAATGGGCTTAGAAAAGATGGTTTTGCCACTATCTAGTGGGCTTAAAACTCATAGTTAATGCATTATTCCAATTTAGATAATCCAATCTTCACTCACAGGCACTCAGGCATATATATCACATAATCACATAGCCTCATGGTAAGCATGCTATCATGGCAGTCACTTACACACATGCAAGGATGCTAAAGCATAAACACTTACCGAGTACTCCGAGCCAAAACAGAAACCAGTTAGTAATCGATGCATGATCCTAGTTCATGTTAAGATGGCTAATGCAACATATGCAAAATGCGACTAGAAATAGGCTCGGCTATCCTAAGAATGGCATATGAGATGCTACAACTAACACGTATTCAACTTGGAATTGAAATACAATGCAGTTAGTATGATGCGTCGAGCCCGGTGCATGCAATATGGATGAATAATGCAAACAAGCGAGCATAAGTATGCTAATTGAAACATGCCATAATCTAACCATCATAAGCTGGTAAATAAAAGGGAGAAAGACGTGGGGTTGGAAGACATGCATCACACACACGCACGCTTATTACAAATTCGCCCTCGCTCGGAGGGACCAACAGAATAATACAATTTAATTAACCTACAAGCTAATTAAATAATTTACAGACCACCTAATTAATTAACAAATCAATTAAGTTAAGGAAAACGGTAAAAGGCCTCGGGAAGAGGGATGCACGCATGCTCGGATTGACTTCGCCCGGAAATCTAATGCCATGCACAAGCTGCCTCTGTTTACCCTGCTCTGCTCCTCTGAGGACTGCACAAGTCCCAAGATACACCTTATGAACACTGGGGAATGCCACCGACCATGAGGAATGGTCACCGGCCAAAGGGAAGTAGTCATCGACCATCTATGGAGCTATCGGCCATCCATCATTGGTCGATCGGCACTTGATGTAGTCGACCGGCCAAAGCTTCCTGCAAAACCTGTTTTGACAACAGCAGAGGGCAAAACAAGGCATGGCAATGCATTCCAAGCAAATGTGTGCACCAACACACCCCTTATCATGTTTATGACTCAAAGGGAGATGGTATTCGATTCTCGGACCACCAATCGCGCATTTCAATGCGTGATGGCCCAAGAAACCAAGTTGTGCATTTTGATTTCAAATGACATGCAAACCAAATAAACACATAAAGCCCAACCTCTATCATACTCAATTCAACAGGCAAAATATGCATGCACTATGCAACGCAACCTAGGCATGGAGGCTAAGTATGTAACATGAACATGAGGGCAAGTATGCAAGTTAGCAAACATGCAAAGTGTAATCTTAACCATGCAAGCATGCAAGATGCAACATGGACAACATGTTAAGTACAATTCATGCCAAATGCATTACAACCTGAGCATGCAAAGGTGCAATGTATCAAACATGCAAAATGCAATGTAACAAGCATGGAACAAGGCCAAATATGCAACAACATGCTAGAATGGTCTTAAAATAATTTGGGCAACTCTCAACTAGGCCCAAAACAGTGGCCAAATGCTTAGGAAATGGGGGCCAAGTATACATACAATAATGCATGCAAATGGACCAACACTTAAGCATAAAGGAGGGACTCTTAAGCACACTTAAAAGAGATGAATATGGACACATGGCATGCATACTAAGCTCTGAAATTATGTTAGAAAAGGTGCCAAACCAACTAAACAAATCAAGCAAAACATGCTCATGACTTTACACACTAAAGGCCTACAATCTAGAATGCAAAGAGACTATACAAAACATGTTGAGCATGACCTAAGAAACTGAAAACAGAGCTAAAGCATACTAAAACATGCATAAAAGCTTCATAAAGCTTGGCGAAAATCATGCTAGAACAAGGGTCAAAGCCTAAAGCATGTTAAGGCAAATTCATGGCATTACAAGACAAGTATGCAAGGCATGCATGGTGTGTCTAAACCAAGTAAAAACAGTGCTATATCATGGCAAAATAAGCACAAATAACACTTAAGACATGACCAACTTGAACTTAAAAATGGTGCTCACACATGAGGCTAAAATGGCACTTTTTGAAGACAACAAGGATAAGGGATGGCCCTCTCCTTGTTAGGACCTTAAGACACCATCCTCACCACTGAAATCCCTCAAGATTTCAGTGGTGAGGAGGCCCAAACAAGGTGGTCCCGAAGCTCACAAAAATGAGGCCAATCAAGGTCTAAGAGGGGGTAAACAATCCCAAACACAAAAGTGATCTTAAACAAACTTAAAAAGGAGCTCAAAAGAAGGCTTTTTTCAGTTTATGACAAAGCTCAAAAATGCTTCTAAGTATGGCTAAAAGAAGAACCAAAATAAAGACCAAAAGAGGGTAAAGTGTGTTACCCTTGTAGCCAAAAGGGTACAGCAGCTTCTTGGTCCAGAAAAGCAGTCCCTTAGCCTCTGAAAATGGCCTCCAAGATCCTTAGGTTGGTGTAGTGTAAATGTACAAGAACTATGAAGTTTGGAGCTTGGAATGTAGAGATATGGAGGGAAGTGTATGTTTTTTGCCTTAGACAAATTTCTTGGAACCCTTACAATGGAAGAGGAGCTCTTCTTTTATAGAGGAACAAGGGTGCAAGCTTCTCTTAGAAGCTTGGAGCAAAGGGGCCAAGCTTCTCTTAGAAGCATGAAGCAAAAGGGCCAAGCTTCTTGGAGAAGCTAGGCAAATGGGTCAAGCTTCTCATAGAAGCTTGGAGCAAAAGGGCCAAGCTTCTTGGAGAAGCCAAGCTTCTTGGAGAAGCTAGGAAAAGGGGTCAAGCTTCTTGGAGAAGCTAGACAAGGGTTCAAACTTCTCTTAGAAGCTTGGAGCAAAGGGTTCAAGCTTCTTGGAGAAGCTAGAGCAAGGGTTCAAAAGGTTCAAGCTTCCTCAAGAAGCTGAAACCAAGAGTTCAAAAGGTTCAAGCTTCCTCAAGAAGGTAAAACCAGGGGTTCAAAAGGTTCAATCTTCCTCAAAAAGCTAAAACCAAGGGTTCAAAAGGTTCAAGCTTCCTCAAGAAGCTAGAGCCAAGGGTTCAAAAGGTTCAAACCCCCTCAAGAAAAAGTCTCAGCCAAAAAAAGTGGCCGATCGACCAAAACAAACGGGCGGTTGACCAAAAACAGTGCCGGTCGGCCATCACTAATGGCCGATGGGAGTAAAATAGGGCCGGTGGCCTCAAGCCATGGCCGGTGAGGTGTGGGATGGCCAACAAGCTATTTCCCACCCTCAGAAGCAAAACAACAAGTGTTTGGTGCAAAACCAAACACAAAATAAACAAGTCAAGAGGTCTTGAGGCAAGACGCGTGGCCGAAACCTCCGAGAACTCAAGACGAACACGAACAGGGATGATCATTGAGTGTTCAAACGATGACATCCAAGCCTTGAGGACGGTTAAAAATAGGGTGTCTATAGATATCTTAGAAGGAGAACATCATACGCACCTGCCAAACGTAGTCATTTTCGCTTTGTGTTGCTTGGCAACCTTTCTCATACAGCTCGCTTCAAAGTCTTTGATTGCTGGCTTAAAATCTTCCCCAGTGCCACATATGGCCTCCCATCTTCAGGCCAAGTATTAATACACTTCACACATTACCAAATCACACAAAATATACAACATTCATTATTATGTTTTTGGTACATTAAATGGGCACATAACTATAGAGGAATCAAGTTAATGTGTCACACAATAAAAGTGTGGGATGAGTGATGGAACATTAATGGCGAGATATAATAGAAGTGTCAGAGAATCAATTTGGGTTTATGCCTGGTAGGTCAACAATGGAAGCGATCTATCTTTTGAAGAGAGTAATAGAAAAGTATAGAGAAAAGAAAAGAGACATTCATATGATTTTTATCGATCTTGAGAATGCATATGATAGAGTGTCTCGGAATATAATTTGGTGGGTGTTAGAGAAGAAATGGGTGACAAAAGGTTACATTGATGTGATTAGAGATATGTATGAATGTGTGGTGACCACTATTAGATCGCATGTTAGATAGACGAATGAATTTCCAATTACTGTAGGGTTACACCAAGAATTAACCTTAAGTCTTTATTTTTTCACTTCAGTTATGGATGAGTTGACATGTAATATTCAGGATAATGTGCCATGGCGTATGCTTTTTGCAGATGATACCGTGTTAGTGGATGAGACTAGAGAAGGAGTTAACACTAAGTTGGAGATTTGGAGAAAAACACTTGAATCTAAGGATTTAGAATAAGCAGAACTAAGACAGAGTATATGGAGTGTAATTTTAGTAACAATCACAATAAAAGCAGAGGAGAAGTGAAGATTGAGAACCAAGAATTACCTAAGAGTGAACATTTTTGTTATTTAGGATCGATTATCTCAACGACTGGGAAGATTGGAGCGGATGTGGTCCACAGAATTAAGATGAAGTGGCTTAAGTGAAGGAGTGTGTCTAGGGTACTGTGTGATAAACGAGTACCCAGTAGACTAAAAGGGAAGTCCTATAGAACGGCTATTAAACCAGCGATGTTGTATGGAATGGAATATTGGACAACTAAGAAACAACATATAGATAAGATGAGTGTTGCTGAGATGAGGATGCTAAGGTGGATATGTAGCAAGACTAGAAAAGAAAGAGTTAGGAATGAGTATATTCGAGAATGGATATGATTAGTACTGATAGAAGATAAGTTCATAGAAAATAGATTGATATGGTTTGGTCATATACAACGGAGACCAACAGAGTTAGTAATGAAGAGATGTGATATCGTGACAGTAGATGGTAGTATGAGAGAAAGGGGTAGACCTAGAGTGATGTGGACTAGTATAGTAAATAGAGACACAAATCTCCTTAATTTGACTAACGAAATAACATTAGAAAAAGTCGAGTAGAGAAGAATAATTCATGCAGCCAATCCCATTTCATGGGACTTAAGGCTTGGCTTGGTTTGGTTTGGCTTGGTTTGGTTACATTAAATGGGCACAAGATTTTCTATCTTCAAATCCTTTTGTCTCAATGCACTCTTAGTCATTGAATTTTGCTTGATCCTCCAACTGAAAGTACATTGGAACATAACGATAGAGAAATTTGGAGACAGAAGACTCCTAACCCTTAAAATCCACACAAAATTATTCACTAGCAGAGACGAAACTGTGTATAGACCTACAAGGGCCCTGCCCCCCCTCCCCACTTTGCACAAGATGCTCTACTGTTATATATATATTTAGTTCAACACCAACAACTTCTCCTATGCCCCCCCTCCGCCTCCCCCTCCCCCTCCCATTTAATTCTTATAATTTTAACTATTCTCTTTAACAGCCCTTTATAATACAATAATAGTAAAACATATAGGAGAATGTTATATGTGCGCCCATTATAAGAAATATATGAATTTTTTATTTTACGAAAGTTTAAAATATTTGTAGTCTTATGTGTAGTAAAAGTTGCTAGTAGTCAATTTATGGTGTGCATCTACAAAGTGAAAGTGAAAGTGAAAGTGAAAGTGAAAGTTATGAATCATTGTAGTTATGTTATGAATGATGTAGCATAAATCTTATGAATCATTTGTGATGCAAAATGTTACAAACTATTTTGGTGAAAAAAGTTGCAATTTGTTATGATTATGCTACATATATTGTGATTATGCGTACATGATATGCACATTTTAAAGAGTGCACACCATAATAACTCCCTAACATATTATGTTCTAAAATATATTTTTAATTATATTATTCACTTTGTAAATGAAATTAAGTTAACAATTTTTGTCTCTCATTAGCCCAATCATTATTTCTCAATACTGCAATGTAAAAACTCTCATTGATTAGTGATGCTATCACGTAATATTACTCTTACATCAAACATTTAACAAAAATAAGAGTTTATCCATTTTTAATGAATAGCATGAAAAATCACAGTTGTTAATTGCATGAAAATCCATTGCCTTAAATCTAACCCCACTTATATTTCTATGTTTTGTTTTAGGCCTCCCAATGATCAAATCCTGGGTCTGTCCCTATTCACTAGTCACAAAACAATAGAGCACTAGTGGCATATGCATGTGAACCAAGAGGCCACGCAAAAGGATGGATGAGGCCAACCTTATCTTCTACCCAAATAACCAAGCTGGTTCTAGTTGGCTCCATTCATGCGGTGACTACTTACTCTTATTTACCCGAAAGCACTAAGGTAGTGTTTGGTTTGCCAGAATGTTTTTACATCAAGATTCAAGAATTGAATGATTATTATTTGGCCTCCCAATGGAATGACCACTCTCCTAAATTGGTGAATAGCGGTTCCATTTTTAATATAAATGCCTTTCCTTTTACCAAACCAAACATAAGAATGAATATTCTGATTATTCCATTATAACCGCATTCCAGTAAACCAAACACTGCAAAAGTGTTTCGACACTACGTAATAATTACCCAAAATCCACGCTGGATTTGAAATCCTAGGTCTAAATCTAAAAAAATAAATAAATAAGACAATTTGTTATTTCAAATCCAAGACATGAATTTTCAAATTGAGACCTCAATCATATTAAAGAAAACTGAAAAATTAAACGTAATTCACCTTCTGAAGAAGTTTCTCTACTTCATTATACCAAAAGCTCCTCACAAGCACCTTCGGTCGATACAAAGCCAAATCCAAATTCACCACAAGAGGCTTTTCCCCAGAGCTCAATTCCATCCTCTCCGGCTCAAAAATCGGCATCTTCCTCGCAAACTCCGAAAGCCCCACATCGATAATTGTTGATGAAGATAACTCATCATCGCCGCTTCCATCTTCCTCCGAAACCTCCATAACCGGCCTCTGAACCACCAACAACTCCTCTAGGAAATCTTTTGCAGTTCTGATCTCTCCATTGCCTCCATCCTCATCATTTTCGTCTCTGCCGCCGCCGCGAGCGGTGGCGGAAGAGTTGAAGGATTGGGGATTTTCGTGGAGAAGCGATGGTTGGTGAGAGGACAAGGGCGGAGGCAAGAGGGGACATGGCGGCGAAGAGGAGTGGAGGAGGGTTTTGATGGGGACGTTGAAGGAATGGAATTTTGACGGGTTAGGGTTTTAAGAAGTAGAGAAGAGAGTGAATTTGGAGGTTGAAGAAGAAGAAGAAGCAGAGGGAGAAGATGAGAAGATGTTCATTTTTTCTCTCTTTGTGTAACGGATAAAACTGTACCATTTACATGGAAGGAGTTGGGCGGGGTTTTGGTGGTAGGAGGAAGGTGGTTGTGAGATTACAATAATACCCTTACGTACTATTTATTTATTTTTTTATATTTTGATATTGAAATAATCTAACCTATATTTATAAAAATAATTCTATATGTGCATAAGAAACATAGAAATGGCATAAACTAAAAAATCTAAAAAGTTAAAAAGTCACTATCATATTTAAGTCACATCATTTTATTTTAAGTCACATCACCTCTCTACCACATCACTTCAAACCCAACCAATATTTCATAAAAAGTCAAAAAATGCACTTATTTAGGATATCCCAAACCACCCCAGTAGTTCTTATCACTCATATAATAAACATTTAAATAACACATTAACCTTTTGTGTATATTAATATTATTACTATTTTTATAAATATTATGGGTTTGTTTGATTTGTATCTCAAAATATAATTTTTGAATTTTTTTTTTAAAATTTGGTTAGTTTCAAATTTTTTGAAAATAATTTTCAAAATCACTTTCTCTCTCCTACACATCAATTAATTACTTTTTCTCCATCCTCTTTCCTTTTCAATCACTTTTTCTCTTACATACATTTACTCAACTACAGCAAAATATCAAATCATCTCAAACTCCCAAATTTCAAAACTATTTTCAAAATATACAACCAAATAAACCAAAAAAAATTCTAAACTCTCTCTTCAAAAAAAGTTAAAAAAAAATTATTTCAAAACACAAACTAAGCACACCCTATATTTTCATATTTTTTTTCCAGAATTAAACATTTTTTAAAAAAAACTTGGATTATATTGACTTTCTGTGCACATTATGTCATTGATTTTTTTATAAAAATCATATTACATTTTTATTCATTAGGTTATTCACTTGCACCAAAGACTAATTTGCATCTTCATATTTTTGTAATTATTTTTATTGATTTATTATTCTCCTAAACTTAATGGGGGAAAAAAATTTATAATATTGGGTGAGTTTGGCATTGTCAAATGGGAGGGCGTTTAGATAATTTAAAATAGAGACGTGACTGGTCCAAGATGGGCCACGTAGCTCACAGTGTTGGAGTGGCTTACACTTTAATCTGGATTTTGGACATAGATTTTCTATGGTACGTGGAAGGCCCTTATTGGTTCATGCATTTTGCGCGAACAGCCAGGTTATTGTCATTTTTTTTTAATGGTTCGTGAAAAAAAATCCAACTAATTATTATAGAGAAAAATATCAGATAAATAAAAAATAATTTTAGATAAATTAAGGGCAAGTTTGGTAAGTTCTAAAGGGCAAATTACAAACACCCTCTCGAGGTTTGGTGAAAATACAGATTCCCTCATGAGGTTTGAGAAATTACATCCCGCCCCCTGAGGTTTATATTTCCATAACAAATAGCCCCCTAAGGTTTTTATTTTCATACAGATTCCCCCCTAATTTGTTATGCAAATTTGACCTTCAAGGGGTGTAGACGTCCCCGAACGCATCCCGGGGAGAGACGTGCGAGTCCTCCCCGTTCTGGTTCGATATTGGGTCACTACAGTTCAAAGGACTCAATTTTTGTTATGGTTCTTAATTTTGAACCAAAGAGTTCATCTCTGGCAAATCGTTTTGAAGAAAAACTGATTTTTTGAAAAGAAGTGCCAAACATGGACTGCTTTGCCAGATTACAGAGTCGCCACCTAAATATTTTAAAATGGGGAATTTAGGAAACCCTGACTCGGTGCCGAAGGCCACGTGTCCGTCATCACCAAATGTCTTGGCTCGGGAGCTTGGGTACGATCGGGGAAGGTCAGCTATGAGCACCCCCTTTCGCCCGGTTCGAAGACCGGCCTCTACTAACCGTGATATCCGATTTTGAAAACATTATGCGTTCTTATTCCAATTATTAGCCTAGAATTACTACGTTATGCGCACAGCAAACATGTATAGACTAGATTGCCTAATTTGGAAATAAACATTGCATATCCGTTTGTTTGGAAAAGAGTTTGAAATTGCTACGCGCAAGTAGGCTAAAATACGGATTTCAATGAGTTATTCCAACTCAAGCAATCCAACCTCCACCCACAGGCATTCAAACAGTTATATCACATAAGCATTTAGCTTCATGGTAGTCATGCTATTATGGCAACATTCACACGCATGTGGTATGCTAAAGCATAAATACTTACATTGTACTCCGTGCCAAAACAATAAACTAGTTAGTAACCATATGCATGATCCTAGTTCATGTTAAGATGGCTAATGCAACACATGCAAGAATGTAATCTAGAAAGGCTCGGCTATCCTAAACATGGCATATGAAATGCTACAAATAACACGTATTCAATTTGGAATTGAAGTACGATGCAGTTGTATGATGTGCCGAGCCCGATGCATGTGAGACAAATGTATGGATGCACGCATGCATAGCATAAGGTATGCTAAAATTAAACATGCCCTAATCTACCATCATAAGCAGGTAAATAAAAGGAAAGAAAGACGTGGGGTTGGAAGACATGCACACACTCACCCACACTTATTACAAATTCGCCCTCACACAGAGGGACCAAAAGGATATACAGTCCAAAAATAATATAGTCCAAATACAAAATAAATTAATTATTACAGAAACTTCTAATTATTAAATTAAATTCAATATATATAAAAAGAAAGGGGCCTCAGTCCAGCCTCGGGATGCGCGAATGATGCATGCTCGATCCGACTTGCCCAGAAAGCCCACACCGCGCCACTGCTGCCTCTGTTTCCACTGCCCTGTCTTTCTGCAAAACTTCCAAAGTCCCGGAACATCTCCCAAATGAACTGCATTACACCACCGGCCAGAGGGAATGGCCACCGGCTGCTTATATTGACCACCGGCTTCTTTTAGAGTTTATCGGCACAAAAAGTGTGTCGGTCGGCACATTGTACTGCCGGTCGGCAGAAAGTTCCTGCAGAGGACAGTTTGACAGCAGCAGCAAACCAGCAGTGCATGGCATGGATTTTGAGCATATGTAAGCATGGCCAATGCCTCCTATCATGCTTGGAGACTCAAGGAGGCATTGCTCTTGGTTCTTGGGCTATCAATTATGCATCTTGATGCATGATGGCCTAAGAAACCAAGGTTGCATTTTAATGGTAATGCATGCAAACAAACAAATGAAATCCAAGGCCTTATCATGTGTTAGTCAAAGGTCTTGGTGACCAAGAATTGAGACGAGTTGCACCACTTGAAGTGTGAACTCCTCTCAACCCTATGCTTGGCTTGACAATCCCCAAGCCAAGCCATGGAATGCATGTATGCAACATAACTCAAATGATGCAACAATGGGACTAAGATGCAAGGCGTGCAAACATGGGCCAATCAAGTAATGAGACCAACCTACTACAACACTTGATGAACCAAGCATGCATCAAGCATATAATGAACATACAATGGTGGCCTTAACTTCGATGGGGCAGCCCTCAAACCATCCCAAAAACAGTGGCAAAACAAGCTCTAAATGATGACCAAAATGCTAAACAAACATGCAAGTTCATGGGCCTAAACCTAAGGCACCAAAAAAGAGCATCTTACTACCACTTACACAACCACTCATGGCATGAATCTAACAACCAAAAACAGATTCTTAGTATGCAAAATGACACCCAAATCCCCTCACATGGCACCCCCAAAATGCATTAATCATGGAAGCATACACTAGGCCTATTCTTAGGCATAAAAGGATATACCTTTAAAGCATAAAAGAGGTGACAAGTACAAACATATAAGCATGGATTAAGGTCTGAAATAGCATGTCAAATGATCCCAAATCATCTAAATAGGCTATCTAATGCGCGTACATGGATCACCTACCCAAGGCTTACAAGCCCTCATACAAAACAACCATGTCAAGCATGCTAAATATGACAAAAATAGTGGCCCACAGCCCTTATACATGGCAAAATGATGTTAGTATCTCCATGGAACTAAGCTAAAACATGCAAAGAACATGGCCTAAATGCATGACATACTTTTAAGTATTAGAGAGCATTTCAAGACAAGTATGAGAGACATGCTAAGGGCCATAAATCCGACCAAAAACAGAGGCATAACATGTCATATTAACCACAAATATGCTCTGAAATGAAACTAAAACCGACCATACACACATGCTACTTTTTAGGTCAAAAACAAAAGCAAACAAGGGGTAAAGGGGAGAGGGGTGTCCCTCCCCTATATGAGACTTGAAAATACCTTCCTCACCACTGAAAACCCACTAGTTTTCAGTGGTGAGAAGACCAAAAACACCAAGTAAGCAAGGCCTCAAGAAAAGGCTCCAAAATGGCCAAAACAAGGCCCAAGAGGGTGAGACTCTACCCAAACCACAAAACAACCTTGATGAATGTTCTTAAGCAAGGAAAAACAAGTCTTTTTTATGTTAAACACAAATCCAAAAACACAAAGCAAGAGGGGTAGAAAGGTAGTGCAAGAATGGGGAAACTAAAGTAACAAGCTCACCCTTGAAGATCCTTTGAAGAACAGGTGGAGCAGCCCTCTTCTAGTGATCAAAACTAGTCCAAAATCACAACAATCAACCTCCCAAGTCTCTCAATCTCGAGCTAAGGTGTAATAGTGTGTGTAATGGTGCAAAAATGAGGTAAAACTACACTTTTGGGCCCAAAAACACACACACAAGAGGATAGAGAGGGAAAATATAGAGAGAGAGAGTGTATCACACAGATGTATAGATATAAGCTCTGGTTTTTGACCTAAAATGGCTAACCCCTAACTCAAGGGGAAGAGATGAGCTTATATAGGCAAAATAAAGCTCTTAACTTAATGGCTAAGAAAAGAGAGGGGGGGTCAATAGGTGCAAGAGGGGCTTGGCTTCCAAGGGAAGCTAAGACAGCTGGCCAAGCTTCTCCAAGAAGCTTGGCCAAGGGTTCAACCTTCTAGAAGGTTTATGGGGTTCAAGGGTGCAAAGGGTGCAAACCCGGGCATGGGGAGTGGTGATGGTGCACTCCAGCTGTCACAGCTGGCATGCACCATCCCTGGGGGTGCAAAGGGGTCACACCGACCAGCCAAAACAGTCACCGGCACAAAAGAGTGCCGGTCGGCAGTATACTGTGCCGACCAGCCAAATATTTTGGGAAATTAGTGCTGATGGCCACTAGGGACTGCCGGTGATGTGTAGGGGCAGCCGGTGGGCTTCAGGGATGGCTAACAAGCCTCTCCCTACCCTTTAAGGCAAGAACACAAATGTTTGGTGCCAAAACCGAACACGAAGCAGTCGAGTCAAGAGGTCCTGAGACGAGGCGCGCTGCCGAGGCCTCCGGGAACTCGAGACGAACACAATCATGGATAATCACCGGGTGTCCAAGCGGTGACGTCCAAGTCTTAAGGACGGTAAAAAATGGGGTGTCTACAAGGGGCAATTTCTAATTTCTCAAACCTCAGGGGGAAATCTGTATTTTTACCAAAACTCAAGGGAGGTGTTTGTAATTTGCCCAGTTATAAAATAGTAAAAAGTCATTAAAAAATTTTAAAAATTAAAGAATTGTAAAGAAAAGTTAAATTATCTTTTCTCTTTACCTTTGCACTTTTTTTGTTTTTTATAAAAAGTTAAAAATAGGCAAATGCTTGGTAACTCGACATTCATGGGTCTCAAATGGCCCGAATCTTGGTAGTGCCAAAACGACATCGTTTTTGTATTTTCTTTTTCTTTTTCTTTTTCCTTCTTTCTTTCTTTACTCTCTAATTTTCTTTTCTCTCTAAAACTGGTTTGAGAGAAAGAGAGAGTAACAGAGAGGCGAGAGAAAGAGAGAATGAGGAAGAGAGGAGAAGAAAAAAAAGAGAAGGGAAACAGAGTAACCAGGTCGCGAACCACTCAAACCACCACAACTCAATCCATTGCCATAGACGGAGAGGCCGAAGCTAGATCTTTGGCTATGGGTTTGGTTTTAAGTTTGGTTTTGATTTTTGGGAATTGATTTTGATTTTGGGTTTGGTTTTGATTTTGGGTTTTGATTTTGAATTTGATTTTAAGTCCAGTGATCGTCAAGTTCTCCAATTTGGCCTTCTTACATTTCCTCTGACTTCTCGCCATAGCTCTGATTCCAGCGATAAAACTCTGAATTGATTGATTTCCTAACCCATTTTGCCTTTTTTGCTCAACAAAACAAAATAAAGAACAACAATCATCCTCCGTCTTTTTGTGCTTTTTACAAACAAACCCAATTCACATTTTTGTTTCTTTCAGATTAGAAAACGTGACTAACATTGGCTTTAGACAAAGTGGTTGTAGAGGTGGAGGTGGTGGATGATACAAAAGATGAATTGTTGCATGTGAGTCTAGATTTCTGAGCTGTTCTTGTGGTTATTTCAGACACCCCTAAATCACTTCCAATGTGATTATAATCTCCAAAACAGAGCATTTTCGGAGAATGAGGAAGGAAAAAGATAGGGAGAAGGAAGAAAATGAAGAAAATATGAAAAAGAAAAAAGGAAAAAGGAAAAAAATTGATTTTGATTATGAGTTTGGATTCAGACAAAACAAAGAAAGAAAATAGGAAAGAAAAAAAGAGGGGGAAGGAAAAAGAGATCGGGGCAAAAAGTGTCAAAACGATGTTGTTTTGGCACTTTGAGCCATTCGGGCCACTCCTTATTCGAGCTACCCAACAACTCTGCAAAAAATATTCCTAATATGTTAATTTTTTATCTCATATTTTAATTAAAAAGTTAAAAAAAAATTTCTCAGATAGTATATTTCCAAACCAACCCTAAGTACAAATGAAATGTGTATTTAGGGCAAGTGATATAATTTTTAGGAAATATATATCAGTGTAATTTTTAAAAGTTAATTACTAATTAATGAAAAAAATTATAATTTTATATTTTAATATTAGGAGAATATCAAAAAAGTGGAGAGTGAAAAAATAATTTTAAAATGATGAAAATACAAGTAATTTAGGCATTCAATTATGAAAATAAATCTTGTACCTTCATTAGTTAGGGGGAAAAAAAATTCCACTCTCCTTTTTTAAAAAATTTCCCCTTTAATGTTTGTAAAATTTATCAATAATTTGTAAATAGTTTTTGAAGATTTTCCCTAATTTTTACTTGCATTTACCTGCACTCTATTACTTTATAATTTACGAGTATTTGCTGGCGCAATTTTACATTAATTACGATTGCACTATCCCCAATGCCCCTGTCATCATGCCACGTGTGCAGAATTCATGCCCACCACGAACTCGACTCAGTGTAACATTCACTGGGATAGAGGCAGATATATGAATCTTTTCGGCATGTTGAACTAACAAATCTATTCGACATGTTGAATATTGTAGTATTCGGCATTACTTACTCAGGCAGAGACAAATATATGAATCTATTTGGCACGTTGAATATTGTAGTATTCGACATTACGTCATGGACGGGGAGATATATATAAACATATTAAGCGCGTTAAGCAGTGTAAACAGAGTTATGCCAAATTGATACGGAATACCCCACGAATCATTGCACTATATTTGGTCTTTGAACCGAATTAAGAATATGATATGTGAACCAAATTAAGATGTCATTGCTATACCGAATTACTATAGTTCTCCTTGGTACATCATTTTCATTCTAATTCTGATTCCTTTAATACACCACATTTTTTGTGCACAACGAACTGTTTTCATTAATAAACTAAATTGATACATTCATTTCACTTTATATGTGAAAACGACTTGAGTACATCGGTTAACAAACAACAAAAGTGGCAAGCACAACAAACTAAAAACTGAACAAAAATCCAAAAAAATTACAAGAATGATAGTCCCGCTGCGCAAAAATAGGTCGGCCTTAGAGATCTTCAGGATCCAATTGAAAGGGCTCCACCTCTAGCTGCTTAAAAGGAATCGGCATTTCCGGGGTTACTTTTGTAGCTGCTAAGGCCTTGAAGCAGTGTTTGAAACCCCTGTTCTCAAACTTCAGGGCCTTATCAACATGTTTTTCTATCGCTGACATCTCCTCCTCATCAAAGGTTTTTGATGTTGTCGATTGTGCCTCAGCTACTGTCTTCTTAGTTGTTTCAAGGTCGGTCTTCAGCTTTTCCATCTCTTCTTTTGTTGTTTTCAAAGCGACATCCGCAAGGTTTACCCGTTCTTCAGCAACACGATGAAGCAGATTTACATGCTTCATCTTCTTCTACTTCGCAGCCACTTTTAAGCATTATTTTTCAGCTCTTCTTGCGTCCGCCTCAGCCTTTTGCGTAGCAACAGCTAAGTCAGCTATCACCGACTTGGCTCTATTATGCTCATTTGCCACTTCGGCTTTTAGTGAGAAAGTTAATTCAATGGCGTCATGCTGGCGCCGACCAATTTCAGCAATCCGTTTGGCAGTCTGAAAACAAACTTAGGTTAGAGCAAGAAAATTAAATTTAACCCAAGTAAAGCTGTCACGCCCCAAAATTTGGACAATTAATTATTAAATCAGGACTAAACCTCAATTAATATTCCATCATCCAAATCCTATTGGTGAAACAAAAAAAACTAAACGCCAACCAAACCATCCACCATAGTTTCAGAACTAACCAATACCTCCAACATTAAAGTAACAATACATAGTCAAAATAACTTAAATAATGTATGGTTACAAACCATGCCAAATTATCCCAATACTAAAGTCATAAAAAAAATAATAACTACATAAACCAATATCAACCCTAAACTCAAGAAAAACAAAAGAAATCTAAGAGGCATGTCCAACAACTATAGTTATTCCATGTCACCACCGTAGCCCCAACTAATCCTGCAAAGGAAGCTCGGCTGCACTCAAACAGAACGCACCCGAGTTGCCAAAAGACAAAACGGGTCAGTATATAGGTATACTGGTATAAGTACAAGATTTAACACCCACGTGTCCACTAGACACAAATAAAAATACCTTTAATTGTTGTTGTGGGACAAGACAAGTAGTTCCAATCGCACCTAGACGAATGGATAGTTTCCCGAGATACGGTGCCATTTAGTTTCTTGCCCGTACACAACGAAATATAAATTGAGTATAAAATAAATAAAATAGAAATAAAAATATGGTGGGTCAGCCCTACATAAAAAGTTAGTAAGACCCACCATCCTGCAAAAAAAAAATAAAGTTAGTATAATTTAATCATAAGTAACTTCCTAAAGAAGTATAAAAATACACCGTTTCATGCTTAAATAATTCGAATTGACCAAAACTCAAAGAACAAAAGTTGTACAGATTCAAATTTCCTAAAAGGGTGAGTGGATGAATTTAGTAGAAACTGAATAGGTTGAGAAAAAAATTTAACAGAAAATCTTAACCGAAATTTGATTGAAAAATTTGGAACTGAAAACGAAAAGAAAATGCTGTAAGATGAATTTTTTTCGGAAAAGTTCAAAACACAAAAAATGTTTAGAATAATGTTTTACTTCAATTTACACGAAACCAATAAAAATGAGCTCATTTAGTGGATTAAAACAGCCTCTAAACTCTACATTGCTAAAATGAATCAAAACTACAATAATCAAGATCATCCGATTATAAGTTCTAATCGATCTTTTTAATAAAAAGTTAAAACACAAAAGTTGTCTAGAATCACGTATACATGCATCTGCTCAAATTTCATAATTTATCGAGGTCGTTTACTATTTTTGAACATATACAAATCAATACAATTCACGCTATACTAATAAACTCACAATTAAATTATTTGTACCTTAACTCCACCACTTCGGCCTTTCACTTCTGGCTTACAAATATATCCCATGTGCCTCCCGTATACCTAACACCGCTCCGAAGCCAAACTTGCACGAGGATATTGTCATAAGTTTGACCCACACTCTCCAGATGGTTAGCATATACGTACGTGCGTAAATCAAAGCACTCGTCTACTCATGAGAACGAGGCAATAATATACATATACAAAACATCTCACTTATGAGAACAAATATAAGAGTGCCAAGCTTAAGGCATTCAAATAAATCTCATAATCCTCACTTTTTTTTTATACACTCTTTCTCACAAACACTCAAATAAAACAACAATCCATTGAGTCATGGTGGAGTATAAGGAATTTATCTATGGGTTCCTAATTAATTTTAATTTCATATAACCATGAGTGTGATTACAACCATAAAATAAATCCGTATAAAAACCCTAAACTTGGCATACACAACTAATCAAAATAATTAAAATCAATCAATCAACTAAAAATCCTAAACCTTACATACACAACTAAACCAAATGATTAAAATCAATCAATCATCTAAAAATCCTAAACCTTACACACACAACTAAACCAAATAATTAAAATCAATCAATCATCTAAAAACCCTAAACTTTACATACACAACTAATCAAAATAATTAAAATCGATCAATCATCTACATGCAAATATGAAATCAATTCAACATCAAATAAATATAAATAAATAAATAAAAACAACAAATTAAATATAAATCAAGGGAAGTGGGTTTTGTACTCACAATATTTTTTTAAAGATCAAATAATTATTTGAAGAACTAATAAAGCCACCAAAACAAAACCCTAATCTTTTTTTCTCATTTCCTCTTCTCTCTCCCGCCGGTCTCTCTCTGTTTTACGTCACACAATAGCACTCTTTTTTTTTTGTTCTTTGATTACTCTCTCTCTCTCTCTCTCTCTCTCTCTCTCTCTCTTTTGTTTTCTTTCTTCTTAACTTCTAAACCTAATTGACTTCTTATATTCTACTATATTATAAACCTAAGTCTAAATATATAATAAGCTAATTTCCTATCTATATAATAAGGCAAGAGGCTTTTTGAAAATGTATAGAAATGTCTCAGAGATACATTTAAATTGGAATTTGAGATCAATCTTCAAGATATATCAACTGACTCAATTATTTATTTCCGCCCAAACACTTCTCTTCCTTAACCTTCTCACCTACCCACGTCTCTCTCTCCCTCTCTGCTCTCACCCACGTCTCTTCCTTCCTTCTTTATCTCTCTCTCCCTCTCTCCTTTTCTGTTTATTCTTCAACAGAACCCTCTCAACCACCGCCATCGCGACCACCTCTCTTCTCCCTCGCAAGACCCTCTCTGTTTCACCTTCTTCAACAGATCCCTCGACCACCACCATCACGACAGCCTCTTCCTCATCCCCCTTTATCACTTCAGTCCTCTCATTCTCACAACAGATCTCACCGAAACCCTCTTTCCCTCTTTGCTACCGATGCTTGGCAAGGTACGATTTTTGTTTGTTTTGATCAGCTCCTTCCTTGATCTCACGGATTGTAGTCTTGATCAACTCCTTCCTTGATCTCACGGATTGAGGGAGATATATATACATACCACAAGAATAAGTCCACAAGTCATCTATTCAGGTACAGCTGGTGGAGGTTGTATTCTGATGAATCATAAAGCTAAAAATGGTATATGCTTCGGATATGATTCAAATCTCAGGGGCTAAAGTCTGTGAGTTAAAGAGTCTTTCCCCACAGTGAATTTTTTTGCTGAAAGCTGACAAACCATCAAAGCAGCCGGTGCCAGGAATTTGGAACTTTGATATCATTTTTTGGAATTGCACATCAATTTGCAGGTATGTTCTACAAACACATATCTATATATTTTTCTCAGCATTTTTAGCTCTATAATATTAATATAATTGAGAATTCTAGCTATGACAACAATAATATTTCCTTGATCAGAGTCTCACATCTTGAATTTTACCCTTTTCTATATCCACAAAGACAAAAATCACTCACAAACATGAAGATTCTACTTAAATCAAGCAATATATATAACAAATGAATTACAAAAGCACTGCCATGATACAAAACAGGAAGAGGAGAAAGAGAATCCGAAATCTTCACTTTGGTATTATTGCCTACAATCAATTGCATACTTTTTCCTCTATCAATTGTTATCCAAATCCATGAAATTCTTATTCAAAGTGATGATTTTGGGGTCTCTTTTCCTTTCTTTCATAGATTTCTACTCATATTAAGTGATTCAAGCACGATCTAAGGATAAAAATGATGTTGTATCGCTTTTACACTCAAATATATATGTTACCATCAATCGTTGTGTTGCTCACTTAATTTTTAAAAAAAAAAAAAAATAAACCTTAGAGGGGTTAGTCAATTTTTTTTTTTAAATGTGTAGAGGCCAGTCTATAATTTGAAAATAATTAAAAACTAAAAATGCTATTATAATAATGGGCCTTTTTATTATTTATTTCAAGACCTAAAATGTGAATCAAATCTATTCTTTTATCTAACCTATTGGAGGAAAATGTGGCCAAAATAAT
This sequence comes from Camellia lanceoleosa, assembly GCA_025200525.1. NCBI lineage: Eukaryota > Viridiplantae > Streptophyta > Magnoliopsida > Ericales > Theaceae > Camellia > Camellia lanceoleosa. The sequence continues at coordinate 190,514,773 of CM045762.1, read as the reverse complement.
TAATTTCTCCATGACTGAAGTTTACCACCTCTCATAAAGCGATAAATAGAGCTATACCTTGAATTGAAACTTCACCATCATCATCATCTAATTGACTTCCTTTCTACATGGACACAATCCCACCTGAAGCATAATCAGAACTAATAGTTATGATGTGTTCAATGCAGGGAGAACTAATGGCAGAAAGAGCAGTGATCTCTGTTATTCAATATTTGGGACCATTGTTAGCCAGTGAAGTAGAGTTGTTGAGGGGTGTTCGCGCTGAAATCTGACAAACCATCAAAGCAGCCAGTGCCAGGAATTTGGAACTTTGATATCATTTTTTTGGAATTGCACATCAATTTCCAGGTATGTTCTACAAATACATATCTATATAATTTTCTCATCATTTTTAGCTCTATAATATTAATATATTTGAGATTTTAGCTATGACAACAATAATATTTCCTTGATCAGAGTCTCACATCTTGAATTTTAGCCTTTTCTATATCCACAAAGACAAAAATCACTCACAAACATAAAGATTCTATTTAAATCAAGCAATATATATCACAAATGAATTACAAAAGCACTGCCATGATACAAAACAGGAAGAGGAGAAAGAGAATCTAAAATCTTCACTTTGGTATTATTGCCTACAATCAATTGCATACTTTTTCCTCTATCAATTGTTATCCAAATCCATGAAATTCTTATTCAAAGTGATGATTTCAGGGTCTCTTTTCCTTTCTTTCATAGATTCCTACCCTTTTCGGGGTCTCTTTTCCTTTTGGTGATCTAAGGTATTATTGCCTACAATCAATTGCATACTTTTGCCTTTCTTTTATCTAACCTATTGGAGGAAAATGTGGCCAAAATAATTAATTTCTCCATGACTGAAGTTTACCACCTCTCTCATAAACTGATAAACAGAGCTATGCACTGAACTGAAACTTCACCATCATCATCATCTAACTAACTTCCTTTCTACATGGACACAATCCCACCTGAAGCATAATCAAAACTAATAGTTATGATGTGTTCAATGTAGGGAGAACTAATGGAAGAAAGAGCAGTGATCTCTGTTATTCAATATTTGGGGCCATTGTTAGCCAGTGAAGTAGAGTTGTTGAGGGGTGTTCGCAAGGAAATGGTCAGTATCAAAGATGAATTGGAATGCATACACTCTTTCTTAAAAGATGCAAAATCAAGAGCAAAAATTGGAGATGAAGGTGTGAAAATATGGGTGAAACAAGTAAGGCAAGTTGCTTATCGTATACAAGATGTTATCGACGAACACATTCTCTTGGTCTCTCCAAATCAACCTAGACTATTTGGTTCCTTGCATAAAGTCACTCGGACGATCACTAAGCTAAAGCCACGACATGAGATAGCTTCTCATATCCAAGACATCAAGACTACAATCGGTTGTTATTTTTGTCTGTTTTCTGAATTTGGAGTTTATTTGGGTTACTAATAAATTGGTGTATTGTATCAGTCCCTTATTTTCCTCCACCGTTGTTGTTTGTTGAGTTAAGGTATGGAGTGAAGGATAGACCCGTCGCCATTCTGAGAAAGGAGGGAGAGAGAGAGAGAGTTTGAGACAAAGTTGGGAGAGACCCAGAACAAGTTACACAGATTTGCTTTTCTCTTATCCCCACACCCCAATTTGCTTCTTTCCTCCCTCAGGTAAATTCCCCTCTGTGTGTGTGTATATATCTATGCATGCATTTTCTTTTGCATCCGTGCTGTTAGAATGAAGATAAACGTTGCCTGTTATGAAAAATCTAGGTGGTTATTTATGGGACTCAAAATTTTTGAATTCTCCATTGCATGTGAGGCATGTGTGCATGTATAATTGAATCCAATTAAAGTCAGTCAAGTGGATCATCCTATTGTTGCTTTAATTGCTGAAAATTTAGTTAATTGTTTGTGGTTTTGACGGTTTCAGATGAATTGCTTGAGCTTTCTCTATGGGAATATTGATCTTGATTGTGATGCGAAGTAACACAATATCTCTATAATTTCATGTACACTAAGTAAAATTAGTCATCTTTCGAAGTTCACTCTTTAATTTCTATGTAGTTTTTATTTCTGATCAACATTTGATTTCTTATAAAATAAAATCTGCTGATACATATCAAATTTTATCAAACAAAATTTCTTTGTATCAACAAAGTTTTTCATATCCTCTTTGGGAATTGCACAGTGTGCTTGCCACCCCACAAGGGTTGAGCCCGATTCCTGTTTTGACTTGCAGATACATACCAAGATACACCTTTAGTTGGTTGGTCAAACATATGTGGTGGGTCATAAGTATGTGAACTTTTGTTTCTAGCCTCAATTTCACATGGATTCTGACTTTTCGTGTTTGTAAACTAATAAATGAAAGTTTTGTTCTTTTCTTAACAGAGTTTCTTCATAGGGTAGCTGATCTTACACTGGTTCCATCAGCTGCCCTTGCAAAGGAGCTTGAAGGAGCGAGAATAACGGCGAGTAAATGAACATCGCCAATAGATAACTCTCTGAAATTTCACATTGATCACATATGAATTTGACATTTATGCTTCCTTGAATTTTTATTTTATTTTTTCAAATGTTTCTCTGAAAATAGCTCATATCCATGTTAATTCTTTGTTTATTTTCAGGTAACAAGATTCGTCTCTGGAATAAGGGTGTTGATTCTGAAAGCTTCCATCCCAAATATCGCTCTCAAGAAATGCGAATAAGACTAAGGTATGGCCTTCTTTCAATCCTTAAAATTTCATTGCCATGTAATATGAGTTTCCTCCAAATGTTAATATATTGTTCTTTTTTTAATCAGCAATGGGGAGCCCGAGAGACCATTGATAGTCCATGTTGGATGACTAGGAGTTGAGAAGAGTTTGGATTTACTCAAAAGGTACTGCTCTTTTATTTCAAATGATAAGTATTTTCTGCTTTTGCAATTTAGGAAATATTACTTGCAAAATATTGATGGAATAATGCTTTTTTCATAATTATTATAAGTTGTAACCATTGAGATTTGGGATGTATGATTGAACAGTGTCATGGACCCGGAATCTGAGGAGGCATGAACTGCTTTTATTGGAGATGGACCATACAGGTATTTCTCTAAGGACTTATTAGCTGTTTAGTTTTGTCAACATTGCCGGAACAATCTCTATAGAATATAGTATAAAATGATTCTTTGTATTAAAAACCACAAACCGCTGTCTAATGAAATGAATTATTTATTTTTATATTTTTGCTTACATCCAATGATACACAAATTGGCCCATGATGATCGCTTGAATTTATTTTCCAGTAAGAACCATGGGCAAAATTTATTCATCTAGAATGATTTCTTCGTGGTAGGGAGGATCTGGAAAAGCTGTTCTCTGGCATGCCTGCCGTATTCACATGGATGTTAGGAGGTGAAGAGCTCTCTCAAGCATACGCCAGCGGAGATGTTTTAAATCATGCCTTGAATCGAGAGGCCTTCGGACACATAATGTCATTTTCGAAAAGCAATTAAAGGTTGGTGTTCTATTTTTTGAACAAACATAAAAAGGTTGGTTGGTGAACTGTTTTTGATTTAATTAAATTTTTGTAATGAACAAAACCCACTTTTTAGGAATTATTTGTCAAATTTTCGTAAATCGTTTTTTCTTAGCAATGAAAAAACCACTTTTTTATTTTATTTTTTATATTAACATTTATAGAAACACCCCAATCTATTAAGTCATATAAAGATATTGCACCAGAAATCCTATTTCTTTCTAATTTACCTAAACAGTAATCTTTGGCATATGAATTTTCAATAGATTTCATTGTGTATTCACCTTAAACTGGGGATATGACTCATGAGAGCAGGGTCATTATTCATTCTTCATAGCAGCCGGTTTTTGCTTATCAATGAAAAAAACCACTTTTTTATTTTATTTTTTATTTTAACATTTCATTGTTCCTTTTTTTTAATTTGTTTTTTAAAGCATGAAAAACAAAGAAAACAAAAGCATAACCAAACAGGGCTATGTAGGAAAATTGTCCAGTTTTATGTCACATTTCTGAGTATTTTTCCAAAAATGAAAAACAGATGACAAAAAATGAAAAGCATAACTAAGCAGTACTTATTTTCGAGTATTCATATGTATATATAATCATAAATATTAAAATGATGGCCATTTTTAGAATTTTTCATTGTCTTCGTTTTTCAAAAAACTACAAACAGAAACACAACTAAACGGCTAGGAAAATTATTTGTTCTATGTCACATATTGGGGTCATATACTATCCCAGAAAAATATATAGCAAAGAAGAAAATCTATACCTTTTTCCCAGATCTAATGTCGATTTTATCTCACCTTTGCGAGAATAAGTTATTCAAAGCTTGCGAATTTACCACTTATAGTCGGCCTCTGTGAGTATTCAACACCCTTACTCTGTTTTTCTTGCTAATTAAGTTCAACAAACTATTAAATTCATAAGATTTGATAGTCTTTAATGTATTAATTTTACTTGAATTGTGTTTTTATGTAAACTCAATTTTAATCTTTATGGTCGGTCTCAATAGCAACATCTTTCCGCCAAATGAATACATAATTGAAGGCAGTTCAAGCTATCAGTTTTACCCACGGTAATTTTCCCTAACCTATAAAAGATTTGTAACAAGTTTACAAATACAAACTTACTACATAAAAGATAGAGTTTTAGGTAGATTACTTTGCTTATATTTTCCAACTTTAGTTCTATGTCTTATGATAAGGTTTGGACTCTGGTAATGTTTAATAAAGTTGAAAATTAAAAATTAAGTGTTGAAAATTGAATGTTAAATTTATTGAGTTAAAAAGTTGCTTGATCAAAATTTAAGTACTAAACTAAAAATAAATTGTTTGATATGTATAAGATAAAGTTTGAAATTTATTATTTTCAATCGTTTTTTTTTTTTTGTAATCGTTGTGTATGGTTTTCTTTGTTCAATTTCATGGTTTTTTTTTTTTTTTTTTGGGGAGGGGGGGGGGGAATCTTTGAAGTGTTGGTGCTTTGAAATGTGTGAATTGTTTTGTTAATGTAATGTAAATAGAAAGGAGGTTATAATGTGGGTTTTGCTTCATGTGTTCTATTCCCTTAATCTTTGTCAATGGATCACAATGTTTTATTGATTTTGCAATGTTTTAATGATAGAAGAGTTTTCTTTTGATTTGTGCGCATTATTTGATATTTAATTTTTTTATATTTGATTTGTTTGGAATTGTGGAGTACAGTATGCCAAATATATTTTTATAACTGCATTTTAATCTTAATATTATTTACACCGTGTTTAGGCACGGGCATACGCTAGTTATATTATATTATACAAATAAATCACAAATATAACATATATAAATATAAATATTTTATATAAAATCTATATCAATAATTTTCTTTATATATATATATATATATAAAAGTATATAAATATAAATATTCAGATTAATTATTATTAACTAACACATTAAATTAATTATATATCACATTAAATTCTTATATAACTACGCAATTAATAAAGCCAAAAATAAAATCAAGTAATAATAAATAAATAAAGGCTTAGGAAAAAAATCCGGGTTGTTACAAAAGCGGGAGAGAGACTCACCAGAATGGCCGTTTGCGCATCCAAAGCGATTGAAACTACATCCAACTCAGCGTGGAATACTACCTTGTCAACGGGCAGTGTGATAGCAGTAGCCACTCTTAGAGCCACACCAAGATCCTTCATTGCTGAGGCTCCGATTGGGACGATTGACCCTTCACCTTTGGCTGAATAGTAAATGATGTCGTAAGATCCAAAGGGAGAGAAGGTCTCAGCCTTTTTCGACTGCTTGCTCAATGACCTCTAAGGATTTGGCAGAACGCTTCTTTCCCCTCTATTTGGCCATTGTTTCCTCAACCGAAGGCGCCAAAGCAGTTTGCGCCGACTCCACCGGGCTAGCCTCCATGACTTCTGTTTGAGTCACCACTAGAGGGGGAACTTCCTCATTTCCCTCAGAGCTTGCCGCCTTTTCTGTATTTGTCATCTTCTCGGCGTATCTTCTCCTGGAAAATTGAGCAAGAGATTCCGTAGCCATGTCTTTAGATCTGACTCTAGGCAAGCCGTCCAGGTCTATGAAGATGTCCTCCTCCTGAAAGCTGCTGAAATCGACTCTTTCGCTGGAGCCGACTTGTTCATGTTCTAAGGTCAGAAATAGTTCCCCACTCAGTTGCTCTTCAGCCTTAAGAAAAGTTCACTCGGCGTTGGCGTCTCGTTAGGCATCTACATCTTGCACGCTAACTTGCTCCTCGGACTCGGTGTCTTGATCAAAGCCCTGCTCGACCCCGTTTTCACTGTTGCCGCCTTGTTCGCTTACCGAAGACTCTTCAAGTCCAATATCCCTGAAGTTTGTGAAACTTGGGAACACGAGGGCCGCAAGGTGTTGCTCACCTCTCAGAATTGGGATATGATTAGCTACCGAGAATGTTGTGTAAGACGGGTCGTATTTGAGCAAGATATGGGCTGCCTGGCCTTGTCCTTGAAGATTCGGTGACCATGAAGTCAAAGGCGGTTTCACACGAGCAAGGAGCACTTAAATGCTGCGGAGAGATTTTTTGAGCTCATTACTTGCATGGAACGAAGATAGTTAGAATACAGAACAAGTGCCGAATAAAAGTATAAATTAGAATTATATATTTGGCGACCTGGCTCACCCTTGTGCCTTGGCACAAGAGTTAGGCGATTTGTATCCTCATCGAACTCCCAATTGCCTTGAACGACAACCATCACCTCTTCCACTCTTTTGCGAGAGCTAACGAGCATGGTGACCAAATGATGGTTATTGTCCTTCGCTCTAAGAAAATATTGTCCTTGCCAACTAGAAGATTTAGCAAGGACAAAACAATGCCGAATGGCAGGAATTCCTAGGTCAAGATGAAGGCGGCGATTCAACTCCACGATGCCCATTACGATTCGATAAAAGTTGACGTTTAGCTGAGATGGAATCAAACCCCACTAACGAAATCTGAGACCAAGAGTAAGGTGAAGAGGAAACAAACACCTCCTTGAATTGCCAAAGAGGTGTTTTCATCATCCCTTTCCATGTCAACCGCTATCTCCAGACTAGGGACAGTTGAGCGTCATCGAGGATAGAAAAGTGGCGACAGCGACAATTCGGTCTTCAAAAGAAGAGCCTTAAGGTGATTCTCCATGAGAGGATTGGAGTGGAAGATGAAGTGGAGAAGGAAAAAAAAAAAAACACGAAGGACTGAAAGCGCAAAAAATAAAAGAGAGAATGGGGCTTAGAAGACTTATAGACAGAAATAAAAAGGTCACGAGCAAGAAGAAGAAGCGAGAGATTCTGAGATGAGGTCCCAAAATTAGAAAGTCCCAAGTGTTGAGTAGCAGTGGAGTCCCAAATGAGATGAAGGGGCGAAAAGCTTTCAAATCGCATTAAATGAAGAATGCAAAGAAGCGGGAAGTAATAATCATTCTTTATCACGTCTTTTCTGGCATGATTATTGACAAAATGTGTCCGCCGCATTCCCAAATTCCAAAGTGCTTCAAATGCAGTGAATTGATCTTTTGGCAACCGAGTATGCCTACTACACAGAACCATGGGTAGCCGAATACTCGGAGGGAAATTATGGGAGCCAAAAAATAGTGGCCCAAAGAAGTATACAAGGCCCAAAAACATAGTTCAATCCAACTGAGCCTAATCCGAGATTGGCCCATTGGGCGAGCCTGTTGGGCAGAATCAGAGCCGAGTAAAAGGCATTGAAAGGAACGAACGCCAAGTAATGAGTCCCGATTGTGGGTAGTCGAGCCGAGTAGTTCATATAAGTCGGCTCTAACTCCCAACCTACAAGTCCGAATTGCATTCTGTCTGTTGTCACAGGTCCTAATTATCATGGAGAAGCTGTCTGTGAGAGCCACACTGCGGTTCAAGAGCTGTTTTGAATTTTCACGCCTAAAACTCCCTTTTTCAACTAAGTTTAAGGCATTTTCGGCTCTAACTCACAACCTACGGTCCGAATTACATTTCGTCTATTGTCACAAGTCCTAATTGTCATGGGAAAGCTATCCGTGAGAGCCACACGGTGGTTCGGGGGCTATTTTGAATTTTTTCCCTCGAAACACCCTTTTTCAACTTAGTTTAAGGCGTATTCGGCTCTAACTCCCAACCTATGGGTACAAATTAGATTCCATCAATTGTCACAAGTCCTATTTGTCAAGGGGAAGCTATCCGTGAGAGACACATGGTGGTTTGGGAGCTATTTTGAATTTTTGCCCTTGGAACGTCCTTTTTCAACTAAGTTTAAGGCGTTTTCGGCTCTAACTCCCAACCTATGGTCCGAATTACATTCTGTCTATTGTCACAGGTCCTATTTATGCATGCGTGAGAGCCACATGGTGGTTCAAGGGCTATTTTGAATTTTAGCCTGGAATGCCCTTTTTAGACTAAGTTTAAAGGGTTTTCGGCTCTAACTCCCAACCTGGGTCCGAATTACATTCCGTCATTGTCATAGGTCCTATTTGTCAAGAAAGTCATGCATGAGAGCCACAGGGTGGTTTGGGGGTTGTTTTGAATTTTCACCCCCAGAATGTCATTTTTCAACTAAGTTTAAGGCGTATTTGGGTCTAACTCCCAGGCTACGCGTGGTAATTACATTTCGTCTATTGTCACAGGTCCTATTTCTAAAAATGTGCTAAGTAAGGTGTTTTTTCATGGTCTTATGTGTTTTTTTTTTTTTTTAAGTTTATCATTTAATGAAATTCCATTGTTGCTATAACATGGGAAATTTGCATCATTAAATATTCTCACAGCCCCTCCTCTTTTTTTACATAATTAATTAATTAGTTAACAAATTAATGTGTTCTTTCTTTTCTCCTCTTATTTGTATAATGTCAAAACAATTTCAAGTGGTCCAAAACAATAATGTCAATATGTGAAGTATTTTTGTAGAAGTTTTAGTATCATATGAATAAAATTCTTGTTACCAAATACGACGATGCCTGTCTGAACCCTCCAACAGAGTTGTGATTCGTAAAACCACGTCGTTCAGATGATTAAGTTGTTCTTGTTGCGCCTCCCTTTGCTTTTTTTTCTTTCTTTCTTCTACTTCCTTCATCAACTCCCCTCTCTCCCTCATCATCTCTTCACGATCTCTCTAGCGCTCTTCTTTCTCTTTCATCAAATCTTTCTCTTTCATAGACTATTCAACAAGGGCACAAAGAATGACATGCAATTTTGTGCTAAGATACTAATTAATATTAAATACAATTGGAAAAAGAGTTTAATCCTTATATGTAGCTCACCACATTTGGGATGAATCCATTTGTTTGTATTCTTTGACTTCTGTGATTTCGAATAAGATTCCGGAAAATCCAACTCTCCATTCTCATCTACCTGCGACTTTCAAATAACAAAATTAATTCATCACAGTAGTAACCATGACTTTTGGTTACACATATAAGTGATGAGAAATAGTTTTCAAATGCATGTAGATCACCATGATCGACATTGCTATTGGAAATGATCGAGATCCACTTGTATGATTGTATGGTAGCAAACTCCTGTTTGCTTTACCAACTTTTGAGCGTTTCTGAAAAAAAAATGAATTATTCAAGAATTAGTACATATTAATGCATAATACACAACTAAAACAATAGAGTCGTTTATATTTGTTTGTTACCAAATGAGATTCATCCTTCCAAGCCAAATCAATCATATATTTCAAATCGTCCAAGCAAACTTCTGTAGGTGAATGACTATATGGGTCATCAACACCCTCTTTTTCAAGTTTTTCGAAGTGTTGCTTTAGGTTATACCTCCAATCCTTGTACAAGAGATATGCCTTTGTATCAACGATCTCTTGAGCTTGTTCATCAGTATGAAAATCCTCACAATTTCAAACTTGTCCTGCAAGCATAAGTATGTGAAGTATTACACAAATTAAATGCAGCAATTGCAAATTTACGTAATGAAGACATTTAGTTTAAGGTCAGAAATTACTAGCACAGCTTGTACAACAGCATCTTTGATACTCTTATCAATTTTCTTCCATGACTTCACTCCCTTGATAGAGCACAACTGCCTTACCTGCAATCCTAACTCATTTGTTGTAGGGGTGGCATTCCCTCCAGTGAGTGCATTCAATATTTAACCAAGCTATCATCAAAGCTTACGAATTATAGGAAACAACCAAGGCTTAAATGCTTATTCAGAAAGGTGAATTAAATCAATAAAAAGTATTTATTAAGTAAAAAGGAACTGGTAGAAATAAAATAAATAAATAAAGGATGTGGTGCAGCCACAAGTCATAGATTATGCACTAAAAAAAAAAAGAATTCAGGTGTCAAAAGTTATGAATTTATTAACAACCCAATAAATTATGGGGAATTCCGGCAGTGAACAAGTGTGTTGGCTGGTTCTATGGTGATTAATAATAGATGTGTGGTGTATGTGATTCCCTCATCCCTGGACCTCTCAATTATCTTCATTGATTATAGAACACTACTATCTTTATGTTAGAAAATAAATTAATTAAAAAAAAGTTCAAGTATAGTGGAGTACATTGAATGAATAGAAATGACTATAATAAAAGATCCAAAATCTTCTTATTTCAGGTGACACTATTCTTGTTGTCTATTGGGGAGGGCGAAGAGCAGGGTGGTAGTGGTTATTGTTAACTCTTTGTATTTCAAGTAACAATAATGGTCTCCTTCATATTGCTATTACAAACGTTTAAGAATATAAGACATTCATGCATGCAAACTCAAAATTTGAGATGGCATTTTTCCTTTTGTATTTCGTTTCATTTTCCGTGTCTACATGTGTGTGTGCATTTGTGGATATGGTGGTCAAAGGCAAAGGTAGGCCTAGCTGAATTTTGATTCTTTATTTTTATAAATTAATGTAGAATTTTATCAAGATTTTTCAGGGTTTACAGATTGACCCCAATGGAATTAGGAAAAAAATACAAAAAATCAAACCCTTTCCCCCTCACTCAACCGTATTAGGGGGGAACAAAATTTATGCAAAACTTTTCGGGTTCTCCCTCCTTTCCTCCCTCCCTCCCTCCCTCCCTCTCTCTCATTATTTCTTTCTTTAATAAGGTTATCATGTGTTTTGATAGCACATATAATGAGGTTATCATGCTGCATTCAAAAAATGAAAACACGCAGGGTTGATTTTTGTTGAAGCAATAGAATTAACGTCCCCAAGTTATATTTTTTATTTTTGATAGGTTGCAAAAATAAAGAAAATGACATAATGGCATTGATGATGACTTGTTGAATGACCACACTAAATGAAATTCCTAGTTGCACTCTAACTGGTGGTGTGGCGACAGCTAGGATGAAACCAAGTTTGCAAATGCCTCAAGATGAAGAGTAGAAAGGACAATGTGACGCCCTCAAAATAATAACATTTAACCCATCAATTTAGACATACATTGATATAAGACACAAACATCATTCTATTCCACAGAGTAATTCTTTTACAAAAAGCATTACGTGTTAACAACAGAATCAAATGCCCTATGGGCTTACAGCTTTCCAAGCTAACACTTGGTTACAAAGAGGAGAGTACTAACTCAATTACAAATTAAGCCCTTGGCTTGAAATTACATGTAATACAACAAAAGATAACCAAAACCACAAACGTCTGCCTGCCTCTAGCCTCCCAAGCGATGTCCTTGGAGGTGGCATGCTTTATGTACCTGAAAATGGTGTCCCATATAGGGTAAGCCACAGCCCAGTAGAAATACACTAAACCAACTATGAATAATGACTAAAAGATTAGCAGTTAATAGATGGTCAACACTTATACATTCATTTACATCTTATTGCAATTCCATGACAATCAAGTCTATATTACAGTTCACTTTCCATTTCTTATTCAACATTGAGTTTGAAAATAAGGCTCAATACTCTGGCCAAGACCTCTGATGAGATTGTAGTTCACCACTAGAACACTTTCGAAATCCAAGGTGGATACACATTTTGGTGTTGTATCAATAACACATAAACCACTTCCCTGCCTCATAAATGATATACATTTTAGTGCTATATCAAATTAAACAAACATCTCAATAGATAAGCATATGAGCTATATCATTACTACCACAGATAAGCATATGAGCTATATCATTACTACCACAGATAAGCATATGAGCTGTATCAACACTTCAATAGACAAGCATATGAGCTGTGTCATCATCTCAATGGGAGAGCATAAGAGCTGCAACCCTGGGTCCATCCCCCATCTTCCCTTTACCATTAACCGGTTTAGAGGTACATCCCCCATCTTCCCCTAAACCGTGGAGTACATCCCCCATCTCCTCCCATACACAAGCAATGCATATAAACACAGAATCATATACGTAATCAATCAATACATAAAGTTAATGTATTTTTATCAACCGTCTACACATAATGCACATAAACACATTGGTCATATGCACAATCTATCAATACATGAAGTTAATGTATTCTACCAACCACCGTACTCTATGACACATCCAAATGATTAGTTTTAGTTTGCCTAATCATCATGCATTGTCTACAACAATCAAAACTACCCTCCACCGGTAGCCCAAGCAATTATTTCTAAATTGGAAATAAATGCACAAATGGATAATATATCAACATTTCAACTAGGTAAGCAATAAATGATTCAATTACACCCTTTAGTCCCATATATTCCCAATTTCAACATTCTCAATTCAATTCCTCATTTTCTTTAATTAATTATATACATTAATTAATTAAACCAATTAGGGCAACTTACCATAATTCACAAAACAACCCTAAGGTTCCATTTCCATCAATGTTCCAACATTAATCTCATTTCTCCATGCCTAACTTGCATATAGGTTTATTATAAATAAAACCCCAACTTTTGTAAAATTACACAAAAGACCCAAACTTTCTCAAAATTACCCAACAACCCCCAACGTATCAAAATGCCAAAATTTAAAGACAAAACTCATGAGATGGAGTAGGTTATTCCTACCTCGAAGTTAGAGCCCAAGCGGAGATGAAGACCAAAACCCAAAGTGCTCCAAATCCCAACTTCTTCCGATTAAAACAAAGATCTCAACACCCTCTATCTTATTAACAAAGGACTTAGGATAGATTCACACTCTAGAGAGATCAAATCTTAGAGAGAATATAAGTTTAGAGAGAGAGAGAGTCGGCTGCTAGGGTTTCAAAGAGAAGAAGATGAAAAAGTGATGTTTAAAATCGCTGTTGCCTGCTGATATAAAACAGGCTCGCTGGAGCGAAGACTTGGTCGCTCGAGCGACCAGACACAGAAAACCTCGCTCGAGCCAAAAAGGGTCTCGCTCGAGCCAACAACCCAGAACCTCGCTCGAGCGACAAAATGCTCGCTCGAGCCAACAACTCAAACCTACAGGTCTGCAACCAGACGCACGCTCGAGCGACAAATTGCTCGCTCGAGCGAAGAACGAACCAGCTCGCTCGAGCAAAGAAAAGCTCGCTCGAGCCAAGAAATGCAACTCTCAGGTCCAGAACCAGACGCAATCGCTCGCTCGAGCGAAGCCACTCTGGCTCGAGCCACCAGTCACACAACTCCACTCTCGCTCGAGCGACCAAACCCTGGCTCGAGCGAAGGACCAAAGACAGAAGCTCGCTCGAGCGAAGACCCAAAATTCTGGGCAATAACTCTTGGCTCCCAAATACAACCAACCTGAAACAAACCTGCCCAACACATCCTATAACTCAAATACAGAGTATTAAAGAACGCAAACAAGGTTTAAACAGCTATTAACATCTACGGAACCAACTCCGAATCACTGTATAACAAGGGTTAAAACTCGGGATCGCTATAGACAAAGATTTATCATCAACTATGCCTTGGCTGGTTAGTCCCCTAACAGGTGAGAAACTTATTTCATAAAACTTCAAGCTGTCATACAAAAACCACAATCTAGGCAAGCCAAAAAAAGCCTTTAACAGTAACACTCAAAGAACACTTGTAAAGATTTTCATTCATTTTCTACTCTTTCCAGTGATTTCCAATGTCATTTCTAAGTAGTTGCACTACGAGGTTCAACATCAGCATCTAGAGTTCAAATAATTACATAATCATAATTAGTTAGCCATGAATGGAATAGCCTATGCTAGCCACAAATAGCTGGTACCTAGTGTATAGGAATTAGCTGTTTCAACTAGCAAATGTTACAAAAGCAACATACTTTTCTAAATAGAATGTAGACATAACACTAGAGAAGAATATCAGAAGAACTAATACCCTCCAACCTACACTCAACCCTAACAGTGAACAAGCAAACTAACAAATACAAAAATTTGTGCTACCTTGTTGCATTTTAGTCACTAGAATAATTTCAATTTCATAGATCAAATAAAGAAAGGTCACTAGATTCAAATTCGACAAAGATTCTTGCCACTAGACTATATGATAAACAACCAACTTCAATAAGCGAACCATTGAAAATAATTATACCATAATGTTCACGCTTTAATAATGGTCCTGACAAGGTGAGATCACACTCAAAATCATTCAAATAGAGCAATTTAGTTCCTGTCAATATAGAAGGAATTTTCAAACCATACAAAATAGTGATGTAACTGAAATCCTATATCTCTCGAAATCTTAAAATTCCAAGCAAGTGCCAAACAACCTTGTAACCAAATCAACTTTGAGATGCTAAGATACTCAATTGCTAGAGAAGCAACCTACTTCTAATAGAAATCAAACCAATTTTGGACATGAAGAATAACATAATTTCATAGAAATCAAACAATTTAACCAAAACAATTTACGAAATCAACACAAAATTAAACTAAAAAAATCATATAAACCTTAGATGAAGTGTGAGAGATAGGGAAATAGGGCAACGCAAAGAGAGAGAGAGAGAAACAGATAGATGGCTCGAGAGAGTGTGTGTGAGAGAGAGAGAGAGAGAGAGAGAGAGAGAGAGAGAGAGACCCAGATCGACAGAGAGGGAGATGACCGAGAGTGACAGAGAGAGAGAGGGACAATAACCTGTGATTTGCGACAGTGGAGGTGGTGATTTGCGGCAGTGGCGACGTGCGACAGTATCCGGCGACGGTGAGGTGGTGACCGTCACTGAGTGTGTGCCTAGTTTGGTGTACTAGTCTGTGTGTGTTTGTGAGACAAAATAGAGAAAAGATCTGTGTGAAAGAAATAAGAGGGAAGGGCACCAATATTTCCCTCTAAAAACAATTTAGTACCTTTACCGACTAAATATATATTTGTCGCTAAATGTAATCAATAGCTACTAAACATTTGTAGCTGTTTGTTCAATATTGGCTACTAAAAATCTTTTTGTCTGCAATAACTACCCATCTACGACTACAGTTTTTTAGTCACTGATATTTTGGTCATAAAAAGTGTGTAATACCGACTAAAACCATAATTAGTAGCCTAAAATGTAAACAAATGCTGACTAAAACTTTTGTAGTCTCCTACTGATATATTTTCAGCGACTAAATATTATTTTAGTTAGCAATTTTAGTCAGCAACAACTAAAATATGGCTACTAAAAAAATTTAGTAGCTAAAAATCATTGCCAACCAACAAGAAAATTTGTCATTAAAGGTCTAACTTTTGGCAACTAAAAATGTTTTAGTAGCCAAAAGTGGTCGCCAAAAGTGCAGATTGTTGTAGTGAAAAGAATGGGAGTAGGGTAGGGAAGGAGTTGGGCGTGGCAGCCGAAATTGGGAAGGGATGAAAAAGGATGCCTCAGCCAAAGTTGGTGGTGGTGGGTGTTGGTTGGGGTGGTGAATAGGGTTAAGGTTTGAGACAATTAAAGTTAAATTCAGTATCAAGTGAGTTGTTTAAATAATTTTTACAAATTTTAAAATGTGAGATCCAAAAAATTATATAGTTGCTACCAGTAACACCACAAATAAAATTAAAATAGTGCAATGGTATATAAGTTGGCTTTTTAATCGAATGGCTCAGGCTTAAGTGTCATAGATGACACTCTCCTTCATTCATTCCCCTCCCGAACTTCTACTAATTTATATAGCTTGATAAAATAATAATAAATGGTATTCCTAATAATTGTTTTCATCAACCCAAAATTAATAACTAGATCCAAAGAAATCCAAATCTTAAGTATTAACATATCCTTTGATTTATGAAATATTTTTGGGCAAATTCATAAATTTGTTACTGAGGTCATTATTGCTTTGAATTGAAGCAGATTATCTAAGAGAATAGTTTTCTTTGTTGTTGCACTCATGGCAATTGTGATCCGTATTCACGTTTCTTCTTCTACTTGATGATGGTTATCATTATGCCTCGCAATTCAGAAGTACATTCAGGTACTCCATAAATAAACTATCTTGCATTAGTTTTGAGGATGTAAAATTTTAAAAATTGTTCAAACTCGATTCATGTTCAATTAATAAATATTTGTTTGGCATCAGTTCATTACGTAAATAAATTAAGCCTGAACATATTTTTAAAACTCATAAGTTTTCAAACTAATTATTTTATTTCTTTCAAACTCGACTCGATTACATGCATTATAAATAACAAAATTACTTCAATCCAGCTCGCGATTAATATTGGCCCATATGTTAGGCCAATTAAGCAAACTGTCTAAAGCCCCTTCTCAAAACCTCAATTTTTAAGGCCCTTAATAATGGCCTAGTATTTGTAAAGCCCAAACTGTATTATTTGTTTAGGCAGAAAAGATTCAAACCTCCTTGTAATTATTTTAAACTTAAACAAATCACAAAAAAAAAAAAAAAAAAAAGGTAAAATAAAAAAGAAGAAGATGAACAAAAAAGGAAAACATCCCATGCTTCCAAATGAAAAAGGCATTTTTGTAAGAAAGTTGTCTCCATGTTGAAAATTTTAGTAACGTTTTGAAAATGTTTTTAGGGCTGAGGTCCCGACTTTTTAATTGTTAAAATAATAAAAATATTTGCTCCCTAAAGATATTAATAATATATTAGCAACCAAATTTATTGGTCTAAAATCATATTAAATAATAGATGCAAACCCCCTCTGTGGCATGCAAACGCCCTCTGTGGCATCTCAATTATGTGAAGGATAGGATTTTAAACTATAATTACTAAAATTAAAATTAGCAATAACGTTATGTTAGGTTGTGATTTTATACTGCAATCACAATCACAAATTTTTGGCAATGATGAATTTTTAAATAAAAAAATTAGCTTAATTTATATAAATTAGGTTTTGAAATAATTATAAAATGAGTATTTGAATGCTATGAAAATTAAAAACAATGAGAAGAATATATTAGAAAATCATTCCATAAAATGACATGTGTATAAGTGTTATGTATTATGAAATTATATTATGGAAATCTTTGGTTGAAGGAAATATTATTGGTTATAAAAAAATATTACAAAATCATGATAATTTTATAATTTTAATTATTAATGTATATAAAGTATATCATTTTTCTGTAAATTTTTTTATAGAAAAACTTACACTGATTTGAAATTCCCCCAATGTCATTTTACAATTATTGATACTACAATGTCAAATCACAAAATTTAAGGGAATTTATTAATATATTATTGACAATTATTAAGAGAATTTGAAAATCAATTTAATTTATGTAAATTAGATTTTGGATCAATTAAAAAAATGTGTATTTTGAGTGTTAAACAATTTAGAAAATATGAGAAAAGTAGATTGGCATATCTAGCTTCAAAACGGCCATAATATTTTTGCTTATATAATACTATAGATTAGATTTTGGACCAATTAAAATATGAGATGTGTATTTTGAGTGTTGTACAATTTAAAAAATATGAGAAAAAAATAGATTGGCCACAATATTTTTGCTTATATAATAATATAGATATTATGGAATTTGTATCTATATTGTAATATTATAAAATTATATTATGAAAATCTTTAGATTGAAGCAAATATCAATCAAAAGATTTTTTTTCTAATAATCTCTAACTTCTACTAATAAATATAGATTGATAAAAACAAAATAATGTTAGAAATGGGTTTTGGAAATTCTGAAAAAAAAAAAAAGAAAGAAACAACAACTAGATTTTTTCTTAAACTTTGGTCTAATTTTTAGGTGGGATCCATGCGCTAAATTTCGCGGATCAAAGTTGTAACGCGTTCTATGCCGCGTTGTGATTCACATTGTATATTTGGTTACTCAAAATCATTATCGGATAAATGAGAAATTGAAGCCAAAGTGAGCTCCATGGAAATGGAGTTTTTGGCGGAAATTTCTTGAAAATGCGGTTTAGGTTTGTCCCACATTGATTTGGTGGGAAACTTTGAGTGGGTTTATAAGACTTGGAGTTGGAACTTAGGGTTGGCCCCAAGGGGCACCCAAGTTTTGTAGAGAGGGAGGTTATGGGCAAAATGGGCTAGACCCATTGGACCCAAAATAAACAAACGCGTATGCCGCTGCCGGTCGGGCTGGGCTTGGGCGCGGGTGTGTGCTTGGATTGGGCTTGTCTGGCCAAAAACATTTGAATTTATTTTTTATCTTTGGAAAATATATTCCCACCATTTGAATTTAAATTTCAGTTGGAAAATTCAAATTCAATTTTTGCACATCTTCACGGTTTCTGTACAAACAGATCCGAAATTCTGTACAGATTTGAAACTGTTCAAATATAGTTTTTATTTGTCTGAATTTAAATTTGAACCCAAACAGTCCAAATTCAAACCCAACAGGTTTAGTACCTGTTCAAACAGGTATGCTACATGCTCAATTTAAAATAAAAGGGTGCCACTACACCTATATATAGACAAGTCCTTCATTTGGATTAATCACTCTAATTTTCGTCCTTAAATCTGCTACTGCTCTCTGCATTTTGCTGCATCTAATTTTCTGTGAGAAAAAGTGTAAACACAAAGTGTGTTCGATGTGCGAATAAATTATAGTGCTGCATTTATTCGTTGTTGATCGTTTTATCTTGTGAGATAGACGTCTGAAAATCTGAAAGTACCGTAGAGAGAACGAATATGTCTTAAGGACACAGTGTTAAACACTGAACTTGATCAAAAGTTTGTTCAAGAAATTAATCAAGTAAGTTGTTAATTTATTTTATGGTTTATTATTTATTTAAATTAGATTTTGATTTTTTTTTGGTAACAAAATAAAAATCTGCTTTTATTTATTTTATTTTATTTTTCTAGTTTGATTTTTGTAATCAAACAAATTTTCTCCTTTTCTTTTATTTCTTTTGTACTCTATTTGTTGTTAAGTACACAAACATAATTTATTTTTCAAATACAGTGAAGATTGTCCAACAATCTTAAGACAGTTTAATTTTTGGTTTTATCATTGTATTTAATTTTCTGTGATTTCATAAAGTGATATTCTTGTTGGAAAATACAAATAGTAGTAATATACTGTTTGACGAATAGTAGTAATATACTGTTTATTTTCTTTGACAACTAGTAGTAATATACTAGTGTTATTAACAATTGCAGAATATTAATTTGTGTTACAGAAAATTATTGTGGTATTTTATTTTTCTAGTTTTAGTAACAAGGAAAATAAAATTATTTTGTGTTATAATTTATTTTATGGTTTTAATAACTAGAAAATTAATTTGTGTTTTGATTTTTGCTGATTTTTGTAATCAGATATTATGGCTACTGCAACTGAAACTGCAACTAGAAGTAGTACTCCAATTGTTACACCAACTCTGGTCCTTATCCAGAAACATGTACAAGTTCCGATAAATCATGAAGAAAAATCAAAAAAATTTAATGGCACTGGGTTTAAGAGATGACAGCAGAAAATGTTGTTCTATCTTACAACTCTAAATTTGGCCCGGTTTCTCCATGAAGAGGCTCCAGTACTGAGAGAGAATGAAAGTGATCGACAAGTTGTTGCCGATGTAGATGTTTGGAAGCATTCTGATTTCTTGTGCAGAAACTACATCCTAAATAGCCTTGACAACATGTTGTATAATGTTTACAACCCTCTAAAATCAGCAAAAGAATTGTGAGATTCTTTGGAGAAAAAATACAAGACAGAGGATGCCGGCACAAAGAAATTTGTTGTCGGTAAATTTCTGGACTTTGTTATGGTAGACTCCCAAACGATAATTTCTCAAGTTCAAAATTTTTAAATAATTTTGCATGATATTCATTCTGAAGGTATGTCTCTTAGCGAGTCTTTCCAAGTCGCTGTGGAAAAGTTACCACCGGCTTGGAAAGATTTCAAAAATTATTTAAAACATAAAAGTAAGAAGATGACCATGGATGAATTAATTGTAAGATTGAGAATTGAGGAAGATAACCGAAAGGCTGAAAAAAGGAATGGGAAAAATCCCATAGAGTCCAAGGCTAATGTGGTTGAACAAGTTCACAAACCACATAACAAAAAGAGGAAGTTTACTGGAGATGGTCCTAAACAAGGCGACAACAATGACAATAAAAAGTTCAAAGGAAAATGCTATAACTGTGGCAAGATTGGACATCGAGCTTTTGACTACCGCCGCCTTAAGAAGGATCGCGGAAGAACAAATAAGAAGACTACGAATCAAGCTAATGTGACAGAATTAGATTACATCTCTGACGAGGTAAATGACATCAACCTCTTTGCTGTGGTGTTTGAGGCTAATTTGGTTTGAAATCCCAAGGAATGGTGGGTTGACACTGGAGCAACTCGTTACATTTGTGCGGACAAGAAGATGTTCACAACCTACAATGAGGCTGCAAATGGTGAACAACTTTTCATGGGAAATTCTTCCACTTCTACTGTGGCTGGACAAGGAAATGTGATCTTGAAGATGACATCAGGGAAAGAACTGACCCTTAACAACGTACTGCATGTACCGAACATCCGGAAGAATTTGGTTTCTGGTTCTTTGTTAAGTAAAAATGGTTTTAGGCTTGTCTTTGAGTCTGATAAATTTGTATTAACAAAGAGTGGTATGTATGTTGATAAGGGATACATGAATGATGGTCACTTCAAATTGAATATAATGACAGTTGTACCAAAAGTTTCTATTAATAAGAATAACACATCTTTTGCTTATATTCTTGAGTCGAATTTATGGCATAGTAGATTAGGACATGTAAATACCAAAGTTTGAAATTGATCCTAATCACAAATGTGAGATTTGTGTAAAAGCGAAACTAACTAAGGCTCCATTTAAATCGGTTGATAGAAAAACCGAACCTCTAGAATTAATTCATACTGATGTATGTGATCTTAAATTTATTCAAACTAGATGAGGCAAAAAGTATTTCATAACATTTATCGATGATTGTACAAGATATTGTTATGTTTATTTACTTAAAAGTAAAGATGAAGCCTTAGAAATATTTAAACTCTACAAAACAGAAGTTGAAAATGAACTTGGAAAAACCATTAAAATTGTTAGAAGTGATAGGGGGTGAATATGATGCACCATTAAATAAATTTTGTGCACAATATGGCATTATTCACCAAACTACAACACCTTATTCTCCACAGCAAAATAGAATTGCTGAAAGAAATAACAGAACCCTTAAAGAAATGATGAATGCCATGTTACTAAGTTCAGGTTTACCGCAGAACTTGTGGGGGGAAGCAATATTGTCTGCTAATTATGTTCTTAACAGAATACCCTACAAGAAAACCAACAACACTCCTTGTGAATTATGGAAAGGTCGACCACCTTCCTATAAATACTTAAAAGTGTGGGGATGTTTGGCAAAGGTAGAAGTTCCTGTTCCTAAACAGACTAAGATAGGACCAAAAACAGTGGATTGTGTGTTTATTGGTTATGCTCAGAATAGTAGTGCATATCAATTTCTGACTTATAAATTAGAAATACCTGATATAACTGTGAACACTATTATAGAGTCAAGGAATACTGTGTTTTTTGAACATGTCTTTCCTTACAAGAAAGAATAGGAATTAAGTTCACAGAAAATAACTTATGATTGTACACAAAGTCAAGAGACTAATGACAACCAAACAAAAGACTATTAATGGTCTTGACCAACAGGATTTAACTGATGATGAACCAAGACAAAGTAAGAGAGCAAGAGCATCAAAATCCTTTCGTCCAGATTTTTTGACATACCTGTTAGAAAATGAACCTCAAAACTTTAAGGAAGCAATAACAGGTCCTGAAGCACCTTTGTGGAAAGAGGCTGTTAATAATGAAATTGAATCCATTATGCAAAATCATACTTGGGAATTGGTGGATCTTCCACCTGGTTCTAAACCTCTTGGATATAAGTGGATATTCAAGAGAAAAATGAAAGCAGATGGTTCAATAGACAAGTATAAAGGAAGACTTGTAATAAAAGGTTACAAACAAAAAGAAAGTCTGTACTATTTTGACACATATTCTCCTGTGACAAGAATAACATCCATTCGCATACTTATTGCTATAGCAGCATTGTGTAATTTAGAAATATATCAAATGGATGTTAAGACAGCTTTCTTAAACGGTGATCTAAATGAAGAGATATATATGGAGCAACCCAAAGGGTTTGTAGTACCGGAGTAAGAAAAGAAAGTTTGTCGGCTTGTAAAATCTCTTTATGGATTAAAACAAACACCTAAGCAATGGCATGAAAATTTTATCATGCAATGCTTACTAATGAGTTTAAGATAAACGAAAGTGACAAGTGCTTCTATGTTAAAAATACTAACCAAGGATATGTCATAGTTTGTCTTTATGTAGATGACATGCTTATCATTGGAAGCAGTCAAAATATGATCAAATTAACTAAGCAAATGCTTAATAGAAGATTTGATATGAAAGATATGGGGGTCGCAGAATGAAAATTACTAAAACATCTGACGGATATGCATTATCTCAATCACATTATATTGAGAAAATTCTTGATAAATTTATCAAAAATGATATGAATGTAGCTAGAACACCTATAGACATTAGTTTTTATTTATCAAAAAATAAAGGTGATGCAATGTCTCAGTTAAAAACTCCCAAATCATTGGAAGCCTAATGTACCAAATGAATTGTACTCGTCTTGATATAGCTTATGCTATCAGTAAATTGAGTAGGCACACTAATAACCCGGAGAAGACTATTGAAAAGCGATCATTCAAGTATTTAGATATCTAAAATTTACCCGTGATCATGGTTTGAACTTTACTTGATACCCAGCAGTACTCGAAGGTTATTGTGATGCCAATTGGATATTGGATACTAAAGATTCAAAATCCACTAGTGGATATGTTTTCACTTTGGAAGGAGCTGTTGTTTCTTGGAAATCCATGAAACAAACATGCATCGCACGATCCACAATGAAATATGAGTTCATTTCTTTAGACAAAGCAAGAGAAGAAGCAGAATGGCTTCATCATTTCTTAGAAGACATTCCAATGTGGCCAAAATATAGCGGCCTCGGTCTTGCCCCATTTGGTTGTTGTATCCGGACTTAGGTTCCGTGGATCCTGTAATTATATATTTGTTGTTGTCATCCTTTAATTCCTTATTTTTGAGATTATAGGATGTGTTGGGCAGGTTTATTATAGGTTGGTTGGGTTTGGGAGCAAGTGGTTGCTGCCTAGAATTTTGGTCCTTCGCTCGAACGAGCAGTTCTTCGCTCGAGCGAACTCTTTGCATTTGTTCCTTCGCTCGAGCCAGCGTTTCTTCACTCGAGCGAGAGTAGAGTTTTGTGTCTGGTGGCTCGAGCCAGGTTCCCTTCGCTCGAGCGTGTGATTGCGTCTGGGGTTAGACCTGAGAGTTGCATTTCTTCGCTCGAGCGAGCTTTTCTTCGCTCGAGCGAGCAAGGTGTATATTTTCGAGTTCTTCGCTCGAGCGAGCATTCTGTCACTCGAGCATGCTTCTGGGTTGCAGACCTAAAGCCTCGAGTTCTTGGCTCGAGCGAGACTTTCTTCGCTCGAGCGACGTTTTCTGTGTCTGGTCGCTCGAACGACCAAGTCTTCGCTCGAGCGAGCCTGTTATATATCAAAACGCAGCAGCGGTTTAAAACATCATTTTTTTTATCTCCTTTATTTTAAAAACCCTAGGTCCGTGTTCTCTCTCCCTCCACACATCTTCTCTCTTAGGTTTCATCTACTTTTAGGGTATTTCTACCCTAGGTTCTTTATTAAAAAGATAGAGGGTCGCGAGGGCTTGTTTTTAATCTGAAAGTTTGGCGGTTTGGAGCACTTTGGATTTTGGGTCATCGTCTCCATTTGAGTTCTTCACTTCGAGGTAGGGATACCCTACTCCATCTTATAGGTTTTGTCCTAAGTTTTAGTCATTTTGATATGTTGGTGTTGTTTGGTAATTTTGGGAAAAGTTAGGGTTTGAATTATAATTTGAGGAAAAGGAAATTTTTCATATATTGAATCCCATGTGATTGTAAGTCATGAAAAATGACACTGATAGTGTCAAATTGAGAAAATTGAACCTTAGGGTTAATTTTGAGGAAAAAGGGAAAAGCCCTAATTGTTGTAATAAATTAATTTGTATAATTAATTTTGGGAAAATTGTGGAATTATGTTTAATTCATGAAATTGGGGAATTATGAGATTAAATGGTGTAGTTGGATAATTTAATCACTCACCTATGAGAATGTTGAGATTACATTTGTTGATACATTTATTTCCTGTTTAGAAATAACTGTTTTGGGCTATCGGTGGAGGATAGTCGTGATTTTTGTAGACATTGCATGCTGATTAGGGAAAACTGAAACTAATCACATTGAATAGGTCATTGAATATAACGGATAAATTAATACAACAAATCTGTGTATTGATTGAATATGTGATATGACAAGTGTTTAATACATTGTATATGCATATTGTTGGGAAGGAGATAGGGGATGTACTCTATGGTTTGAGGGAAAATAGGGGATGGACTCTCAAACCTGTTTGGGAGAAGATAGGGGATGGACTCCACTAGTACAGCAATTATGTGTACTTATTGATTTATGAAAGTGTTGTAGAATGAGTCTTAGTCTCATTTGAATTATTGATATTGGAAGTGATGTTTATGTGAGATGTAGTCTCATGTTATAGTTTGGCCAGATTCTGAGCTATGTCTATATAATTGGAAAGTTGAATAATAACGGAAAGTGAAATATGTCATGGACTTTATTGTCATGAAACTGTATAGTGATATAATGGATTCATAAGTGTTAACCATCTATTGAATGTTATTGCTTTAGTCAATTCTTATATTTGCTTTAGTATATTTCTGCTGGGCTGTGGCTCACCCTATACGGGAACATCATTTGGAGTTGAAGACTCTGCTTAGTTAGTTGTTATTTTGATTTATTTTGATATTACATGTAAAATCAAGCCAAGGGCTTAATGTGTAGTTGAGTTAGTACTCAAACTTTTGTGTCCAAGTGTTGGCTTGGAAAGATGTAAGCCCATAGGGCATTTACTTTCGTTATTACATGTAATGTCTTTTAATAAGATTACTCTGATGAATGGAACAATGCTTTGTTTTTCTTAATCAATGCATGTTAATATTATGTATGTTATGGGATTATTTTGAGGGCGTGACACAAAACTTGTGCCAGCTATTTGCATTCATTATGATAGTCAATCTGCAATAGCAGGACACAAAATCATATGTATAACGGTAAGTCATGACATATTCGTCGTCGACATAATACCGTAAGGCAATTGTTCTCAAATGGAATAATCTCAATAGATTATATAAAATCTAAAGAGAATATTACGGATCCATTAACAAAAGGTTTGACAAAAGAGCAAGTGTATAGTTCATCAAAAAGGATGGGATTAAAGCCTATTACATAAGAGTCATCATAATGTAACCCTATTTATATGACTGGAGATCCCAAGAACTAAGTTCAAAGGGACAACTAAGTTTTGTGTGGCTCGCCAGAAATCACCAAGGAATTAAAATTCCCTACCCATTCCTATGGTGAGAATGATATCTGCAACATGTATTGCATGCAGGGGTCTAAGGATAAGCTTAGCTTTTAATGATTACTTATATCATGATTTAGGCATAAAATCAAGACGAGTATAAGAGATACTCACAATAAGAATCACCTATATGAGTATCGAACTGGGGCCGGTTCTATGAGAATGAAGAGGCTAAATTCTCTAGAAGTACTCATGAACAACCAGGAGCGTTTAAGGCCAAAATGAACACTACCCTGAGAACCACGATGTGTTAGAAGATATTTTATGTGAAATCTATTGTCTTAGCTTACACAAACGGCTGAACAATTCAAGGCATTGCGCCCATTGGTTATCTAGTAAGTCCGATAGGTTATCACTAGGGAAGGTTCAAGGCCGAAAGCTACCTATCTTGATGCAAGATGTTTTCGATTTATACTCTTTCGACAAATTTTTCATTTTGTTGCATTTCCGTTGTCATCAAATTTCATTCATGTAAGGGATTGCTAGAAATGGGTTTTGGAAAAAAAAAAAAAAAAAGGTTTTTTTTCCTAAACTTTGGTCTAATTTTTATCTGTCAAATAAAAACAAAGTGTGTTCGTTCTGTGAATAAATTGTAGTGTTGCATTTATTCGTTGTTGATCATTTTATCTTGGGAGATAGACGTCTGAAAATCTGAAAGCACCGTAGAGAAGACGAATCTGTTTTAAGGACACAGTGTTAAACACTGGACTTGATCAAAAGTTTGTTCAAGAAATTAATCAAGTAAGTTGTTAGTTTATTTTCTGGTTTATTATGTATTTAAATCAGATTTTGATTTTGTTTTTTGTTGGCTTTTTGGCTTTTTGGCTTTCGAAGGTTATTATTGTAATTGCGAGCGTGCCAGCAAGGATCAATCAGTCCTTACAGAAAAATAATTTCCAACCAATTATCAGACGATTGTGTTTTAGTTCTTTCAAATTTTAATGAAGAGGACTTTTACTGGTGGCTTGATTTAGGAGAATTAAGCAAAATAACAATCAAATGACGAACAACTGAAGTATTTCATTAAGATGAAAAACTTACAATGATTCAAACTCAGCCTCGCAGAGGTTTATAACAACAATCTACTTGAAATTACTCCTAGGAACGAAGTGCATACAGGAATTGTAAAGTGCGGAAATGTAAAGAACTGGAAATGTAAAAATGGAAAGAAATAAAGTAGGAAAGACTGGTTTTTTGGATCTGAGTCTGGGGCTTTTTCTGGGGCCTTCTCTGCTATTTATACTGCTCAAGGATGACCATCGAACTGCATTTCCAACCGTCGAACTGCTCCTCCATGATCGCTGATCATGTTGTCTTATAATTAGTTCCACTATGCCATCACATGCAGTTAGGCTTCCCTCCCAAATTTGAATTTAAATGTGAGTCATCGTTAAAGCCACATCACCTTGCATCTCTTTGTTGATTCACTACTACTCAGTTCTCGTAATAACCAATACTAACTGCCACGTGTACGATCAGGATCGAAGACTTAAATATTCTTTCTATATTGCCCTTATTCTGCCACGTGTCGAACTGTAATTGGCTTATACAAAATATGTAGCCAACATTACCCCCCGCATTAATATACCCAATACTTGGTGATATTAGTGGATCAAGGTCTTTTATCCACATCTTAGAACGTGCATGGGCTTTGCATTTTTCCAGAAATGCAACTGTCATTCATCATCTGCATTAAACTCTCATTCAATCCTTTGAACACCCCCACCACCTTAGTATTCGAACAGACTGATACACTTTTATGGCTGAATCAACTCTCTCCTCTATTGATCGAGCACACGAAGAGTCATCTGATGATGTTGTTCCTCGTCGAAAGAACCTCCATGCATTAATTAGCCACCCTTACCCACCTTTCTATATTCAGGTCATAGATGCTTTTGCAAATTATCAACCTTTGGACTACGAACACATCACCCTTAATCCTTTGATTCATAAAATTCCAAATATAAACATGGAAAGCCCTTCTTCATAACCCTCTGCATGGGATAAGGCTCCGGCCTCTTCTTCCTCTGGGGCTTCTAACTGGACAAGTTGGTCGAAACCTGAGACCTGTGATTTGAGGGAGCAAATTAACCATCACTTTGTCGAGTTCACTGATCCTTTAGAGTTTCCTTCCTATGCGCGAAGCTCGGTGGTCTATCCTTACGTGCCCATCGATTATCGACGCAGTTTAGAGGAGAATCTGCTTATAGCATGGTACACATCATCCATGCCTACAAGGATAGTGCACGCTGCCCGACGCCCAGAAGAGGCACAAAGGTACAATCCATCGTTCTTAGCTCAGAAGGCGAAGCTTTGCTCTTCTGACTGGCTCGATTATATTAATGCCCTTGTTCCTTCTACCCTTGCTCCTCCTCCTAAAGTGGAGGCTCCTCCTCTCGAAGTGGAGGCTTCCATACCTTCTCCTCCCTCAACTCCTTGCTGGACAGAGAGGCTAAAGCTTGCCCTTTCTGCGGACAAAGCCTTTGCTCCGTACAAACCTCCACTTTTCCCCACTCCAGCTGAACGGAAGGAAGCCCAACTTCTGCTTGCGGCCCTCTCTCACTTGCCTTTCAATGTTCTTGAGGATGACATCCCTCTCAAGAACCTTCGATGGGCATGTGACATTCTGAGTCGGGGTCACATTCTAAACCCCCTCGCCCAAGTAGAGCTTCACATGTTTTTGGGCCAGCTTCCATTGCTTCTCCACTAGCATCAGACCTGTGTGGCCACTACTCAATCTTTGGACCAACTCTCATATATTCGAGTTCATGCCCAGTACGAAGCAGAGAACTTCATTGAAGAATTTGATGACTTCAAGAATAAAGATTCTGTGTATTGGGATGACTTGGATATAGACGAGTTGGAACAAGGATTGGGAGAAGCGACATTCGAAATAAAGGCCGAAGACCTCTTCTATGAAGTGAGAGCACATCAACTCATGCAGCCAGCCATAGAAGAAATAGAGGATAGAATAAAGAAAGAACAGAAATTCATTGATCATAGTTGGACCAAATTTCACGATCTTGTTATTTGTTCTATTCCATATTTTTATGAGCTTGAATTTATACCCAAGTAGGGCCATTCGATGTAATTACTTTTTGCTTTAATACAAATAAGACTTTTCTCTTTGTTTGGCGTTGTCTGACCTTGTCTCTGTTTGTCTTTGAAAGCAAATTTAGGGCTTCGAACTGAACAATCTTATCCTTCGAATCTGGACTCAATCGTTTTAAATGAAAACACTATAAAAAACCAATATGAAATTTTCCAATTTATGGAATAAAGTTGACAGTTTTTGCTGATTTTCATTTAGAATCAGTGCTTCAAATTTAACAATTCTTACCCTTAAATCTTGTTTTAATCATAACCAACTTATGGCCATGGTTAGTATGATCAATCAGTTTTAAATTGACCATTTTTGCTTCGAACAACAATTCATGCTGTTTCAGTTCAAAAGACAATCTCTTTTCTGTATATATACAAACCAACTATTGGTTTTGATGTTTCGAACACCAATTCCCATCCTTAAAGGGTCTCAAGTTTTGCTTCGAAAGACATTACTTTCATTAAGAAACCTAAAGCAGGTCTTAAATCCCTTTGAAGTAAACAAATACTTGAGTATTCTTACGTCTTTAAGTATAGAATGTGCTTCGAAGTCGACTTCTCTATTTCAAAGCTGTTGTTATTTGACTTTTGGCGCCAAAATCTGGTTTCGAATCCAAATCTTTTACTTCGAAGCTGGCATCAACATCTGGGCTGTGTTTTTCCCTCCAAAAGTATCAATATTGAAGGAAACACTTCGTATTCGTACTTTTAGTACTTAACGAATTACACGATATATCTTCCAGACACAAAGGCTTTTAAAACCCTTTTATTTTCGTGCTCTAAAATCACTCGCTCGCTCAACACACAAACCCTTTATCTCTACCGATCTTCCACTTCTCTCTACTCCCTTTCTCAGCTTCGTCCTCTGAGAAAGCATTCTATCAATGGCTTCTTCTTCACTAAAAGTGCCAATCGTAGAGCGTGCAAGTCCGTCTGTAACCCTAAAAAGGATCATTGAAGCAGAATGTGAAAAGTACAAGGCTGGGGAGAAAAGTGCCATCGACGGACGCATCTTCATCTCTTCTCGTCATGTGCAACAAGACTATGTCCTTGGGCCCATATTCAAGGAGAATCTTACTGAGCTTCCAGCTCTATATCTACGTCTGGAAGACCATTGTCTCCTTTATGAAGGTGGCCTTGACTAGAGGAACTAGAGGACAAACTGTCCCTACCAATGCTGGCCCACGGTGAGACCGGAGTGGCAAGAATGGTATGATCGGGTTGTCCCTGCTAGGACTCTGGACCTTCAGGAGCTCTGCCTTCTCGACGCCCTCCGATTATCTAGGTTAACTATCTCAGAGGACCCTTTCTTAATTCCTGCTGGCCTATGCTTTTGGAATTCTGTCTTTTATTTCTTTCAATTTAGATGTGGGATGATGGCCCCTACTGTTCTTGACATTTTCCATCTATTAGGATTATCCCCCATTGGTACCCCCATCGGACCAGATTATCCTGATCTAGCAGTCCCTTTTTCCCTCCCCTCTCTTAACTCATCCTATAGTGATTTTGTCAAGGCTGAGAATAGAAGAGAAGGCCTTGTGACTGATAGGGAATTCTTTTCTTTCATATTATATTGGCTTTGCAATTTCCTTTTCTGCACCTCCTCTCAGAGAATCATGCTTGAATTTGCCCCTCTTGCCAAAGCCCTTGTTTTACAAAAGTAGGTGGCCTTAGCTGCATACGTTCTAGGTCACATATATAGAGTCTGTTCTCTTTTCTATGAGAAACCTTTAGATGCCAATCAAGGGGGGTCATTTTGGATTCTTTAGCTTTGGCTTTTTGCTTATTTCACTGAGTTACAATCCAAATGTCTTTAATTTTTTGAGCCAAACCCTCATATTCATGGCATGAGGCTAGCCAATGCTTCACTTTATTCTTCTACCTTTGCTTTTTTACTTCTCTTTCTTCCACTAACTTCCAGCTTCCCTTCCTTCTTACAGTTTTCGACCCTTCGAACCTACCATTGGCCCATCTTGGTTGAAGAATTTCTTAAGTGATAGGTTCTGTGCTTCACCTGCTCACAAAGATATATGGGCTTCTATTCTAATCCCCAGAAAGTTATTTATTGGGACCATGAACCCCAGAGCTTACAAATGCATTGCTGAGCCCTATTGTCCTGATAAATTTACTAGACAATTTGGCTTCTCACAAGGGGTCCTAATACCCCTCTGCAGTAACACCAACCTAAGTCTTACCAGCAGGGATTTGAAAGTTCGAAGGTCCAGACTAGAAGAGGCAAGTTCTAAGTTTATACAGGACTTGTTCGAGTTTGAATATGTCCCTTTCCTTCTCAAGGTAACCATTTGAAGAGGTACTAAAACTGGTGGGTGACCAATATGGAAGTATACTTGGCCATTTCTCCTCAAGACCTACTAATGGTGTTGGATGTGCCTAAACCCAAAGGAGTTGGAGTTGTTACTTCTTCCACTGTTCTTACCACTTTAGTTCCTGTGCTCACACTGCATGCCTGCCTCCCGCCTCAACTCCTCCTAGAGTTACTCGGGCTGCCTCGAAAGAAGGTATATACCCTTGTTTCTTCTCTTTTTTCCTTCTTTATAATGCTTTTAGCCTTATTTTTAGTTCTTCTTTTGTGAAGGTGGTGCGAGTGCCTCACAAGGGGACTCTCCTCAGAAGACCCAAGCTTTAAATCGTCTCAAAAGCAAACAGAAACAAAAGAAAATGAAACTTTTACTTGAGCCTAAAAAGAAAGCACCTGAGGTTCAAGCAGAAGAAGAAGAAGAAGAAGAAGAAGAAGAAGAAGAAGAAGAGGTAGATCATGAACAGGAGTCACCCTTAAAAAGAAGGAAAAGAGTGACTGTCTTTTTTTCTGATTTGATTCAAGATTCCACTCATGAGACAACTGCCAGAGTAGTAGAAGAGGAACTCACTTCTGAGGAATCCAAATCCCGGATTGAAGAGAGAAAAATTGAGAAGGAGCAGGCAATACCAGTACAGAGAAAAAAGAGAAGAAAGATGACTGTCTCTCCTTTTGAGTTGGTCGAAGACCCTATTCATGAAGTACCTGCCAAGGCAGTAGAGCAGGAACATTCTAAGGCTATAATTGTTTTTGAGAAAGCTGAGAAGAGACGGCAGCAACAATTCTTAAGAGATGAAGCTGCTGCTGCTAATGCAATCCAAAGGGAAACTGCAAGAAGGCAACACACTGCTGAGTACTATTCCCTTCGTAGTTCTCCCATTGTTGCTATCACTTCTGAAATAAGTAACTTCTTTCATGCCTCTGCTGTTTTTCCTTCTCAAAATTTTTTTTTGGTATTGAGACTTGACATCACTTTGCATTTCTTCTTTTGCAACAACAACTACTGAGCCTATTCTTCCAATGAGGACTCCCTCAGTTTCAGTTGAAGTTGATCAATTGCAAAATGTAAAATCTATTCAGATAATACTTCCCCTTCCTAGGCCTGCATTCTCTGTACCCTCCTT
Organism: Camellia lanceoleosa; assembly: GCA_025200525.1. NCBI lineage: Eukaryota > Viridiplantae > Streptophyta > Magnoliopsida > Ericales > Theaceae > Camellia > Camellia lanceoleosa. Next base: position 190,482,397 of record CM045762.1, on the reverse strand, counting down.
GAGGCCAAGTATTCCTGCATTTCCTTCTTTTGGCTTAAATCTATATCTTCCTTACTTGTCTTTTGATCTATCCCAATTTAGTTCTCTTTCGAGCCTTGCTCTTCCTCCTCCTCCTAAGGAAATTCCAACTACTACTTCCTCCTTGATGATTAGCTGATTCCTCTACAGAGGGTGCTGGTAACTCTCCAACTAATGGTTTATTACCTTTACCTAGTTCTAGCCCTTCTTCCCTTGATCTATTGGTAGCTAGGACCATAGAGACTACTAAAGATACTCCACCCATTTCTCCTATCTCTATGCAGTCCTTTGTGCCTTCCACTGCAGCTCTCTCTGCACCCCTCATGTTCACGGATGAGGTAGACATCTTCGAAACAAGACTAGCTAGTCTCTTGGACATACCTTCTACCTCTCCAATAGCTAATGATGAGACTGAGCCATTAGTTCTGGCTGACTCCTTGTTAAAAATCTTTGAGAGCTCTTCCTCTAGTAGCAAACCTTCTTCACATCTGATGGACTTGGCCATCTGTCTGGAGCTGTTGGCATCTTTTTCAAGGATTCCTTTCGAGGCTTTATAGAGGCCTATAATCAGAAATGGTTTCCTTCAATGCTGCAAAGTTGTTGAGCAATCCGGCATGACTGTCTCAAATCATTTATCTCAGGCAGCAGCCACTATTGACTTTTATATCAACATTTGCCATGCTGTCAAGGCTACAGAGGAGAAATTGGTTAGAGACCAGAGTTTTGTCTCCACAGTACATATTGAAGTGTCAGAGCTAAAGGAGCAACATTCCTCAGCCTCCCACTTTCGAACTCAACTGCTGAAGAAGAAAGCTCAACTTGAAGAGGAGCTATCTGCAGTGAGCCAGGCCTTAATCCGAACTGACACCAAACTGCAGATCACTAACCAAGGGCTGGCTGACCCAAAGCAGGAAATGGCCACAGCTATCCAGTTGTTTTCATCCTTTAATAATAGAACATCTATTGTAAAAAAACAACTGAGACATTGTAATGATTTCTGGGCCAATTTATGGCAGCATGTATTTGACTCTTTATGAAAAACAATTTCTTATTTATCATTTGAGTATTCTTCTGTTCTTGTACTTAGCATTTATTTTATTCCTTGTGTTTCCCAAATGGTTAGAAAATAAGGCTTCAAATATCTGCCATTAATCTTTTTGGGATGTACATATCCATTCAAATTTCTCAAATGGTGTGCTCCAAAAGGCAGGACTCTATGAACTTGATATGGTCCTTCCCAGTTAGGTGACCATTTGCCAAACTTGTGGCTTTTAATCCCTATTGGGAGTATTGTTTTCCATACCAAATCACTTTCATCAAAGCCAATGTGTTTGACTTTTTTATTATAGTTTTTGGCTGCTTTCTTCTTTTGAAAAAGAATGCTATTCAATGCCAGAATTCTGGCTTCATCTATGCCTTCTAATTCCAAGCACATACGCTGATGGTATTGCTCAGGATTTAGCTGGTCTTGGCATCTTACCCTCAAGGACTTAACATTAATTTCCACAGGTAACACTGCATCATGCCTATATAATAAGGCATAAAGAGTGACTCCTGTGCTTGACCTTAGGGAAGTTCTATAAGCCCACAATACATCCAACAATAAGTTATGCCAATCCCTAGGATTGTCTTCCACAACCTTTTGTATTCCTTTTTTCAAGGACTTATTAGATGATTCAGCTTGACCATTGGCTTGTCGGTAATAGGGGGTGGAATTAACAAGACTAATTCCAAACTCTGCCACAAAAGACTTCACCATTTTCCCATCGAATATAGTCCCATTATCAACAGTTATAGTCTGTGGGATACCAAATCTATGGATTAAATCCTTAATGAATCCAATGACTTCAGTCTGGTCTACAGCCTTGTATGGGTTAGCTTCGACCAACTTAGTGAAGTAATCAGTGGCCACTAGAATAAAACAATGATCCTTCGAAGAAGGTGGGTGTATTTTCCCCATCATATCCATGGCCCATCCTCTAAATGGCCAAGGCTTCACTACTGCATGCAGGTCAGTTATCGGCACATGCCTTATTATGCCATGCTTTTGACATGTCTGGCAACCTTTTGCATATTCTATGCAGTCTTTAAGGATAGTTGGCCAATAGTAGGAATGCCTTCGAAGCAACCATCTCGTTTTCACACCAGGCTGATGAGCACCACAGATGCCTTCATGAACCTCAGCCATAGCTGTTAATGCTTCTTTTGGGCCTAAACATTCCAGCAATAAACCAACTCCCTCCCTTTTGTAAAGAGAACTACCATATATCATGTATTGCATAGATTGCAATTTAATTTTTCTGCTGGCCTTCGAAGATGGGCCAGCCAAGTATTGCATTATTGGATGCCTCCAATCTTGTTCTTGTAAGTCATTATGATTGATTTCCAGGACCACATTCTTTTTATTTAAAGGTGGTATTAATTTCTGGTATGTTGTTTGGCTTATGTCCCTTTGAGTATTATCTCTTCTCTTGAAATTCGAAGCTTTCTGAGCCACATCATTAGCTCTATTACTCAAGAATCTTGGGACATGAGTTACATTTGCTATCTGAAATTGAGAAAGCAGATGTAATGCAACAACATAGTATGGCAACATGCTTATACTTTGACATTTGAAAATCCTTTTCATTTGGTTAGCCACAAATTGAGAATCTCCAAATATATCAACTGCATGAACTTGTAATCCAATAAGAATTTCCAGTCCCACTATTAAGGCTTCATATTCAGCCTGATTATTAGAACAAGTAATTTCATCCACTTTGAAACCATGTGTGGTTTCTACTCCTTGTGGTGACTTAATCACTATACCAATTCTAGTTAGGCCATTGGCTTTTGATCCATCGAACCACATTTTCCATGGTTCAACACTTGCCATACCAAGTTCCATTATCTCTTGGCTTTCTATTTGAGATGGATGGTCTGTCAAAAAATTAGTTAAAACATGTCCTTTTACTGCCTTTTGGGGAACATATTCTAAATGGAATTCTAATAAGGCTAGTATCCATTTGCCAATTATTCCTCTCAATATAGGTCTAGATAACATATACTTAACCAAATTTGTGGTTGCAATTACCAAGACAATTGTAGGTAAAAGATAGTATCTTAATTTCATTGCAGCAAAATACAATGCATGGCACAGTTTTTCTACAGCTGAGTATTTACATTCACAAGAATTTAAAAACCTACTAAGGTAATAAACAGCTTGCTCCTTACCTTCTTCATTGTCTTGGGCTAAGAAAGCTCCCAATGAATCTTCTGCTGCAGCTATGTACAACTTCAAGGGTTTATCACCCTTTGGTGGCATCAGCACTGGAGGGTTGCTCAAGTAGTCTTTGATTCCTTCAAAAGCAATTTGATGCTCTGCTGTCCACACAAATTCCTTTTCATCTTTTAGCCTTAATAAGGAAGAAAATACTTTAGTTTTCCCTGCAGTATTAGAAATGAATCTTCGAAGAAAATTAACCTGCCCAAGGAACTTCTGTAATTCTTTCTTACTTGATGGAGGTCTGGCTTCAATGATGGCTTTGGCTTTCCTTTCTTGTGTACTACATAGCCCAAGAAGTTTCCTGATGATACGCCAAAAGCACACTTAAGAGGATTAAGTTTCAACTTAAACTTCCTCATTCTTTCAAAGGCTGCTTCCAAGTGAAACAGATGCTCCTCCATGGATTGGGATTTCACTACAATGTCATCAATATAACACTCTAAATACCCTCCAATGAGGTCATGAAAGATAGTGTTCATAGCCCTCTGATATGTAGCCCCAGCATTCTTCAGGCCAAATGGCATTTTAACCCATTCGAAGGTGCCAATATTCCTAGGACATCTAAATGCTGTCTTGTGGATATCCTCCTCTACAATGCAGATTTGGTTATAACCAGAGTGCCCATCCATCATTGATAAAATTTGATGCCCTACTGAACTGTCTACCAACAAATCCACTATAGGCATAGGATACTCATCTTTTGAAGTTGCTAGGTTTAAATTTCTGAAATCAATGCATACTCTCATTTTACCATTCTTCTTAACTACATGCACAATATTGGATAGCCATTCAACATACCTAGCTATCCTAATAAAACCTGCCTTGAGTAGTCTAAGAATTTCCTTCTTAACTTTCTGAATCACTTATGGACTCATTCTTCTTGATTTTTACTTGTATGGCTTAAAATTAGGCCTCATAGGGAGCCTATGTTCTACTAATGACCTATCCAATCCTGGTAGTTCATTATTAGACCATGCAAAACAATCTTTATATTTCTTCAGAACAACCAACAATTGGTCCCTGTCCAGAGCATTCGACCAAGCACTTATATAGGTAGGCTGTTGTATAGAACCTTCCCCTAAATTCACTTCTTCTAAGGGGCCTTGTGTCTGAGAACTTACTGAAGCTTCTTCTTTGATTCCTTCTGCCTTCGAAGTAATCTTCCTACTTTGTTCTGCTCCCAGGTTCTTTAATTCAACATCTTTACCCTCCTCCTCATAGACAAAGTCTGTCCATAAGGCTTCTTCTTCCTGTATCTCCTGGACTTTTGTTTCAATGTCCAATGCACAGTATTTATCAAGGACCAAAACTCTGACCTGTCGCTTCGCTATGTACCAATTATCATGGCTTCTTTCTCTTGCTCCTGCACTTTCTAGACTATTGATTTTATATCCAATGTTGAGAACTTGATTAGAGCCAAAGATTTGGCTTATTGTGCTTCATCTCTTTGCTTACAACCAGGCATCATTGTCATCCTTAATGACAATCTCTTCATCAGCACTCTCCTGGACTAAGTGCTTCAGGTGTGTCACTTCCTCATCAGTCGTCACTTCGGCTGAGCCATCAGGTTTCCTCAATAGACTGAGTGGTGTTACCCCCTCAATATACAATTTGGCCTCTGCGAAAGCTGCACAGGCTATGAAGGGTTGAGGATCTGCATCAATTTCCTCTGTCTCTCCATTGCCTAAGGCCATAATTATTTTCTAATGCAAAGAGGAAGGCACACATTTGTTAGTGTGTATCCAATCTCTACCCAATAAAGCATTGTACTTAGCATTGCTATTGATAACGAAGAATGCCGTCATGCAATCCCTGGTTCCAACACTCAGGTTGATGGGCAGAATTCCTTGAGCCATCTGTTTATCTCCAGCGAAGCCAGCAATGGTTGTGCTGGTAGGGATCAACCTAGGGTTCCTTTTCCCTAGCTTCTTCAAGGAAGATTTTGGTAGTAAGTTCACTGCTGCTCCATTGTCCACCAAAACTCGGTTCAATTGTATCCCATCAAAGAAGGCCTTGATAAACAAAGGCTTGACATGTTGTGTCATAGAGTTCGAGACATACTCAAAAGGATAAGAGAGGTTAATGCTCACCTCTTCTTCATTCTCGTATTCAGTTTCCATTAGGGTAGCCATTCCGAAATCATCTTGCACCATACTCACTTGTGAGTTTTCACTGGAGACTGGAATTGGGTCAATTTCTTGACCCTCTTGGTTCTCATCTCTAACTTGGAATTCATGTGGCAGTATGTGTACCATATTCACCGACACTGAGCCAAATTGGATGGCTGGTTGTGCCTGTTTCTCCTCTTGGCCACCTTGTCCAGTTATTTTAGAAGCATCATCCATGCTGCAATCTGGCACTTTATTACTAACAAACTCCTTCAAATGGTTTTTTCCGACTGGCTTTTCAACCAAAAATGTTTGTTCAACCATGAAGGCATCGAACATTTCTTCCTCAACCATTCCTTTCTTTTGGCCTAGGCCAACTTCTTCTTCTGTGTCATTATCACTCTCCATCAAAGCCTTCTCCAATCCTGTTAAGCTGGACTTCTCTCTGGCTTTTAGTTCAGAGTGAACTTTGGCCAACTGTTCTCTGTTGTAGCCCATTTTGCCTTGTAGATTTGGTTTTGGAGTATGGTCTGACTTTGGATTCTTCTTTCCTTTTGTCTGGACCAATGAAGAGCTCTCTCTACTTTCTTTCAAGTCGTTCTGGTACTGAGTGTACCTACGCTGAATCTTTCTCCTTTGTGATCTCGAAATTACTAGGACCATGTCTGGTTCCTTTATCTTCGGGTGTTTAAGCAATACCCAATTGTTTGGAGCCACCAAAGGGGGTTTGACCATCCTACCTTGGTTTCCAACAATATCTCTTTGGGTAGATACCTCCCTAGGTTTATTCTACATAACAAACCAATCTGGAACTCCAGGTACCCACGAACTTACTGACCCAGATGTGGAACTGTTCCTTTCTTCCTTTGAATCCATCTTCGAAGCTGGCTGTGAAGGCCACTGCTTGGTCCTGACTTCATGTTTTGGGCCTAACACGGGCCTTCGATGAAAAGTGATCGCTTTCTGTCCTGCGTGAGGTTGGTCTAGGGGGCCAATCTCTAGCTTTGATCCCATGAACTGAACCCTTCTCCAGTCTCCTTTCAGAATGACTGCTCTCCATTCTATAATAATTAGGTGGCCTGGACTCATACAAAGGTCTCTTGCCTTTAGAATGCACTCTATCAGCGGTTGACTCAACCATTAATGGTTGCTGCCTACCACTAGTTGGGTATGGCCTTTTGTTGTAAGCATTGGTTAGTTTAGGATGTCTCTGCACATCCCTGTAATATTGCTTCCCATCAATTGGAAGCCCTTTCAACCACTTATAACTCAGTCTGCACCTGGGACATATCCTTTGCATTACAGCTGCCTTTATGGAATCGTCATCCAGTGCTTCTTCATCATAGTCTTCCCTCTGGTATGAGAAACCTTGTCCAATAGCTGGTAGATTTTTAGTGTCTTTCTTGATAGTTGTCTGGTTGGCAACATGCATCTGCACATTGACTTCTTCCAATTCTTTCAATGACAAACTCTGGAAGTCTAGCATAATGACATTGGCTGCCACCTCTCCAATTTCTGGAAATGGATTACTGTCGATTCCCATGGCCTTTTCTGCTTTGGCTGGGAATTTCAAACTTTCTTTCCGCATTTGTTCTTGTATCCTGTCTCGAAAAACAATGCAGTTTTTGGTCAAGTGAGACCAAGAGTTATGCCATTTACAATATACTTTTCCTTTAAGTTCATTGGAGATGGAATTTTGACTCCTTTTAGTAACTTAAGGAAGTTGGATGCAAGCAAATGATAAAAAATGTCATCTTCCTTAGTTAAATCGAAAGAGTATTTCCTATGAAGGTCTTTCTTTTTAAACTGTTGGTCAATCGTTGTATCCTTATGAACTAATGCTTCACAGATCACTGGTTCTTTTCCCACAATCTCTACTGCATCGATCTCATAATTAAGATCTCTATAATATGTCTTGTATGATGCATTATTTCGATCTTGTTCTTCCTCTAGTAATGCTTCGTACCCAAACACCTTATAAGTCAGTTCCACTAAGTCCCTGAACTCAGTTGAATCAAACTTGTTTCGAAGCCTAAACTCTAAGCTATTTTGAGTCAATCTCACGAATTCTGGCTTTGGTAAGATGACTCTACATTTATTTCGAGCCCTTTTAAATCTGGCAATAAACTGAGTAGCCTTCTCCTCAAGCCTTTGACTCAATCTTGTCAGGTCTGCCATGGAAACCTCTGGCTCCAATTGGAAGAATTGGGCATGAAATGCCTCTTTCATTTGTTGCCAAGTTTGTATAGAGCCAGTTGTTAGGTTAATGTACCATACAAGTGCTCCCCCAGTTAGAGAATTTGGGAATAACCTTAACTTCATATAGTCATTATTAGTAAATTCACCACATTGAGCAGCAAACCTAGCAATATGCTCTACTGTTGATTGGTTTCCATTCCCATAAAAAATGGCAAAATCTGGTATCTTGAAACCTCTTGGGTATTCATGGACCCTATCTACCCATTCTGGGTATGGTTTCCTATACACAGGAGTCTGGACCACCTGAGCCATCGGTCCACACATCTCTCTAACAATATCAGCAATTTGGTCCATAGGGACCATATTTTTTGCCTGCTGAACCACTACTGGAGGGACAAACATAGGATTTGGTGGGCACACTTGTGTCTGTGGTCCTCTTGGTCCATAAGGTAGTAAATTTGGGGCTGGTTGTCCCTGTGGTGCAGGTTGCTATTGGGGGTGTGGGTAATCCCTTTGAGCCTGTCCTGCGAAAGGGCCTGCGAAAGGTGCTGGAACAGGTGTTGTGTCTCTTCCATTTGTAGGAAAACCTTCCAACCCCCCAGGCATAAATTCAAATAAGGGATTAGTGAACTCCCTTGTGCCAAGTATGGTTTCAAACATGGGATTTGGAACCATTCTTATGCCATTTTCTTGTACTGGGCCAGATCCACCAATCTGCATGGCTTCACTGTTAAGTACTGAGGCATTTTGACCTGCTATAGGCCTTGAAACAGGTTTGTACCAAGACTGAGGTGATGGTATTTCATAGTTCTGATTACTAGTTTGACCAGTAGAATGTCCATTAACTTGCATAGACTGTTTATCTCTAGCCAATCTTTGCTGAGGGACATTTAAAACTTCCTCTATGTGTCTTGTATTTATTGGTTGGTGGTTATTCATTCGATCCAAAAAGGATGTTGCCCACCTTTCCATCGTGTTCATTAACTGCTGTCCCATGGCATCTACTAGGCCACCCCATGAATTTATTGGCTGAGTAGATGGAACAGTGGATGGTCCAATTCCTTGGTCTCGTCCAATATTATGAACATATGGTTTTTGTTCCGAAGTGCTGGTTTGTTCGACCATGGGTTCTGATAAAATGGGAGTTTCCACAGGATGTGTTATCACATTATCCTATGGATTAGGTATTTCTACCTCTCCTTCTGTACCTTCTTCCAGGCGTTCATTTTCTCCTTGTCTTCTATGTCTAGCCATTTAAATGAGTCCCACCAGGCGTGCCAAAAATATATGTTGGCTTTTTGGCTTTCGAAGGTTATTATTGTAATTGCAAGCGTGCCAGCAAGGATCAATCAGTCCTTACAGAAAAATAATTGCCAACCAATTATCAGACGATTATGTTTTAGTTCTTTCAGCCTCAATGAAAAGGACTTTTACTGGTTGTTTGATTTAGGAGAATTAAGCAAAATAACAATCAAATGATGAACAACTGAAGTATTTCATTAAGATGAAAAACTTACAATGATCTAAACTCAGCCTCGTAGAGGTTTAAAGCGACAATCTACTTGAAACTACTCATAGGAACGAAGTGCAGTACAGCAATTGTAAAGTGCAGAAATGTAAAGAACAGGAAATGTAAAAAACTGAAAATGTAAGACAGGAAATGTAAAAATGGAAAGAAATAAAGTAGAAAAGACTGGTTTTTTGGATCTGAATCTGGGGCTTTTTTATGGGCCTTCTCTACTATTTATACTGCTTAAGGATGACCATCGAACTGCATTTTCAACCGTCGAACTGCTCCTCCATGATCACTGATCATGCTGCCTTATAATTAGTTCCACTATGCCATCACTTGCAGTTAGGCTTCCCTCCAAAATTTGAATTTAAATGTGAGTAACCGTTAAAGCCACATCACCTTGCATCTCTTTGTTGATCCACTGCTACTCAGTTCTCGTAATAATCAATACTAACTGCCACGTGTACGATCAGGATCGAAGACTTGAATATTCTTCTTATATTGCCCTTATTCTGCCACGTGTCGAACTGTAATTGGCTTATACAAAATATGTAGCTAACATTTTTGTAACAAAATAAAAATATGTTTTTATTTATTTTATTTTATTTTTATGGTTTGATTTTTGTAATCAAACAAATTCTCTCATTTTCTTTTGTTTCTTCTGTACTCTGTTTGTTGTTAAGTACACAAACAAAATTTATTTTTCAAATACAGTGAAAATTGTCCAACAAATAATAATAATAATAATAGTATATGTCATTCCTAATAATTGTTTTCGTCAACACAAAAATAATAGGGAGACTTATTTATAAGTCCTTTTTCAGACACTTATGCTAGGCTAAGTCCTGTGTAATTTCTTATGGAGTCTCAAGTCCTATTTTCATAAGAATGTATTCCACAAGGTCCTACATAAACCTAACGTGACGTGACACTTACATAAACGTAACGTAACGTGACACCTATATATACGTAACGTAACGTGACACCAATATGAATGTAACGTGACATCTACATAAACGTAAAGTAACGTGACACCTATGTAAACGTAACGTGACACATATATAAACGTAACGTGACACTTACATAAACGTAACGTAATGTGTCACGTTACGTTTCGCAAACTTAATAAGTTTTTATTTTTTTAATCTGTTTGTTTTGAAATAGATATATAATCTTAATATATTTTTATTTTGTATTATTAATTGTAAAATTTTAAAAATTATCAATAATATATGTGAAATCTAAATTAATATTAAAATTATAATTTTAAATTAATTAATGGAAGGATGATAATGTATCTACTCTTTCTTTCCCCTTTCGAATTGGATTGATGGTTGATTATTTTTTAATGAATTTGTGTTTTCTTAATTCTAAATTAAAGATGAAGCTTTCCAAGGAGAGAGATTCATTGGCCATGACAACGAAGAAACTAGGGCGTAATTTGGCGAAGGTGAGATTCACTTTGGGTGTTTTTCTTGCCTTTAATTTGGGTTTTTATCTACTTGTTTGTCAATTATTCTGAGATGGTCCATTTGGAGAATAGAAAACAATTCCTTCATTGTGTAATCAATTTGCTGCTACTATGTTTCATAATTAAGAGTCTTGTGGATAGGGTGAAGCCTATTAATGGAACCTTGGCTCACCTCATCTAAAAATAAGATTTTTTGAAGCTGCCTTTATGTATAACTTATGTAAGGTTCTTTCTCATCAGAATAATGATGGAATTTCTGATCAGAATGCATATTAATTTAGGATTTAGTAACATTGTGGTTCCATTCTATGGGCTCTTATGTAGGTGTTAAGTTACGTTTATGTAGGTGTCACGTTACGTTACGTTTATGTAGATATGTCACGTTACGTTTATGTAGATGTCATGTTACGTATATGTGTCACGTTACGTTTATGTAGGTGTCACGTTATGTTACGTTTATATCAATTTCCTATATATGGTTTTACTATTATTTATGATATTAACAACTAATATTAAGGGTAAATGTGTCAACAAACTTCCCACAGGAATTATAAGAACATAAGTTTTTTAGTAGGACCATATGTAGCATAAGTTTCTCTAATAGGACTTATAAATAATTTTCCCAAAATAATAACTAGATCCAAAGAAATTCAATTCTTTAATAATAATATATCCTTTGATTTATGACTGTATAGATCACTTGGGCAAATTCAAAATTTTGCATTGATTCTTTCCATTCCATGGTTATAATGGAGGATGTTAATTACATTAGTTAAGAGTTATAAAATAATTATGAGAAATTATCAATATTTTAAATTTAAAGAGAATCGTTACAAACGTTTGAATAATGCCATAAATGTAACGCCCTCAAAATAATACACAGAACCCATCAGTCTAGACATGCAATGATATAAGAGAAATCAACACATTTCCATTCATCAGAGTAGTTCTTACAACAGTATTACATGTTAACAACAAAAGCAAATGCCCTAAGGGCTTACAGCTTTCCAAGTCAACACTTGGTTACAAAAAGAAGAGTACTAACTCTATACAAGGAAAGCCCAAGGCTTGGTATACATGTTTAATACAAACAAATGAATCAAAAAGAGTCTTCAACTCTCATCTCCATCCAAGCTATGTCCTTGGAGGTGGCATGCTACCTGTACCTAAAAATGATGTCCCATATAGGGTGAGCCAATGCCCAGTAGAGATATGCTAAACACAATATGAGCAATAACTAAGACTTTAGCAATCGATAAATGTTTAACTCACATCAACCAATTCATACACCACTTTCGTTACATGACCACTGCATTCATGTTTCATTTCATTTTTTCCATTTCTTATCCAATTCACAATTCAACTACGGCTCAGAACCTAGCCAACAACCTAGATGAGACAGTAACTCATGTTAAATATTTCCCATTTCCCATTAGATATGCATATGAGCTATACCAACAAATCAACAGATAAGCATATGAGCTATATCAACAATTCAACAGATAAGCATATGAGTCAGATCAACACTTCAATAGATAAGCATATGAGTCAGATCAACACTTCAATAGATAAGCATATGAGTCAGTATCAATTTTCGGTTTAGAGGTCCAGCCCCTTTCTTCCAATAAACCGTTCGGTTTAGAGGTCCAGCCCCTTTCTTCCAATAAACCGCCCACACAAAACAACATATATATATACATATTGGTAGTATACATAATCAATCAATACATAAAGTTAATGTATTCATTCAACAGTCATACTCTATGACACGTCCATTCGAGTAGTTTTAGTTTGCCTAGTCCTCATGCATTGTCTACAACAATCAAAACTACCCTCCACCGGTAGCCCAAACAATTATTTCTAAATAGATAATAAAAGCTCCAACAGATAAAATTATCAACATTTTCAAAAGTGAGCGATAAATAAATCCAACTCCACTAGTCCATCTAATAATGAGCCAATTTCATTATATTCACTTCAATTTCACAAATCCATGACTTTCTCAAATTTAATTATATCAATTAATTAATACACAAATTAGGGCTTTCTCTCCCAACTCTCAATATTAACCATAGGTTCAAATATCAACAATCAACACTCAAATCATCACCCAAAATACATGTTTAAGAATCAAAATAACAAACCCGTGTTTATACCATTTTGAAACCCTAAGTCCCAAAATCAACTAACTTCAACACTTTATCAAAACTACCAATAATCTATGTTGAAGACCATAATGGTGAGTAGGAATCCCTACCTCAAATTCGGAGCTCAAGGGAAGAAGATGACGAAACTCAACGTGCTCCAAAACTCAAAATTTTCGGATCAAAGTAAAGCCCTCAACGATCAACCCAACTTTTGTAAAGACCAAAGGTGAGGAAAATGCCCTAGCTAGATCAATACTTAGAGAGAAGTTATGGTTTTAGAGATAGAAGCTCTCAAATGGCTTTTTGGAAAAGTAAGAGAGAGAAACGGGTGTGAAAAAGTGAGCCAAAAAGCTGAATCTCGGAACCTTATACCAGTCGCCCCGCTCGAGTGTGGAAACCCCCGCTCGAGCGTCACTCACAGACTCCCGCTCGAGCGGCCAATCCCATGCTCGAGTGGCGGATGCACACTTCCAGAACTTTTGCAGAAAGGTCCCCGCTCGAGCGGCACTCACAAACTCCCGCTCGAGCGTCCAAACCCCCGCTCAAGCGGAGAGGCCATAATCTGGGTAACTGTTTTTGGTCTCTAAGCTCAATCAGCCTGTTCCAAACCTTCCCAACACAACCCGAGACTCAAATACAATGAGTAAAGGATGCAAACGAGGTATAAACAACAACCAACTTCACGGAACCGAGTTCAGATACAACAAATAAAGAAAAGGGAAACCGAGATCGCTATAACCTCCCCCCCTGTAGACACCCCATTTTTGACCATCCTCAAGACTTGGACGTCACCGCTTGAACACTCAGTGATTATCCATGTTTGTGTTCGTCCTGAGTTCCTGGAGGTTTCGGCGGCGCCTTGCCTCAGGATCTCTAGACTCGACTGTTTCGTGTTTGGTTTTGGCACCGAACACTTGTGCTGTTGCCTTAAAGGGTAGGGGATGGCTTTTTGGCCATCCCCACATCTTACCGGCCTCCCCCCTACCTCACCGGCTGTGGCTTGGTGCCATCGGCCGTGGTTTCTTGTTATCAACTGCCGGTCGGCACTATATTTGGACGACCGGCACTATGTTCGGCCGGTGACTTTTTTTGTTGGCCGGTGTGACCCCTTTGCACCCTCCAAGCCTGGTGCATGCCAGCTGTGCCAGCTGGAATGCACCATCACACTCCCCCGTGCATAAGTGTGACCACTTTGCACCCTTGTGAGCCTTTGAACCCCCTAACCTTCTAGAAGCTTGAACCCTTTCGCCAAGCTTTTTGGAGAAGCTTGGCCAGCTATCTTGGCTTCCTCTAGAAGCCTAGACTCCTTTGCACCCTTTGCTCCTTTCCTTTGGCTTCTTGGAGAAGCCTAGAACCTTTTGTTTTGCCTATATAAGCCCCTCTCCTCTCCCTTTGGAAGAGGTTGGCCATTTTTGAACAAAAACCAGAGCTCATATATATCTATACATCTGTGATACACTCATTCTCTCTATATTCCCCTATCTCTCCCTTTTGTGTGTGTTTTGGTGGCCTAAAAGTGCATTTTGACCTTACTTTTGCACTAACACACCATTACACCTAGCTCCGAGATTGAGAGGCTTTGAGGGTTGTTTCTTGAGCTTTTGAACTGATTTTGATCAGTAAAGGGTGGCTGGACCAACTGTTCTTCAAGGGTAATCACTTTGCTTTAGTTTCCCCAAACTTGCACTAGTTTTCTACCTGTCTTGCTTGCTGATTTAGGCTTTGTGCATAACATAAAAAAATCTTATATTTTCATGCTTAAGAACTTTCATTGAGGGTGTTTTGTTGTTTGAGTTCAAACTCACCCTCTTAGGTCTTATTTGGCCTTTTTGGTGCTTTCTTTGTGAGGCTTTGTTTACTTGAGTGTTTGAGTCTTCTCACCACTGAAAATCAGTGGATTTTCAGTGGTGAGGAAGGTGGTTTGAAGTCTTGTATAGGGGAGGGACACCCCTCTCCCCTTTGTCCCTCTTTGACCTTTGTTCTTGGCTCACAAGGTGGCATGTATATCTAGTCTTGTATGGCTTCATTTCAGAGTTTATTTGGGTGTTTTGGAGCATATTTTATCTCTGTCCCATGAGGGTTTGTTGGCCTCTTTCATGCATGATATACTTGCTTTGCATTCCTCTATTTGGCATAGAAATGCATCTTGTGTTTAGGCCATGATTCTTGCATGTGTTAGCCTAACTTCATGAGGGCATTAGCATCATTTCGCCATGATCAAGGTCTCATGGCCATGCTTCACTATGCTTGCCATGTTTGGTGTCACCTCTTTGTGTTTTGGCTTGTGAGCCTTGGGTATATTGGTCTCTAGCATGCTTAGCTTAGACCATCCTCATGATTTGGAATCATTTAGGATCATATTTCAGTCTATAAATCATGCTTGTATGCTTGCATTCATTACTCTTCTCATGCTTTCAAGGTGTGCCCTTTTATGCTTTGAAATGAATATTATGTATGCCTAAGTATTTGAGCTTTCAAGACTGTCATATCAGTGGGCTTTGGAGCCCATTTTTGCATGCTAGAATTCTATTTTTACTTGTCTAATTCATACCACGTATGGTCATGTTGATGTAGTAAAGTGCTCTCTTTTGTGCCTTAGGTTTAGGCCCACTAGCTTGCATATTGGCATGAGTGTTAGTCCACCATCTTGGGACAGTTTTGGCCACTGTTTTGGGGTGGATTGAGGTCTGCCCCCTTGTGGTTTAAGTCCACTATTGCATGCTTGTCCCATGTTTGTTGCATATTTGTTTAATAAGGTCTTGTCACATGCGAATCTTTTTGCATGATTATCCATGTCTAGCATTGCATACTTAACATGATAGATTGCATTACATTTGGCATGTTTGCATTTTAGTATTAGGTTGCATTGTGGAGCCATGTTTGCATAACATGCATTGAATTACTTGGTTTGGGGTGTCAAGCCAAGTGTGAGGGTTGAGAAGAGTTCATACTACAAGTGATGCAACTTGTCTCAACTCTCGGTCACCGGGGCCCTTGACCTTGGCATGATAGGGTCTTGGTCTTCATTTGTGTGTTGCATGCATCCTCATTGAATTGCAACCTTGGCCTCTTAGGCCATCATGCATCAAAATGCACAATTGATGGCCCGAGGATCGAGGGCCGTGCTCCCTTGAGTCTAATACATGATAGGGAGCATGGCCATGCTTACATTTGTCTGAAATTTCATGCCATGCACTACCTGTCCTCTGTTGCTATCAAAAGTCGTCATAGAAGTTTCACGACCGGCAACACTTAGTGCCGACCGGCCATTGGTGAATGGCCGATAACTTCACCAGCTGCCGATGGCTTTTTATCACGGCTGGTGGCCATTTCCTTTAGCCGATGGTGTTATACAGTGTGCACAGAAGATACCCTGGGACTTTGACAGTCTTCAGAAAAGCAAAGGAAAACAGAGGCGAGAGTGGCATGGTGCGGCCTTTCCGGGCAAGACGAACTGAAGCTTGCATCATTCACGTATCCCAAGGCGGGGGCTGTGGCCACCTTTCTTTTTGCATTTATTTGTTAAGTAATTAGAATTTCTATAATAATTAATTTATTTATTATTCAGACTGTAATATTTATTTGGTCCCTCCGAGTGAGGGCGTATTTGTAATAAGGGTGTGTGAGTGTGTGCATGTCTTCCAATCCCACGTCTTTCTTCCTTTTTATTTACCTGCTTATAATGGTAGACTAGGGCATATTTAATTTAGCATAACATTATGATAGCATGCGTGCATTCATACATTTGTCTTACATGCATCGGGCTCGGCACATCATGCTAACTGCACTTGTATTTCGATTACAAGTTGAGTACGTGTTAGTTGCAACATTTCACGTGCCATGTTTAAGATAGTCGAGCCTGTCTAGATTGCATCCTTGCATGTGTTGCATTAGCCACCTTAACATGAACTAGGATCATGCATATGATTACTAACTACTTTCTGTTTTGGCTCGGAGTACTAGGTAAGCTTTTATGCTTTAGCATATCGCATGCGTGTGAATGTTGCCATGATAGCATGCTTACCATGTGGCTAGATGCTTATGTGCTATAAACTGCCTGAATGTCTGTGGGTGAAAGTTGGATTGTTTGAGTTGGAATAGCTCATTGAAATCTGTGTTTTAGCCTACTTGCGAGTAGCAAATTCGAAAAACATTTTCAAAACAAACAGATATGCAATGCTTATTTCCAAATTAGGCGATCTAGTCTATACTTTTGTGTTGTGCGCATCACATAGTAATTCTAGCCAATTAATCGGAATAAGAACACATAACATTTTCAAAAATGGATATCATGGTTAGTAGAGGCCGATCTTCGGATCGGGCGAGAGGGGGTGCTCATAGCTGACCTTCCCCGATCGTACCCAAGTTCCCGAGCCGAGGCAACTTTGGTGATGACGGACACGTGGCCTTTGGCACCGAGTCAGGGTTTCCTAAATTCCCCCATTTAAAAAATATTTAGGTGATGACTCTGTATCTGGCAAAGCAGTCCATGTTTGGCACTTCTTTTCAAAAATCTGTTTTTTCTCAAAACGATTTGCCAGAGTTGGACTGTTTGGTTCAGATTAAGAACCGCAACAAACAAAAAGGGGAGTCCGAACTATAGTAGCAAGGCCCTCGCCCGGGGACGCGTCTACAGTTTCTGGCAACTCCGCGGGGGATGTTTAGAGAGCTTGACTCAAACTCGTGATATCCTGTTTTGACTACGCTCATGTGTTTCTTTGCATTGCATGTGCATTGGTGAGCCTAGGACACCGTGTTGGCCATCTGCTATTCCTGAGCAGTTTGCCGGAGGCTTGTCTTGTCAAGGCATGACCATAAGGCTAACCGGTTGTTGGCTCTGCCAGTATGGGAACACAAACCCTGGTTTTACCAGGGCACCCTTTTTGACCATTCGACCTAGTGCATATTCGGAATCCATAGTGACCATTTCAAACTAGGACAGGTTGCTTACCCGATAATAGGTTGTTTGAAACTGCTGCGTGCGTAGTGAAACCCTAGCTCCTGACAAAAAAGGACAGGAAAACCCTACCCTAATATAGGGGTGTTTTGGCTCTCTTTGCTTGCTATATGCTTTTAGAGTGCGTCTCTACAGGGAATGCATGTATCAGTTTGCAAGTTTGAGTATCAGGCCTGAGGGCACCAGCATCAGTGTTTCGGGAATCAGTTATCTGCGGGTATCAGATTCAGACTTAGGGGCAACGATTTGGAAACAGTGATCAGTGTTTGAGGAACAGTGTATCCAGCTTTTGGCCGTATATTATAATACCCGACCGTGTGTTGTGTGTTTCTTTGTTTTACGCCGTTATGCTGTCCGATTGTCTGTTCATTTATATGCTTTCTTTATCTTTTTACTAGGTAGTTGAGCACGATTGCTTCTAACCCAGTAGATATTCCCCAAGCACTTTGGATCAGAGGTCGTCGACTCCATCGATCTGAGGATCTGGTAGACGGACAACCAGTGTACCACTTCCTACCCCCAGTTATTAGACGGAGGACAGTCAGGCAGAGGGCATCGGTTCAACAGTCAGTTCAGAGGGCTTTGTCTACCCCACCCGAGTACAGCAGGGATCAGGATTCTGTTTCTCCTACAGAAAGGGAACATATACCGGTAATTCAGTCAGAACAGAATAGTATGGCCAGTTTAGAGGAGATGGTGCGCCAACTCCAAGAGGGTATGAAAATGATGCAACAGGATGCTGTCCGACAGGCAGAGTTCGCCAAGCAGCAGGCCATGGTTGTGAATGAACAAGCAGAGTTAATCGTGAGGTTGCAATAGCAAACCGGAGCGTCTGCTTCTCAGCAAGTTCCTTCCCCGCCAGGAGTTCCAAACCCCGGGAAGGCAACCAATGTTCAGAATGACACAGACATTCCCACAGGACCACCTCCACCCCCGATCCTACCCCCGATCCTACCCCAGTTGTCAAAAACACCCACCAACCTACCGGACTCTCCCATTGAGTTCGAGACTGACCCCACCGCACTAAAGTTGAGCAAGCTTGAAAAGCTATTCAAGAGATCCCAGGGAGCCAAGACCATCCCTGACATTGAAGATGGATATACCGATGCGGCTGTGACGCTGCCTGACAGATTTAAAATGCCTCATATCGACCGATTTGATGGGTCTGGCGACCCCATGGTGCACCTGAGGTTGTTTTCAGATATCCTAAGGCCAATGGGCCTCACCAGGCTGCAAAAGCTGTCTCTATTTGGCCGGACCCTGTCGGGTGTAGCAGCCATATGGTATGCCAAATTGGAGGATGACGTCAAGAGAAACTGGGACGAAATGGCTGAGGCCTTCATCTTGCAATACTCATACAACACGCAAATCGAGATTACGACCCGTGATCTCGACACAACCAGGCAAGAGTCTAAAGAAAGCTTCTCAGAATTTGTGACTAGATGGAGGGCCAAGGCTTCGATGATGACCTTGAGACCCACAGACAAAGACCAGATTCGGATGATTGTGCGCAATCTTCAGCCGAAATTGATGCAAAAGATGATCGTACTCCCCTTTCCTACCTTCTCGGACCTGCATGAAATGGGAGTACAGATTGAGGATGCACTAAAACAAGGCTTAATTGATAATGACCCAGAGCAACCCCGCAGAACTTTCAATCGTAACACCAATACAGGCCCGAGTGGCACTACAACTACCAGGACCTCCGAAGGGAGTATGGTCACCACCAACCCTCCCCCAAGGACTATGGCAGCCACGCCATTTTCTGGTGCGTCCGGAAGTCATCCACAAACAGCCAAATACCCACCTAAAAACACCAGAACCTTTGCCCCACTGTATATGCCCCTATCCAAAGCTCTGGGGGTTTTGATTAGAAAAGGGCATTTGAAGCCCCTGGAGCCGCGGCCCTTACCGGAAAAAATTCCCATTTCCCACAACCCAGCCAAGTATTGTGCATTTCACCAACAGCACGGTCATGACACCGATCAGGTTGACACGCCATGAGATTCAAGATCTCATTGATAACGGGGTGATTTTACCTCCCGAGAAACCCAATGTTACAACAAATCCCCTCCCCGTATGTGGGAGCCGAATAAGTAGAGGAACGAAATCTGGAGTACCCGAGGAGCCGGGAACCTAACGGCTCCACTTTGCTCGACTAGGATGCCGAATACGTTCTTAAGGCCGAATAGGGGGCATCGCCATATCCGAATAGTGGAAAAGGTAATGATTGAAAAAAGTAGGCCCTGGCCCCGAGGATCAGAGGAGACGAGTATAAATATAATGGCAACGGACTAGAAAAGGTATGTAAGAACTACTACTAGAAAACTTAGTAAACAAGCTTCCTCAAATAGAAGAATTGACTTGTCCGTCGGAGTGCTAATTCCGGCACCCCCGATCGGAGTATTTGCATTTCTGCAGGTGGCTAGCTGAGGATCATTGGCGCCTTCCAGGATCTGAAGAGTATTTCCAATCCACTTCCCCACAATTGGCGCTGTCTGTGGGAATACTCAAATATATCCATGAAAGACGTGACTGAAGATCCTCCGATATCCACCGACGAGATCGCACAGAGAGACGACTCCACTCCGGTAAATGCGCTCGAAAAGGAAACCGTCGCGCAGCAATGCGCCTCGAACTCTAACTCACCAACGACTTCAATGAAGGCGATGATGCAAGCGACCATAGAACGAGCTAGACAGACCCAACAGAGTTTGGATAACATCATCACCGAGAACGAACGCCTTCGCCGCGATCTGGCCTCAGAAAAAGCAAAGTCCAGACGGGCAGGGATCAAGTTCCCTGAGCAACTCCCAAGGGGAGGTCCTGAACGACCTCGAGGCCAACAGCACAACGTCAACGGTCGCCGCGCCTTAACCAATTGCCTGAAGGAGGAGACAAAGGACGCGCGTCGCCCAAGAAGCGTCCCGCTTGACACCGTACATATGATATACAGCCTACCGATAGCCCCGACTGTACATGCAATTCAATCACTTCCAAGCCCCCAGCGTCAGCTCACACCAACAAAGTGACCCCGGCTTCGAGAAGTGCCAAGCATTGCCTTCGACGACTCTGATTTGAGCGGCGTGACACTCCCTCACGTAGATCCTCTAGTTGTTGCGCTACGCGTAAACCGGTTTACCGTCTAACGTGTCCTTATCGACCAGGGAAGCACTTCCGAAGTCATGTACTATAAAACCTTCATCAAACTCAGATTCAACGAGTCGGATCTGACTCCGGCTCCTTATCCACTATTCGACTTCAACGCCAACCCGGAGTACCCGCTGGGAAAGATCAGTTTACCCGTTCGAGCTGGCTCCAGAACGGTGGATGTGGAATTTTTGGTGGTCAGGCTACCGTCGCCGTATAATCTCATTATGGGGCGATCATGGTTGCATACCCTGCAGGCCGTCCCAAGCACCTACCACCAGCTGTTACGTTTCCCAACGGAACACGGCGTTGAGCAGATCCGTGGCTCTCAACAGTCAGCGCAAGCATGTTACCTTCTCGCCGCCAAGGCGCCGAAGGAGCTGCAAGTCAACTCCATCGAAACGCCCAGTCGAGAGATCCTGGATGACGTCGGCCGTCAACCAAACGAAAAGGCCACGGAAGGTTTAGACCGGGTTGACATAGATGGAAGCCCGGAAAAGTTTTTTATGATCGGCGCCTCGCTGAGCCAGGTCGACCGACAGCAGCTAATCACCTTTTTACTTGGCAACCTTGACATCTTTGCGTGGACTCCATACGAGATGCTGGGAATAGACCCGTCAGTCTCACAGCACCATCTGAATGTCGACCCCCGGTGCAAGACGATTATCCAGAAAGGCCGGCGATCCTCTGCAGAGCATACTGCCGCCGTTGTAGAGGAAGTTGACAAATTGCTTGACGCCGGGGGAATTAGGGAGGTCACCTACCCCACGTGGCTCTCCAACACAGTAGTGGTGAAAAAGAAAAATGGAACTTGGCAAGTATGCGTCGATTTCACGGATCTGAACAAAGCTTGTCCCAAAGATTGCTTCCCCTTACCGAGAATTGACCAACTCGTTGATGCGACAGCACGCCACCGACGCATGAGTTTCCTCGATGCCTACAGAGGCTACCATCAGATCGCCATGAATCCGGATGATCAGGACAAAACCGCATCCTCACTCCAAGAGGAACCTACTGCTACAGGGTTATGCCTTTTGGACTGAAGAATGCGGGGGCAACTTACCAAAGACTGGTCACCACGATGTTCAAAGAACAGCTCGGACACACTATGGAAGTATACATTGACGACATGGTGGTCAAATCCAAAGAAGAACAAAACCACATAGCCGATCTGGAAATGACATTCAACACCCTACGCAAATACAGAATGAAGTTAAACGCTTCCAAATGCGCATTCGGGATCGGCTCCGGCAAATTCCTGGGTTACATCATCAACCACCGAGGAATCGAAGCCAACCCGAGGCAAGTCACAGCAATTTTGGAACTGAGTTCCCCCCGTTCGGTCAAAGAAGTCCAAAAGTTGATGGGAATGGTCACGCACTCAACAGTTCATCACGATCTACGATCACGCTGCAGACAATTCTTCGAGACATTACGTCGAGCGAGCTTTCAATGGTCCGCCGAATGCGGCGACTTTTAATCTGCTCAAGACATACCTCCGGACAAGACCTCTTCTAACAACACCGCCACGGTGACCCCTCATTCTCAGATTCCGGCAGCCTCGGCAGGCCAAGGCCATATTACTAAAAGAGGAGGAAGGGCGAATGACCAAAGGTATTATGTGAGCAAGGCAATGGTGGACGCCGAAACACGCTATCTACCGCTTGAAAAACTCGTCCTAGCCTTGGTCATGGCAGCAAGAAAACTGATGCATTACTTCCAAGGACACAGCATTAGAGTGCTAACAGACTATCCCCTTCGATCAGTACTACGGAATGCAGAAGCATCAGGGCGTGTTTCGAAGTGGGCTCTCGAGCTCGGCCAGTACGACATTCAGTTTTTACCCAAAACTGCAATCAAGGGGCAGGTGCTTGCCAACTTCGTTGCCGAATTCACAGGAGGGCTTGCCGACCTCAAGCCTGATGACGTCTAGCCAAAATCCGAAGTTCGGTCAAAGCCAGATTGGAGAATTTATGTTGGGGACATTTGGCAATTATACTGTGACGGATCGTCTAACCAACGAGGCAGCGGCGCCGGCGTCGTAATTATGTCTCCAGACGGGGCAGTAATTGAGCAGGCCGTCAAGCTCGGCTTCGAAGCATCAAATAACGAAGCCGAATATGAAGCCCTTTTAGCCGGACTGCGGAACGCATCGCTTTCGGTCTTGGCGGCTGTTGGTGTTTTGTGACTCAAAATTGGTAATCAACCAGCTGAAGGGGGAGTACGCGACAAGAGACGAGCGTATGGCGGCCTACATGAAAACGGCTAACTCCTTGCTGATGAAATTCGACCATCATGAACTAAACCAAATAACATGCGATCAAAATACACACGCGGATGCCCTGGCTTGCTTAGCCTCCGCCATCAACTCCGAGCTCAAGCGTACTATCGAAGTAGGTTTCGTCCGGGAACCAAGTATCGGCCCTCCGGAGGAAACCCACATCAACATTATAGAATCCGCTCCAAGTTGGAAGGACCCCATTGCTGCGTTCCTTTCTTCCGAGCAACTCCCATAGGACAAAAAAGAAGCACACAAACTGCGAAATAAGGCCCTGCGGTACTACTTAGATCCACAAGGAGGGCTTTACAAAAAGTCCCTCTCAGGTCCATACTTGGAATGCGTGCACCCGGACAGAGTAGAGGAGCTGCTCACTGAGATACACGAAGGCAGCTGTGGTGCCCATTCGGGGGGACGCTCCCTGGCCCATCCGGCGATAACACAGGGATATTATTGGCCGACGATGAGAGCCGACGCAGAAAATTATGTCAAGAAATGCGAACAATGCCAAAAATTCTCCCCACTAACCCATTAGCCGGCAGAAGCTTTGAATTCTATCACAAGCCCGTGGCCGTTTGCTCAGTGGGGACTTGATATCATAGGACCGTTGCCGAGGGCTCCAAGGAACAAGCGATTTCTAATCGTGGCAACGGATTACTTCACAAAGTGGGTCGAAGCGGAGGCTCTAACCCATATACGAGATTCCGACATTAAGCGCTTTGTGTGGAGGAACATCATTACACGATTCGGCATTCCAAGAGCATTGATCTCGGACAATGGTACCCAGTTCGACTGTGGCGTATACCGAGAATTGTGCAGCAAATATGGTATTGAGCCTTACTTCTCTACGCCAGCCTACCCCCAAAGTAACGGTCAAGCCGAAGCTTCAAACAAATCCATCTTGGACGGTATCAAAAAGAGGCTTGAAAATGCCAAAGGCAGATGGGTTGAGGAGTTGCCGAGTGTACTGTGGGCCCATCGTACAATGCCAAGACGATCTACCGGAGAAACGCCGTTTGCCTTATGCTTCGAAACCCAGGCAATCTTACCCCCAGAGATCGGCTTACCAACTTTGAGATCGCAAGCCTTCGACACAGGCCGAAATGACATGATGCTCGCCCTAGACCTGGATCTGATTGAAGAGAGAAGAGACCGCGCCTTAGCATCCATGGCACGCTATCAGCAGCAGCTCGCTAGGTCATACAATCGCCGCCACAATCCAGAGAACCGGTCCTAAAGAAATCTTGCCACCGGAGGCCGGCCGATGGAAAGCTTGGTCCGAACTGGGATGGCCCCTATCAGATAAATTCCGTTGCAGGCGTAGGGGCATATCGGCTCTCAGACATGTCAGGAAGAAGCCTGCCTCGGCCGTGGAATTCAACACATCTACGTAAATTTTATCAATGACCCGATCTGTGGGCTTGATACTTGTACACATGTCGTTGTAATGCAAGATTTCGTGTTTTTACATGTTTGAGCTCAACATTTAAGGCCAGAATAAGACTCCGGATTCGGAGCGCCTTTCGTGGATGTCACGATTGGCCAACACAAGTCTCCAGATTCGGAGCGCCCTTCGTGGATGTCACGATTGGCCAACACAAGTCTCCGGATTCGGAGCCCCCTTTGGTGCACGACACCTTAGGGCCGAATAAGTCTCCGGATTCGGAGCGCCCTTCGTGGATGTCACGATTGGCCAACACAAGTCTCCGGATTCGGAGCCCCCTTTGGTGCACGACACCTTAGGGCCGAATAAGTCTCTGGATTCGGAGCGCCCTTCGGGGCATGACCCTTAGGGCCGAATAAGTCTCCGTATTCGGAGCGCCCTTTGGGGCATGACGCTTTAGGGCCGGCTAATGCATTTCTGAACGTTTATACCATGCAGTGCAAAATATTCTAATCAAAGTCTAAATATTCCAATAAAATAAATCCACACGCTTGAACTAAAAATATTTTACAATCAAAATATTTTACGGTTAAAGACATTGAAAATAAAAGCCTATTTATTCATAGTAAAGCCTGTTGTTGCACTACTCTAGTTAATCGGCCACCTCATCGTCGCTCTTCTCCATTTCAAATTCGGAATAGGGAAGGTGATGTCGATGGTATAGGGGTGAAGCCGAATCTATGCCTAATGATCCAAGAACTTCCACGGTTTGAAGGGCCTTGATCCAGCCATGCTTAAAACATCGATTTTCGCATCGACAAACTTCCTCAGCAAGGTCTGTCTTGGTTTTATCAACCCCGGCCTTGAAACCATTCACTTAACCTGGGGCCTTTTGGGACGAATTTCCGCCCACTTCAAGTTGACCGGCCGTCGCCGGCTCAGCCATTCGAACCTTCTTAAGCTCCCGAAGCTCCCTCTCGGCCTTTTCCGCACAAACTTCTAGACCGCGATCCCTTTTGTCCTTTTCCTCAATATCACAGCCATCGATTGTTGGACTTCCGGTGGAAAAATCTGTCGAGCAAACTCGACTGCCACATCTGGATCTTTAATGATGGAATCCGCCTCTGTCATTGGTTTATTCTTCACAAAAACCGCAATATTCAATGGCCGCAGCGTCGCATCCACCTCGATTTCCGGTCGAGGGCATGGGGAACCTTCCCGTTGACTGCCCCTTTGAGGGGACCTGCTTCGACGACTAAGGCGCTGCTGTTTTTCCCGATCCTTGGACGCTTTTCTTCCCCTGCTAGTGGGCTCGCTGCTGCAATACATTTCGACGTTTCAATTCAGCCAATCTTGGTCCTTCCCCAGTATTGGCTCAACCCTGTACCCAAATAAATAGGACCCTCGGTACGAACTTACCCCATTTATTCTGAGATACACGCAGCTCCTCCAAGGCAGCGTCAGGATGACCAAACGCCAAACGACGGACGACGATCCGCGTGCCCATGGGTATGAACCGTTCGGCTCTTCACGTTCGCGCCCTGGCCAAGGCAAGGGCAGATTTATTAATCTAGCCGGCCCATTATGACTCGGCCACCTTTATTCATCTAGCCGGCCCGTTATGACTCGGCTACCTTTTCCAAGAATGCCTCGGCCAGCCCACGAGTATGAACCGTTCGGCTCTTCACGCTCGCGCCCTGGCCAAGGCAAGGGCAGATTTATTAATCTAGCCGGCCCATTATGACTCGGCCACCTTTTCCAAGAATGCCTCGGCCAGCCCACAAGTATGAACCGTTCGGCTCTCCACGCTCGCGCCATGGCCAAGGCAAGGACAGATTATAGATCTGTTACGAAATGTCACCATAAAATTACGGAAACATCAGCACATTGAGCAGAATTTATAACATTTTATAACTACAAACAAGTATCGACGTCCATTCATAACTTTTATAATATCAACCCACATGAAAAATGCCCGATAAACAAATACAAAATAACAAAAACAAACGGAAAAAGTACTTTCTCGAAGTCATAACAAATTGTGTATCCTAGAGATCAACCCTCGGAATCAGTCTCCAACGGATCGATGTCCACTTGCTCATACGGTATTGGCATATTCAGCAAAACTCCAGCTGCAGCAAGGGCCTTGTGCCAACCATGTTTGAAGCCCCGATTCTCAAACCGAGCGACCTGATCCACATACTCGGCGAGTCCAGCCTCTTTCCCGGCTTCGAAACCTTTTGAATCGGCAATCTCCTTCGCCGCCTTCATTTCAGCCAACTTGGCCTCTAGGTTTGCAACTACCTTTTGGGACAAGCCAAGTGCAGCTTCCATATCATCGGCCTTCTTGTCGGCCTCCGCTCTTAACTTATCCGCGTGACGAGCTTTCTCTACCTCGTCCTCTGCCCGAGAAGCTTCCCGGTTCGCTCTTAAAAATTCGTCCTCGGCCCTTTTCCTCTGGCCCTCAGCTTGCTCTCGCAAATGACTAATCTGCTTGACGGCATCGAGATGACGGCGGCCTACGTCGGCTATCCTACCAACGGTCTGGATAAAAATTAAAAAACGTAACGCGAACAAGGTTTGGATGAAGTGAAGGAAAAGTCAAAATACGCACCAAAAGGGCCGACTGCGCGGCTAACATTGTCGCATTCAAATCCGATTCCAATTGGAAAGCCTCCATATCATACGGCAATGACAAAGATGTTGCCACGCCGAACGCGACCTCTGGGTCCTTAAGCGCCGAGGCATCCGCAGGAACCGGCATATTTCTTGCGATCGGCCGAATCACGAAGGGCACAGCCTCACTCGATCCCCCCACTCGAGGACGTTTGCCGCCGTGATCATCTGAACCGACCTCACGATCCCTGGCGCGTCTCTCCGCCTCTCCCTCAACATCCTGAACGGCTTTCCCAACCAACGCAGATTCGACATTCTTATTTGTTGCCGCCTCAACAATTCCCAAGGGTTTTGATTCGGTAACCGGTAGGGAATGTTGAGATTCACTGGTGGGCGCTTCGGTCAAAAGGCCCTCCGCTCTCCGCCGTGCAGCTAACCTCACCGCATTCGCCCTCTTAGCAAGCTTTGTCAGGCTTAACTCAGCCATTTTAGTGGATCTCGAGATGGGAAGATCGTCTGTGCGTTGAGGAACGTCGTCAACGGAGAGGTTCCCCCGCCCCGAAGTAGAGGGAGGATCGGCAGAATCTGACATCTCCTCGGAATCGGCCTCAGACTGATCAGATTCGGCAGTATCGGATACTTCGGTATTCTCCAAATGGAACCCTTCAAAACCTACCTGTCTCAAGTTTTTGAAGTCGGAAAAAATACGAGCGACGAGAAAATCTTCCCCCTTCGCAATCGGTATGTTTTTCGCAGCCGAAAAGGTTGTATATGTAGGCTCGTAGCAAAGCATAACGTGAGCCGCTCTTCCCTGCTTATGGAGACTGCGACGGCCGAAATAATTAAGGGCAGTCCTAACGTCCGAAAGAACGGCGTCGACAGTTGAAGCTTGGACCTTTTTTAAATCGTTCCCTGCACAAGACAAGCCGTAAGACTCAGGGAAACAGGAAAACAGGGTACAGCAAATTTGAGCACACAATACAAGCAAGAGAGCGCTCGGCGACCTGGTTCGCCCCTACGTCTAGGGATAGGATCGACACGATCTTCCCCTTCGCCGAACTCCCAGTTGCCGCGGACAACGACCATGACGTCATCAACTCGTTTCCCAGAGCTGGAAAGCATAGTGATTAACTGATGGTCTGTGTCCTTAGCTCTGAGGAAGTAACGCTCGTGCCGACCAGAGGACTTGGCCAGAGCATAACAGTGCCGAATGGCAGGAATGCCAAGATTAATCCCGAGGCAACGGTTCAACGCTATGACGCCCATTATAATTCTAAAGAAGTTCACATTGGGTTGGGAAGGGATCAGATCCCAATGGCGAAGAACAGCCCTCAGAAACGGGTGAAGGGAAAAACGGACTCCACCCTCTGCAATTGACAAAAGGGGAAAGACAATCGTGGTTTCGTCCTCCCTTTCCATGTCAAGAGTGCCGTCCGCCACGAACGACAGATGAACATCGTCAGGAATAGAGAAATGGCGTCTAAAGCCAACAATTCGATCCGACGAAAGGAGGTCTCTCAAATGTTTCGCCATGTCCTACTGTCTATAAGAACATGCGACGGAATAAATAAGCTAGGAAAAGCTTCAGAGCAGGGGGGGAGGAAAACTTACAAAAGTGAAGAGTATCGCAGACGGAAGACTTGCAAGAGCGATTCGAAGAGCAACCCAGCAACCAGTGTCATAGAACACGGATCCGAAGGGACATTAGATTTTAAATCATAATAAATGGGCGTGTACGAAGGGTAGGGAAGTTGAAGCGTCGATTAAAGGGGGAGTAATCAAACCCCCATGTCATAAAGTTTAAATCCCTAACTTCGGTTCAGAGCATTTGAAAAACAGAACCAAGCATTTCACCCAATTGTTATTGACAGAACGCTTGGGGGGCAATTGTGGGAGCCGAATAAGTAAAGGAACGAAATCTGGAGTACCCGAGGAGCCGGGAACCTAACGGCTCCACTTTGCTCGACTAGGATGCCGAATACGTTCTTAAGGCCGAATAGGGGGCATCGCCATATCCGAATAGTGGAAAAGGTAATGATTGAAAAAAGTATGCCCTGGCCCCGAGGATCAGAGGAGACGAATATAAATATAATGGCAACGGACTAGAAAAGGTATGTAAGAACTACTACTAGAAAACTTAGTAAACAAGCTTCCTCAAATAGAAGAACTGACTTGTCCGTCGGAGTGCTAATTCTGGCACCCTCGACCGGAGTATTTGCATTTCTGCAGGTGGCTAGCTGAGGATCATTGGCGCCTTCCAGGATCTGAAGAGTATTTCCAATCCACTTCCCCACACCGTACATAACCAAGCTCCACCACCCAAAAGAGTCAACTTCATCCAAGCTGGGGTCACGCCTTACGATCCTAGCATCTATATCACTCCTTCATACCTACCCAAGATGGAGGTTTTCCTTCCTGATTGCATTGATTCGTGCATGATGGACATCTCCATAACCCAACCTGAGTCAGCTGTGGTGACCGTCAAGGACAGGAGAGAGAAGATTCCAAGGGAAAAAGAGGTTGTTGAGCCAGAGTCTGCGGAATCTGGGAGTGGTGTTGAGAAAGCTTATCACCCAGGTGACTACATTTTGTCAATCGGCCAGGATAGGCCAGATATGGAACTACCAACAGAGGGAGAGTTGTGTGTGATCCAAGGGGACAGTCTGGGACAGGGAATAGACGATTTAATGGTCATGGAAGAAGACCTTGCCAGGCTCCGGTTTTACAGTAACCAAGATCCAAGAGAGTCAGAAGTCAACTGGTTCGATTATGAGGAATCAACAGAGGCTACGTGTTGGTTGGACAATCAACGAGATGTGATAGAAGAGTTTCAGCCAGAACAGGGCCCAGCAGAGGCAAAAATGTCAGTGACAGCCGGAAGGGTTAAAGAACAGAGTGTATTGCCGGGGAGCGCCTGTAGACACCGCATTTTTGACCATCCTCAAGACATGGACGTCACTGCTTGAACACTCGGTGATTATCTATGTTTGTGTTCGTCTCAAGTTCCCGGAGGTCTCGGTCGCGCGCCTTGCCTCAGGACCTCTTGACTCAGCAGTCCAGTGTCTGGTTTTGCACCAAACACTTCTGTTTTTGCCTTAGAAGGCAGGGAATGGCTTGTTGGCCATCCCCATACCTCACCGGCTGTCCCAACACACCACCGGCAGTCTTTTGGTTCCATCGGCAATTTTTTCTCAAAATAAATTGCCAGTCGGCACTATATTGTGCCGACCGGCACTTTTCTTGGTCAATGACCTTTTTGGCTGGCCGGTGTGCACCCTTTGCACCCCCCCAAGCCTAGTGCATGCCAGTTGTGCTAGCTGGAATGCACCATCACATTCCCCCGTGCACAAGTGTGACCACTTTGCACCCTTTGCACCTTTGAACCCCTTAACCTTCTAGAAGGTTGACCCCTTTGGCCAAGCTTCTTGGAGAAGCTTGGCCAGCTGTCTTAGCTTCCTCTAGAAGCCTTGCCCCCCCTTGAACCCCTTGACCCCCTTGAACCTTTCTCTTTAGCTTAGCCATTAAGTTTCTTGGCCTATATAAGCTCCCCTCCTTTCCCTTTGATGGAGGTTAGCCATTTGTGAACAAAAAACCAGAGCTTCTATATCTATACATCTGATATATATCCCTTCTCTCTATATTCCCCTCTCTCTCCCCCTTTGTGTGTTTTGTGTCCAAATAGTGCATTTTTACCATACTTTTGCACTAATACACACACTATCACACCTAGCTCCGAGATTGAGAGGCTTGAAGGGCTTGTTCTTGAGCTTTTAGACTGATTTTGATCAATAGAGGGTGGCTGCATTGACTGTTCTTCAAGGGTTCTTCAAGGGTAATCACTTTGCTTTATTATCCCCAATCTTGCACCAGTTCTTTACCTGTCTTGCTTTGTGTTTTTGGGTTTGTGATTAACATAAAAAAAGGCTTATATTTTCGTGCTTAAGAACATTCATTAAGGTCACTTTGTGGTTTGAGTGCAAACTCACCCTCTTAGGCCTTATTTTGGCCCTTTTGGTGCCTTTTCTTGAGGCTTTGTTTACTTGAGTTTTTTGGTCTTCTCACCACTGAAAACCAGTGGGTTTTCAGTGGTGAGGAAGGTGCTTTGAAGTCTTGAATAGGGGAGGGACACCCCTCTCCCCTTGCCCCTTTCTTGCCTTTGTTCTTGGCTCATAAGGTAGCATGCTTGTCTAGTCTTGTATGGCCTCATTTCAGAGCTTATTTGGATGTTTTGGAGCATGTTTTACCTCTGTCTAAGGGTGGTTTGTTGGCCTCTTTCATGCATGTTATACTTGCTTTGCATTCCTCTATTTGGCATAAAAATGCATCTCATGTTTAGGCCATGATTCTTGCATATACTAGCATAATTCCATGGAGGTATTAGCATCATTTTGTCATGTTTTAGGACTATTGGCCACTGGTTTTATCATGTTTAGCATGTTTGACATAGTTGCTTTGCATTGAGGCTTGTAAATCTTGAGATGTGAGTTCTAAACATGCATTTGGTTAGGCTATTTTAGTGATTTGGAATCATTTAATATGCTATTTCAGTCCTTATGCCATGCTTATATGTCTCCATTTACCATCTCTTCCATGTTTTGAAATGTTGGTCTCTTATGCTTTAAAACGGGCATTGTGCATGCTTATATGTTTAGGGTACTTTGGGGCTGCCATATCAGAGGGTCTGGGTGTATTTTTGCATGCTAGAATTCTGTTTTTGCTTGTATAATACATGCCATGAGTGTTCATGCTAGTGGTAGTGGAGTGCTCTCCTTTATGCCTTAGCTTTAGGCCCTTATGCTTGCATGTTTGCTTGGGCAATTGTCCACCATTTTGGACACTTTTTGCCACTGTTTTGGGGAGGTTTGAAGGCTGCCCCTTTATGGTTTAAGTCCATGATTGCACATTTGTCTAATGCTTGTCGCATGTTTGATTAACAAAGTCATGTCACATGCTAGTTCCTTTGCATAAATTGCCTATGTTTGCATTGCCTTTGCATCTTGCATGCCTAACATTGTGTGCTTGCCATGATAGTTGCATTGCATTTGGCATGCCTTGCATCCTAATCTCATGTGACATCTTTGAGCCTTGCTTGCATAACATGCATTGCATTGCATTGCTTGGTTTGGGGTGTCAAACCAAGTGTGAGGGTCGAGAGGAATTCATACCACAAGTGATGCAACTTGTCTCAACTCTCGGTCGTCGAGGCCCTTGACCTTGACATGATAGGGCCTTGATCTTCATTTATGTGTTTCCATGCATTTTGATTGAATTGCAATCTTGATCTCTTAGGCCATCATGCACCAAAATGCATAATTGATGGCCCGAGGATCGAGAGCCATGCTCCCCTGAGTCCAAAACATGATAGGGAGCATGGCTATGCTTACATTTGCCTGAAATTCCATGCCATACACCATCTGTCCTCTGTTGCTGTCAAAAGCTGTTTTCTGCAGGAAGTTTCTGCCGACCGGCAATATATAGTGCCGACCGGCCATTGGTGAATGGCCGATAAATTCATCAGCTGCCGGTGGCTTTTCACCACGGCCGGTGGCCACTCCCTTCAGCTGATGGTGTTATACAGTGTGTAAAGCAGATACCCTGGGACTTTGACAGTCTTCTGAAGAGCAAGGCATTGAAAACAGAGGCAGTAGTGGTATGGTGCGGGTTTCCCGGGCGAGTCGGATTCAAGCATGCATCATTCGCGCATCCCGAGGCAGGGGCTGTGGCCACCTTTCTTTTTGCATTTATTTATTAAGTAATTAGAACTGTAAAGTGATGCCCAAGGGCGCGTCTACAGTTTCTGGCGACTCTGCTGGGGATTTAGAGAGCTTGACTCGAACTCGTGATATCCTGTTTTGACTATGTTTGTGTGTTTCTTTGCATTGCATGTGCATTGGTGCGCCTAGGAACACAGTGTTTGCCATCTGCCATTCCTGAATGGTTTGCCGGAGGCTTGTCTTGTCAAGGCATGACCATAAGGCTGACCGGTTGTGGGCTCTGACAGCATGGGAACACAAACCCCGGTTTCACCGGGGCACCCTTTTCGACCATTCGACCTAGTGCATATTCGGAATCCATAGTGACCATTCCAAACTAGGACAGGTTGCTTACCCGATATAGGTTGTTTGAAACCGCTGCGTGCATAGTAAAACCCTAGCTCCTGACAAAATAGGACAAGGAAACCCTACCCCAACATAGGGGTGTTTTGGCTCTCACTTATCTGCTATGTGCTTTAGAGTGTATCTCTGCAGGAACGTACATGTCAGTTTGCAAGTTTGAGTATCAGGCCTGAGGGCACCAGCATCAGTGTTTCGGGAATCAGTTATCTGCGGGTATCAGATTCAGACTTAGGGGCAACGATTCGAAAACAGTGATCAGTGTTTGAGGAACAATGTATCCAGCTTTTGGCTGTATTATAATACCCGACCGTGTGTTGTGTGTTTATTTATTTTACGCCGTTACGCTGTCCGATTGTCTGTTTATTTACATGCTTTATTTATCTTTTTACTAGGTAGTTAAGCACAATTGCTTCGAACCCAATAGATATTCCCCAAGCACTCTGGATCAGAGGTCATCGACTCCACCGATCTGAGGATCTGGTAGACGGACAACCAGTGTATCGCTCTCTACCCCCGGTTATTAGACGGAGGGCAACAGCAGAGGTATCGGTTCAACGATTCGAGAGGGTTTGTCTACCCCCGAGTCTGAGGAGGATCAGATTCTATTTCTCCTACGGAGAGGGAACATATACCGGTGATTCAGTCAGAACAGAATAGTATGGCCAGTTTAGAGGAGATGGTGTGCCACCTCCAAGAGAGTATGAAAACAATGCAACAGGATGCTGTCCGACAGGCAGAGTTCACCAAGCAGCAGGCCATGGTTGTGAAGGAACAAGCAGAGTTAATCGGGAGGTTGCAACAGCAAACCGGAGCGTCTGCTTCTCGAAGTTCTCCCCCCCCGCCAGAGTCCAAAACCCCAGGCGACAACCGTGTTCGGGACATGACATTTTTCCCACCGCCTCCCCCCCCCCCCTCCCCCCCCCTCCCCAATCCTATTGTCAAAACACCCACCAACCTACCGGACTCTCCCTTTGAGTTCAAGACTGATCCTACCGCACTAAATTTGAGCAAGCTTGAAAAGCTGTTCAGGAGATCCCAGGGAGTCAAGACCATCCCTGACATTGAAGATGGATACACCGATGCAGCTGTGACGCTGCCTGATAGATTCAAAATGCCGCACATTGATCGGTTTGATGGGTCTGGGGACCCCATGGTGCAACTGAGACTGTTTTCAGATATCCTAAGGCCGATGGGCCTCACCAGACTTCAGAAGTTGTCTTTATTTGGCCGGACCCTGTCGGGTGTGGCGGCCATATGGTTTGCCAAGCTAGAAGATGACGTCAAGAGAAACTGGAACGAAATGGCTGAGGCCTTCAACTTGCAATACTCATACAACACACAAATCGAGATTACAACCCGTGATCTCGAGACAACCAGGCAAGAATCTAAAGAAAGCTTCTCAGAATTTGTGACTAGATGGAAGGCCAAGGCTTCGATGATGACCTTGAGGCCCACAGACAAAGACCAGATTCGGATGATTGTGCGCAATCTTCAGCCGAAGCTGATGCAGAAGATGATTGTACTTCCCTTCCCTACTTTCTCTGACCTACATGAAATGGGGGTGCAGATTGAAGATGCCTTAAAGCAAGGCTTAATTGATAATGACCGAGAGCAACCCCGAAGGACTTTCAATCGCAACACTAATACAGGCCCGAGCGGCACTACCACTACAAGAGCCTGCGAAGTGAGCATGGTCACCACCAACCACCCACCAAGAACCATGGCAGCCGCACCATTCTTCGGTGCGTCCGGAAGCAAACCACAAACAACTAAGTACCCATCCAAAAACACCAGAACCTTCGCCCCACTGTACATGCCTCTATCCAAAGCTCTGGGGGTCTTGATCAAGAAAGGGCATCTGAAGCCCCTCGAGCCGCGGCCATTACCGGAAAACCTTTCCATTACCCACAACCCAACCAAATATTGTTCATTTCCCAACAGCACGGTCATGACATCGATCTGTGCTACCGGTTACTTCATGAGATTCAACATCTCATCGATAAAGAGGTGATTTTACCTCCTGAGAAACCTAATGTTATGACAAATCCCCTCCCCACACATAACCAAGCTCCACTGCCCAAAAGAATCAATTTCATTCAAACTGGGGTCATGCCATACGATCCTAGTGTCTATATCACTCCTTCCCACCTACCTAAGCCGGAGGTGTTCTTCCCTAATTGCACCGACTTGTGCATGATGGACATCTCCACAACCCAATCTAAGCCTACGGTGGTGACCGTTAAGGATACAAGAGGCGAGATTCAGAGAAAAAGAGGATTGTTGAGACAGAGTCTGCGGAATCTGGGAATTGTGTTGAGGAGGCATACAGTCCGAGCGACTACATTTTGTCAATAGGTCAGGACAGGCCAGATATGGAGCTACCAACAGAAGGAGAGCTGTGTATGATCCATGGGGATAGTCTGGGGAAGGGCGGATGACGTAGCCATTGTGGAGAGGACCTTGCCAATCTCCGCTTTCTGATGACCAAGACCCAGGGGATGTAGCGGTCAACTGGTTTGATTACGAAGAATTAGCCGAGGCTACGGGATGGTTGGATGATCACCCGGATGTGGTAGGAGAGTTCCAGTCAGAATGGGGCCCGGCAGGGGCAAGAATGTCAGCAACAACCGGAAAGGTTGAAGAATAGAGTACACCGCCGGAGAGCGCCGGCACTAAGAATTTCGCTCGGAACTCGGGTATTGCGAATGTGGGAGTCATTGAGCCGACAGCTACGCCAACGCAATTGGAACAGACATTGGCACAGTTGGAGCAAAGGAGATTTGAAGATTCCGAGAGAATCAGGAAGGCCAAGGCCCATGTGGAGACCGAAACTGCTGTGCGCAGAGAAACTGAGAATGCTGCGAGCATATGGAGGGAAGGTACCGTGAGTACAAGAACAGTCATACCAGAGCCGGACAGATGTCTATTAGCTGCTGATGGAATGTGGTGGGAGGACGAGGACTTGTGTCTCGTCCACAAAGATGAGGATTGGGGGAGCAACCAACTCGATGACACTTGGTACCTGGGAGAAATCGACCATATGACCCGGAGCGGGCGGTACTTCAAACCCCCACATCTAGATCAACCCGAGACTTCTGGGAAGGATAGGGAGGCTGAGAAGCAAAGAGAAAAGCAACTTGAAGATGAGGCTGTTCTAAGACAATTGAAAAAGATACAAGCAGACATCTCCATCTGGGGACTGCTTATGGCTTCCCGAGTGCATAGACAGGCCGTCCTTTCAGCCATGGACAAGGCCAAGCTTTCGATAGAAACTACGCCAGAACAGTTGGTAGGATTAGTCTTTCCGGGAGGAGCTACCCCGATGCTGACATTTTCTGACAAAGAATTGCCACCCGAGGGGGCAGACCATAACAAGCCACTCTACATCTCTGTGGAGTGTAGGGATAAATGGATACCGGTGGTTCTTGTTGATACAGGATCCGCTATCAACGTCTGCCCGGCAAGGACAGCATATGCAATCGGCTTGAAGATTGCAGATTTTGTACCAACAGCCCAGGTAATTCGGGCGTACGACAATACAAGCCGAGAGGTGATGGGAACCGTTAAAATTCAGACAAAGGTTGGGCCGGGACAGCATGAGATAGATTTCCATGTCTTAGAGGTTCCTGCAACGTTCAACTTGCTTCTAGGGCGTCGTGGTCGATCATGAAGGGTATCATCATCCACTTTGCATCAAATGGTGAAATACCCCTATGGGAAGGGAGTAGCCATTGTTTTCAGGAATTCATTGATCCACCCACCACCGGAGGTATCCACGCCTGTTCTAGAAATTGAACACGGTATGGAGGACGTGTTCATATCGGGTTTTACCTTGGCCGAGGCTCAGGTTGTACAAAGTATCATGGCAGCTAATGAGGGGTTGTATACCAGTGCTCAAGCAGTATACCTCATGAACAAACTCCAACACATCCCCGGGATGGGATTAGGAAGGAGCGGCCGGAAAGGCGTCGCAGCATTGGCCGAAGTGCCACACAACCCTCATACCTTTGGCTTGGGTTATCTGCCCACCAAGGAGGATTGGATAAGAAAGGGAAAGGAAATGGCTAGAAGAGCTAGAGCAAAACAAATGGGGAAACCGTTTGAGTTGATGCACCGGCCCATCCAGGGTACCCTAAACGGACGCTTCGTCCGGGAGGGGGAAGACTTCCCATTTTGTGGTTTTCTGGAGCCATGGCTAAACGCGGAAAGGAAGTGCGTGCCGGGATTTGAGATCTTCTTTGATCTTCAGTTATCTGGGAATGATGCTACCGAAGAGCAGACAGACCCGATAGTTGAGGCGGAACAGAGCAGTGAAATAGAGTCTGAGGACACCACACTGGAAATGGGGGTAGCGCTGGCCTGTCTACTTTCAGATCCTTCGATCGACCAGTTGTGCTTGGGGGATAACTCCTCGGTATCCATGATCGGAGATGAAACGGCTGCGGGCCTACTAGCAAACATTTTGGATGCATCCATCGCACCTTCTCTCGTCTGGCAGTACCCAGAGGGATTTTTAAGCAGCACCGGGTCAGGCAGTGAGCTGGAATCTGATTCCACCGAGTCTTGTGAGTCAGAATCAAGTTCCAGCTTAACTGAGTCTGAGTTCGGTATTCCTGGGGTTGATAACCCGGATGCCACAGTCCTGTCTAGGTCGTCTTTTTCTTTCTCTTTTAAGTCTATTGTAACAGAAGAATCAGACGGTTTGGAAGCACTTAATGAGAATGAGGTGAATGTGGTTTTCGAGTACTTTTCTATGCCTTTGATTTATTGCTTAAATCAGGATTTTCAAAATTTTGATGAAAACGACGAGGACGAAATTCCTCCGATTTTGCAGCGTTTAATTGAATAGGAGCATGAGAGATTTGTTAAACCATTAATGGATGAAATCACTACTGTGAATGTTGGTACTGAGAAGGACCCGCGGCTGCTCCAGATCGGGTCCACGTTGTCTTCGGAGGAACGCGAGCGCTTAGTCGCTTTATTAAAAGATTTCAAAGATGTTTTCGCATGGTCCTACGAAGACATGCCTGGAATTGATCCTGAGATTGTACAGCATCGGATCCCTCTCGACCCCGAGGCCCGACCTATCAAGCAGAAACTCAGGAGAATTCGCCCAGACTGGGCCGTCAAGATTAGGGAAGAGGTCACCAAGCAAATAGACGTAGGCTTCCTGCTGGTATCCGAATACCTGACTTGGTTGGCCAACATTGTTCCAGTGCCGAAGAAAGATGGCAAGATCAGAGTATGTTTGGACTTCAGGGATTTGAACAGAGCCAGTCCGAAGGACGACTTTCCCCTACCGCACATCGATGAGCTGGTGGATTTCACAGCGGGGCATGCGGTGCTTTCGTTTATGGATGGCTTCTCAGGCTATAATCAGATAGTGATGTCACCTGAAGACCGGGAGAAGACTGCTTTCACCACCCCGTGGGGGACATACTGCTACAGAGTAATGCCGTTTGGGTTGAAGAATGCTGGAGCTACATATCAACAGACCGCGACCACAATACTGCATGATATGATCCACAAAGAGGTTGAGGTGTACGTGGACGACATGATTGTCAAGTCCAAACAAAGAGAGGGCCACTACACCGCCTTGCAAAAGTGTTTCCAAAGGATCAGAGAATTTTGGTTGCGGCTGAATCCTCAGAAGTGTACATTCGGTGTTACAGCGGGAAAAACGCTAGGGTTTCTGATTACACAAAGGGGCATCGAAGTCGACCCTTCAAAAATCAAGGCCATCTTAGAAATGCCACCACCAATGACTGAAAATGAGGTGCGAGGCTTTCTGGGTAAAGTGCAATTCATAAGACGGCTTATCTCAAAATTAACCTTGACTTGTGAACCACTTTTTGGTCTCCTGAAGAAAGGAACGAAGTTCCAATGGGACGGCCGATGCCAAGCTACTTTTGAACCAATCAAAGAATATTTACAGAACCCGCCCGTGTTGTCACCGCCAGAGCCAGGAAAGCCGTTGATATTGTACCTTTCAGTGACTGAGACTACAATGGGCTGTATGCTCGTGCAAGAATCGGAAGACAAAGTGGAGAGAGCCATCTATTATCTGAGCAAGAAGATGCTAGAGTATGAGACTCGCTACACACCATTGGAGAAGGCTTGCTTAGCTTTGGTATGGGCTACCAAGAAGCTGCGGCACTACTTGTTAGCTCACTCTGTAATGTTGGTTTCACGACTCGATCCCATCAAATATCTTTTCGAGAAACCAGCACTTACGGGTAGGCTAGCTCGTTGGTTGCTGTTGCTCTCCGAATTTGATCTAAAGTATGTGACGCGCAAGTCAGTACAGGGGAGAGCGGTAGCAGAGTTCCTTGCCGACCACCCGGTTGAAGGGTATGAAGCAGTTGAGTACCTATTCCCAAATGAAGCCATTTTGCACATCGACGATGAATTTTGGACGATGTACTTTGACGGAGCGTCAAACCAGTACGGACATGGGATAGGAGTGTTGCTGATAGCACCCGACAATTCCCGTATCCCTCTAGCCTTCAAACTCCGATTCAAAGTCACGAACAACGAGGCAGAATATGAAGCATGCATTGCCAGTCTAGAAGCTTCCCTAGAACTAGGGGCAAGACGGTTGGACGTCATCGGGGACTCAAACCTTGTTGTGTCTCAAGCAAAAGAAGACTGGAAAGTCAAAGAAGAAAAGATGATGATGTATCACCAGACCTTGGATTTATTAATTCCTCGGTTCGAGAAGCTAAGTTTTACTCATCTACTAAGAGAGAACAACAGGTTCGCTGATTCACTAGTAACTCTATCTTCCATGATAGACATCCCGTCCGGAGTCCGGATGCGTCCAGTCATCATTGACCAGAAATTTGCACTGGCCTATGAGTCGATCGCTGCCATAGATGAGGTTCAGGACGAAAACCCCTGGTATTACGATATTTGGAATTTCTTGGAGAAGGAAGCATATCCACCGGGGCAAATGCCAAGGATAAAAGGGCGATCAGAAGAATGGCCGTTCAGTTCATCATCTGTGGGGGTAAACTGTATAAGAGAGGTCATCTGGGAATGCACAAGTTGTGTGTAGAAGCCGAAGAATCGAAGCGCCTGATGGAGGCCATCCATGGAGGAGAATGCGGTGCACATATGAATGGGGTAATGCTAGCACGGAAGATCCTCAGACAGGGTTACTACTGGTCCACCATAGAGGAGGATTGTATCGGTTTTGTTCAGCGATGCCACAAATGTCAGATCCATGCGAATCGTATGAACATCCCGCCATCAAAGCTGTACAACATGACTTTGCCATGGCCATTTTAAGTATGGGGAATTGATGTGATCGGGGTTGTTACTCCGAAGGGGTCGAATGGGCATGAGTTCATCTTAGTTGCAATAGATTATTTCACCAAATAGGTCGAGGCCCAGTCCTATGCGGTGTTGAAGGCTTCACATGTTGCGAAGTTTATCAGAAACAACATCATTTGTCATTACGGGGTCCCAAACGAGATAATTTCAGATAATGGTTCCCACTTCAAGAAGGCAGTGATTGATTTGTTGGAGAAGTACAACGTGGCTTTCCATAAGTCATCCACATATCGGCCACAAACCAATGGAGCAGTTGAGGCTACCAACAAGAATATCAAACACATTTTACAGAAGATGGTGGAAACCTACCGGGATTGGCCAGATAAGTTGCCGTTTGCTCTGTGGGGCTACCGGACTTCAATTAGAACTTCAACTGGAGCGACTCCGTATTCACTAGTCTATGGGATGGAAGTCGTTCTACCTATTAAGATTGAGGTTCCGTCATTGCGGGTATTGGCTGAGTGTCAAATAGCCGAAGCAGATTGGTAGCAGAGCAGGTTTGAGGAACTCATGCTCTTCGATGAGTGAAGACTGAAAGCACTGTACCATGTTCAAGGTTATCAGCGCAGAATTGCCCGGGCTTTCAACAAGAAGGTTATGTCTAGGAATTTGAAGGAAGGAGATCTGGTGCTCAAGGACAACCGAGCTCCCATCCATGACCCAAGGCGCAAGTTCAGACCCAATTGGACTGGTCCCTATATCATCAAGTCAATTTGGTCAGGTGGAGCTGTGGTTCTGATGGACCTAGATGGCCTAGAGTTCTCCCAACCGATCAACATGGACAAGTTGAAGAAATATTACCCTTGAGAGGCTCGCTAGGCCGAAAACCCGAAAGGGCAACCTAGGCAAAAGTTAGAGTACAAAAAAATTAGAAAATATAAAAACTGAGCTCGCAAGGTTGAAAACCCGCAAAGGGCGGCCTTGGCAAAAGTTAGAGCGCAAAAGGAGAGTGAAAATACTCGAGTGAACCCAAGCCTGAACTACGTAAGGCTTGATTCCCATCCTTAGGATACGTAGGCAGCTTCATCCTGAAGTTCAGCCATAAACTTTTTCCCCGATCAGCTTTGTCCATTTGATCATCTCGGTCATCTTTGTCGATCAGTTTTGACTATGATCTCTGGTACAGTGCTATTCAGACTAGGGGCAACTTTCCGTTGCCATGCAGTGCCGCGGTGCTACTCAAACTAGGGGCAACTTTCCGATTCACGAGGATCCGGTTGTGCATCTCAAGGATGAGATCTCAGCGTGTCCGGATTCGATCCATATTGAAAATAGTTTTGAAAAGTTTTAATAAAAGTTGACTTTGTTCAAATTAATCTTTTTACAACAAAGACCATTTTTGGACCAAAGTGGAAAATTTTCAGTACCACAACCTTCAATTTCATTGATTTCAATACAGAGTTCTCCTGCTCTTTCATACAATTGAAGTTGTTTTTTATTACATTCATAAAGAAAACTTGAAAGTACTAATAAAGCAATAAATCCAGGGCATAGTCAAGTCAGGTGTTCCTGCGCCCCCTCCCAGAGCTGGTCGAAGCCTCTGATGCCAAGCTGGGCCCAACCTGTGCTTCTTCATTGAGCCAATCTATGCACTCATCAGACAAAGCGCAACTAAAAGTGGGAGCGGGGGCCAGGAGATCGCTTGTCCTCTACGTTGTGGCCTTCCGAGCAAAATTTGTGTGCCTCGGCCGAAATGCAAGCAGATACTCTATCCTTCGGCGAAAGAAGTCGATCATGACCGAATCGGAATGCAAAGTAGAAGACATGTGGAGTCAAGCCGAATTCACGGTTGCAATTTTGGTCATGCTATAGCCCATCGCAAGTAGATTGAGCCAAGGGCATCGCCAAGCAATGCGGTCTGCGGACAAGTTGCACATCCAAGCAAACCACCATCCCTCATCAAGGGCATTGACTAGACGATGCCGGAAAAAGTAGCCGCGAGCTGAATATGCCGGACAAGAGTCCATAACCTGCAGTTTGTCCATCAACCATACCTGGGGAGGGATGAAAAATGAGAGAATAAAGAATAGAGAGATGTACGATGAGAAAAAAAAAGTGAGAAAAGGGTTTTTGTGAGAAAAACCGAGCTTGAGAGCCGAGTGATGTGAGCAACATATCTGTAAGATGGGGTGGGAAACATTACCTGCAGCAGTAATGGGCT
This sequence comes from Camellia lanceoleosa, assembly GCA_025200525.1. Lineage (NCBI taxonomy): Eukaryota > Viridiplantae > Streptophyta > Magnoliopsida > Ericales > Theaceae > Camellia > Camellia lanceoleosa. The sequence goes on along the minus strand of CM045762.1, from coordinate 190,439,679 downwards.
CCCTGCTAATCGGGTCGTCTCTCAGCGATAAAAGGCGTCTAAGCCCAGCAATGTCTCAACCAGAGTCATGGCAATACAGCTCTTGCCCTCCTTCAAGCCTTGGGCAACCTCGGTCAGCCGGACACTAGACCCTTTGGAGCCCGAGACAAATAGAAAATGAGATAGCATGCACAAACAGAGGGCGTGTCGCCGAAAACCTTGCCAATGATGGTTGTTGCGATCACCGGCATCAGAAAACCGATCGATCAAACTCGGGATATCCAGCATCCCGTCACAAATCTGAGACCGAGCGTCACGCATATTAAGTCCACACATTTGCCCTAAGGATTGGGCATGGCCAAAATTAAGCTGGGGCAGGAGCTCCTCGTCGCGCTTAGATTGCATTAGAACTTGGAAATCTTCAAAGGTAGGACATATCTCTTGCCCAGTAAAGCTAAAGACATGCGTCACCGGATTCCAAAACCTTGCCGCGGCATGAAGAAACGGAAGATGCAACGGGGTACGACCCAGAGTGAATAGTGCATTCATGTTGAAACCTCGAAAATTCAACTTTTTCGAGCCATCCAAGCTAGCAATCCAAGCTGTGAGTTTTTGGGCAAGGAGCACTTCCATTTGGAGCAACTCAGTGTTAAAATGGAGAAAACCATGAAACTGAGATCCTTTTGTAGAGATAAGGTTGAGTGGAGGACAGATGTCAGCATTCTGCTGGTGCAGACAAGTTATAGCCGACCGGCCGAATATTGTGCCGACCGGCCATCATTTTTAGCCGATGGATCAAGTTTCTGACCGATGGCCATTTTTTACGGCCGATGGCCTCTCCCCCTAGCCGATGGCTTTCCTCCTTGTTCCCTGAGCTGTTTATGCTAGGGATTGGGGAACTTCACCATCTCCAATTCCCCCCCGGTGATCGATTCTTGTGGAGTCACACCTGTTTGCTTATCGAGTTGTTGTACATTTGCTTATCGAGTTGTATTTCCCTCTCTTTAAGTCTTTGACTTGTTTATCGATTTGAACTCGCACTTGGCTAGCTTGTCAAGTCTTCGTTTTGCTTATCGAGTTGTAATTGGTTCACTACCTGATTATTACAATGCGATGGTTTGTTTTCAAAACACAGTTTCAACTTCATTCACACTTTTATGTGCTAACATGCGATGCGATGCATAGAGAATACAAATGTAACACCTTTTGAACAAGATGGTTGTTTTATTTCTGTCATGTGTTTTGCAAAAACACACGCTTTTGAAAAAATAAAACCTGCTTGAGGCAGTGCAACGTGCTTAAACTACTAGTAAAAAGGAAAGTAAAGCAAGAGAATAGCGTGGGAACGAAGTATCGAAGTTGGTATCAGTAACCTCCCCTTTGCGATTGATGAACCTTCATCACTAAAGACAGTGCAGGAAAACACACTTTTTGAGACGTAAGTGGACCTTCGAGTTGACCTCAGGCCATGACTTTTGTGAGCGATGCTCGGTGCATGTGAACGACGTCCCTCCTTGTATCCTTTTCATATCTTGTGAATTACAAAAAATCATTTCAATAATACTGTGTTGCAGTACTTTGTATTCAAATTCCTTTTTATACACATTGCGTGGATACGTGCATTGCTTTACTTGCATGTGTTCAAGTTCCCTTTTTATACACATTGCGTGCATGCGTGCATTGCTTTACTTGCATGTGTTCAAGTTCTTTTTTATACACATTGTGTGCATGCGTGCATTGCTTTACTTGCATGTGTTCAAGTTTCCTTTATATACACATTGCGTGCATGCATGCATTGCTTTACTTGCATGTGTTCAAGTTCCTTTTTATACACATTGCGTGCATGCGTGCATTGCTTTACTTGCATGTGTTCAAGTTCCTTTTTATACACATTGCGTGCATGCGTGCATTGCTTTACTTGCATGTGTTCAAGTTCCTTTATATACACATTGCGTACATGGGTGCATTGCTTTACTTGCATGTGTTGAAGTTCCTTTTTATACACATTGCGTGTACACGTGCATTGCTTTACTTGCATGTGTTCAAGTTTCCTTTTTATACACATTGCGTGCATGCGTGCATTGCTTTACTTGCATGTGTTCAAGTTCCTTTATTTTCTATACACATTGCGTGCATGCGTGCATTGCTTTACTTGCATGTGTTCAAGTTCCTTTTTATACACATTGCGTGCATGCGTGCATTGCTTTACTTGCATGTGTTGAAGTTCCTTTTTATACACATTGCGTGCATGCGTGCATTGCTTTACTTGCATGTGTTCAAGTTCCTTTTTATACACATTGCGTGCATGCGTGCGTTGCTTTACTTGCATGTGTTCAAGTTTCTTTTTTATACACATTGCGTGCATGCGTGCATTGCTTTACTTGCATGTGTTCAAGTTCCTTTTTATACACATTGCGTGCATGCGTGCATTGCTTTACTTGCATGTGTTCAAGTTCCCTTTTATACACATTGCGTGCATGCGTGCATTGCTTTACTTACATGTGTTCAAGTTTCTTTCTATACACATTGCTTGCATGCGTGCATCGCTTTACTTACATATGTTCAATCCCCTTTTCTATACACATTGCTTGCACGCGTGCACTGCTTTACTCACATGTGTTCGATTACAACCGCCTATACACATTGCTTGCGTTGACCGCATGCTTTACTTACATGTGTTTCATAGCATTGTTTTTCATCCCACTCGACTGTCGCATGTGTGCTTCGTTACAGCTTTTCTTTGCATGATCATAAGTTATGCTCGGCTTTGTGCATTGTCTTGCATTTTGCCCTTGCCTTCGGGCGCATATCTTGCTTGTCTTGCATGCTTGTCTAAGTCTGCAGCCTCGTCAAAAATGGGTCGTCTCTGGGCTTTGACATTCACTCCCGTCATTGTTATGACTTACGAGTTCTGTCAAAGAGGGGCAACTGTAGACACCCCATTTTTGACCGTCCTCAAGACTTGGACGTCACCGCTTGAACACTCGATGATTATCCATGTTTGTGTTCGTCTCGAGTTCCCGGAGGTCTCGATCGCGCGCCTTGCCTCAGGACCTCTTGACTCGGCAGTCCGGTGTCTGGTTTTGCACCAAACACTTCTGTTTTTGCCTTGGAAGGCAGGGAATGGCTTGTTGGCCATCCCCATACCTCACCGGCTGTCCCCACACACCACCGGCAGTCTTTTGGTTCCATCGGCAATTTTTTCTCAAAATAAATTGCCGGTCGGCACTATATTGCGCCGACCGGCACTTTTCTTGGCCGATGACCTTTTTGGCTGGCCGGTGTGCACCCCCCAAGCTTTGGTGCATGCCACCGTGCACCGAATGCACCATCACATTCCCCCGTGCACAAGTGTGACCACTTTGCACCCTTTGCACCTTTGAACCCCCTAACCTTCTAGAAGGTTGACCCCTTTGGCCAGTTGTCTTAGCTTCCTCTAGAAGCCTTGCCCCCCCTTGAACCCCTGGACCCCCTTAAACCTTTCTCTTTAGCTTAGCCATTAAGTTTCTTGGCCTATATTCCCCTCTCTCTCCCCCTTTGTGTGTGTTTTGTGGCCAAATAGTGCATTTTTACCATACTTTTGCACTAATACACACACTATCACACCTAGCTCCGAGATTGAGAGGCTTGGAGAGCTTGTTCTTGAGCTTTTAGACTGATTTTGATCAATAGAGGGTGGCTGCATTGACTGTTCTTCAAGGGTTCTTCAAGGGTAATCACTTTGCTTTATTATCCCCAATCTTGCACTAGTTCTTTACCTATCTTGCTTTGTGTTTTTGGCTTTGTGATTAACATAAAAAAGGCTTATATTTTCGTGCTTAAGAAGATTCATTAAGGTCACTTTGTGGTTTGAGTGCAAACTCACCCTCTTAGGCCTTATTTTGGCCCTTTTGGTGCCTTTTCTTGAGGCTTTGTTTACTTGAGTTTTTTGGTCTTCTCACCACTGAAAACCAGCGGGTTTTCAGTGGTGAGGAAGGTGCTTTGAAGTCTTGAATAGGGGAGGGACACCCCTCTCCCCTTGCCCCTTTCTTGCCTTTGTTCTTGGCTCATAAAGTAGCATGCTTGTCTAGTCTTGTATGGCTTCATTTCAGAGCTTATTTGGATGTTTTGGAGCATGTTTTACCTCTGTCTAAGGGTGGTTTGTTGGCCTCTTTCATGCATGTTATACTTGCTTTGCATTCCTCTATTTGGCATAGAAATGTATCTCATGTTAGGCCATGATTCTTGCATATACTAGCATAATTCCATGGAGGTATTTGCATCATTTTGTCATGTTTTAGGACTGTTGGCCACTGGTTTTATCATGTTTAGCATGTTTGACATAGTTGCTTTGCATTGAGGCTTGTAAGTCTTGAGATGTGAGTCCTAAACATGCATTTGGTTAGGCTATTTTAGTGATTTGGAATCATTTAATATGCTATTTCAGTCCTTATGCCATGCTTATATGTCTCCATTTACCATCTCTTCCATGTTTTGAAATGTTGGTCTCTTATGCTTTAAAATGGGCATTGTGCATGCTTATATGTTTAGAGTACTTTGGGACTGCCATATCAGAGGGTTTGGGTGTATTTTTGCATGCTAGAATTCTGTTTTTGCTTGTATAATACATGCCATGGGTGTTCATGCTAGTGGTAGTGGAGTGCTCTCCTTTATGCCTTAGCTTTAGGCCCTTATGCTTGCATGTTTGCTTGGGCAATTGTCCACCATTTTGGACACTTTTTGCCACTGTTTTGGGGAGGTTTGAGGGCTGCCCCTTTATGGTTTAAGTCCATGATTGCACATTTGTCTGATGCTTGTCCCATGTTTGATTAACAAAGTCTTGTCACATGCTAGTTCCTTTGCATAAATTGCCTATGTTTGCATTGCCTTTGCATCTTGCATGCCTAACATTGTGTGCTTGCCATGATAGTTGCATTGCATTTGGCATGCCTTGCATCCTAATCTCATGTGACATCTTTGAGCCTTGCTTGCATAACATGCATTGCATTGCTTGGTTTGGGGTGTTAAACCAAGTGTGAGGGTCGAGAGGAGTTCATACCACAAGTGATGCAACTTGTCTCAACTCTCAGTCATCGAGGCCCTTGACCTTGACATGATAGGGCCTTGATCTTCATTTGTGTGTTTGCATGCATTTTGATTGAATTGCAATCTTGATCTCTTAGGCCATCATGCACGAAAATGCATAATTGATGGCCCGAGGATCGAGAGCCATGCTCCCCTAAGTCCAAAACATGATAGGGAGCATGGCTATGCTTACATTTGCCTGAAATTCTATGCCATACACCATATGTCCTCTGTTACTGTCAAAAGCTGTTTTCTGCAGGAAGTTTTTGCCGACCGGCAATATATAGTGTCGACCGGCCATTGGTGAATGGCCGATAAATTCATCAGCTATCGGTGGCTTTTCACCACGGCCGGTGGCCACTCCCTTCAGAGAGCTTTTCGGGGCAAAAACCGAGCATGCATCTTCTACTTCTCCGAGCAGAGCTGGAACAGCTTAGTTTAATGCTTACTTGTTAGTTAGCTTCAATTTGTAATTTAATTATTTAATTTGTTAATTAATTAAGTGTTGTAATAATTAGTTGTAGCTAGTTATTCATTTGGTTGTGTATTAATTAATTAGCTTGTTAGTTAGTTAATTAGTTGGTTTGTATTATTCATTCCGACCCTCCGTCGAGAAGGCGAATTTTGTAATAAGTGTGCATGAGTGTGTGAATGTCTTCCAACCCCACGTCTTTCTCTTTTTACTTATCTACTTTCAGTGGTTAGTTTTAGGTCATTTTCAATTAGCATCCTTATGCTTTGCATACGTGTATCCATTCATCTATCTTGCATGCACCGGGCTCGGCACATCATGCTAACTGCATTGTATTTTAATTCCAAGTCGAATACATGTATCAATTGTTGCATCTCATATGCCATTTTAGAATAGCCGAGCCTATTTCTAGTTGCATCTTGCATGTGTTGCATTAGCCATTTTAACATAGCTAGGATCATGCATTGATTACTAACTAGCTATTGTTTTGGCTTGGAGTACTAGGTAAGCTTTTACGCTTTAGCATCTTGCATGTGTGTTATTGATTGCCAGACAGCATGCTTACCATGAGGCTATCTGCTTATGTGATATAAACTGTCTGAATGCCTGTGGGTGAAGGTTGGATTACTTGAATTGGAACAATTCATTAAAATCCTCGATTTAGCCTACTTGTGAGTAGCAAACTTCAAACCATTTTTTCAAACAAACAAACATGCAATGCTTTGTTCCAACTTAGGCAATCTAGTCTATACTTGTATGTTGTGCGCATCACGTAGTAATTCTAGGTTAATAACCGGAATAAGAACACATGTGTTTTAAAAAATAAGATATCATGCTTAGTAGTGGCCCATCTTTGATCGGGCGAGCGAGGGTGCTCATTGCATGACCTTCCCCTCTCGTACCCAAGTTCTCGAGTCGAGGCAACTTTAGTGATGATGGACACGTGGCCTTAGGCACGAGTCAGGGTTTCCTAAATTCCCCCAAAATAAAATATTTGGGTGGCGACTCTATATCTGGCAAAACAGTCCATGTTTGGCATTTCTTTACAAAAATCAGTTTTCCATAATGATTTGCCAGATTTGGACTCTTTGGTGATTTATCGGTCTTGCATTGCACTTTGTGAGACTAGATTCTGAACCGTGACATTGAGTCAGAACTTGTAGTAGCTAGAGAGCAAACGAGATTTCACGCCTTCGCAAGCGTAGAGCTTCGGGAGTCCTCGAGCACGTCTACAAAATCCTAATTAGCATATAACACAAATCAATTTCTGAATTGGTCGCCGATAAGGCTTTCAATTCGTAAACCGAAAACAAAACATGAACAGATCGTTCTATGCCAAACAGATAGAAATGCAATTAAGATAATACACTTACATAATCAATTTGGGATTTCATCTTAATCATTTACTGGTCATGCGTAATCATGAATTAACGCTAATCATAGGTCAGGGTTGTCACAGAAGGGCGGTGGGAGAAGATTGATGTTAGATGTATCGGCGCCGCAGTTGTTAAACTTTGAGAAATTCGACACAACACTTGATGTTTCGACAAATGAAAGGCCAAGAGAAGAAGGAGAAGGAGAAAAGAAAAAAGGCGCACTCGAGGCTTGGTTAGAAAAAAATAAAAAGAAAACAAAAAGAAAAAAAGACAAATAAAAAAAACAATAATATAAAAGTTACGTATATTTGTGTTTAGTTTCCAATCTTTTTGCGTAAAGTTTCCTTCAAGTTAGGGTATTTTCTTACGTATCTCGGTGATGTACATTTTATTTATTTATTGTGTTTTCTTTCCCTTTCCTTTGTTTAATTCAATCCTTTGTGTAATGCGTGCCATTGAGGACAATGTCAATTAAGTTGTGGGAAAAGGGTTTGGTTTGTGCTTATTTTTATTATTATTTGGTTTGTGTTTATTTTTTTTTAATTTTTATTTTAAAAAAAACCAAATTTTATGTGCTGTTGTTTGTTTTTGTTTGTGTTTAAAATTTTTTTTGTTGCGTGTTGTGATACCAAAAAAAAAATATAATAAAAAAAAATTGGAGTTTTTGTTTGTTTGTTTGCTGTTGTATTTCTATTTTATTGTTGTTTTTTTTTTAAAAAAAATGTTTTTATTTGTGTGCTGTTGTGTCGTAAAATAAATAATAAATAAATAAAAATTATGTTTTGTGTTGGGTGCGTGTTGTGTTTTAAAAAACATTTTGTGATTAATTGTTAATTTTATTGCCTTAGTAATTTAATTATATATTAGTTTATTATACTATCTTTTAATTAAAAATAATTTTTGTCTTATCTCAGATGATCTGCACATGCACATAGCCACATAAATATTATTTGATTAATTTTTGGATTTAGACTTGAAATCTTAATGTTTAATGTGGAGACTATAACCGGCTTGAGATTTTGAGGCTATCATTCTTTTTGGAGAGTTATTTTACATTTACTCTTAATTTTTCTTTAGCAGTTTATTATGTCGTTGTTAAGTCTCATTATTCTTTCAAATTGGTCGAAAATATTGAAATCATCATTCTTATGCCATTCTGCATAACATATCGATCATGCTATATTTTGAGATATAATTTTTGGTCATCTCTCTTTGTTTGAGCCTTATTATTATTTATAAAAAAAAAAATCTTTTTATTCATATAGCCATTTCCCTCTAGTGTCTCAAGAATGAATTTTATCTGTTATATGGGAGGAAGCTATCTTGTAAGCAGAACAAGGAGATTGTCAAATATATATATATATATAATATTTCATTTACTTCCATGTTAAAAATAAAAAATAAAAAAAGAAAGAAAAAAAATGAGTTAAAAGGGCGGGTTAGTAAAATAGCGTTCCACATATGCTATATTTGTTTGATTCATTTCTTAGACACATGTTTTTCACCCTACACCCAATTTTCTAAATAAATCCCTTTGACCCAACATTACAACAGAAAATAAAGTCCTAATTAATCTTGGAATTAGCATGATTTTCAAATGACAAATTGGCATAATTTCATCGTTTTTAGTTTCCCTATCACGAGACTATAGTCCTCATTTGGTTTTTATTTTGGAGCTAAAAAAGCATAAAAAAAAAAAACAAAATAGGCTATATAAGTCAATAACACAAAATGTAGGGAAGGCAATTGGAACCCAATCCGACAGGGACCCGATCCCTTGACCCTAAATTGAGCGGTTATTCCTCGAAAAATACCCCTGATGTCACACCCTCCAAATAAAACCACAGCATAAATAATATTGACATGCATTGTTTACGAAAAACAAAACATTATTCCATTCATCAGAGTAAACTTATTAAAAGACATTACATGTAATAATAAAAGTAAATGCCCTACAGGCTTACATCTTTCCAAGCCAACACTTGGATACAAAAGTTTGAGTACTAACTCAACTACACATTAAGCCCTTGGCTTGAGTTTACATGTAATATCAAAACAAAACAAAATAACAACTAACTAAACAGAGTCTTCAACTCCAAATCCTCCCAAGCTAACTCCTTGGAGGTAGCATGTCACCTGAACATGAAAATGATGTTCCCGTATAGGGTGAGCCACAGCCCAGCAGAAATATACTAAACCAAATAAAAGAATTGACTAAAACAATAACATTCAATAGATGGTTAACACTTTTAAATCCATTATATCACTATCCAATTTCATGACAATAATGTCCATGACATATTTCACTTTCCGTTATTATTCACTTTCCAATTATACAGACATGGCTTAGAACCTGGCCAAACTATAACGGGAGACTACATCTCACATAAACATCACTTCTAATATCAATAATTCCAATGAGACTAAGGCTCATTCTACAACACTTCCATAAATCAATAAGTACACATAATTTGCTGTACTAATGGAGTCCATCCCCTTTCTCCTCCTAAACAGGTTTGAGAGTCCATCCCCTATCTTTCCTCAAACCATGGAGTACATCTCCTATCTCCTCCCAAACAATACGCATATACAATGTATTAAACACTAGTCATATAACATACTCAATCAATACACGAATTTGCTGTATTAATTTATCCGTCATACTCAATGACCTATTCAATGTGATTAGTTTCAGTTTTCCCTAATCAGCATGCAATGTCTACAACAATCACGACTATCCTCCACCGATAGCCCAAAACAATTATTTCTAAATAGGAAATAAATGTATCAACAAATATAACCTCAACATTCTCATCGTTGAGTGATTAAATTATCCAACTACACCATTTAATCTCATAATTCCCCAATTTCATGAATTAAACTTAATTCCACAATTTCTCAAAATTAATTATACAAATTAATTTATTACAGCAATTAGGGTTTTCCACCCTTTCTTCAAAAATTAACCCTCAGGTTCAATTTTCTCAAATTAACACTACCAATGTCATTTTTCATGACTTACAATCACATGGAATTTAATATATAAAAATTCCCTTTTACTCAAATTATAACTCAAACCCTAACTTTCCCAAAATTCCCAAACTACACCAACATATCAAAAAGACTAAAACTTATGACAAAAAGTATAGTATGGAGTAGGGTATCCCTACCTTGAAGTGAAGAACTCAAATGGAGATGATGTCCCAAAATCAAAAGTGCTCCAAACCGCCAAATCTTCAGATTAAAATAAAGCCCTCGCGACCCTCTATCTTTTTAATAAAGAACCTAGGGTAGAAACACCCTAAAAATAGATGAAACCTAAGAGAGAAGGTGAGTGGAGGGAGAGAGAACACGGACCTAGGGTTTTTAAAACAAAAGAGGATGAAAAAGTGATGTTAAAAACTGCTGCTGCGTTTTGATATATAACAGGCTCGCTCGAGCGAAGACTTGGTCGCTCGAGCGACCAGACACAGAAAACCTCACTCGAGCGAAGAAAGTCTCGCTCGAGCCAAGAACTCAAAGCTTCAGGTCTGCAACCCAGAAGCACGCTCGAGCGACAGAATGCTCGCTCGAGCGAGGAACTCGAAAACATACACCTCGCTCGCTCGAGCGAAAGCTTCGCCGAGCCAAGAAACCACAGCTCGTGTCTATACTAGACGCAGTTGCTCAATTGAGCGAAGAAACACTGGCTCGAGCCACCAGGCACAAAACACAACTCTTGCTTGAGCGAAGAAACCCTGGCTCGAGCGAAAGAACAGAAGCAAAGAGCTCGCTCGAGCGAAGGACCAAAATTCTGGGTAGCAACACTTGGCTCCCAGACATAACCAACTTGTAAGAAACCTGCCCATCACATCCTATAACTCAAATGACAAGGAATTAAAGGACGACAACAACAATTATATAACAACTGGATCCACGGAACCTAAGTCTGAATACAACAACCAAATGGGAAAAGACCGGGGTCACTATAACCTCCCCCCTTCAAGAATTTCGTCCCCGAAATTAGGCATAAGTTTTCAAAAACAGGTTTTTCTCAATTTCCAACAATATTACATTTCAATATTAAACATCTTGACCCAATACCGGTCATTTCTTCTCTTAACAAGAGGCATTTCACCATATGTAAAACAACATATATTTCAACCTGCATTATCATTATGCATTCTTTCCAATTTCACAATTTTCAATGTATATAATTCACAATTCTGTATCATATTCAATGTTCATGATACCTTTCCATTTCTACAATCAATTCAGCATATGCAATGTTCCATTAAACTTCCATTTTGAGGCAAGTTTCCAAATATTTCCATTAAACCAAAACATTCTCAATGTTTTACAACTTAAGACATATATAATGCTCTTAAAGTTAAATAATATTACAAAATCTCAATGCAAGATTACATATCAACAAACAAGTCCGGATATTTCTCGCGGACTTCCAACTCACGTTCCCAAGTGGCTTCCTTCACCACGTGATGCTTCCACAAAACTTTAACCAAGGGAATGGTCTTGCCTCGCAAGACTTGATCCCGCCTATCCAAGGCCCGAACCGGTCTCTCCTCATACGAGACATCCTCAACTACCACTAAGTCGGTCCAATCCAATACATGCGATGGATCCGGCTCATACTTCTGAAGCATACTCACATGAAACACGTCATGAACTCCGGACAACTGTGGCGGCAGAGCTAAACGATAGCAAACCTTGCCAATCCTCTCAAGGATCTCAAAAGGGCCAATAAACCGAGGGGACAACTTTCCGCTCTTCCCAAACCTCATTAATCCCCGCCTAGGTGATATCTTCAAAAAGACATGATCACCCACCTCAAATACCAAAGGTCTCCTCCTATGGTCGGCATAAGATTTCTGACGACTTTGGGTTGTAACTAGCCTCCTACGGATAAGCTCAACCTTCTCCGTCGTTTCCCTCACTAACTTCGGGCCCAACAAAGGTGCATCACCCACCTCGGCCCAACAAACTGGAGACCTACACACGATTAGGCCATACAAGGCCTCAAACGGTGCTATACCGATACTAGACTGAAAGCTGTTGTTGTAGGCAAACTTCACTAAGGGCGAATGCCACTCCCACGACCCACTAAAGTCAAGAACACAACCCCGAAGCACATCCTCAAGGATCTGAATAGTAAGCTCGGACTGCCCATCAGTCTGAGGATGATAAGCCGTGCTAAAGGTCAACTTAGTGCCCAAAGCACTCTGCAAACTCTGCCACAACCTGGCAGTAAAACGAGGATCTCTATCTGAGACAATCATCACTGGGACCCTGTGCAACCTCACTATGTCCCGAATATACAAGTTGGCAAGATGATCTACCGAATCTCTAACGCGCATAGGGATAAAGTGTGCTGACTTAGTCAACCGATCTATAATCACCCAAATAGCATCACTACCCCATTGAGTCCTCGGAAGACCTACAATGAAGTCCATAGTGATATGCTCCCACTTCCACTTAGCAATAGGCAAGGGTTGCAACAAACCCGCTGGCCTCTTATGCTCGGCCTTCACTTGCTGACAAGTAAGGCACTTAGACACGAAAGCTGCCACATCTCTCTTCATACCCCGCCGCCAAAACTGGCGAGCCAAATCCCGATACATCTTAGTGCCTCCCGGATGCACCGCAAGGCATGAATGGTGAAACTCACGGAGTACCTCCTCTCGGCAAGACTCCGGCACAAACAGACGGTCTCGGTATCTCACACTTAGATCGGGATACACCGTCAAACCCTTCTCAACCTTTCCACTGGAGATCTTCTCTCGGAGGGATTCTACCTCAAGGTCACCTCTCTGTGCCTCTAACACTCTAGTCACAAGTGTAGGCTGTGCAACAATAGAAAACAAGGCCTCAGCCTCAACGGATTCGCCCAAAAGCAAATCAAATTCTCCCAGTGCACCCAACATCTCCTACTCCCAGATGGCTATACTAGATACGTCACCAACAAATTTCCTGCTAAGGGCATCGGCCACAACATTGGCCTTCCCCGGATGATAATGCAACTCGAAGTCATAATCTTCAATGAACTCCATCCACCTCCTCTGCCTCAAATTCAAGTCTTTCTGTGTGAACAGATATTTCAGACTCTTATGATCCGAGAATACCTCAAATCTCTCACCATAAAGGTAATGCCTCAAACTTTTCAAGGCAAAGATCACAGCTGCTAACTCTAGGTCATGTGTAGGATAATTTTTCTCGTGTATTTTCAACTGCCGTGAGCCATAAGCTACCACTTTTCCCTCTTGCATCAACACACAACCCAAACCCTCTCGTGAGGCATCACAATAAAACGCATAACCCAACTCTCTCTCTGGAATAATCAAGACCGGAGCGGTGGTCAATCTAACCTTTAACTCTTGGAACGACTTTTCACAAGTCTCACTCCATACAAATTTGACTCCCTTCCGAGTCAATCTAGTCAACGGTGAAGCTAGCCTGGAGAAATCCTTCACAAACCGGCGATAGTACCCAGCTAAACCTAGAAAACTGCGGATCTCAAACACACTCTTAGGCTGTGCCCAGTCTTGCACTGCCTCAATCTTGGATGTATCAACAGACACCCCTTCCCAGGATACCACATGGCCTAAGAACTTCACCTCTCGTAGCCAGAATTCACACTTCCCAAATTTGGCATACAGCCTATGGTCTCTAAGCAACTCGAGCACCACTCTCAAGTGTTCCTCGTGCTCCTCCTCCGAAGGTGAATAAATCAGAATGTCGTCCATGAAGACGACCACAAAACGGTCTAAGAATTCCTGGAAGATCCGGTTCATCAAATCCATAAACACTGCCGGTGCATTGGTGAGACCAAAAGGCATCACCAGAAACTCATAATGGCCATACCGCATATGGAATGCCGTCTTCGGAATATCCTCCTTCCTGACTCTCAACTGGTGGTAACCCGATCTCAAGTCTATCTTAGAGAAACAACGGGAACCCTTCAACTGGTCAAACAAATCATCTATACGGGGCATAGGGTACTTATTCTTGACCATAGCCCGATTTAATTTCCGGTAGTCAATACAGAGTCTCAAGGCACCATCTTTCTTTTTAGCAAAGAGGGCCGGTGCTCCCCACGGTGAAACACTAGGACGAATATAGACCTTATCTAGCAACTCCTGGAGCTGAACCTTCAACTCAACTAACTCGGCTGGGGCAAAACGATAAGGTGCCATAGAAATCGGCGCCGTGCCGGGCACTAGGTCAATAGAGAACTCAACCTCTCTATGAGGTGGCAAACTGACAAGGTCCTTGGGAAAGACGTCCGAGTACTCACAAACCACTCTCGGCAACACATTCTGGGTCTCACCACACTCACTACTCAAAAAGCTAGCAAGTAGACTACTAAGCTCATTCCGCCCTCGCGGATCATACATCGGTGGCAACACACTACCAACTCGATCCCCCAAGAAATGGAAACACTCCCCACTCAAGGTACAAACTGTGACCCTCTGGCGGTAGCAATCAATTACAGCCCGGTATGACGATAGCCAGTCCATACCCAAAATAACATCAAAGCCCTTCATGGGCATAACAACAAAGGGAAAATGAAGCCTACGGTCGGCGACCTCTATATCACATCCTCTACATCCGTGTTTCAAAATCAATTCACCCCCAACAGGTGATACTACACAAATCGGAGATGCTAATAGTGCCAACTCCAATTCCAACACAGATACAAATGCGAGATACAAAAGAATGAGACGACTCAGATCAATCAATACACTAGCAACCGAGTTGCAAAATGAAAAGGTACCTCTCACTCTTGATGGAGCGGTACAAGATCTCTGTGATAACAAGATACACGCCCAGACGGTCTCTGATCTACCGGCTCACCCCTAGGAGTATAAGACTACTGCACAGACTGGGACGATGAGGCCCCCTAATTGGCCCTCGAGGCTGATGGCCGATGATGCACCGGATGTACCACTCAACTGCGGGCAAAACCTCTTCAGTGCCTGCTCGACCGCCTTGGTAACAAGAGAGCGGACCGCCTCTACCACAGCTCGCTCTGAGATCGAGCCGAAGATGAAGCAGCTCTCTGACCACCTCCCCTCTGTGGGCAAACTGAAGCTTTGTGGCCCAGCTGACCGCACTTGTAACAAGTGAACTCTCCCTGATTGCCTCTCCCCAAGCCTGCACTCAGTACTGGAAAGGTCGATCTAGCAACACTACCCTAAGACTGCTGAAGGTTAGCACCCCTCTGTCTCCTGCCATCACCCTGACCATCCTGGCTCCTCTTGGAGCCTCTCTGTCCTCCCTCCTCTTCCTACATCATGATCTCCATATGGGATACAGCATCAACTAAGTGCCCATACTCCCGGATCATAGAACCCCCAACTCTCAACTTGAGGCCACGCCTCAACCTCGTCTCAAACTCAATGCAACGGCGTTCCTCGGACGCCACAAGTTCTGGTGCGAATCTGGACAAGCTAGTGAAAGCAGCCTCATACTTGGCTACTAAAGAACTCAACTGAAGAAGATGGAGGAACTGGTCTCTCAGCTTCTCCCTGACTGCTGGAGATAAGAACTTATCCTGGAAGGCATCCACAAAATCCTTCCACGTGCCACCAATACGACTCTTCGTGAACTTCCACCATTGACCCGCATCCCCCTTAAGCTAGAAAGATGCCAAGGTCATTTTCAACACCTCGTCTTCGATGCCAAGTGTAGACACCCCATTTTTGACCGTCCTCAAGACTCGGACGTCACCGTTTGAACACTCGGTGATCATCCATGTGTGTGTTCGTTTGGAGTTCCCGGAGTTCTCGGCTCGCGCGCCTTGCCTTAGGACCTCTAAACTTGACTGTTTTGTGCCTTAGAGGGGCAGGGAATGCTTTGTGAGGCATTCCCACACACCACCGGCTGTGTCTAGAGGCCACCGGCTGGCTGTAGTTGCCACCGGCACTATTTTGTGCCGGTCGGCACTCAATTTTGTCAAAATGACATTTTTTGCCGGCCGGACACTGTGCACTTGCTTTCTGAGATATTTTCAGACAGCTGTGTGCCATTGGCTTCCCCTCCATACACGTGTATGGAGGGATGAGCCCTTGTTTGCTTAGCTTGTAAGTCTTACAAGTTCTATAAGAGGAAGGCTCTTCTTCTTGGCTTAAGGTTGGAATTCTTGAGAGGTTTCAGCCATTTTAGAGAGAAACCAAGCTCTGGTTTTAGGTTAGATCATATATCTATTCTATCTCTTTTTTCCTTGCTTATTTAGTACACTAGGTGCTTTAGTTCACACTTTTGCACACAAGCACCTAGTGTTTCACCTTCCTTTGGTTCTTGAGGGTCCAGAGGTTTGTTTTGAAGCTTTGGAGTTGGTTTGAAGCTCAAAGAAGCCATCACACCATCTTTGTTGAAGAAGGCTACAAGGGTAAGAACTTAACTCCCTTTTTACCCCATTCTTGCAACCTATTTTTGCTTGCTTTAAAACAGTTTTTGAGCTTAGTGTTTGGCACAAAAAAGTTCTGATTTTTAATCCTCTTTGTTGTATATTAAGAGTGTTTAGTGGTTTGGGTAGGTTTGACCACCCTTAGGCCTTGAAAAGGTCACTTTTTGTGCTATTTTGTGAGAGATCCGAGATTTTGGTGATAGGATCTCTTCACCACTGAAATCTTGAGGGATTTCAGTGGTGAAGAGTATGCCTTGAAGTCTCAAAAAGGGGAGGGTCACCCCCTCTCCTTGATGTCCTTGAAAAGGGCAAGTTTTGGCTTCCAAAGGAGCACCATGTTTGAGTGTGTGTTGAGCATGCCTTGGTTGTCTTTCATGCTTATATTGCCATGATATAACATGTTTTCAAGTTGGTTTTGGTCTCCTATGCATGCTTAGCATGGTTGCCTTGTAATGCCCTTTTATGCTCTAACATGCCTAGGTAGTATGCCTTAGTCTTTAACATGTTTTAGGCTTGCATTTGTGAAGATTTTGTGCTTATATTTCCATGTTTTAGGTCTGTCCATAAGTATTTTGGTCAATCTCGGCATGTTTAATATAGCACCTTTGCATTTGGCCTGTTGGCCTTAAGAGTTTGGATGTGTAGCATGCCTTTGTTTGCATTGTTTTGATGGTTTGGAATCACCTAGCATGCTATTTCAGTCCATTTGGTGTGCTTGTATGCTTACCTTGCATGCTCCTTCGTGACTTCTTAAGCTTGTGTTATATGCCCCTTGTTTTGGCTTCAATGCATGCCTTTGATTTAATGACTCTTAGATGCCATCTAAGTAGCCATTTGGCTTTGTTTTGACATGCTAGAAACCTGTTTTAGGTTGATTGGTGCATGCCATGTATGTTTGTGCAAAGTGTGGTTTAATGCCCTATTAGCTTGCCTTAAGCCTAGGCTATTTGCATGCTTTGTTTGATTTGATTTGTTGCATGATTTGGCATCATGTTTGAAATGATTTGAGAGCCTAAGTTGCATGCTAATAGTCCATGTTTGAATCATCTCAAGTGTGCTTGAATGTCGTTTTGTTTGTGCCTTGGAGTGGGTGCCTTAACATGTGCATGTGTGTGTGTGTGTTTAGTCCCCAATTGTAGGCACTTTAGCCACTGGTTTTAGATCTTTTTGAGTTACCTAACTCATGTCTAAATCCATTATTCCATTGGTTTGCATGCTTGCTTCATATGCTTGTTTGTATGCTTGCATGAGCACCTTGCATTGTCCATATTGCATACTAGTTTAACATGCTTAGGATTGCACCACATTGACATGCATGCCAAGCCTCTTGAAGTGAGTTTGATAGAGGTTTGGCACCCTTTTGTGCCTATGTGTTTTGCATGCGTTTGAAAGTGAAGTTGCATTCTTGGTTCTTAGGGCCATCATGCATGAAAATGCGCGATTGGTGGTCCGGGAACCGAGGCACATGGCCCCTTGAATCAATAACACGATAGGGAATGTGTTTTGTGCATACATGTTTTGAATTGCCTTGCCATGCATAGTCTGTCCTCTGCTGCTGTGAGTTGCAGGATCTGCAGAACATTTTGTGCCGACCGGCACTTTTTAGTGCCGACCGGCAGTGTTTTCCCAGCCGATGGAACAATTCTGTGCCGGTGGCATCCTCCTTCAGCCGGTGGTGCTCTACCCCAGCCGGTGGTACTCCCCAGTGCCCTGAGAGGCACTTCTGGGACTTTGGCAATTTTCAGAAGAGGATAGCAGGGAAAACAGAGGCAATCCGTGCATGGCAGTGCGGTTCCGAGCCGGTTTCGAGCACGCGCTGCATTTTGCCCTCATCCCGAGGCGTTTTCTGTTCAATTAGATTAATTATTTTATTTAATTAATTTAGTTGATTTGTAATAATTAATTAGCTTGTGTAGTTAATTAGTTATTCGGTTCTGTATTACTATTTTGGTCCCTTCGAGCGAGGGAAAAAATGTAATAAGTGTGTGTGAGTGGGTGCATGTCTTCCAATCCCCATTTCTTTCTATCCCTTTTATTTACCTGCTTATGGTAATGGACTAGGGCATGTTTATTTTAGCATACCTTATGCAATGCATGTGTGCATTCATGCATTTGTTTACATGCATTCGGGCTCGGCACATCATGCAAACTGCATCGCACTTTCAATTCCAAATTGAATGTGTGATAGTTGTTGCATCTCATGTGCCATGTTTAGGGTTAGCCGAGCCTACTCTAGATTACATCTCTGTGTGTGATGCATTAGCCACTTAACATGAACTAGGTCATGCATGTTTGCTAACTAGTTTACTGTTTTGGCACGGAGTACGATGTAAGTTTTTATGGCTTTAGCATATCGCATGCGTGTGAATGTTTACCATGACAGTATGCTCGCCATGCGGCTAAATGCTTACATGATAAACTGTTTGAATGCCTGTGGGTGGAGGTTGGACTGCCTGAGTTGGAACAACTTATTGAAATCCGTATTTTAGCCTACTTGCGAGTAGCAAAATCCAACACGTTTTTCGAGACAAAACGGATATGCAATGTTTATTTCCAAGTTAGGCAATCTAGTCTATACTTTTGTGTTGTGCGCATCACATAGTAATTCTAGGCTAAATAATTGGAATAAGAACACGTAATGTTTTCAAAAACGGATATCACGGTTAGTAGAGGCCGGTCTTGGACCGGCGAAAGAAGTGCTCATAGCTGACCTTCCCCGATCGTACCCAAGCTCCCGAGCCAAGACCACTTTGGTGATGACGGACATGTGGCCTTCGGCACCGAGTCAGGGTTTCCTAAATTTCCCATTTTAAAATATTTTGGTGGCGACTCTCTAATCTGGCAAAGCAGTCCATGTTTGGCACTACTTTTCAAAAAATCTGTTTTGTCAAACGATTTGCCGGATTTGGACTCTTTGGTTCAGATTTAGAACCGCGACACAAATCGAGTCCGAACTGTAGAGTGAAGCCCACGGTACAGTTTCTGGCGACTCTGCTGGGGAGTTTAGAGAGCTTGACTCGAACTCGTGATACCCTGTTTTGATTTCATTTATGTGTCTTTTTGCATTGCATGTGCATTGGTGCGCCTAGGACACCGTGTTGGCCATCTGCTATTCTGGCGGTTTCTTGGGAGGCTTGTCTTGTCAAGACATGACCATAAGGTGACGGTTCTGGCTCTGCCAGTATGGGAACACAAACCCCGGTTTTACCGGGGCACCCTTTTCGACCATTCGACCTAGTGCATATTCGGAATCCATAGTGACCATTCCAAACTAGGACAGGTTGCTTACCCGATGCTAAGTTGTTTGAAACCGCTGCGTGCATAGTGAAACCCTAGTCCCTGACAAAATAGGACAGGGAAACCCTACCCCAATATACGGGTGTTTTGGTTCTCATTTATCTGCTATGTGCTTTAGAGTGTAACTCTGCAGGGAACGTACAGATCAGTTTGCAAGTTTAAGTATCAGGCCTGAGGGCACCAGTATCAGTGTTGTTGTGAATCAGTTATATCTGTGGGTGTCAGATTGAGATTGGGGACAGTGACTTCGGGGAACAGTGTTCAGTAGTAGAGTGCAGTTGTTCGACTACACCCGTGTTTGATCTGTTTAGGGCTGAAATATTGCTTGTTTTCCGTTTCAGTTCAGAGATTCAGAGAGTTGAGTCAGAATAGCTAGTGTCTTCTCCTTGCTGAGGCAAGATCGAACATGACGCAGAACTCAGAAGAAATTGTGGTCATGACGGCCGCAATGAGTCAAAGAACCACCCCACAAGATGAAGCTACTGTTGACTTGCCGTATCCACCTAGGTCGCCTGCCGCGCATCCAATCTGGACCCCCCAGTTCTATCAGGCTCGCGAGCCCACTACATTCGAGTTAATGGGGATGATAGGTGATCTCCAGAGGTCCGTGGCAGATCTCGCTTACGGAATGTCAACTTCGCCCCCGGTTGCACCGTATGCCAGAAATTTCGAACCCCAGGAGCCCCCGCTACTGGGGCGGATTGTGATCGAGCTCAATCAGTCGGAGATGACCTCCACCCACAACAGTGATGTACCAGTACCAACCCAAACCTCTCATCAGGCTGAGGCCAGAGGCAAAGAAAAAGTGAAAGCAGATACCGACCCCGTGGAACAATTGCTGTGGGCAGTCCAGGCTTTGAAAGCTGGGGGAATGAGCAAACAACAGGTATCCGCGATTGTAACCAAAATTGTGGATGATGTTTTCCCCACTCTACCCGAGGGTAGTCCAAATCGGTCAGAAAATCGGGACAGGCCCCGTCATGCCAGAGTAGCTCCTCCCATTCCCAATCCTACACCGGGAAAGGATCGGAATCAAGGCGCCTGCCGATCCGTTCGCCAGTACGTCAAGCAAGAACACTCAGAATTCCAAGTACCTGCCCCGAGGGCGCAGGGTCTTCCATCCTCTCTACATGCCTTTGTCTAGGGCACTTCTGATTTTGGCCAAAAAGGGGCATCTTACACCCCTCGATTCTAGGCCGCTCCCCAAACCCCTTCCAGTAGGCCATGATGCCACTCAGTACTGTGCGTACCATCAGCAGACTGGCCATGCCACTGATAATTGCTTCCGCCTCCGTCATGAGGTACAGGATTTGATTGATAACAAGGTCATCCTCCCGCCTACCTCGGCCAACCGGTCACTCTGAGTTCTTGGATTGTGAGGACACAGATACCGAGGACACCGATACTGCGAGTATGTAATTGGGATTCAACTGCCTGCGGGCAATATCTGGTACGTTTTTGGGATATGGCGTTTGGCGCGCATTTTTGAGCACCTGCCGATGCTAGTTTTGTAAATCCTGACTTGGGTGTCGAGTCAGTCTTTTGTTTTGTTTTTGAGTCTGTCTCTCTGTATTGAGTCAGTCTTTTGTTTACAAGGTCTGTCTTGTTGTAATGAGTCAGTCCCTTTTGTATAGTATACCAGGTGATTTCGGGGTTGTTGCCTCAAACACCGTTTTGTCTTTCAATTAGTTGCTTTTGTTGTTTGAGTTTGTTTCTGCCGAGGAGCCAGTTATGCCAACAAATTTGAATGAAACAGCTGTGGCTATCACGTCCCGTATCTGTTACTATTCGAACCAACCACGCCAGAGATGTGAATGGAATGATAGTGCTTTTCGCCTGCTCTCTTGTGCCTTAAACATCGTCATAATGACTTAAGCTTTTCATAAAAACCCTTTTCGAACACTGCGGTGATAAAAACAAAGAGGGAGGAATCTCTCGGGTTTTCGCAAAATTTTGACCATTTTGAGAGAAAGAGAGGCATGCTAAGCCCTTAATGAATGAAATCATGCTTGTCAGCGTGAGTACTGAGAAGGACCCGGGCCTGATCCAGACTGGTTCCACACTATCTTCAACATGAGCGATTTGTCGCTTTCTTGAAAACTTTCAAAAACAAAACATTTTGTGCAAGTCTCGCGAAGACCTGTGTGGAACCGCTTTTGAGATGGTGCAGCCTAGGGTCGCTCCCAGTCTCGAGATTCGATTCATCTGTTGCAAACCGAAGTCTGTGCAAAACGACCAGTGCCATGAGACGCCTGTGTGGCCCAATTCGAAGCAGCCCTCGAGCAAGAGGCATCAGAGTCCGATCAGGAAGATCAGACCCCACCAAGCAAAGCTCGAGAAGTAGCCGTGATGGACCTTTCTGCAAATCAACACAATAGTCGTTCTCTTAGATACAGAGAGGCTTCAATCTCAAAACCATTTGGCATGGACGAGCTACACTTTTACCCTTTGAGAGGCTCGCTGGGCCGAAAACCAGGAAGGGCGACCCAGGCAAAAGTTAGAGCAAAGAAAAGAATGAAAAAAAAGAAAAAAGAAAAAAAAAATTTCAAAAATACACAAATGCAAAAAAAAAGAAGAAGAAATGCAAAAGAAAAGAAAAAGAATGAAAAAGAAAAACATAGCTCGCAAGGTCGAAAACCCGCATTGGGCACCTTGGCAAAAGTTAGAGCCCAAAAATAGTGAAGGTTAAAATACCCGAGTGTACCTTAACCGGAACTACGTAAGGCTTGATTCCCATGTTCGGGATACGTAGGCAACTTCATCCTGAAGTCCAGCCCCCAATGCTTCCATAGCGTCTTAGTCCATGTCATGGTTTTGATCCCTTTTGCCCTCTCCGAATCCAGTGTCCCGATTGCAGCAACCTGGAATTACGTGACCAACTTCCTCTTAAAGCCAAACCACCAACACCTTCCAGGTGACTGTGTCCACATATTGATTCAAACCGTCTTCGACTCCTCCACGTCCGAGGGTCCGACCGTCATCAATGAGGACTGACTTACAAAAATGCCGCGGCA
Organism: Camellia lanceoleosa; assembly: GCA_025200525.1. Taxonomy (NCBI): domain Eukaryota; kingdom Viridiplantae; phylum Streptophyta; class Magnoliopsida; order Ericales; family Theaceae; genus Camellia; species Camellia lanceoleosa. The sequence continues at coordinate 190,417,071 of CM045762.1, read as the reverse complement.
TCATCCAAACAAGGGGCAACTTTCCGTTGCCATCCATTGCTATAAGTTGCCCTGAGTTACCGTTCAAACCAGGGGCAACTTTCCATTGCCTTCCCCCCCCCTTTTTAAGCCAGGGGCAATTTTCCATTGCCTCCGATCCGAGGTTGCATATCTCGAGGGTAAGTTCCGCGCTCGTTGAGCATTGACTGTATGCAAAAATAGTTTTTGAAAATTTTTACTGAGGTTGGCTAGTTTCTCGAAAACTATTTCATTCTCCAAAATTGGACCATGTTTGGACCTAAAAGGAAAACTTTCAGTGCTTGCAACCTGACTTGCATAATTTTCAAATCAAAAATTGCCCAAGCACGCTAATCTGGCGTTCATTTTGGTCAAAACTGTTTTAAAAAATAAAAAAATAAAAAAAAATAAAAACAAAGAATGGTCAGAGTAATGAACCAGGGGCACAGTTGAGCCAGGTATCCTGTCTTCCCCCCACCGTCAGCACGCATTTGCCAGAAAGGCGTTCTATCTACCAGAAGGAATAGCCGCGAGCTAGCTGTATCGGGCATGAATCCGCCGCTTCCTATTCATCTATCAATCACTCAGGGGAGGGATGGAAAATGAGAGAATAAAGAATAGAGAGGTGTCAGCCGAGAGAAAAGTGAGAAGAAGGTCTTGTGAGAAAAACCGAGCTCGAGGGCCGAGTGGTGCGAGAATCACAAATCAGAGAGGGTGGGAAACCTGCCCGGAAGAATTGGCTCCTCAAGATCTTTTGTTTTCAAACACGTCCGTGTCGTGTCTTTTGGTTTGTTAGTCTCAACTTAGTTTTGAGTCTTTTCCGAGTGTGTCTCGTTGTGTTTAGGTCGTGTGCCTTTTACTTTCTGTACTTGAGTTCTCCGGCGGTGTCCAGTTGAAGGCTCGATACCCAGGTTAAAAAACCTCTCTTTACCTCAAAATCGTCTGTGCTCAGAATGCCGTGCCATTCTCTACATCCGTGCAAAGCAAGAGAAGGAAAGGGAAAATTTGGAACATCCGAGTGTGTTTCAACTGCAACCGTGTCAGCTTTGTGATTTGTCTCATCAGATTGGGGCTATCTGTTCAGAGTTTGCTGTGTGCAGAATGAACTAAATACTGAGTTACGGGCTAAATGCAGATCAATCCCCAGCAGATTAGTCCTCAGCAGAATATGGGCTGTATGTTCGGATTGAGCGGTGTTTTGTATGAGCTGTTTTGCTGTTTAGTTGGTTGGTTATTTGATTATTACAGTGCAAGTGTTCAATCGTCAGACAACAGATCAATGTCATTTACATTTGAGGTGTAATATGATGCAATGCAGTGCGAAGTATGAAATATGCATATATATACAAATGTAACATTCTTTTCAAACAAAAGTTCGTTTCATATCATCTTTTTCGAATACATAGTTTGAGAAAAGCAAAAACCTGCCTGCGGTAGTACATAGTACTCTATCTACCAAAAAGAGAAAAGTACAAGAAAAGAAATAAATAAAGAAAAAAGCGACAAAATCATCATCATCGGCCCGGGCCTCATGCACGAGGATCGATCCTCGCCCTCTTCTGGGCAAAAGCACAGAGCATCGTCGAGGCCATCCTTTGTCGGAACTGAGCCCGAGCTATCCCCGGCCTCCTCCGCAAATGACTCCATCCCCACCTCCGACTCACCATCTCTTGGAACTGGAGCTCGTTAGCTGCTCCCCACGTGACCACATCCCCCTCTAGTGCGAGGGAATATCCTGCCATCCCGAGTAGAGAGGGGAGGCCCAGCTGGAGCAGCGCCACCCACTGGAGGGATCGGGAAAGGAGGCTGAAAATACAAAGAACAAACACATCAGAAGCGTGAGCGGTTTATTAGTCTGAGAATCACGATGTATGAGTACGGTGTGTGAATGCCGTGAGCGGTTTATCGATCTGAGAATGCGATGTATGAGTACGTGTGAATGCCGTGGCGGTTTATTAGTACGTAATGTATGAGTACAGTGTGTGAATGCTGTAAACAGTGAATCAGTGCAAGATGCAGTGTATAAGTACAGTGTATGAAAGCTGTGAGCAGTTTATCAGATTTTTGTGCAGTGTAGCAGATTGTGCGAAACAGAGTATGATTTGAGGCGTGCTCGATGAGAACATACCGGCGGTATGCCAAAGCGTCGAGAGTCATTGCAACATCCCCATCGGGAGGCATTGACTCCACGGTAGACGGGTATACTCGGAGGAAGCCTGCAAAAGTATTAAATACATCAGTATTCTGTGGGATATCTGAATGAACTGAAATGAAATAACAATGCAAGATGCAGAAATAAAGTAATACATACCGGAGGCAAGTCAGGAATACCAGCCAACTCATGACCAGCCGGGGGAGGAGCAAAAGGGATCTGGTAGGTCTCCCCACTCTGCCCCCTATAAGTCAACATGGTAGGCAGAGCGGGCCAGCCCGTCCCTCGTCCCCTCTGCACTCCCCTCCTGCCGCGAGCTCGGGCCCTCTGTGACGACCCCACTCCTGCTCCTGCCTCTGCCCGGGCCGCTGGCGCCGCAGGTCTCGCTGGATCAGCTCGGGAGCCCCTGCTCAAAGGCCGCATCAAGAAGGTCCGGACGTACTCTGAGTAGTCGCCCTCGCCCCTGTCGGCATCTACGTCCACGGCCCAGCCAAGGGTGTAGTCCTCCATCTGCTGGAAGCTGTACCCCTCAGTCTCCCTCATGCGCTCGGGAGGAAGGATCGGAACTATCTGCTCCGGCAACCCTAGGGTCTGGCGTATGAAACGCTCACCCAGGTACCAGGCCTGACGGCCCTCGGCAAAATCCGGTAGCGCGAGGTCTCGATCGCGCCGGCATACCGATCTCGTATCACCGCTGGTAGTGGAGCCCACTACCAGTGACTGAAATGAAATCTGATTGATTATCTCTCGATATAGAAATGTACCGCTGGCGAACTTAAACGGATAAGTAAAAGATACATCGGTGGGGGTGATTATGTCGAAGAAAAGGCTGAAGAAGCTAAAAGTGTCCGGGGCCTCCGGGCGCGCCGCCCGTCATGGGCGAAGAAGGGGCGACCAAAGGGGTCTCGCCTCCCAGCAGCTCTAGTCTGGGGAAGTAGGCGTACACCCACACCAAAACAAACGTCGATATGACTATCGGTTCAAGCGAGGATCTGAAATAACGGAGCTGCAGCCGTGTGTTGTGTATTGTGTTGTGCAGAGTGTCTGGCGTGAAGCGATGTAAAGCGGAGTATGTGTGTGCCGTGTATACGATATCTGAACTACTGATGTATTAAGTGCGAGAATCTGAAAGTATAAAGCAGAAATGTAAAGCAGAGAAGAAGACATACCTCCCAGGCTCGCCAGTAGCCTCCTAGCAGCTGTCCACTGCCACGAGAGACTGAGCTCATATAACCGTAAAGGGTGGCCAAAGCCGTGCCCCCCCAGTCATACTGCACAATCCTCTCGACGTCCACCAAAGCGCTGAGCAGACCTTGTGTTCGCCGATCGGCAAACAGGGTGGTCCCCAGCAAGAACATGAGGAAGCCGCGTGCATATCTCTTAGCGGCCTCCTGGGTCATCGGAGCTGCGTCCACCAACACGGGCTGCACTCGGAACTGCACCTCGAACCAGGAGTAGCGGATGAACCCTGGATGAGCAAGTGGCGGCGCCTCACCGAGCAAGTGAATCTGAGCGGCAATCCACTCATCCATGTCTGTATCGAAGGGGATCAGATCACCCCCCACCCCGATGCCGGTGAGCATCGAGAAGTCGTAAGGGGTCATCGTCATGTCCCCAGTCGCTGATAAGTGAAATGAATCGGTGGTGTCCCACCACCTCTCTGCCAGGGCGGCAAGAAGAGGTCTGCAAGAAGAGAGCCTGGAGAGTCCCCTGCAGAAGGTGCCGAAGCCGGCTCGATCTACAATGCGGCTAACGGCGTCAGGCAGATCGGCGTACCAATCGCGAGCGGTGACGTTCCCACACCCGCGGAGAGTATGGGAGTCTCCCTGTAGTCAAGAAATTGCAAAGCCATATGAAGATATGCAGTCGGTACAAATCTGGTATGCGTGCAGATTTTTAAAATTCAAACAGAAACCGGGTGCGGTGTGCTTCTGATAAACTACAAGCGAGTGATGCGTCAGTGTGTTTTAGATGCTCCAGTGTAAACTTGGTGCATGTGTGCACATTTTTCAAATTCGAGCAGATATCGGGTTTCAGCGTACCAGTGGGTGGGCTACGGCCTGTGATATGTCAGTGCTCCTATGAGGATCAGTGTAAACAGCATGTGTGCGTGTTTTTCAAAGTTCAAATAGAAGCCAGGTCTCGGTATGTTTCAGTGAACTACAACGTGTGACGTGTCCGCGTGTTGGTGTAGTTTTGTGCAAATCTAGCATGCGTGCGAGTTTTCAGATTCAAATAAGCACCGGGTGTCGGCGAATTGGCAGTGCAATGTGTGCCGTGTGTTTGGGTGATTCAGAGTAGTGCAGTGTGTGTGCATGTGCGTCGGTCCTAAACAGATGTCAGTTATGAGTTTGTCTACAATCAACTACAGTACAGTACATCAGAACTAAGCAATTAATGGGTTCAGTTAGCTACGGCGATTGGCGAAATCCTACATTGCGAGAAAATAAAAAGCGAGAATGTTACCTCGGCGCCAAAAGACAAGTGGGAGGCCATTTCCATGGCAGGCTCGGGTCCAAAGCCTGTCAAAAGCGCGGAAGTGGCGAGTCCGTCGGTAGCACGTGGATGGCCGTGGTAAGTCGCCCGTCGAATGGCGCCGCTCAATGGCGGAGCTCGACCCCGGGATCCATCTCGTGGTCCGGGGGAGTCCCGACATGTGGAACATCATCGGCCATAGCGATGGAGATGAGAAAATAGCCGAAAAATGAAAAACGGGCCGGAATGCGAAAAGTCAACCGACAAAGTCAACCCCGAGAGGGTCGGAAACGGCCGGAAAAGTCGAAATGTGAAAATACCCGGAAACGAAGACAAAATCAAGGGGAACAAGTCCCGAAAAAGCGGAACTAGCAAAAAGTGCACCGAAACGAAGATTTGTTTGGTTGAAAATGTCCGAAACGCGAAGAATATCGCGAATCCGACGAGAAAATGGGTGTAAAACGCGAAGAAATCGATGAGAAATCAAGAAAACAAACTCTAGAGAGAGAGAGAGAGAGAGTAGGGATTTTCGGCGGTTTAGAAGTGTGGAAAATAGGGTTTAAAACCCTATTTTATAAAGCCCGGAGTGAAATGGCAGTTCTGCCCCCGATCAGGCATTTTCTGCCGGTCGGCACTATTTTGTGCCGGTCGGCACTTTTTTGTGCCGGTGGATGAGTTCAGGCAGCCGGCGGCAGCCGGTGACCACCCCACCCAGCCGGTGGTGTTCCCAAGAATGTTTTTAGGCAAGATAAGGGGTTTTTGGGTCTTCATAGCTCAAGAAAGTGCAAGAAGGTGCATCCCCGATGCTCGACCGGCCTCCGTTTCGACCTCGAGCAGTGTCTTCGTGTGTGGCACTCAATTCAAGCGGATTGTATCCTTTTGTATCCTTTTGTCTTTTATAAAGATTCAAAAGTTGCCCTGTGTGCGTTGTTGCATCCATCACTTTGTCTAGTGCGGCACGGCGCGTCGTTTTGCACGTCCTCTGCGACTTGCATCTTTTTTGTATTCTATGCGGCATGCGTGTCACACTTGCATCATTTTGTACTTTGTGTTGCATGCATGTCGCACTTAGCATGCATTTCAATTCGCGTGAGGTGTGCCACCTCACGTGCTTCATTTGCATTTCAATCCGCGTGAGGTGTGCCACCTCACGTGTTTCATTTGCATTTCATATTCGCGTGAGGTGTGCCACCTCACGTGCTTCATTTGCATTTCAATTCGCGTGAGGTGTGCCACCTCACGTGCTTCATTTTCATTTCATATTCGCGTGAGGTGTGCCACCTCACGTGCTTCATTTTCATTTCATATTCGCGTGAGGTGTGCCACCTCACGTGTTTCATTTGCATTTCATATTCGCTTGAGGTGTGCCACCTCACGTGCTTCATTTGCATTTCAATCCGCGTGAGGTGTGCCACCTCACGTGCTTTATTTGCATTTCATATCCGCGTGAGGTGTGCCACCTCACGTGCTTCATTTGTATTTCATATTCGCGTGAGGTGTGCCACCTCACGTGCTTCATTTGCATTTCATATTCGCGTGAGGTGTGCCACCTCACGTGCTTCATTTGCATTTCACATTCGCATGAGGTGTGCCACCTCACGTGCTTCATTTTCATTTCATGTTCGCGTGAGGTGTGCCACCTCACGTGCTTCATTTGCATTTCAATTCGCGTGAGGTGTGCCACCTCCCGTGTTTCATTTTCATTTCAATTCGCGCGAGGTGTGCCACCTCACGTGTTTCATTTCATCCTCACTTGCATTGTTTTGCATCCCTTGTGGCACATGTGTCACATTCGCACAGTTGTCTCAACGAGGGTCCGGTGGGACCGAAAACACGCACGGTCCGACGGGACCAAAAACATGCACGGTCTGGCGAGACCTTAAACCCGCTTGGTTGCATTATCTTGCATCACCCCACGCCCGGTCTAGGAGACCTTGAATCCTCGGGAGGTGCAAGACCTTCGGTGTGGTAAGTTGCCCCCTCATTGCATTTGGCATGCATTTCATCGCGCTATTTTACACACCACTCTTGCGTTGTCCCGAAACGCCGGTCCGGCGGGACCTTAAACACGCCCGGTCTAGGAGACCTTAAATCCTCGGAGGGTGCGAAACCTTCGTCTGATGAGGTATGTGTGCCTCATTTTACATTTCATCGCGTGTCGAGGCACGTGTACCTCATTGCACTTCATTTTCCATCCTTTGAGGCATGCGCACCTCCTTGCACGCGCGTCTCGTTTGCCCCATTTGCATCCGCATGCGTGTCTCATTCGCATCACACTCACTTAGAGTGTTGTGTAAACAGTTGCCCCCCCCTCCGGTCTGGCGAGACCTTAAACACGTACGGTCTAGGAGACCTTAAATCCCGCATGGTCTAGGAGACCTTAAATCCTCTGAAGATGCAATTCCTTCGGTGTTTGTCGTGCCCGAACGACTTCCGGTGGTCTGGTAAAGCCACCTGTCTGTGTTTGCGGTGAGTTCCTAGGAGACCAATGGGGACGGTGAAGACTAGAGTTTGAATGGCTTATGCCTAGAACGTAAAGGTTCGGAATTTCCGAGACTAGAGTCTGGTTTAAATACCCAGAGGGTGTACCCTCGGCTTGAAACCTGTATGGAAGCCCCATAGGTTGAGGCGGCGTGTTTACGCCTCAATTCTGGATACTGAACCAACCTAGTGTACCACCCCGTTGGGAGAATAGGGAAAATTGCAATCGCAGCCATTGCATCATACTGCATATCATGCATCATTAATACTGTATATGTCATGCATTCCAAAAATTTTCAAAAAAAAACATGCATTTCATGCATCATTTGTAAATAGTGCATATGTCATGCATTTTCAAAAATTCAAAACCGAAAACAAAAAAAAACAAGCATATGTCATGCATTTCATTGTAGTATAGTGCATATGTCATGCATTTTTTGTAAATATCCATTTCCATTGCATTTTAGTTGCATGCATCCACTGCATCATCTTCCATCTATGGCTTGCGCCTTTCCTTGTTGAGCTTGGTCTGGTATGTGCCCTTACTTTTCACGTCAAAGCATGGTCCTTGTGTATCGCGCCTACTCCACGCTGGTATGTTGGTTTGAGGTTACGGCACCCTTTTCTGTGTTAGACATGGCTTGTATGTGTGCATGCCTTTCCTAAGCAAGATACGGTTTGGCCCGCGCGCCATATCCATTTCCATTACATTATAGTATAATTGTTGCATCCGGCATTAGGATCATTATTCTCTCCCCAGCGGGTCGTTTCCCTACTTATGTCATTCCACCCAATACTTGTTCTTGTGTCTGTCTACATTACTCATAGTTCTGTGTGCGCTCGCGCCTTGAGGGCTTCGACACCTTTTCTATGGTAGACGGACTTGTTACTTCCATCAATCTATTTGACATTTGTGCGGTTTCGAACCATTCCGGTTTGAATCATGATTCAATTGCCCTGCATGTAGTTTGCCTTGCATATAGTTTCAGTTGCATTTTCATTTACGTTATTCATACATTGTTTTGTACATATTGCATATCATCTCGCATTGCATATGTCATGCATGTTGCTAATCATATTATACCTGTTAAGTTTGCTTTCTTTTCAGGCACGATATTGTATGTACGGTTCATTTACCGCTAGTGGAACCAGGCGAGCCGCCAGGTATTGTATCTCCCGAGTGAGACGTTTTGAGAATTTCATAATTCTCTTACAGCCTTTCTGCATTGTAGTATAGACTGTTGCATGTTAGCTTATAACTGTTGCATGTGTGCTTCATTACAGCTTTCTTTGCATGATCATAAGTTATGCTCGGCTCATTGCATTGTCTTGCATTTTGCCCCTGCCTACGGGCGCATATCTTATCCTTGGCATGTGTGCCTACTGCATGAACTACGCTGGTTTGATTCCAAAAGGGATACGTAGGCAGCTTACGAGTTCAACCATTTGCGCTTTGTATGTTTGTCCAAGTCTTCGGCCTTGTCAAAAATGGGTCGTCTCTGGGCTTTGACATTCACTCCCGTCATTCTTATGACTTCCGAGTTCTGTCAAAGAGGGGCAACTGTAGACACCCCATTTTTGACCGTCCACAAGAATCGGACGTCACCGTTTGAACACTCGGTGATCATCCATGTGTGTGTTCGTTTGGAGTTCCCGGAGTTCTCGGCTCGCGCGCCTTGCCTCAGGACCTCCGAACTTGACCGTTTTGTGTCCGGTTTTGCACCAGACACCTGTGTTTTGCCTTAGAGGGGCAAGGAATGCTTTGTGAGGCATTCCCACACACCATCGGCTGTGTCTAGAGGCCACCGGCTGGCTGTAGTTGCCACCGGCACTATATTGTGCCGGTCGGCACTCAATTTTGTCAAAATGACATTTTTTGCCGGTCGGACACTGTGCACTTGCTTTCTGAGATATTTTCAGACAGCTGTGTGCCATTGGCTTCCCCTCCATACACGTGTATGGAGGGATGAGCCCTTGTTTGCTTAGCTTGTAAGTCTTACAAGTTCTATAAGAGGAAGGCTCTTCTTCTTGGCTTAAGGTTGGAATTCTTGAGAGGTTTCAGCCATTTTAGAGAGAAACCAAGCTCTGGTTTTAGGTTAGATCATATATCTATTCTATCTCTTTTTTCCTTGCTTATTTAGTACACTAGGTGCTTTAGTTCACACTTTTGCACACAAGCACCTAGTGTTTCACCTTCCTTTGGTTCTTGAGGGTCCAGAGGTTTGTTTTGAAGCTTTGGAGTTGGTTTGAAGCTCAAAGAAGCCATCACACCATCTTTGTTGAAGAAGGCTACAAGGGTAAGAACTTAACTCCCTTTTTACCCCATTCTTGCAACCTATTTTTGCTTGCTTTAAAACAGTTTTTGAGCTTAGTGTTTGGCACAAAAAATTTCTGATTTTTAACCCTCTTTGTTGTATATTAAGAGTGTTTAGTGGTTTGGGTAGGTTTGACCACCCTTAGGCCTTGAAAAGGTCACTTTTTGTGCTATTTTGTGAGAGATCCGAGATTTTGGTGATAGGATCTCTTCACCACTGAAATCTTGAGGGATTTCAGTGGTGAAGAGTATGCCTTGAAGTCTCAAAAAGGGGAGGGTCACCCCCTCTCCTTGATGTCCTTGAAAAGAGCAAGTTTTGGCTTCCAAAGGAGCACCATGTTTGAGTGTGTGTTGAGCATGCCTTGGTTGTCTTTCATGCTTATATTGCCATGATATAACATGTTTTCAAGTTGGTTTTGGTCTCCTATGCATGCTTAGCATGGTTGCCTTGTAATGCCCTTTTATGCTCTAACATGCCTAGGTAGTATGCCTTAGTCTTTAACATGTTTTATGTAACAACCCTCACTTTGAATTAGTCTTGCTTGCATGCATTTTGTATGACCTTGCCTTGTCAAGTTTGTAATCTTGATTATCTTGTTTTGCTTTGCCTTGTTAATTGTTACTTGCTTGAACTCGTACCTTGCTTGGCGTGTGTAGCCGAGGTCAGCCTAGTAAGTTCGCCTTTGAACCTTTGCATTTAGAACAGTTTTGGAACCTTAGCCGACCTCCATCTTCACCACGGCATGTTTGCCGAGATGTTTTATGCTAAGTGATCCTTGTCCTTGGTCGGGTATGGCCTAGGCCGAGATGTGGCACACCCAGGCCAAGGTGTGGCACAGCTTAGTCAAGTGCCGACCTCCATAGCCGATGTCTTTGTTGACCTGTTGCCGAAGTTTTGACTCTAGCCGATGTCCTTGCTCGCCGACGTGTTTTGCCATCTAGCTTGTTGTATACGTTTTGTCAGAGACTTGTCTTATCAATCAGTCACCTTTTTGAGTTAGACCAACCCGGTGATGCCACGTGTCCGAACTGGAGGCTAAGTCAGCCGACAGGCCTATAACACATCATTTTGTATCTTTTGGTATCATTTGGTCTCAAATCTTTATTCCTTTAGAGAGAGAAGCTCTAGAACAAGGAGTAAGAGTTTTAGAGAGAGAGAGAGTTGAGTTCCGAGCTTGATCGTGGAAGATCGAACCGTTGGATTTGAGTTTTGAGGACTTTGATCTTGCTTTGAGCCTACACCTGAAGAGCCAGGTGAGTGGTGCTTCTAGTAAAGCTATGTTATACCGTTTTGTTAAATCTCGTTTTGCCTTGTTTTGATGAAAGTATTTTGTTAAGCATGAATGGTTAGCCTATTCGATGTATCAAGTATGAGCTTTGCTTTGATGTATCTTGAAAGTCCCTTGTACTGGAGGACTATAAACTTTCGCAGTACTAAGTGTAAAAGTCCCTTAGCTGGAGGACTCTAAACTTTCGCAGCGCTATGGATAAAAGGATACGGTCCTTTCTTGGAAACAAGTCCCTTGGCTGGAGGACTCTAAACTTTCGCAGCACCCTTTGTCAAACAGGGCTACGGGCCTAAGTGACACCAGTCTTGAAATAAAGGATACGGTCCTTTCTTGGAAAAGCCATCGTGTTAAAAAGGGCTACGGGCCTAAGTAACACAAGTCCCCTGGCTGGAGGACTATAAACTTTTGCAGCACCACTTTGTTTAAAACGATTACGGATCGTACAGCCTTGTTTTGCCACTGACGGTTTACCGCGTGGATTTGTTGTTCGGAAAGCTTGATTGTGTTTTGCCGATGTTAATGAGCATCCTTGAACTTGTAAGATTTGATAGATGAATACGGTTCATCCCTTGATTTGGTAAAGTTTTGATGTGCCTTGCGAAGAAAGAACCTCGGCTAATATTTGGATGGTTTTGACATGTCTTGTTTTGTACAGACTTCGGCTATATTCATGCAAAACCTTTATTACTAGTACCATTCACTGAGTTTTCATACTCACTCTCTATATATATATGTAGGTGATGAGCAAGACGGCGGTGACGCCTAGATGTGTTTGCAAGCTTATTTTGGATTCTTGATTACGTCGGCCTTGTTTTGTATTCTTGTCGGCAATGCTGTTTCTACTCCGGTGTTTTGTGTTTACTTCGGCATTTTGTATTCACCTCGGCAGATCTTGAAAATCATGCTTCTTGGCTTGTATTCCCTGTATTTTGTACATGTCGGCTTAGAAGCCTTTTGATCAAGATGTGAATTGTATTTTGATATTTGTTGGACTAGTTGTAAGACTATATTGTATATGTCATTTCATTTGATTTACGCACAGCTCTCATGGACCACTTGTATTTTAATTTATTGCTTCCGCATTTTGTTTGTAAGCCCCCTATGTGTACCTTCTTGTGTGTGGATTTTCATAAGTTGGCCTTCGGTAATCACGGATTACTGGCCATCACGGCACCATCCTACTAGGGGCGGGTTGGGGTCGTGACAGAATGGTATCAGAGCACAAGTTCCTTAGTATACGTTATTCACACACTTTGAGTCCTAAAGAGCATAGGTATTCCCTTAGAGAGATGCTAGGGTTGCATCATACTACTTGCTATTTGAACAAGGTGTGCATTGTCTTGGCTTGCTTAATTGTTACTTGCCTGCGTGGTTAATTGTTATTTGCTTAAAAAGTCACACTTTGTATACTCATAGCATCATGAGGAGAGGTAGACCACCAGTTGCTCGGGGTCAGCCCGAAGACAGATTAGACAGATTGGAAAGATTAGTGGAGGGTTTGGCCCGCGAGTTGAGACAAACCAGGCAGCAGTACGCTAGTGCCACTTCGACCCCGGCCGAGCAGACAAACGGCCGAAATGTAGTTCCACCTCCCCCAATGCCCCAAGCTCCTCCGCAGCCAGCCTTATATGGGGATGGCACGATATCTTTAATCAGGGAGTTCAAGAAAATGAAACCACCGAGGTTCTCGGGAGGTATAGAGCCAATGAAGGCCGAGGCGTGGGTTTTGGAAATGGAGAAACTGTTTGAGATCTTCCCTAGCACCGATGTTCAGAAGGTGACATTAGCTGCATTTACCTTGGACGATGACGCTCGAAGATGGTGGATGATGATCAGAGGAACTAATCCTGGTTTAACTTGGGCAAGGTTTTTGGAACTGTTTTACAACAAGCATTTTCCCCTCAGTGTTCGGAATCGCAAGGCTACTGAATTTTAGACTTTGACGCAAGGCAGCCGAACAGTGGCGGAATATGATCGCGTTTTTACTGAATTGGTAAGGTTTGTACCTCACATGACCAACGATGAATACATGAAGGCTAGAAAGTTTGAAAGTGGGCTTCGCGGACCGATTCAAGACCGGGTTAGCCTGCTCAATATGCCGACCTATGCCGAAGTGCTGGACAAGGCCATTTTGGCTGAAGCTAACTTGAACAGATACCAGAGCTCAGGAGAGAATCAGCGAAAGAGGCAGAACCATGATAGTCACCGAGCACAATTAGGCACCAAGAAGAAGATGAATAAGGGCAGTACTAGTTATCCAAGGCAGGAAGGAAATACTAGGCCGACATGTTCGGATTGTGGAAAACAACACTTCGGGGTTTGTCGTCGGACGACTGGAGCTTGCTATGAATGTGGAGAAATGGGTCATTTCATGAGGGATTGCCCTAAGACAAAGGCCGAAATCAGCAAGAAAAGTGAGAACACCTCAGGTACCGTTCAGAAAGGTAATGCGGGGAAAGGACAGATGAGACAAGGCAGAGTATTTGCACTAGTACCCGGAGACACTCAGAATACTGAAGCAGTGGTATCAGGTACACTCTCTATTTGCTCTCAAGATGCTTATGTGTTGATTGATTCGGGTTCCACACATTCGTTTGTATCCATTAAGTTTGCCGAGAAGATTAATAGGAAACTAGAACCCCTTGACCATGTATTATCTGTGTCTACTCCATCTGGGAAATCTATGATTGTTGCATCCATCTATAGAGCATGTATTATTATAATTGAGAATGTTGAATTGTTAGTGGATTTAATGCCCTTAGGCATAGCCTATTTTGATGTTATACTGGGAATGGATTGGTTAGTGGCGAACTGCGCATCTATTAATTGTGTTGCAAAAATTGTCACACTGAAACCCCCAAATCTAGCCGAGGTTACTTTTCAAGGGAAAGGAGTAGTGCCCCCACCTTACTTCATCTCATCCATGAAGGCCTGTAAGTTGATCCAAAAAGGGTGTAAGGGTTATCTGTGTAGTGTATTGAGTAACCAGAATGGAAATGCTATTTTAGCCGACATTCGAGTTGTCAGTGAATTCGCCGACGTTTTTCCGAATGATTTGCCTGGTCACTTAGTTGATAGAGAGATAGAGTTTACTGTTGAGATCATACCGGGAACACAGCCGATCTCCAAAACACCATATAGAATGGCCCCAGCTGAACTTAGGGAACTGAAACTGCAACTGCAAGAATTGTTGGATAAGGGATTCATTAGGCCGAGCACTTCACCATGGGGCGCACCCGTTTTGTTTGTTAAGAAAAAGGATGGTACACTCCGTCTTTGTATCAACTATAGAGAACTCAATAAGGTCACCATTAAGAATAAGTACCCATTACCTAGGATTGATGATTTGCTTGATCAGCTACGAGGAGCACGAGTCTTTTCTAAGATTGACCTTAGATCGGGTTATCACCAGCTTAAAGTTAAAGCCGAGGATGTTGAGAAGACTGCTTTTCGGACAAGATATGGCCACTATGAGTTTTTAGTGATGCCTTTTGGAGTGACCAATGCCCCTGCTGCATTCATGGATCTAATGAATAGAGTCTTCAAGCCATACTTAGATGAGTTTGTAGTCGTCTTCATTGATGATATATTAATCTATTCCAAGAGTGAAGCTGAACATGAGAACCATTTGAGACTTGCTTTGCAGATCTTGAGAGACCGGAAATTGTATGCTAAGTTTAGCAAGTGTGAGTTTTGGCTTTCTACTATTTCATTTCTGGGTCATGTAATAAACGAAGAGGGTATCTCAGTTGATCCTAGCAAAATCGAAGCCGTAGTGAATTGGCCGAGGCCAACTAATGTGTCCGAGGTTCGAAGTTTTCTGGGTTTGGCAGGCTATTACAGGAAGTTTGTGAAGGATTTCTCAAGAATTGCAATTCCATTGACGCAATTGACTATGAAGGGAGCACCGTATGAATGGACTGAAGATCGGGAGTCAGCTTTCCAGGAATTGAAGACGAGGTTGGTTACCGCACCAGTGCTTGTACTTCCATCAGGTAATGAAGAATTTCACATCTTTAGTGATGCGTCGCATAAGGGTTTGGGTTGTGTATTAATGCAAGGGGGTAAAGTTATAGCATATGCATCTCGTCAGTTGAAGCCTCATGAAAAGAACTATCCTACCCATGATTTGGAGTTAGCAGCCGTTGTATTTGCTTTAAAAATTTGGCGTCACTACTTGTATAGAGCTTCTTGTCAGGTTTTTACAGATCATCAGAGTTTGAAGTACCTGTTCACTCAGAAAGAGTTGAATTTGAGGCAGAGGAGATGGCTTGAACTGTTAAAAGACTATGATATGCAGATTCAGTATCACCCAGGAAAAGCTAACAGTGTAGCCGACGCTCTGAGCAGAAAGTCAGTTGGGAATTTGACATGTTTGACCATGATCTCAGTAGAATCAACAGTTGTTGAAGAAGTAAAGGCAAGCCAAATGGAGGATAAATTCTTCAGAAAGATTGTCGAGGAGATTGTTACAAGGCCGAGGTTAGGGTACACTTTTGAGAACCAAGTGCTCAAGTTTGAAGGGAGATTGTGTGTGGCCGATGTTCCAGAGTTGAAAAGGAAGATTTTGCAGGAAGCTCATGCTTCCAAGTTTGCAGTTCATCCAGGAAACACTAAGATGTATCAAGATGTAAAACAGATGTTTTGGTGGCCGAATATGAGGAGAGATATAGCCGAATTTGTATCTCAGTGTTTGCATTGTCAACAAGTAAAAGCAGAACACCAAAGACCAGCAGGACTCCTACAACCTTTGCCGATTCCTGAGTGGAAATGGGAACACATCTCCATGGATTTTGTGGTTGGATTGCCGAAGACACAGAAGGGTATAGACTCGATTTGGGTTGTTGTTGACAGATTAACTAAGTCAGCACACTTTCTACCTGTTAAGACTACCTTCAGCACCGATCAACTTGCCTTGGTATATGTGAACGAGATTGTCAGACTTCATGGAGTGCCGATGTCGATCGTGTCGGACAGAGATCCTAAATTTGTTTCCAGATTTTGGCAGAGTCTACAGAGGGCTTTCGGAGCCGAGCTGAGATTTAGTACAGCTTTTCATCCCTAGACGGATGGACAGACATAGAGAACAATTCAAACACTTGAAGATATGCTTAGACTTTGTGTATTGGACTTCCAAGGAAATTGGGGAGTGCATCTACCCTTAGTAGAATTCGCGTACAATAACAGTTACCAAGCTAGTATTGGCATGGCACCGTATGAAGCTTTGTATGGGAGGAAATGCAGATCGCCGATATGCTGGACCGAAGTGGGAGACAGAGCTCTGCTTGGTCCCGAACTGATTCAAGTAACAACAGAGAAGATTAAACTTATCCAATAGAGGATTAAGGCTGCCCAGAGCCGACAAAAGAGTTACGCCGACCAGAGAAGGAACGAGCTAGAATTTGAAGTTGGGGACCATGTATTCCTGAAAGTTTCACCAATGAAAGGAGTTTCTAGATTTGGGAAGAAAGGTAAGTTAGCGCCCCGTTATATTGGGCCATTTGAAATTCTTGACAAGGTTAACACTGTTGCCTACAGACTTGCTCTACCGCCAGAACTGAGCCAAGTCCATAATGTATTTCACATTTCAATGTTAAGGAAGTATATTCGGGATCCACTGCATGTGATTGACTTCTCTGGAATTGAAGTTAACAAGAATTTAGATTATGAAGAGAGGCCGACGTCTATTGTTGACAGACAGATTAGGCAACTGAGAAACAAGTCAATACCAATGGTAAAGGTGGAATGGAAAGAGCATTACGGCAAGGATGCCACATGGGAAATGGAAGAAGAAATGAAAATTCGACATCCAGAATAATTCTTGGAACAAGGTACCTTAAGTTTGGGGACCAAACTTCTTTAAGGGGGGTAGGATGTAACAACCCTCACTTTGAATTAGTCTTGCTTGCATGCATTTTGTATGACCTTGCCTTGTCAAGTTTGTAATCTTGATTATCTTGTTTTTCTTTGCCTTGTTAATTGTTACTTGCTTGAACTCGTACCTTGCTTGGCGTGTGTAGCCGAGGTCAACCTAGCATAGTTCGCCTTTGAACCTTTGCATTTAGAACAGTTTTGGAACCTTAGCCGACCTCCATCTTCACCACGGCATGTTTGCCGAGATGTTTTATGCTAAGTGATCCTTGTCCTTGGTCGGGTATGGCCTAGGCCGAGATGTGGCATACCCAGGCCAAGGTGTGGCACAGCTTAGTCAAGTGCCGACCTCCATAGCCGATGTCTTTGTTGACCTGTTGCCGAAGTTTTGACTCTAGCCGATGTCCTTGCTCGCCGACGTGTTTTGCCATCTAGCTTGTTGTATACATTTTGTCAGAGACTTGTCTTATCAATCAGTCACCTTTTTGAGTTAGACTAACCCGGTGATGCCACGTGTCCAAACTGGAGGCTAAGTCAGCCGACAGGCCTATAACACATCATTTTGTATCTTTTGGTATCATTTGGTCTCAAATCTTTATTCCTTTAGAGAGAGAAGCTCTAGAACAAGGAGTAAGAGTTTTAGAGAGAGAGAGAGTTGAGTTCCGAGCTTGATCGTAGAAGATCGAACCGTTGGATTTGAGTTTTGAGGACTTTGATCTTGCTTTGAGCCTACACCTGAAGAGCCAGGTGAGTGGTGCTTCTAGTAAAGCTATGTTATACCGTTTTGTTAAATCTCGTTTTGCCTTGTTTTGATGAAAGTATTTTGTTAAGCATGAATGGTTAGCCTATTCGATGTATCAAGTATGAGCTTTGCTTTGATGTATCTTGAAAGTCCCTTGTACTGGAGGACTATAAACTTTCGCAGTACTAAGTGTAAAAGTCCCTTAGCTGGAGGACTCTAAACTTTCGCAGCGCTATGGATAAAAGGATACGGTCCTTTCTTGGAAACAAGTCCCTTGGCTGGAGGACTCTAAACTTTCGCAGCACCCTTTGTCAAACAGGGCTACGGGCCTAAGTGACACCAGTCTTGAAATAAAGGATACGGTCCTTTCTTGGAAAAGCCATCGTGTTAAAAAGGGCTACGGGCCTAAGTAACACAAGTCCCCTGGCTGGAGGACTATAAACTTTTGCAGCACCACTTTGTTTAAAACGATTACGGATCGTACAGCCTTGTTTTGCCACTGACGGTTTACCGCGTGGATTTGTTGTTCGGAAAGCTTGATTGTGTTTTGCCGATGTTAATGAGCATCCTTGAACTTGTAAGATTTGATAGATGAATACGGTTCATCCCTTGATTTGGTAAAGTTTTGATGTGCCTTGCGAAGAAAGAACCTCGGCTAATATTTGGATGGTTTTGACATGTCTTGTTTTGTACAGACTTCGGCTATATTCATGCAAAACCTTTATTACTAGTACCATTCACTGAGTTTTCATACTCACCCTCTATATATATATGTAGGTGATGAGCAAGACGGCGGTGACGCCTAGATGTGTTTGCAAGCTTATTTTGGATTCTTGATTACGTCGGCCTTGTTTTGTATTCTTGTCGGCAATGCTGTTTCTACTCCGGCGTTTTGTGTTTACGTTGGCATTTTGTATTCACCTCGGCAGATCTTGAAAATCATGCTTCTTGGCTTGTATTCCCTGTATTTTGTACATGTCGGCTTAGAAGCCTTTTGATCAAGATGTGAATTGTATTTTGATATTTGTTGGACTAGTTGTAAGACTATATTGTATATGTCATTTCATTTGATTTACGCACAGCTCTCATGGACCACTTGTATTTTAATTTATTGCTTCCGCATTTTGTTTGTAAGCCCCCTATGTGTACCTTCTTGTGTGTGGATTTTCATAAGTTGGCCTTCGGTAATCACGGATTACTGGCCATCACGGCACCATCCTACTAGGGGCGGGTTGGGGTCGTGACATTTTAGGCTTGCATTTGTGAAGATTTTGTGCTTATATTTCCATGTTTTAGGTCTGTCCATAAGTATTTTGGTCAATCTCGGCATGTTTAATATAGCCCCTTTGCATTTGGCTTGTTGGCCTTAAGAGTTTGGATGTGTAGCATGCCTTTGTTTGCATTGTTTTGATGGTTTGGAATCACCTAGCATGCTATTTCAGTCCATTTGGTGTGCTTGTATGCTTACCTTGCATGCTCCTTCGTGACTTCTTAAGCTTGTGTTATATGCCCCTTGTTTTGGCTTCAATGCATGCCTTTGATTTAATGACTCTTAGATGCCATCTAAGTAGCCATTTGGCTTTGTTTTGACATGCTAGAAACCTGTTTTTGGTTGATTGGTGCATGCCATGTATGTTTGTGCAAAGTGTGGTTTAATGCCCTATTAGCTTGCCTTAAGCCTAGGCTATTTGCATGCTTTGTTTGATTTGATTTGTTGCATGATTTGGCATCATGTTTGAAATGATTTGAGAGCCTAAGTTGCATGCTAATAGTCCATGTTTGAATCATCTCAAGTGTGCTTGAATGTCGTTTTGTTTGTGCCTTGGAGTGGGTGCCTTAACATGTGCATGTGTGTGTGTGTGTTTAGTCCCCAATTGTAGGCACTTTAGCCACTGGTTTTAGGTCTTTTTGAGTTACCTAACTCATGTCTAAATCCATTATTCCATTGGTTTGCATGCTTGCTTCATATGCTTGTTTGTATGCTTGCATGAGCACCTTGCATTGTCCATATTGCATACTAGTTTAACATGCTTAGGATTGCACCACATTGACATGCATGCCAAGCCTCTTGAAGTGAGTTTGATAGAGGTTTGGCACCCTTTTGTGCCTATGTGTTTTGCATGCGTTTGAAAGTGAAGTTGCATTCTTGGTTCTTAGGGCCATCATGCATGAAAATGCGCGATTGGTGGTCCGGGAACCGAGGCACATGCCCCCTTGAATCAATAACACGATAGGGAATGTGTTTTGTGCATACATGTTTTGAATTGCCTTGCCATGCATAGTTTGTCCTCTACTACTGTGAGTTGCAGGATCTGCAGAACATTTTGTGCCGACCGGCACTTTTTAGTGCCGACCGGCAGTGTTTTCCCAGCCGATGGAACAATTCTGTGCCGGTGGCATCCTCCTTCAGCCGGTGGTGCTCTACCCCAGCCGGTGGTACTCCCCAGTGCCCTGAGAGGCACTTCTGGGACTTTGGCAATTTTCAGAAGAGGATAGCAGGGAAAACAGAGGCAATCCGTGCATGGCAGTGCGGTTCCGAGCAGGTTTCGAGCACGCGCTGCATTTGGCCCTCATCCCGAGGCGTTTTCTGTTCAATTAGATTAATTATTTTATTTAATTAATTTAGTTGATTTGTAATAATTAATTAGCTTGTGTAGTTAATTAGTTATTCGGTTCTGTATTATTATTTTGGTCCCTTCGAGCGAGGGCAAAAATGTAATAAGTGTGTGTGAGTGGGTGCATGTCTTCCAATCCCCATTTCTTTCTATCCCTTTTATTTACCTGCTTATGGTAATGGACTAGGGCATGTTTATTTTAGCATACCTTATGCAATGCATGTGTGCATTCATGCATTTGTTTACATGCATTCGGGCTCGGCACATCATGTAAACTGCATCGCACTTTCAATTCCAAATTGAATGCGTGATAGTTGTTGCATCTCATGTGCCATGTTTAGGGTTAGCCGAGCCTACTCTAGATTACATCTCTGTGTGTGATGCATTAGCTACTTAACATGAACTAGGTCATGCATGTTTGCTAACTAGTTTATTGTTTTGGCACGGAGTACGATGTAAGTTTTTATGGCTTTAGCATATCGCATGCGTGTGAATGTTTACCATGATAGTATGCTCGCCATGCGGCTAAATGCTTACATGATAAACTGTTTGAATGCCTGTGGGTGGAGGTTGGACTGCCTGAGTTGGAACAACTCATTGAAATCCGTATTTTAGCCTACTTGCGAGTAGCAAAATCCAACACGTTTTTCGAGACAAAACGGATATGCAATGTTTATTTCCAAGTTAGGCAATCTAGTCTATACTTTTGTGTTGTGCGCATCACATAGTAATTCTAGGCCAAATAATTGGAATAAGAACACGTAATGTTTTCAAAAACGGATATCACGGTTAGTAGAGGCCGGTCTTCGGACCGGGCGAAAGGGGGTGCTCATAGCTGACCTTCCCCGATCGTACCCAAGCTCCCGAGCCAAGACCACTTTGGTGATGACGGACATGTGGCCTTCGGCACCGAGCCAGGGTTTCCTAAATTTCCCATTTTAAAATATTTAGGTGGCGACTCTGTAATTTGGCAAAGCAGTCCATGTTTGGCACTACTTTTCAAAAAATCTGTTTTCTCAAACGATTTGCCGGATTTGGACTCTTTGGTTCAGATTTAGAACCGTGACACAAATCGAGTTCGAACTGTAGAGTGAAGCCCACGGTACACCAAGCATCTCAAATGTCTTCGTTGTCTGTTTGAGCCATTCATCTGCCTTAAGCGGCTCTTTTGGATCACCCAAAAACTCGTCCGGGTTAGACCGGAAGAATTCCCTCTTCAGAAAAGAAGGTCCTGCATCTGCGGCATGAACCTAGGCTTGATTCTCAGCTCTGAGAATGCCCATGCATTCCCTGAATGCCCCTGTTATCTCTCGGCACAGCCAACACTCTCCTGCTGCTCCAGAATCTCATCCGGTATAGGCATCTCCTGCCTACCACGCCCACGCCCACGCCCTCGTCCTCGTCCTCGTCCTCGTCCTAACATCCTAATAAAGGTAACAAAGACGTTAGCACTCTAATAAATGTGCCAAAACTATAACACTCGCGTCCTAATGCATTGGACAACAGTAATTCACTCCACATAAGCACATAATCACATAAGCACCTACGAATTTCATTCCTGGATAATGACAGTCCCGAGGCGTTACTAGAGTTCCGGTTGGAAACAGCATTGATCAAGTGCTTTTCCAACAAGACTCATAGAAACTCAAGGATCCAATCAACATCCTAGAAACTACATTCCATACCCACATAGTCACATAAACATGTTATCACATAAGCATATAACAGTACAGCTAAGTCTCTATCAAACGAGATGAACCCATTGTGATACTAATCACTTCCCACGTACCCAAAGTATTCAAACCCGGTACGCTCTGATACCAAGTTGTCATGCCCTCAAAATAAACTCATAGCATACATAATATTGACATGCATTATTTAAGAAAAACAAAACATTATTCCATTCATCAGAGTAAACTTATTAAAAGACATTACATGTAATAATAAAAGTAAATGCCCTACGGGCTTACATCTTTCCAAGCTAACACTTGGATACAAAAGTTTGAGTACTAACTCAACTACACATTAAGCCCTTGGCTTGAGTTTACTTGTAATATCAAAACAAAACAAAATAACAACTAACTAAACATAGTCTTCAACTCCAAATCCTCCCAAGCTAAGTCCTTGGAGGTAGGATGTCACCTGAACCTGAAAATGATGTTCCCGTATAGGGTGAGCCACAACCCAGCAGAAATATACTAAACCAAATATAAGAATTGACTAAAGCAATAGCATTCAATAGATGGTTAACACTTTTAAATCCATTACATCACTATCCAATTTCATGACAATAATGTCCATGACATATTTCACTTTCCGTTATTATTCACTTTCCAATTATACAGACATGGCTCAGAACCTGGCCAAACTATAACATGAGACTACATCTCACATAAACATCACTTCCAACATCAATAATTCCAATGAGACTAAGCCTCATTCTACAACACTTCCATAAATCAATAAGTACACATAATTTGTTGTACTAATGGAGTCCATCCCCTTTCTCCTCCTAAACAGGTTTGAGAGTCCATCCCCTATCTTCCCTCAAACCATGGAGTACATCCCCTATCTCCTACCAAACAATATGCATATACAATGTATTAAACACTTGTCATATAACATACTCAATCAATACACAGATTTTTTGTATTAATTTATCCGTCATACTCAATGACCTATTCAATGTGATTAGTTTCAGTTTTCCCTAATCAGCATGCAATGTCTACAACAATCACGACTATCCTCCACCGATAGCCCAAAACAATTATTTCTAAACAGGAAATAAATGTATCAACAAATGTAACCTCAACATTCTCATAGGTGAGTGATTAAATTATCCAACTACGCCATTTAATCTCATAATTTCCCAATTTCATGAATTAAACTTAATTTCACAATTTCCCAAAATTAATTATACAAATTAATTTATTACAACAATTAGGGTTTTCCACCCTTTCTTCAAAAATTAACCCTAAGGTTCAATTTTCTCAAATTAACACTACCAATGTCATTTTTCATGACTTACAATCACATGGAATTTAATATATAAAAATTCCCTTTTTCTCAAATCATAACTCAAACCCTAACTTTCCCAAAATTCCCAAACTACACCAACATATCAAAAAGACTAAAACTTATGACAAAACGTATAGTATGGAGTAGGGTATCCCTACCTTGAAGTGAAGAACTCAAATGGAGATGATGTCCCAAAATCAAAAGTGCTCCAAACCGCCAAATCTTCAAATTAAAATAAAGCCCTCACGACCCTCTATCTTTTTAATAAAGAACCTAGGGTAGAAACACCCTAAAAACAGATGAAACCTAAGAGAGAAGGTGAGTGGAGGGAGAGAGAACACGGACCTAGGGTTTTTAAAACAAAAGAGGATGAAAAAGTGATGTTTAAAACTGCTGCTGCGTTCTGATATATAACAGGCTCGCTCAAGCGAAGACTTGGTCGCTCGAGCGAGCAGACACAGAAAACCTCGCTCGAGCGAAGAAAGTCTCGCTCGAGCCAAGAACTCGAAGCTTCAGGTCTGCAACCCAGAAGCACGCTTGTGCGACAGAATGCTCGCTCGAGCGAGGAACTCGAAAACATACACCTCGCTCACTCGAGCGAAAGAAATATCGCTCGAGCCAAGAAACACAGCTCTCAGGTCTATACTAAATGCAGTCGCTCGCTAGAGAAAAGAAACACTGACTCAAGCCACCAGGCACAAAACACAACTCTCGCTCGAGCGAAGAAACCCTGGCTCGAGCGAAGGAACAAAAGCAAAGAGCTCGCTCGAGCGACAAACTGCTCGCTCGAGCGAAGGACCAAAATTCTGGGTAGCAACACTTGGCTCCCAAACACAACCAACCTGTAAGAAACCTGCCCATCACATCCTATAACTCAAATGACAAGGAATTAAAGGACGACAACAACAATTATATAACAACTGGATCCACGGAACCTAAGTCCGGATACAACAACCAAAATGGGAAAAGATTGGGGTCACTATACCTGACGGGCCGGAGACAGGCATACATGTTTCAGCCCCGAACTCGGACCTAGCCTTGGCCCGACCCCGCCCCCGATCCCCGCCCTGGTTGCCTTCCGACGTAAAATTACTATTTTGCCACTGTTTATATAGAATATGTTTGTGTGTCGGGTTTGGATATCTGTTTGCAGAACACCCACACACAAACATCGCCTCCCTTTCTCTCTCTCTCATACATGACCTCCGTTCCTCACCGCCTCTCCTTCATCAGTTTGGTCGGCAGCGGCTCCTCCCTCACCGCCGCTCTTCACCTCCGCTCCTTCTTTCTCCTTCACTGGCGACTTCTCATTTTCTCCCTCTTACGGTATCTCCTCATCTCTCTCTCTCTCTCTCTCATGGTATCTCCTCTTCTCTCTCTCTCTCTCCCTGGTTTGGTCGGCGACGGGTCTTCTCTCACCATCGTTCCTCACTGCAGCTCCTCCTCTCTCCCTCACTGGCTGCTTCTCCTCCTTTCCCTTTCATGGTATCTCCTTCTCTCTCTCCCTCTCTCTCTCTCTATTTTTTGATTTTGTTCTCTTTATGTTTTTTGATTTTATTCTTCAGATCTGAAAATGATGATGATGAAGATGAAGATGTTGATATGTGTTAGATTTGTTGATGAATGTGTTAGATTTGTTGATCTGTTTGTTGATGAAGATCAAGAAAATGAAAATTTGTAGTTGAAAATCTCTCTCTCTCTCTCTCTCTCTCTGATTTGTTGATTTGTTGTAAAATAATGATCTATTGTAATGTGCTGATGAAGATCAAGAAAATGAAGATACGAATCATCTGTTGTTGATAAATATGTTAGATTTGTTGTTGATGAATTCTTGTAAATGTGTCGAGTTGAATTTTTTTTTTTTAATTTTTTGGTCAGGGAATTTTCGGGGTCGGGGAAACCCGATCCCCGTTAGGGGACGGGGACGGGGGCGGTGATAGGTTCCCCATCGAGGATCGGGGACGGGGCTATTTCCACCATCGAGGATCGGGGACGGAAAGTGTGATCCCCGACCCGTTGCCATTCCTAACAAAATGTCACATCCAAACCATAATTATTACACTTTTTCTCTCACAAAAGTCAAAAAAAATCCAAAAACAAAAACTAAACGAGGCTAAAAAAGTTTCAACACAAAAAAGTTGGCTACCATAGCCAATGTCAACGACGCTTTATTTATTTTATTTTATTTTTCTATACAACATTTTTCATTTCTAAATGTGAATTTTTTTTTTAATTTGTTAAACAAAAGTTTTCTCTCACATACATACACTAGTGAACTGAATCATTTCAGAATGCTTCATTTGTTTAGAGTAAACTGGAGAGAATTGAGTCGAAGCATGCTTCTGATAAAACTAGAGTCTTATTCCATTTTGAGATTAAATAATATTTTTGTTGGCTATAATTTACACACATTGAAATTTGAGATAGATAAATTATTTTTATTAATTGCTAGTGTTCTAAACTCTGACAATTCTTTTGCTAATATATTAAAATTAACAATTCTCTATATAAATATTTTTTTGAAAAAAAATTGTTTTAAAAAAAAAGGGAGAGAAAATTCTAAATTTTGTTGATATATTCTTTGTAAACCTTCACGAGACTACAACTCGTCTATTAGGGATAACTTAGGGGTTCAAAGGTTAGTTGCATATACTAAATATAATCGTATTCCTTACGAAAACTTCATAGATGGATTTTATTTTATTTTATATTTAATTTGTTTTGATCGAGAATTAGCAAAATGTAAGTTGGGGGTGTGATCGGAGTCTAAATGTTACACATTTAACCCTCTAAAATACATTTTATTAGTCTATTAATTTATAATTTTATATATTTTTATATGTTTTAAATATTTTATATATTATTATATTAAAAATTGCATACTAATTTACTGTGCTGCAAAACTTTACCTACTCCATCACCTTATTTTGTTTTGTTTGTTTCTCTACAGAATTGCCCATAAACAGAGGCAACAATCAAGGCAAAGTTACACAACAAACACGAGATGAGGAAAAAGAAAGAAAAAATAGAAAAGAAAAGGAAGAAAAGAGAAACAGAGAGTGGGAAGATTTAGGGTTGGTTTGGGATCTACTAAAAAAGATTAAAAAAAAAAAAAAGCCAAAAAGTTACCTCATCTCTATGCATTGAAAGCAAAACCTGTCTGACTCTGTAGAGGGTAAAATTATGTTTCTGCTCTTCTTTTTTGTTGCTGCATCTGAGTCGAATATATCACAAATATACGCTATTAGAAAGCCCCGTTCCTTCTCCAACCTCCATTTGCAAGAACGGCAAGCCAAAAACCCTCAGTCGGTTGAACAAGTCTAGTCCGTCAAAGACACACCGCCCACTGCCGGAGATCCGTCACACCCTTCACCTTGCACCACCGCCACAGTCGTGCCAAAGGCAGACCTCGACACGATCACCTGAAAACTGTAACCGACAGGAAGGACCATCCCTTATCCAAATCTGCACCACCGCCAACCAGATCTACACTACTTTGGCCCCGTATCCCCCAAAAAACAAGGTAACATCTCTTCCACGCCACTGATTTTGGGCATGTGAACCAATTCTGTACATTTCCCCATTTTCGACGATTTGGTAGGTACAAAGAAAATCTTAGATTTTTCCTAAACTAATTATGTACATTTCCCCATTCAGAACTGCTATGTAGCTCGAAAATGAGCCCCCTGAATCGCCCGAATTAATAACTCTCTCCACTCTCACACTTCCACTTTCCAACCTTTTCTTTTCTTTACCTTCTTCATCACTCTCGCCTCTCTCCTCTGTTCCTCCACTTTCCTTTGTCTGTAATGGCTGCCCCATAACCTAACTGCTCTATCATACTATATGCGTGGGTCGATGTTTTAGCCTTCTGGGTCTCTTTCTTTTTGGTCGGTGAAGATTACCCACAAAGCCCTTCAAAAAATTTGTAGATTTTTTCTTCTGGGTGTGTGATGGTTTTGGGTATTTAAGGTTCTGTAAAGCTTTTTTTTTTCTCAGATACCCATTCAAAAAATATTTTCTATTTTGACATTTTTTTTCTTTTTTTTTCTCTCTCCTGGTTATGTGATGATATGCTTGTAATGTTCACAATTTTCGGTTTGGATATTTCACAAAGCTTGAGTTTGTTTGGTCTTTAAATTCTCACTTGATGTGTCAACCATTTTGGTCTGTTTCTTTTTTGCTTGTTAAAAACATCTAGAAAACAAAATGGAGATTAGTGTTTCAAAACAATTGGGGCAAATTGGGGCATCATCACTATGTATTTGCTGATTCAATAGAAGGTTTAAGGTTGAAGATTTGACATTTGAAGGAAATTTCTTGAATCAGTAATGGTTACTTGTTTCCGGCATCGTTAGCGTATGAGAGGAGTTGGCTCCAGTATGAGAGGGTATGACATTAATAGGACGATAGGTATTTTTTAAGTAAAAGGAAATGGATAGCAATTTAAACTACGAACAGACAAATATATCATTACTAATTTTTTAAACTAAAAGGAAATGGATGGCAATTTCTTAAATAAATATTGTTATTTACCATTTTCATGTTGTCACAATGTTGCTTTTTGACATATGCCACAATTACTGTTGGATTGTAGTACCGAAATGGAGCACTCACAATCGCAGTCGACACCTTCGAAACATTTGCGTAAGCATGGTGGTAAACAATCTCAACAGCAATCCGCAAATGTGCACAAAGCAAATTGGGACTCTGACACGGTGCACATGTTCTTGCAACTTGTTATCAAAGAGTTGGACTCAGGTTTCAAGGGAAGCTTCCATACAATGACAATGCACAGATACAGGGCTGTCACCAAGGCCTTCGAGGAGCGTACACATAAGGTCCATGATGTGAAGCAACTGCAAAACAAGTACGTGTTACTGGAAAAGGATTGGTAGCCATGGTCACGCCTGATGGACAGCAGGCATGGGCCAACTGGCATAATTTACAATGAAGTAACTGGTTTGATACAAGCATTCGACGACTGGTGGGCCCATTATGATAAGGTAACAATTCCACATTCTTGTTTCTAACATCCAACGTGATAGTCACGCATATGTTACAATATATATTTTTAAAAATTCTTCATTAATATTTTAATGTGACCAAAAACAAGAACTAAACCTGGTTAGACACCTACTTTTCACCCCAACAACCATTGTTATACTTGCCAAGTTGCCAAGTTGCCAAGTTGTCCGAAATGAAATGTAAATAAAGATTTCATGATGATTGATGGAGAACTTTAATAAAACATTGTAATTTTTATTTTTTAAAAGTTTTTTATTTGTCCTCATAATTTTGTTTAGGAAAAATATTTTTAAAAAAATTTGAGTTGTAATTTTTTTTTTCCTGCTTGGTATAAAAGCATATAATCGATGTAGATGTGAAATGAATTCAAATGAGCATTTCGTCTATATTTCTTCTAAAGTGACACGTGTCAATCAAAGAAGAGTCAACACTTTGTATTGTGATTTCCTATGTTTGAGAAAAGGTTGAAGCGAAGGTACATGGGAGAGAAACTAGTTTCAAGTTCAATGATCAACTTCATAAAGAAAAATTATATCGATCCCGAAATTATTATTATTATTTTTTTCAGCAGTGCTATATCTACCAAATTTTACTCTATAAACTTTTTAAATGACTTGGCAAAAATGACTATAAAGTTTTAAAGGAAGAGAAGAGTGTAGGAATGTGAATCATTAATTTAACATTTTCTTGTCACGTCATTCGAGAGGTTTATGGAAGAAAATTATGTAGATGAAGTATTTTTCTTTTTCTTTTTCTTTTTCTTTTTCTTATCATCAAAATTTATTGTTTTAATTAAAATGTTTATATTTAAAATGTAAATGTAAACAGTGCTTGCGTTTATAAATACAGACATTTATATGTGGTTTCCTGAATTTTCTTGAATTTTGTGCTTTTTATCGACAATTTTTTTATTTGAAAATGAAGGCTTTTTGGATTTTTGGGCGTTTTGTTAATTTATACCTTTGATGTTTTGCTTTGTTGATTTGAAAAATGTGGGCAAATAAATGAAGATTAAATCCAGAATCTTTGCTTTGGGAATTGAACATTTGAATTTGAATGTGTATGAGTATGTCTAATAGTCCTATTTGGTTGAGTTAGGTGGGAATTCATGGACTAATAAGCTAAACAAAAGGGATACTATGTCGAAGAATTGTTCTGGGTTTTGTGTTATGAGTTTTCTACATGCTTGCATTTTGCTCATCCAGTGGGTTTTTACAGGATCAGATTTATAATGTAGAAAATTCCACATGTGAATTCATCCGATTCCTAATGGGGTTGTCTTGCATTTGAGGTCTTCTTGTATGTTTTGCGATCAGAGCTTATCGTCATCTATTTACACAAACACCTACTTGTGTGATGTATTTATCTCTGCTTTGCTTCCTTATTTGATTTTTGTTTATGAAGATTGAATGTTCGAATCAGGAAATGTGTGTAGATTAACTCATCAAATGACATTCATTTTTCTTTTATCAATGGGATCTTTTTTGGCCATTTTATCCATTTTTCTGTTATTGATATAGACCTGAAATCTATTGTTATTTAGTATTTAAATTCTATTGCACGTCCTTTGTTTTACCAAGGCATTGTTTTGATGATAGAAAATTTTGGTAATTGTAGACTAGTGGTTCATACTATTCACACTATTTGGTTCCTCTTTTTTAGATAATTTTTTTAAAATTGTAAGGTTTTTGTTTGGTTAGTCAGAAAATCTGAAAAAGCTTTCAAAATCACTTTTTTGGATTCTTTTTTCAAAATCTCTCTTTGGTTCATCTTTTATATTTTGATATAAACATGCATCATGGCTGTTGTGTTTCTCCTCCTTCCTTGTTTTAAGTTATGTTTACATGTTTTGGTTTTTCCTAGATTGACAAGAATGCACTGAAGTTCAAAACGAAACCGTTTGAGCATATGGACCTAATGCGAAGGGTGTATGGAGGTGCAACGTCAACCAGGAAATTTGCATGGACACCAGGGGCAGCGTTCGAACCTGTCGCCACCGAGGACAATCCTTTGCTGGTAGACGAAGAAGACTGCGAGGACAGTAGTGGTTTGCCCCTTTCCAGCCATCCGCGCAGCATGAACACACTATCTACCACACTTGTGCACAAGAGGAGGACACCCCGGTCACTGTACATGCTACGTCATCGGCAATTCACGCTGATGACACACCTACGAGTGGTGGGAGCAAATGCAAATTCAGTCGCACAACACACCCACAGCGGAAAAAAGGGCAAAGTGAGGAAGCATCGCTCTTGGCGAGTAGCATGAAAAACCTTGCATCTTCAGTTAAATTACAACAACAAGAAGTCCGCGTGCATTATGAGTATGGAGATTCGGCCTCGGACTGCATTCGCAAGTGTATGGCATGGTTGTACTCCCTACAAGGCTTGGACCCGCAAGACCCACTAATCCCTTATGGTTTGACGCTAATGGACAATCTGGCAAATCAAGCAATATTGTTGCAGATTCCGACGGACGCGACAGTCATTACTTGGTTGCAAATGAAGAAGTCCCATAATATGGGTGGCCCATCTGCGCCAACTCACAGCCTCGGAATGACTGGATGGTTCTGACGGCTTTAGTCACCGGAAAGGGTTCATGTTTCATTACTGTCCTGCATTAGTTTTCTACCATGTTGCTACCTCCTATGTTTGTTTTACATTTTTCCCCCTGCCAACAACCCGTGAGTGTGTGTATTTTCTTTTCCTTCCCTTACAAACAGATTCGACAGTGGCTGTAGGCTTTTTTAATTATGGAATCGGTGTGTGATGTGTTGGATGTTGTATTACTTTTTATGCAGCAGGCACGTGATTTGCTGTGTGTTTGTCAACTTGCTTCAATATTGTCTATTTGTGAGAATCTGGACATGTGCTACAATTGTAGAGCAGAGCTTTTTCATTAGGTAGGTTGCTTTGTGATGTAATGGATGTATCCCTCACATTACTGCAGTAGCAACGTGAACACTGTTGTGTTTGGCAACTTGTTGACAATTACTCTACTTCAATTATGGGAATATGGACGTGTAACTTCTCCACATGAAGAAGAAGAAATAAATCAAATATATAATAAATACTGGATAAATGAGACCATAACACAACCTATCAAAGGCTTCTCAATTCAGAATATGTGCATGATGCCACAAAGCAAACCAACCAACTCCTCTGAATCACCATCTAATATTAGCCATTCCCTCTGACGGGGTTCAATGTGATACAAAATTTTCCATTCCTTTCTTCAGACTTCTATATGGTCCGTCTTTAAGTGATCAAATTAATACAAAAAAATATTATCTTTTGGGGGTTTTCAAGAGAGCAAGTATCTCGACATCGTCATTGTTTGTTTCGGCGACAAGCTGAATTGGGGTTTTACCTTCTTTGTCAAGAGCTTGTGGATCAACTCCCTTGTGCCACATTGGTAATTAACCAGAGTAAGACATTAACAAAATGTAACGAGATAAATCATACAGTAATCAAAGATGACTTCAGAAAGTAGAGGATGATTACTAAGGTAACAACCTCTGAATAAATAACTACTGAACAACTCCCGTGCTTATGGAAATCTGTAAGTGGTCTAATATGTAACAATGTTTAATGAAAAAAAAAAAAGTAGACCCGGTTTAATTGGATGGGGGTATGGGAGGAATAAATTGGGTATATACCTAAATTTTGGCACAAGTAAAAGAAGAATTTTAGGGGGGAAATATGCAAAATACTGAATGTCAAAAACATATTATCTCCAGATAGCTTATGAAGCATACGTTCCAAAAATAGTGTTATGACTACCAAGTACTTACCCAGTATGGGTACACATATTGATACAGCTCCACGCTTACCATTGCATAAAATATTTTTAATTTAATTTTTTGTTTTAAATGCACCTTACTTAGATGTATTTAAAAAGTAAAATTTTTGAAATGTAAAAATCATACCAGAACAAGCTGTCTAGTTTATTATCATGGCTGCACAAAATATTATTTTGTGCACATTATTAAATTTTTTTTGGTTCCCACAAAAAAGAGAATCAAACATGTAGGCACCCTTGACAAATTGTTGAATCCCTTACATCACAAAAAGCTACGCACATGAAACAAAATGGCCCCCACAACCTTGGCCATTATATTCTTCCTCTCTACAGTGTTTTTTTCCTTCTTAGTTCACAGTATGGTTTTCTCTCTGTCCCTCTCTCTCCATCTACGTGGAACTTGTTTATTTCCTTGGAATTTTTTCAAGTTTTTCACATTTTTCGTTCTTATATTTCCAAATGGCAAATGACGTAGGTCCGAGTCACCGCGTGCAACATGGTATATCCCGGGAAGCTATTGATAAAATTGCGAGGGAAATGGTGGTCGAAACTGATCACAACTTGGTAGAAGCATGGAGTAGTGCGGCAAGATATTATTACAACCATTATCACAAAGTCTCTCGAAATACATCAATACTTTCGGGACGTTTATGGATGTTTGAGTTGTTTAACGGCCACCAAGGCCGGTTTGAAGATGCTATCAGTATTTTACAACCAGTGTTCTTGTTGTTATGCGACTCTCTTCACAGTTTTGGATTGACGTTGCTGCAGCAGGAGCATGGCGTTCCGCTAGAAGAGAATGTAGCCATTTTTATTTGTGCGTTGCAGGGTCTATCTTGGAAAAATTTGCAAGAACGATTCCAACACTCAAAGGAGACATTGTCACGCAATTTTCATGAGGTAATGCAGGTTATGATACCATTTACATCGGTTCACAGTATGAGTCTTACGCCCGAACAAGTACAACAAGGGGGCCATCCACATTTACGGTCGCAGCAACGGTACCGGCCATTCAATGTGACAATTTCCATAAATGTGCAAATTTTTGAAAGTGTAGAAAAAAAACCATGATTAAGTTATGTTAATTTGTAAAAATTTGGTGCGTTGCGTAGGACTGCATCGGTGCATTGGACGGGGCGCACGTGATGGCTTGTGTCTCGCAAGAGTACGCCACATCAAACTATGGCCGGAAAGGCGTGCCGACACAGAATATAATTGCTGTATGCGACTTTAATTTGTGCTTCACATTTGTCTCTGCCGGTTGGGATGGGAGCATGCACGACAGCTAGGTTTTGCACTACGTGACAACCGAGCCGAAACATCGCTTCCCGCACCCCGCACCAGGTAAAAAATATTAAACAGAAATATGAATGCGTAGAAAATATAAATATAAATATTTTCAATAATGTATTTTCTTGGCAACAAAATTGTGAAAATTATTGTCTTTTTTTATTTTTTTTATTTTGTCAACAAAATCAGTTGTCTAATGTAGTTTATTTCCCATTGTTCAAAATTTTTGCAAACAAATTAAAAAAATGAAACAAATGAAGATGAAAAGTTTTGAAAAATAATTATGTCACGACCCCATTCCGCCCCTAGTAGAATGGTGCCGTGATGGCCAGTAATCTGAGATTACCGAAGGCCAACTTACAAGGTTCACACACAAACAGAGTATACATATGGGGCTTACAAGTGCGGAAGCAATAAATTTAAATCTAAATAGTCCACAAAAGCTGTGCGTAGGTCAAATGAAATGTCATACATTCGAACATGGTCTTACAACTTGAATACAATTAAAATAGAGTACATTTTACATCTTAATCAAAAGGCTTCTCAAGCCGACATATATAAAAGAAATGAAATACAAAGCCGAGAAGCATAATCTTCAAGATGTTGCAAAACATGAATCCAAAAACACATCGGCAAACACATGTAGGCGTCTCCGCCTTCTTGCTCGTCACCTACATATATATATATATATAGAGGGTGAGCTTGGATACTCAGTGAATGATATTAGAAATAAAGGTTTGCATGAATGATATTCAAGATCTCTTTTCAAAACAATGCATGTATATCCCATACAAAATCAAGGGATGAACCAAGTCCATCTATCAAGTCTTTGAAGATTTCAAGGGATGCTTACTAGCATCAATATAATACAAAGGATGACATTCCGGACAAACCCATGCGGAAAACCGTCAGTGGCAAGACAAGGGTACAGTTGCATTATAGTCCCCGGCACTAAGGACTTTCAAGACAAGGGTATCATTGCATTATAGTCCCCGACACTAAGGACTTTCAAGTCAAGGGTATTGTTGCATTATAGTCCCCAACACTAAGGACTTTCTAGACAAAGGTATCGTTTCGTTATAGTCCCCGACACTAAGGGCTTTCTCCAAGAATGTCATCAAAGCAAATATGGTACATAATACTAAACTAGGAATAATCATTCATGATCAAATACTTTTCCAAAACAAGCAAAACAAGGCTTTCATCAAAACTTGATAACATAACTTTATTAAAAATACCACTCACATAGCTCTTCGGGTGTGGGGGTTTCAAGCAAGGATCCAAGGCCTACAAACACATAAAAACTCCCATTGAATGCATTTCAAGAAGACGAGAAGAGATACTCAAGGACGGATATGAAATGCAATGATCTCGGCATTCTTTAAAAACTAAGTCAAACCAAAACAAGACACTGCCTCACATCTCGGGAAAACAGGCTGGGTACTAACCAGGCCTAGGCCGAGGTCCCACACCTCTTGGCCGAGGTGTGTTCCCGACGACCACACTCAAGGAAATGAAGTCTGGGAAAATCTAGGTTTCGCTCTTGAAGAACATGAACATGAACATGAAGAAGATGAATGCAAAGATCATAACTTGTTATTACAAAATCTGAGATTTCATGCTATGAGTTCAAAAACATGAACCTAGGTACCCATACTTAAAGGTTTCAAGAAAATAAACACAAAACAAGAGGCTTTGCTGTGAACTTTTGGATCAAAACAAGACTTTCTTTCAAGAACTCAAGAACACCATTTTCTCTTTCTGAAACCAAACTTTAAACCAATGCATGGCTCATGAATCATGTTAGATCATGCAATGCAGCTAGATGAACATAAAGAATCACAAGAGCAGATCAAGAATCTAACCTCAAGATACAAATCTAACGGTTTGATCTCTAAGAATCAAGCTTGAAAGTCTACTCACTCAAACTAAAGCTTCTTCTTCTTCCTAGAGCTTCTATCTCTAAAAGGCAAAGATATGATACAAAATGATATGCTCCCTTGGCTGGTTTCAGACTTAACCCTCAGCT
Source organism: Camellia lanceoleosa (assembly GCA_025200525.1). NCBI lineage: Eukaryota > Viridiplantae > Streptophyta > Magnoliopsida > Ericales > Theaceae > Camellia > Camellia lanceoleosa. Next base: position 190,381,969 of record CM045762.1, on the reverse strand, counting down.
GGGACACGTGGCAGGGACTGGTTGGGTTTTCCTCAAAAAGGTGGCTGACAGACATGACAAGAACATGACAATGAGTGTTCAACAAGTAAGGCGGTATGGGCTCTCTGGCAAGGCAATGACATCGGGTGGAATCATCGGCTCCGGCAAGCGAGGTCTCAGTGATCTCAGCTAGGAAGGACAACACTTGGCCAAGCTGTGCCACACCTCAGCCTAGATGTGCCACACCTCGGTCTAGGTCATACCTGTCCAAGAACAAGATCACTAGGTGCAAGGATAGCATCTCGGCCTAGATAACACACATCTCGGCCTTGGTGATGAACACCTCGGCCTAGATGATGACATCTCGGCCAATATGCCGAGGTGGGGGTAGAGGTCAACCAAAGTGGTTCCAAGGTGACCCTAGGTGCGAGAGGTGTAAAGATGTAACCTAGGCTCAAGATGACCTCGGCTAGACTCACCAGGAAAGGGACAAGACTAACAAACAATTTCACATAAGTACAAAGCAAGACATGAATCTTATGCTAGGTTAAACAAGTCAAAATTCACTAATGAAAGCTTAGCATAACAAGTTCATGCAGATGCTCATGCATAAGGCTGAGGCGGGGATGAGGGTCACTACAAATTAAGTGGTAAATAAGAATGTGAAAATGAAAACGAAATGTTATAATTTATAATTTAAATTAATAAAAAAATAATTGGAAATAGAAATGCTGTTAATGAAATACAAAGTAATTAGAAAAATAATTTCGTAATTGGAAATATAATTTTTCACAACAAAAGAACTTCACAATGAAATAGTAATTGAAAACAAAAATGGAAAAAGAAAAAATTACTAACGAAATAATTGACAACTCTTAATTCTTATAAATTGAAAAAGAATTAATTCTTATAATTCGTAGAAAATGCAGTAATTGGAAATGTAATTTTGCACAACAAAAGTAATTGCGAAGAAGAGTAATTGAAAACAAAAGGTCTTAACAAGAATAATTCATTATTAGACGAACAAAAAACTAAGACAAGTTAATTGAAACATAATTTAAGTGGTAAATAGTAATTGAAAACAAAATTGGGATAAGAACAATTTTTATTAATGAAAATGTAATTGTCATAAAAAAAATTAATTATTATAATTCACAAATATAATTTTTGAGAACAAAATAAATTGGGAAAAGGAGTAATTGAAAACAAAATTGGGAAAAAATTAATTTAGTAATGAAATTATTCAACAAATTTATTATTATTAACAAAAAAAATTACGAACCAAGACAAGTTAATTGAAGAATAATTTAAGTGGTACACAATATTGTCAAATTGAAAATGAAATGAAACAAATTTTGCAAGGAAATACTATTTGGTGGATAGCAGTTACAGCAACAAGATAGGGTACCTAGCCCCCTACAAGGGGTATAGGTATCACCAAAATGCCCATCGAAATCGAACACTGCAGAATCAGTTCGAAATGTTCAACAAGGCACATTTGTCACTGCGTAGTTGTATCGAGCGGACATTCGATGCTTGAAAGTCTAGGTGGGGGGCATTGCGGAATATGCAGAAGTTAAGCTTTTCTAATCAGGTTACGTTTGTATGTGTGTCGATGGCGTTACATAACTTCATACGCCGACGTAGCGAACTTGATGAGGTCACGATGGCTATCCCAGACAGTGATGATTACGTGGCCCCCAAATGCCCGACCACAACGAATACACACAGGTTGCTGATGTGATGGAGGAAGGGGACTCCGACCCTACAATGGCCGTTGTAAGAGCGAACATTACGAACGAACTCGTACGACAAGCGCACCGGTAGGGGCGAATTGGAAATACAAGAATATTGGTTGAAGGTTGTTAATATTTGTAACTGAGATTCATATTTGTAAACATGTTTGGTTTTAATAGTTTCATGTCTTTCAAAGCGTAGACATTTTCAACAAAATGTATTTTTAAAGGAAGTATGTCCACTAATTAACATATATAAACATGGGGGAAGTTTTTGCAATATCTTTTATAATAATTTGTTCTCAACCTGGCATAAAAAAATTATTTCTAGCCATTGGTCAGAAAAAAAACAAAAACATAAAAAGAAAAAAAATCATGACTGGGCATGTACGTGGTTTATCTTTTTTTATTCACATGTTATGATATGAATTCCCAAAAATACAGAGTAGACCTACAATAACAACTCAAACAAAATAAGGAAAAAAAAATAAAAAAGTTATATTTCGTACAAGTGGAACACTGTGCGTCTGTGTTCCACTCGTTTCTAATTTTCGGACAATAATGGAACAATTGCAACCTCTGCTTGACATGCACGGAAAACAAGGAAGTCACTTTCTCTTCGTCCAGCTGTGTCAGTATGAAGGGTAAAATAGTCATTTCTGTTGTTCTAATAATATTTTATTACACATTTATTCGTAAAAAGTCAAAAAGTTAACCTAAACCTCCATATTATTTTCCTCAACTTTTTAGTCTAAAAAGACAAAAAGTGCATTTATTTAGGGCATCCCAAACAACCCCTTAGAGTCTTAAATTAGTATGAGGAACTAAATTCTTTATCTTAAGGTTATGATGAAATTCTGATCAAGTAATTGGCGTAGTTTATATTTAGTTTTGTAGAATTTTAATTGATTTAGGTATTGTTATATAATTCAAATTTTTGTGCAAATAATGTTTTATCAAATTATGTGTTCACTGGTTATGAATACATGTTATACAATTGTTTTTACTGCTTATATATTAAAATTATTAAATGAGTCACACCTAGTAGGGGTATTCGCGATTCGGTTGCAGTCGGAGAACCTTTATTTCGCCATCCATTTGCCGGATTGGCAAATTAGAAAAAATCAATCTGCATCCGTCTGCTGGATTGACGGATGTAGATTGAGCGGACTGGCGAATTGACAGATGGATGCGAATTGGTTTAGCGGTTTAAACTTTTATAAATTTTGAACATAATATAACTAGACAACATTTTTTTTGTTTTGATAACAATCCAACTCAACATAACCAAAAGATTATAAAGTAAATTGTCAAATACCAATAATAAATAGTTTTTTTTAGGTTCCCTAATATTAAGATTTTATAGCATAAAGGACATTTATATTTTCATAATGTCTAAAGTCCCTCAACATTGATCCAGAGAAATTTTAATGCAGAGAAATTCTTCCCAGAAAAATTCTCTCTAGAGAAATTCTGAACTTTCCAAATAATTTCTCTAGGTTTAAACCAGAGAAAATTCAAATTTCTCTGAGTTCAAATTAGAGAAAATTGAACAACACGGAGAAAATTAAACCCAAAAATCCAAAACCAGTAATACAAAACCAAAACTCCAGAGAAAATTCATACAATTTCCACATCCAGAGAAAATTCTGATCTAGAGAAATTTTGGAAAGACTAGAGAATTTCTCTTAGTACTGGGTTCAATGTTGTTTGTTATTATGGTTGAGAGAATTTTCTCTAGATCAGAATTTTCTTTGTATTTTTGACCGAACTAGAGAAAATCCCTTTAAAACTCACATTAAATCTATTTCAATACAACCATTACAATTCAATTCAAGCTCCTTCAATAGCAACAATGGCTGACACAACCACCAAACTAATCTTGATCATTGCAATTGGCATTTACATACATTTACTTACAAATAGATTAAATACATACATTTGCTTCTGTGATGAAATCTCTATTTTTATGTTTTTGGTTTCACTTACCCATAACAATTGAAGAATAAAAAAGTGGTGTAAATCTTTATTGGCAACATCGAGAAAAGCTGATTAACAAATCGCTATCTCTATCGTATATATAACATAGAGATAGGAAGAAAAATATGTATACAAGTTATGCATATATATATATAGAAAAGAAGAAGAAGATGATGAATCGATACCAAATCAACGGATTCTTTTTGATCCCCTCAAGACTGATTCCTTTAGTGTCACGATCCGCTCCCCGTACCCAAGGGTTAAGCATCGTGATGGCCAGTAACTGAGGTTACCTCCGGCCAATTCTTTAACAAATCAATAAACGCAAGCGGAAGAAATATTTAAATGAGGGTACCAAAATAATCACTGGAGCTTCTATTTTTATTTCAAAATTATTGACCCCTAAACTTTTAATAATTCTATTATTTTACAGAATTACACATAATAATATATAATAAATTATATATTTTCCGAACTGAGATTAAATACTATTAGTATAAATTCTACAGAATAATTAAAAATCTGGGTTGTTACATTTAGTCCCATCCCACCAAGGACTTCTCCTACTTCATTCTCTGGAACTAATGCCAAGTTGTGTAAGTCCCTCTCTCTCATCTCTCTCTCTCTCTCTCTCTCTCTCTCTCTCTCTCATATGGGCCTGAAAAGCAGTGATAATACTCAAACTTGGAACACATAGGCATACCATTCTCGAAGGACTAAGCAATGAGAGTGTTCAACTCGATTTGGAATGCATAAGATTGGGCAACACAAGGAGGCTGAGTGAAGACAAACTGGACCAACTCACCATTTGTGGCCACCTACATGGGCTTTTAAATTGATGCGTATGAGTGCCCTATCATGATGACGGACACAAACAATGCACGACGGCAGAGTGGAGATGGTTGTGACGAAGGAGATGATTGATTTTGTGAGGCTGTTAAAGGATAAGATTGACAAGTTTAATGCTTTCTTCGTTAACAAAGAGGAAGAGCAAAGAGAGGGAGAGGCCAATTTGATTTGAGAAAATCAAATTTCTCTATGATATATGGGTGTGGGGTTGAGGGGCCGTAGACATCATAAAATAATATTGTGGATCTCTTCTATTACTAAAAATGGGAGATGGACGACCTTAGACTAATTTTCCCTAATGAATACATATAAGAAAATCATGCATTATCAAAACTTTTTCATTATTTTTTTATTCAAAAACTATTTAATTTGATTTTTTTTTTTTTAAAATGACAACATTAAGCCTTATATTTTCCACACAAAAATACCAAATATCAACACTTTCCATTTGATAAAAGGATTTCCAAATTGAAAATACAACAAAATATCTAAACTCTTTTTCAACTGAAAATATAAATAGAATATCTAAATAAATTGAAAACACAAAATTTTACAAATTATTAGGAGTGCTTGCCATTTGGCTGTTCAATTGCGGCCACAGAAACCTCAAATCCATCATCCGTCCAAAACTAGGTGAATTGAAAAAAATGGTCACAAAAAATTATTTTTAGCGACAATTTTATTAAGACATATTTTCAATAAGATTTGATGAGAATTAAGTCTAACTATTAAGATTTATTGGTAGTTATACACTCTAAACTTTCCTACTCTCCCTTTCTCTTTCTTTTCTTTTCTTTCTTTGTTTTTCCTCAGCCTTTCGTTGCTCTTGTGTTTGTTGTGTAACTTTGCCTTGATTGTTGCCTCCATTTATAGGCAATTCTCTGGAGAAACAAACAAAACGAAGTAAGAGAGGTGATGGAGTAGGTGAAGTTTTGTTGTACAGTAAATTAGTGTGTACTTTTTAATATAATAATGTATAAAATATTTAAAATATATTTTATTATATGTATATAATATGGCACAAGGGTTTTTGAAAATGTCTTAAAATGTCTAAGAGATACATTTTGTATCAATGGGTCAGATTGTCCCATCTAAACTTCAACGATTGAGATTTCTTCATTTCCCACCCACTCTTTGTAAATTGAAGAAAATCTCTTTCTCCCTCTATACCTCCATCAGAGCCCATCATGTGTGGGATACTCAACCATAGTCCCTATTCATTTCTTCTTCCTCCCTCGCTCTGATTCAGCCAATACTCTTTCATTCTCTCTCTTCAATTCCCTATCAAAGCCCAACCCTTGCCAAAGACTCAACCTTGAACCCCCTATTACTCTCTTTAATTTCGCTTTTCCTTCCTCCCCCTTTCTGCCATCTCAATCTTCATCAACAATGGTAGGCCAAACTCCCTATTCCACCACAATCGACATAACCTTTTCAGCCATAGGAGAGAATTCGAAAAGAGCCATTGCAAAAGGGAAGATTTCGTTGGACCACCACCATCTCTAGAGAGATCGATACTCCATCGTTGTCAACATTCAAAGAGATCCCAAACAGGTATTTTAATTAGTTAAGGATTGTATATCTATTTAGAAATATCTTTATTGGGCTATCGGTGGAGGATAACTATGATTGTTGTAGACATTGCATAGGGATTAGGATAATTAAAACTAATCATTTAACTATGTCATTGAATATGACGGTGTGTTGAGACATTGAATGTGTGTAATTGAATGTCATTGAATATGATGGTGTCTTTAAATACATTGTATATGTATAATGTTCTGGGAGGAGAAAGGGTATGTACTTCATGTTTTGGGAGGAGATAGAGGATGGGCTCTATTAAAAATTAAGTTAGCCGGAGTGTCTGTAACGCCCTCAAAATAAACCCATAATATATATAACATTGACATGCATTAATAAAAGAAAACAAATCATTATCTCATTCATCAGAGTATTAATATTGAAAACATTACATGTAACATCAAAAGTAAATGCCCTATAGGCTTACATCTTTCCAAGCCAACACTTGGACACAAAATGTAAGTACTAACTCAACTACAAATTAAGCACTTAGCTTCAATGTTTACATGTAATATCAAATAAAAACAAATAACTAAAAACAAGTCTTCAAAGTCCAAATCCGTCCAAGCTAAGTCCTTGGAGGTAGCATATCACCTGGACCTGAAAATGATGTTCCCGTATAGGGTGAGCCACAGCCCAGTAGAAATATACTAAACCAAATATAAGCATTGAATAAAGCAATAGCATTCAATAGATGGTTAACACAACTATTCACTTCACCAACATATAGTTTCATGACATTAATGTCTATGACACGTTTCACTTTCCATTATTTATTCAACTTTCCGTTTATATCAATATGGCTCAGAACCTGGCCAAACTATAACAGTGAACTAAATATCACACTAACATTTCTTCCTATAGCGATCCCGGTTTCCCTTTTCTTTATTTGTTGCATCCGAACTCGGTTCCGTGAAGTTGGTTGTTGTTTATACCTCGTTTGCATCCTTTACTCCTTGTATTTGAGTCTCGGGTTGTGTTGGGAAGGTTTGGAACAGGTTGATTGAGCTTAGAGACCAAAAACAGTTACCCAGATTATGGTTTCTCCGCTCGAGCGGGGGTTTGGATGCTCGAGCGGGAGTTTGTGAGTGCCGCCGAAGGAGTTGGACGCCGAGCGGGGACTGTCTGCAAAGTTCTCGAGTGTGCATCCGCCGCCGGGATTAGCCGCCGAGCGGAAGAGTGACGCCGAGGGGTTTCTACGCTCGAGTGGGGCGACTGGTATAAGGTTCCGAGATTCAGCTTTTTGGCTCACTTTTTCACCCTCTCTCTTACTTTTCCAAAAAGCCATTTGAGAGCTCCTCTCTCTAAAACCATAACTTCTCTCTAAGTATTGATCTAGCTAGGGTGTTTTCCTCACCTTTGGTCTTTACAAAAGTTGGGTTGATCGTTGAGGGCTTTACTTTGATCCGAAAATTTCAAGTTTTGGAGCACGTTGAGTTTCGTCATCTTCTTCCCTTGAGCTCCGAATTTGAGGTAGGGATTCCTACTCACCATTATGGTCTTCGACATAGATTATTGGTAGTTTTGATAAAGTGTTGAAGTTGGTTGATTTTGGGACTTAGGGTTTCAAAATGGTATAAACGAGGGTTTGTTATTTTGATTCTTAAACATGTATTTTGGGTCTTAAAATGATGATTTGAGTGTTGATTGTTGATATTTGAACCTATGGTTAATATTGAGAGTTGGGGGAGAAAGCCCTAATTTGTGTATTAATTAATTGATATAATTAAATTTGAGAAAGTCATGGCTTTGTGAAATCGAAGTGAATATAATGAAATTGGCTCATTATTAGATGGACTAGTGGAGTTGGATTTATTTATTGCTCATTTTTAAAAATGTTGATAATTTTATCTGTTGGAGCTTTTATTATCTGTTTAGAAATAATTGTTTGGGCTACCAGTGGAGGGTAGTTTTGATTGGTGTAGACAATGCATGAGGATTAGGCAAACTAAAACTAATCGAATAGACGTGTCATAGAGTATGACTGTTGAATGAATACATTAACTTTATGTATTGATTGATTATGTATACTACCAATGTGTATATATATGTTGTTTTGTGTGGGCGGTTTATTGGAAGAAAGGGGCTGGACCTCTAAACCAAACGGTTTATTGGAAGAAAGGGGCTGGACCTCTAAATCGAATGGTTTATTGGAAGAAAGAGGCTGGACCTCTAAACCGAACGGTTTATTGGAAGAAAGGGGCTGGACCTCTAATCTGGAAATTGATACAGCTCATATGCTTATCTATTGAAGTGTTGATACAGCTCATATGCTTATCTGTTGAAGTGTTGATATAGCTCATATGCTTATCTGTTGAATTGTTGATATAGCTCATATGTTTATCCGTTGATTTGTTGGTATAGCTCATATGCATATCTAATGGGAAATGCGAAATATTTAACATGAGTTACTGTCTCATCTAGGTTGTTGGCTAGGTTCTGAGCCGTAGTTGAATTGTGAATTGGATAAGAAATGGAAAAAATGAAATGAAACATGAATGCAGTGGTCATGTAACGAAAGTGATGTATGAATTGGTTAATGTGAGTTAAACATTTATCAATTGCTAAAGTCTTAGTTATTGCTCATATTGTGTTTAGCATATCTCTAATGGGCGTTGGCTCACCCTATATGGGACATCATTTTCAGGTACAGGTAGCATGCCACCTCCAAGGACATAGCTTGGATGGAGATAAGAGTTGAAGACTCTTTTTGATTCATTTGTTTGTATTAAACATGTATACCAAGCCTTGGGCTTTCCTTGTATAGAGTTAGTACTCTTCTTTTTGTAACCAAGTGTTGACTTGGAAAGCTGTAAGCCCTTAGGGCATTTGCTTTTGTTGTTAACATGTAATACTGTTATAAGAACTACTCTGATGAATGGAAATGTGTTGATTTCTCTTATATCATTGCATGTCTAGAATGATGGGTTTTGTGTATTATTTTGAGGGTGTTACACTTCCAATATCAACAAAACAAATGAGACTAAGGCTCATACCAAAACACTTCCATACTTCCCGATTGATACACATTTTAGTGCTGTATCAACAACATGTAAAAACACTTCCAATATCAATAAGCACACATGTTAGTGGTGCTAATGGAGTCCATCCCCTATCTCCTCCGAAAATGGTTTGAGAGTCCATCCCCTATCTTCCCTCAAACCATGGAGTACATCCCCTATCTCCTCCCAAACAAAATGCATATACAATGTATTAGACACTTGTCATATACAATACTCAATCAATACACGATTTTCTCAGATTAATTCAACAGTCAAAATCAATGACTCAACCAATGTGATTAGTTTCAGTTTTCCCTAATCCACATGCAATGTCTACAACAATCACGACTATCCTCCATCGATAGCCCAAAACAGTTATTTCTAAACAGGAAATAAATGTATCAACAAGCATATACGCAACATTTTCATAGGTGAGTGATTAAACTATCCAACTACACCATTAAATCCCAAAAGTTCCCAATTCCATGAATTCAACTAAATTCACCAGTTTTTCCTAAATTAATTATACAAATTAATTTATTACAACACTAGGGTTTTTCCCAAAATTACCAAACAACCCCCAACATATCAAAATACCAAAACTCAGAACAAAACCTATAATATGGAGTAGGAAATCCCTACCTCGAAGTAAATAACCCGAATGGAGAAGATGGAGATGATGACCCAAAATCCAAAGTGCTCCAAACCGCCAAACTCACATATTAAAACGAAGCTCTCCACTCACTCTATCTTTTTAATAAAGAGCCTAGGGTAGAAACACCCTAAAACTAGATGAAACCTAAGAGAGAAGGTGAGTGGAGGGAGACAGAAGTCGTACCTAGGGTTTTGGAATCAAAAAGAATATTAAAAAATTGAATTTTCCCTACTGCTGCCTATTTAAACCTGACAGGCTCGCTCGAGCGAAGGATTAGTCGCTCGAGCGACCAGACATAAGAAAGCCTCGCTCGAGCGAAGAAAGTCTTGCGCGGGCCAAAAACTCGATGCTTCGCTCGCCGGCGAAGAAATGTTCGCTCGAGCGAAGAACTCGAAAACATACATCTCGCTCGCTCGAGCGAAGAAAAGCTCACTCGAGCGAAGAAACACTGCTCTCAGGTCCATACTAGACGCAATCGCTTGCTCGAGCTAAGAAGTCCTGGCTTGAGCCACCAGAAACAAAACTCAACTCTCGCTCGAGCGACCAAACCCTGGCTCGAGCGAAGGACCAAAAACAAAAGCTCACTCGAGCGATCAACTCCTCGCTCGAGCGAAGGTCCAAAAATCTGGACAGCAACACTTGGTTTTCAAACCCAACCAACTTGTAACAAACCTGCCTAACACATCCTATAACTCAAAAATAAGAAATTAAAGGATGACAACAACAATTTGATAACAACGGGATCTACGAAACATAAGTCCGGATACAACAACCAAAAGGAAAAGACCGGGGTCGCTATAGTGTCCAGGGTGAAAGTCCCGAAATCTTATGTATATATGGGTGCCGAACCCGCGGACGAAATTTTTGTAAAATGGCAAGGTTGAAGTGTCTATATGTTTGTTGTGTTGATTGAAAACTACTGAGTTATAGTCTCAATTGGGTTATTCAGAGAATTATAAACGTGGCCTATGAATTGAAATAAAATGAACTAGTTTGAAATGAATAAATGAGAATGGATCTAGATATAAATGTTGATATCATGTAACCATGTGAAGAAAATGTGTTTTGGTCATAAGTATTGAATACATATATTTGAATGTCTGCTTGTGTATTTTGATTGTTTGGTATTTATGTATGAGTAACCAATTTTGAAATGAATAAATGAGAATGGATCTAGATATAAATGTTGATATCATGTAACCATGTGAAGAAAATGTGTTTTGGTCAAATATATGTATTCAATACTTATGACCAAAACACATTCAATACTTAAACCAAAAACCATTCCTATAAATGTTGATATCATGTAACCATGTGAAGAAAATGTGTTTTGGTCAAATATATGTATTCAATACTTATGACCAAAACACATTCAATACTTAAACCAAAAACCATTCCTATAAATGTTGATATCATGTAACCATGTGAAGAAAATGTGTTTTGGTCAAATATATGTATTCAATACTTATGACCAAAACACATTCAATACTTAAACCAAAAACCATTCCTATAAATGTTGATATCATGTAACCATGTGAAGAAAATGTGTTTTGGTCATAAGTATTGAATACATATATTTGACCAAAACACATTTTCTTCACATGGTTACATGATATCAACATTTATATCTAGATCCATTCTCATTTATTCATTTCAAACTAGTTCAAAGAATTATATTAGAATGTGTTCTTAGTTTTTTACCCCACTGAATTAGATCAATCTCTCATAGGGTATTTGAATGTCTGCTTGTGTATTTTGATTGTTTGGTATTTATGTATGAGTAACCAACTTTGATTGTGTATTTATGTATTTTGATTGTTTGGTATACATATTGATAGATATGTATTGTGGGGATTGTGGAGCTGCATAACCCATTAGGATTTTTTTTTTTGTTTACATATGTGTATTTATGCAAAAGTTTTGGGAGTTTTAGAAATTGAAGGTAGTGGAATACTTAGAAAAATTAAAATTGGATTTATTTTTTATTTTTGGTTTGTGCTTGAATCTTGGATTTGGAGAGTGATTTGTGGAGAGAAAAGGAAAGTGGCTGGAAATATAAATTAAAATTGGGGTTTTTTTTTTTTTTTTTTTTTTTTTCTGGTTTGTGCTTGAATCTAGAACTTCCAACCTTTTCAATTCATGATATTTTTGTGGGTTTGGTTGTTTCTGATTACTTGAATTTGTTTTTCTGAATTTTTTTTGGAAATTTTTTCATTTTGTTGAATCTCAGATCATTTATTTTTGTGAATTGTGCATTGGTGTTGAAAGTGCAATTCATCAATTTTAAACCATAAACCTTTTTGACATCTGTGGGTGTTTGGTTAGGTTGGTCATTGTGTGGATTTCTATTTATAGTTTAGCTTCTGACATGGGTTTGATTTTGAAATGAGAAATGAGTTTTAATTTTTTAAATAAGTTTTGTTTCATGAAATGGGTTTCATTTTTTAAATGGATTTTGATTTCAGAAATGAATTTTTTATTTTCAGTTTGATTTCTGACATGGTTTTGATTTATGAAATGGGTTTGATTCTTTAATTGGAAATAGGTGTTGATTTCCTATGGTTTTGAAAAGCTTTTGATATATGAAATGGGTTTTAATTTATGATATTAGTTTGAAATGTTTGTTGTATGGGTGTATCTACTTTGACCTGTTGAATTTTTTTGTGGTCTACAATTGACTACATAATATGCATCTTTTTATTCTCTGTTTAATTTGCTTTTCAAGTTGTGGCACCGGTTGTCAAATTGGTTGTGCATTTGATGATGGCTAGAGTCACTTAGATTTATTTCTTATGAGTAAAGGTTTAATGTTATGAAAGTATTTATGTCATTTTACTTCTTCCAATATAAACGATGACAACTCAAAGTGAGATTTTTTTATTATTATTTCTATGTATAAATTTAATATCAAAAAATGTTTTAACTTATTCTTCATGACATGTAAGTAGGCACATTATGAGCTTGAATGCAAATTCTGATAGAGTTCTCTTCCATTATAATGGACATGGTGTACCAAAATCAACTGTTAATGGTGAAATTTGGGTATTCAATAAGGTTAGTATCTAATATGAAGTTATGATCATGTTCTTTTCTTTATCACTTCTAAAGTAGTGGTATTGTTTCTTAACTGTTCCTTTTGGTAGCTTCTTCTTCTTCTTTTTGTTTTTGTTTTTTTAAGTCTGGAATCAATACATTTTGGTACCAATCGGTGGTAGTAGATTGGCTTAGAGTGATGCCTACTCGGTACTCAACCATTGTCAATCTTCAACTAGACTCCGAAAAGGTATTTTACTTTGATTGTTTGCTAGATTGCACTCTCACACTTAAATTTTAGTTGGTTTTTCTGAAAGGAAAGCATTAGTTACAATAATTGAGAAGACCCATGGCGGTAATGGACCCATGGTAATTGGGTCCCCGATTGATACATTGTTAAGCTTACTCATTTTCGTTGTTATTTTTTCTCATTTGACAATGCCATTGTCTACTAAAAAGAGAAACCATTGTGTGATAGTGTATGTGTGCAGACAAGTGGAGTGAGATCAACCGACGATGCGAAGCTAAGATAAGTTCTATAGTAATTTCTATTTTTGTTTCCTTTTTTTTTTTTCAACTCTCCATTTCCAACCATATGCACTATCAATCTAATTTGTCATTACATATATAAATTAGGGATTTTAATCTCTAATTTGCTCATTTTATTTCATGTGATGTTTGTTATTTCTTTATGATTTTGGGGTTCTCATGTAGAGAGTTGTACTAAATATAATATTTATGTGGCCAATTGGCAGCTTGACAATAGGATTGAAGTTAGTTGCTTTTGTTGAGTCGATTTTTTGGATTCTAGGATTTTTCAAAGATCATTTACTCCAAGTGGGTAGATCAAGTACTACTAGGAGCACATCCTCCTTATTGTTCCTTTGCTAGGAGAAAATGTAGTATCACCGTAAATTGAGACAACTCTTCCTAAAAAGTTAATGTTTTAAACTTGGTCCCTAAACATAATGATAATCTCTTTGTTCTTTGTGTTATTTATTCTAATTTTAGGATAAATATTTTGTTCTTCGCAGACATAGCATTAGAATAATATTTTCTAATTAATATCAGAGATACATTTCATCTTAAGGGCTCAGATCAATCCTAATTAATATCTCACGGTTGACATCAATTTTCTTCCCACTCAAACACTCTCTCCCTCTCCCACCTACCCACGTCTCCTTCCCCATTCCCTCTTTATTTCTCTCTCTCTCTCTCCCTCTCCCTCTCTGTTACACGTCTCCTCCCATTTCCTCTTTGTCTCTCTCTCCCTCTCTGTTCTTCTTTCCTACCCTCCCTCTTGCCCTCAATTTACCTCTCCCTTCTCTCTCTCAAGTCGCAACCCTCCCACTAGGTAGGGTTTCCGATTGGAATCGCGACGCTTTGATTGGGTCATCAAGGCTAGGGTTTCCACCACCACCCACCGCCATTATCATCAACTTCCTCAAATTCTACATTGATATCATTTGTCTTCTTTTCTCTCTGTTTAACCCCATGGTACCTCTCTTTCTCTCTATGCTTCTCTATGCTTCAAGTAAATCGATGTTTGTTGGTGGAATTGAGGTAATGGTTTAAATCGATCTTTTTATTTATCATCGTTTCTGTTTCTGGTTTATTGTTTGGTGGTTGCCTAATTAGAACTATGGCAGAAAGTATTGGGTTTTTTTTTTTTTTTAATTTTGTCAAATGATGTTTTTATTGTGTGCAAAGGGTTTGAAGAGAACAATGACAATAATTAACACTGATTGTTTCTATTTTTGATTATTTGTTTTTATTGACTGATTAATAACACATTTTGTATAATAGTTAGTATAGAGTATATTCTATGGATTGGGGCATAGATACAAACAAAGAAGATTTTAGATCAAGTGGTAGAGCCAACTTGCTCTGGTTGAGTCATCCTCCATGTGGTCTGTTTTGTTTGCAGAAATGATCATGTTTTTGTATACTTCAAGGTTTGCTAGATCACAAATTGGGCTACATAGTATATGATAATATATGAGTTATTTACACGGACATCTCTAAATTATTAGAAAATATTAATTTTATCTTGATTTTATTAGTTTCTTCTCTATGTACAGAAAAGCATTAGCTAATGCATTATTTTTTTGTCCATTCTCTCTCTTCGGAAAACTCTTCAACTTATATACTCATACGCATTTTCATTTCAGTAGAAATTAACTTCAAATTCTGTGGATTGGGGCATAGATACATACAAAGAAGATTTGAGATCAATTGGTGGAGCCAGCTTGCTCTAGTTGAGTCATCCTCCATGTTTGTTGGTGGAATTGAGGTAATGGTTTAAATCAATGTTTTTGTTTATCATCATTTCTGTTTCTGGTTTATTGTTTGGTGGTTGCCTATTTTGTGGTTCATGGTTTATTGTTTGGTGGTTGCCTAATTAGAACTATGGCAGAAATTATTGGTTTATTTATTTTATTTTTTTTAAAAAAAAAATTTGTCAAATGATGTTTTTATTGTGTGTAAAGGGTTTGAAGAGAACAATGACAATAATCAACACTGATTGTTTCTCTTTTTGATTATTTGTTTTTATTGACTAATTAATAACACATTTTGTATAATAGTTAGTATAGAGTATATTCTGTGGATTGGGGCATAGATACATACAAAAAAGATTTTAGATCAAGTGGTGGAGCTAACTTGCTCTGGTTGAGTCATCCTCCATGTGGTCTGTTTTGTTTGTAGAAATGATCATGTAAATTTACCTTAGATTTTGTCTACTCCAAGGTTTGCTAGATCACAAATTGGGTTACATAGTCTTGGGTGTAAGACTCTTAAAACAGATAACTGTTTTTGTAAAAAAAACATGTCAATAACAATAAAAAGAGGAAAAGTGGTATACTTTGGATCAGGATAAGAGATCAAAACAAGTCTCAAATCCAAAGATTTCTATTACCATTTCTTGAAATGTTTATTCTTTGTGCAACAGTGTCATTTTTTGGGTGAGTATGTACAACAATGTCATGTCTGACTTTTTCAGCATTTCATTTGAAGGGTCAATTTTTGTGATTTTGTGCATATGGAATTGGTTTTTTGAAATGGGTTTGATATCTGAAATCTAAAAGTGGGTTTGATTTCATCTTGATTCTATTGCATCTCAAACTCAACCCATTTGTTTGAATGTGATGTATATATATATAGATATATATATATATATGTGCTTCAAGTTTTTTTATTTTTAATTTTAGTTGGATAAATTGTTGTTTGTTGGTGGAATTGAGGTCTTGCGGGTTTAAATTGATTTTTTTGTTTATCATCATTTCTGTTTCTGTATCTTGATATGTGCTAAGCTTTATTAATCTGCGTTTGAGTTGTTTGAGGTGATAAAATTGCCAGATTTGTTTGTACATGTAAATTAGAGAGCATTAAAACGCAGCGGATAAAATGTTTAGATCATACCTTTTAGCGAAGAATCTCGTGGGTAAATCACGTGCTTCTTGAATCTGGTCAATCAACCCAGCAATGGGGTGATATTACAATAGTGAATATCACCCACACAAACCACAGTGCAAATGGCTTTGATCGTTGTTTTTGGGAGAGAGTCAGAGAGAGAGGAGAGTTTGGGAAAAAAGGTTATGGGTAAAAAACCCCATAACGTATCTGATATACGTATCTGATTCAATATATTAGATTAACCATATAATCTGATATATAACCAATATCTATCTATCTATCCATATCTATTGATATGATAG
Source organism: Camellia lanceoleosa (assembly GCA_025200525.1). Classification (NCBI taxonomy): domain Eukaryota; kingdom Viridiplantae; phylum Streptophyta; class Magnoliopsida; order Ericales; family Theaceae; genus Camellia; species Camellia lanceoleosa. The sequence goes on along the minus strand of CM045762.1, from coordinate 190,365,438 downwards.
ATATAGATATCCTGAATGATTATCCAAATAAGTTTGAATTAAAATTCAAACTTACATGGATAAGGTTCAAGAGGTTCAGGCTCAAAAAGCTCAAAGGGCCATGCCACATGGGCGCCCAATTTCTAACATCTCCCACTCGCACATGAGTTGGCATGACACTGCCACATCTCTATCTCAATCTCCCAAAAATGAACAATCTCATACTAGCCAATGCACCGTGCGACTGCTGAGAACACCTGTATGTGGGAGCTCTATACTAGAAACTCAAAATGAGCCAGCATAGAGACATCAACCCAAAAGGAACAAAAATAGTGTCTCATATACCCCAGACCCATCTAATTACACCGGTCCAAAAAACATCTCTAATCCCTCAAAAAGAGCATGTTTGACCCTCTCAATTCTTGCAATATATTCACACTCAATCCGCTTCTCATACAGAGCGATGTGAGTTGCCGGCAGTGAATATACATCAGTGGTGTAATACTAGATGATCTTCCCTTTGCCCTCATGCCATTTAGTTTAGGATTGACCGATTTCCCAGTGATGTCCCTTAAGGCCGAATCATACATGACCGCAGCCAACATACCAAAGTAGCAGAACATCAACCCCTTACCTTATGACATAGTCAAAAGTCACAAAAGGGTACAAAAATGAAAGTCATATCAATAATGACACGTAAGACTCACACGGTGAGGAAACAGGGATCCATTCTCTCACCTCATTACTTGGTCGCCAAGCACATGTAGTATGAATACATGCTACGGTGGAGTAACTCTTCCAAAAGAGTGACGTCATACTCGATACACCGTACAGATATTAGTCTAGTCGCTTTCTAGCGCCTAACCCGAATTCTCTATTTGCTCGCCTTCTAGGCGCTAAATGAGATCTCGCATCTGGCTAATCATAACAGGCACAACATGGAAGGTGGGTACTAACATCCATGTTTAGTCCTTAACACGACCTCATCTTGGTTGTAACCAAGGCGACATACGTAGTGGATAATTTCAGTCTCTCTTGGTTCTAAACAAAAATAAACCACTAGTCTCATCCTTGTTCGCTCCCAAGCGCCAAGGGCGATTGCTCGTGTGAGTGAGCCAATCTTGCCTGCTGACATCATCATCTGCTAATCATTATGACACAAATCATAATAGTGTCAACATCCCATCATCTCATAACAAATAAGTGATCGATTTTTCTAAAAAACGACCATAGTCTACGCAATTATAGATTCCAAGTATAAGCCTTATCAGCACCTCTTGCGATAAGCATATACAACGAAATCCACCATTTGTGCCTCACATGAAGTGGTTCAAGATCACTACCTATTGCGCAATTACCTCTCTAAAGATGTTTTGGTGAGCAATTTGCGTTCATTCTTGATGCGCCCAACTAGCGCATTGAATCTTACAAGGAGCAAATTAATATACTACTAGCAAAGTATTTTATCCACAATCTAATGAGCAGGGTCAATGTCTAAACAACTCAGTTGATCATTTACCAAAGATAACACTTATCATGCCGAATACGCCCACATAGCGTACTTTTGGCTCCCACGACAAAGAAAAGATCAAGGAATATAGGTCATCTGTTTCTCGCAAAGACAATCCGAGGATACACTCAATAGCTAAGGCTCTGGCTTTTACCGATAGATAAGTCAATGGGTTTGCAATTTTGCATCTAGAATCATTCTAGGATATTCCTCATGTAAGTCATCGAAGGACAAAATAGGAATTCTCCCAAAACAATCCCTAAGGATCGTACATCCGAGCATATAAATTACATCACCCATGTCCATCATATCTAAAATAGAGGACTGCCCACCCTAGATGGCGACAACATTATAAATTCCTGGCTCATAATGACTAAGTAAGGAAAGACTTCTTTTGGACCATTGATCATGCCTCAGTGGTCTTCAACGATCATCGTTTGCCTATCATGGCTTGACGAAATCTAAGAACCACTATTTGGATAACTGTTTTAGGCTGTAAAAGATTTATTAGAACTAGCAACTTTTTTGCGCTCCTAACTTTTCACCATAAAAACAGAAGGTAAATCCCTACGGATCTACTTATCCAATTCTCTAACGAGAAAGTTGGGTCACAATGTCCACAAATCAATGTTTCGAACTTATGTCAATCATAGCTCACAATAACCTCACTCCCTAAGTGGAAGTCTTCTCATAGTCTACACTTTCCTCAATGGTGTGACTTTTCGGTATCTAGCGAGCCTTATGCCTCAACAATGACTATCCAAATTATGCATAACTTTAGAACAGTTTCACGTCATAATGGAAAGTCAACCAAATTATAGAAATGGTTAATCCTCAAAGACTTTTGTCTTAAACTGCGCAACATTAATCCACTTTCTAAAAAACAGGGGACTAGAGCCTTTGCCATTATCCTAGGCTCTTTATCATCTTGCGGAGCACTCATGAATGTTTCCTTCTCAATCACCCAGTGATGACGTGAAAAATTTTCACATTTGCTACCACGCAACTAAGAATGTAGAGTATTCTACTCTAATGGAGTAATCCATTAGTAGGCACATCGCTCCCACTGTCCCTAGGATATTGAAAATTTCTTTCCATTCTCAACTAGGCTACATAAAAGCGCTATGCTTAGAACTCTCTATCTTATAGAGTTCCAAAACTCTATACACGTCACCTTTACTAAGAAAACTTTATGTGACTTAGTTACACTACCACAAAGCTGCTTACCTATATGCACACAACCCGGAGGGTTTACACGACCGCATACAATAATGCGCCACACAACCCTATGTGTTTACAAGACAGCATACAACAATGCGCTATAGAACCCTAGGTCTTAACTTCGCAATCTTATGAGAAGTAAAATAAAGATAAGCTGCTTAACGGTTACAGATCGCCCATAGATGGCTCTCTGCTAACCCATTACTCAAAATGGAGTGTAAAAACTGATATGGAGGGCACTGAGTTAGGGATATAGGCAATAAACTAGTGCAATTCCCAATTGGGAAACATTTGCGCCATTATCCACCTAACATTAACACTATTTAATTCCTTATCTCTACTACACCATTGTGTTGTTGAGTACTAGGAATAATCAATTTTCTAAGCATCCATTTCTCTTCACAGAGTTTTCTAAAATAACTCAAATAGATACCCGCCACCTTGGTCAAAACTAAAAACACAAAAGCTCTTATCTAATTGATCTCGACCTCATATGTGCAATGTCAAAAATCATCTCACAACTTTTGACTTATGAGAGATCAAATAGTCTTGACTCAGATGCGTATCGTAATCTATAAATGTGTCGAGATTGAGGCTTAGCTATCATACCCTTACACATATCTAGTCACAAAAAAACATAGTGGACTAAATGCGCCAATACAAATGACCTTCTACGGCTTTCCTACTTACTTGTGCGCACCCATTGCGAACAAAGTTACACATTTATATGAGAGCAGGATGTCACAAGTGAGTGGGCTCGAGAAGGCCTACTCAAACCATCGTGTCATCATCTCATTAATGTGATTAAGTATAATAAGCCACCGGTTCATGGCCAATGTCATAAACTAATTCCAATCATCTTAATGTGTGAGTTCTCGAAGATAAGTTTAAAAGGTTTAGGCCCAACTAGGTAATGACTCAGGACTAATTCATATTCACTAGATCATAAAAGGATGTCATGGAGATATCAAGTGCGCCTAAGTCGCAAATTTAACTAGTAAGTGCTAATCCCCTGCACCTTCAAGTCAATTTTATTCTCCATACACTTTAATGCATCTAGTTGAAAGATGACGATACTCCTCTTGCCATATCTATTTCTCGCTTCATAGTTACTTGCAATTAATTCTACTATCCACAAGAAGGAGAGAATAAGCTATCAACTATGACAGCTCCTGAAGTAACTTAAGCGCGAATTAGGCTAAAGAGTCTAATTCAACACAATGCTCTCACGAGCCATGCGTCAAATTCTTAGAGTCATAACAACCTTGTCGGCCTTGACCTTTTCATTACTATGCTGCAATGTTTGCGCTTAGTGGTAAACGTTATTCAAAACAAAACGTTAGCCTAGTAAAGGAATAATACAAAGAAGCACCTCATCATGTCTCACACTCAATTGTGGAAACAGTAAGTGTCCAGACTTAGACAAGTTGGCAATGCTAATAGATTTTGCTGCCACTAAGCGCTAATCTTTTCACTTAGTGTTAATAGATTTTGCAGCTTCTAAGCGCTAATCTTTTCACTTAGCGTGATATTTCAACGCACACTATTATAGTGCATGAAATTTTGCTCCATCCACTCCCAGTAATTGGGTAGAGAGCAAAACACTGCTCATACTGGCTACTCGTCTTACACTTAATGACTAATTTATTTAAGCTCGCATTTCTTGGATGACGTGACTCTTGAATGTTACTTCATCCAATGATGCAACATTATTAAAAGTCAAATTACAAAGTCAATCCGCGCAGCTCAATAGTCAAGATCATATACAGATCTATTGAGAGCTTAATAATTTTATAACTCCAAAATTCGCCAACCAAAACTACGTAGCATGCCGCTAACTATAGCACACACATTAGTTTTTATTGTGCCAAATAAGGCAACAAAACCACGGCGACTTTGAGTCATGTTTCCTTACTTTGGCTCAATTAAGGTCTGACCTAAAGTCTCCAAGACTTTTGCTCATCTAAAGAATGGGATTACGTTGTTCACATTTGAACATCTCTACTAAGTCTAGGTCAACCAAATTAACTTCCATAAGCTGAATTAATTTAGAGAGAAATTCGCATTAGGATTAATTTGATTAGCATAATAAAATTTTGCCGCAAAAATCTAAATTAAATAGTGACAATATTACACAAGTCGCAAGATCGAAAATCCGCCATGCTCGTAATCATCTCTTGCGCCACAGGTGACAATTATCCAAAATTTAATTTAATTTATGCGCAAAATATTGGTTTTCGGGAGTTAATCTACAAAGATTTCTCTCAACCGAATAACCTCCCACTGACTATGGCATATACAAAGCATGATAAATTCCATACAATAGCATCTTAATGTAAATTTACAAATAACTCATGCTATATTCATTTAATAATGGAATTCTAATAAATAAATAAACAAATAAATAATCATGCTCCTCTAATTTCAACTTATTAAAAATCCAAAAAATATGTTGTATTCAATATTCAGATTATGCCATAATTAAAGTGTACATCATTTTGAAATTTTCTGGAATTTTCTGGAATTTTCTGAAATTTTCTGGAATTTTAAATAACTAATAAACACACATAAAATTAGAAATAAAAAAATCCAGAAACTGATAAACTGAGACAATATTACCACTAGATAGTAAAACATTTCAGAAGTCCACAATAAAAAATTCAACCCCAGAAAATTATTTATGCAATACCAGAATCATTTTAAAGCATAAAAAATGAATTATTAACACATAAAAAATATTTTTATTTTCGTTAAATTTTTCAAAATTTTATAGAAGATACAAAATTTAATTCTGAGTCTGATGGTACCAACCATGCTTAAAACAAAGCTATAACGAATAAATTATGGCCAATTAACGCAATTCAGAATTAAAAAAAAAAAACAAACAAACAGAGCCTTAGAGCCAAGCCAGCGCGGAAAAACGGCTCGGCTCATCGCTGGCCTTGACAGCATAATGGCGCGACGCGTAAGCGCGACGTGGCTTTCGAAGCGGGCGCGCTTAACGCGCGTGGAAGGGAGGGGACGGCTCGCGCGTGGGGGCGCGTGGGAAGAGCGCCTAGCGCGTGACAGCGCATGAGGGCGCGTGGTGGCGCGTGGCGCTGCTGGGCGGCGTCATACAGCGCGTGAATCACACGCGCCGCCTTCCCGGGTGTTTTCTGGTCCGATTTTTGTACTGTCGGACTCCATTTTTCACAATAAAAACATTTATGGCATTAAAAATGACATTTAAAGAACATAAAAATGAGGTATATCTCTCTCTCAATCTAATGGAGTTAAAATGCGAAAATCCGTGCACTTCATCTTCCTCCTCCATTAATATTCATACATATATCATGTATATATATTTATGTAAAAAATATACACATATTTTAATGCATAAAAATAGGCACGAAAATACCCATATTTAAGCTCTGATACCAATGTAAATCAGAGAGCATTAAAACGCAGCAGATAAAATGTTTAGATCATACCTTTTAGCGAAGAATCTCGTGGGTAAATCACGTGCTTCTTGAATCTGGTCAATCAACCCAGCAATGGGGTGATATTACAATAGTGAATATCACCCACACAAACCACAGTGCAAATGGCTTTGATCGTTGTTTTTGGGAGAGAGTCAGAGAGAGAGGAGAGTCTGGGAAAAAAGGTTATGGGTAAAAAATCCCATAACGTATCTGATATACGTATCTGATTCAATATATTAGATTAACCATATAATCTGATATATAACCAATATCTATCTATCTATCCATATCTATTGATATGATAGATATAGATATCCTGAATGATTATCCAAATAAGTTTGAATTAAAATTCAAACTTACATGGATAAGGTTCAAGAGGTTCAGGCTCAAAAAGCTCAAAAGGCCATGCCACATGGGCACCCAATTTCTAACAGTGCATATCAGCTCCAATTTTGTCACTTATGTTGCATTTGTGTTTGTGTTCATAAAAATTAATTCAAAAACTTGGGAAGAAAGTTTGTAATCACTAGGTTTGTGCTTATTTATGTGTGTCAGAATATGTATTTTATCTTTCAAGTTCTATTTTTCCCTTTTTTGATGAATTTCTTGACCCACAACAATGGTGGAAACAATGTAGAGAATACCCTAAAAGATCCATGGTCATCTTCTCCATTTATTCATTAGATCCAAAGCTCACAGACCTGTGGGACTAAAGGAGGGGTGGATTCTACAAAGGTACACTCAACTTTTTAAATTATTTTATTTTATTTTTTATTTTTGCACAGCCATATTGTTTGCTTTTTTTTTTTTTTTTGGACAGAGGATATTCACTCTCTTCAGTTACATTGCTGGATGGATGTTGTTGTGGTCCTTGCTTTATTGTTTTACCTTTTCTTATGTTTCTGATATACTAGGTGTAGTGGATTTTATCTTATTTATTTTTATTTGTTTTTATTGGGTTGAATTTGTATTTGTTTGACCATTAATTTTTTTTTCAAAAAATATTTAATGATCATGATTACTCCATTCAAGGTGGGTTTTTTTTAATTATTTTTTTTAAAATTTTTTGTTTTTAAAATTTAGTCCCTTGATCTAATTTCATGGTGTGTTCATCTGAGCAAACCAAATGGACAGTTGGAGTTATTTGATTTTTTTCTTTAATTTTTTATCAGTTGTTGTTCATAGTATTTTAGTGCACAATGTTAACTCATTAATATTTTTTAATATGATGTTTGGCTTCTATTAGGAATTAAATTATTCAATATATTTTTAGTTTACGATTTTCTTTTAAATTTAATATTATCATCACTGTTTTTAGCAACGAATTTTATTTTCATTTATTAATCTCATCATTAGTTGCATCGTGCCTTCAGGATGATAAGAAACTAGGACATTTATTTTTTGAATTAATAAGAAACTTGAATTTTGATATGAAAGAGTATCTTATGAAAGAGTATATCTGAATTTTGATTTTATTAATTTTTTTTCCACTTCAGGTTATTAATTTCTTTTTTGAATTTTGATATGATTGTTTTGAATTTTTTGATATTTGGTTCTTCTCTATGTGTAGAAAAGCATTAGCTAATGCATTAGCAGCAGCACCATCCATGTGGACTCTTGGAAATGCAGGCATGGGAGCATTGCAGGTTTTTAATTTCTTGAAACAAATGACCTTTTGGAGCCTTCATATCTGTCTTCTCTTCTTCTTAACGTCATAGTGTTAAGTTAATTTATTTATATAAAAATAATAATAATAATTCACAAGAAAGTTCGTAGTCATGGTCGCCACAGATAATTGGATCGCCCTTTAAGCGAAAAGGGTAGGTGATATTTTAGATCTCACCACATGAAGAAGAACAACTTTTAGATCCTACAAGTAGTGATCTTGCAGCTTCTGACATGGGAGATTTATTGGAAAATCCTTTTTCAAGTATTTGTATTTTAATTAATCCATAAGATATTCTTATATTCCAATAAGTCTTATTATTTGAACATTTAATCTACAAAATCCTAATTCTCATATTTAAAGTATTTTATAGATATTTTTACCCTTACAAATATTTTTTGAACGGTTAGCAATTTGGTGTGTGAAGGTTCACATTGATACTGTAAATATTCACATTGACTAGTTAACATTCACACCAAATTTCGTATGTTGGGTATGGGTATTTCTTATGTTGAGAAAGTCGCTTAGTTCCACAAAAACTCAAATTTCGCATCCACACACGTCTATAAATCAAACAAACACATCCTCTATTCCAAATCTTCTCCATAAATCTTCCCCTATTCCAAATCTTCTCCATAAAAATTCTTCTTCCCTAACACACACACACACACACACACTCTCTCTCTCTCTCTCTCTCTCTCATTTTTTCGTTCTCTCTAGAAATCAATCAAACCATGTATTTCATCACCGGCCCATCAGAGGTCCTCGCCGTCACCGGCTACGGAATCCCAGACATCAAGGTTGCCAAAAAGACGTGGATATGGCTGGGCCAAAAGTTCACCCGAGTCGACATCTCACCAGTTAACTACACCTTCGAAGTGCAGGCTATGAGCGCAGAGAAACTCCCATTCATACTTCCTGCTGTCTTCACGATCGGCCTCAGGGTTGACTGTGAGGAGAACATGTTGAAGTACGCAAAGCTCATATCCCCACACGACATGCTCTCGAACCACGTCACGGAGCTTGTGCATGGAGTCATTGAGGGCGAGACTCTAGTTCTCGCTGCCTCGATGACTATGGAGCAGATCTTTAAGGGGACTAAGGAGTTTAAGAAGGAGGTTTTTGATAAGGTTCAACTTGAACTTGATCAGTTTGGGCTTCATATTTATAATGCTAATGTTAAGCAGTTGGATGATGTGAGAGAACATGAGTATGTTTCTTATTATTATCCCTTCTAATAAAAGGACAAGTTGTATGTTAGGGGAAATTGAATAGTTGAGTTGGGCTAACGTGATTGTGCTTCCTCCTTGATGCCAACCTAGTTGGGATTGTGGAGAGATAGCTTTGATGTTTTTGCACTTTCCTCTTTTTTCATGTATTTTGGTGCTTGTACTTGCTCTTTTCATCAATAAAAGTTTCCTTTTTCTTTGCTGATCAAAAAATAAAAAAAATAAAAAATAGTTGAGTTGTAATGCATGCCTAATAATTTGATGAAATCATCCTCGCAATTAAAAATTAATTGAGAATGTTTCCACACCTTAATGTTCACCTACTTATAATCAGGCTCTTTAGCCTGATAATTGTGTAGCAACACGCTGTGATGTGAGTTGGTAAATTCAAAATTTGATACCTTTTGTGTCTACTTATGGCTTTGATTTTATTTTTAAGTCAATTATTAGTTATTAAATTAACTCTTGGTACTTATGCCCACTGTAGTTCTTATCCTTAGTTTATGAGTCTTACGCAATTATATGGCAATGACAATTTTGTAATTATAAAACACAACTATATGTGTTTCGTCAAAGGACTACTGATCGTCACATAATTTTGTATAAATTTTTTGTGTACAAAATCATTTTGTTGCTAAGGATTTGAAACTGATCAAAAGGTACAAGAAGCAAATTCAGAGCTGTACAAGAAGCAGAAAGAAGCAGAAGCAGTTCTCTTCGACGAGCAAAAAAAGGCAGAAGCACAGAAAGCAGGCACCGATGCAGCCTTCTACACTTGCCAACAGGTGGCAGACGGCGAGCTCTACTCGAAGAAAAAAGAAACTGAATGCATCGCCGCCGTGGCAGAAGCCCAAGGCTATTACTTGAGGAATTACTTAAATTTACAGTATACTTTTATGTACCTATCCCTCAAAATATAAAGCAAAAAGACCATATAGACTGAATAAAGTTTTGAAAACCTTAGAGAACCTAAAATCAGTGTAGAAGAGGTATAAATTAACTTGAACTAGGCAACGTGCCCAACCATGCTGGTGGCAACATCCCAGTCTGCTCATGCACAGTCTGAAACAACGGCGGCAACATGCTATAAACCCTGGCAACATCCTTCATTCCAGCGCCACCAGCACCACCTTCACCGCCACCATTATTAGCACCTGACCAGACATTGATTTTGGGCTGCAGCCCCTGCACCGCTTGCGCGTTAATCTTGGCTATCTCTTGGAACATACCGCTATTGATCATCATATAGTCACTGACCGCCGCGTAGTTTCCATTGGCTTCTTTGAGGAGATTACTCAAGTAAAAGCCTTGGGCTTCTGCCACGGTAGCGATGCCTTCAGCTTCTTTTTTCTTCAAGTAGAGCTCGCCATCTGCCACCTGTTGGCAAGTGTAGAAGGCTGCATCGGTGCCTACTTTTTGTGCTTCTGCCTTTTTTTGCTTGTCGAAGAGAACTGCTTCTGCTTCTTTTTGCTTCTTGTACAGCTCTGAATTTGCTTCTTGTACCTTTTGATTAGTTTCAAATCCTTAGCAACAAAATGATTTTGTACACAAAATATTTATATAGAACTATGTGACGATCAGTAGTCCTTTGACGAAACACATATAGTTGTGTTTTATAATTGCAAAATTGTCATTGCCATAAATTGCGTAAGACTCATAAACTAAGGATAAGAACTAAAGTGGGCATAAGTACCAAGAGTTAACTTAATAACTAATAATTGACTTAAAAATAAAATCAAAGCCATAAGTAAACACAAAAGGTATCAAATTTTGAATTTACCAACTCACATCACAGCGTGTTGCTACACAATTATCAGGCCAAAGAGCCTGATTATAAGTAGGTGAACATTAAGGTGTGGACACATTCTCAATTAATTTTTAATTGCGAGGATGATTTCATCAAATTATTAGGCATGCATTCCAACTCAACTTTTTCTTTTTCTTTTTTTTATCAGCAAAGAAAAAGGAAATTTTTATTGATGAAAAGAGCAAGTACAAGCACCAAAATACATGAAAAAAGAGGAAAGTGCAAAAACATCAAAGCTATCTCTCCACAATCCCCGCTAGGTTGGCACCAAGGAGGAAGCACAATCACGTTAGCCCAACTCAACTATTCAATTTCCCCTAGCATACAACTTGTCCTTTTATTAGAATGGATAATAATAAGAAACATACTCATGTCCTCTCACATCATCCAACTACTTAACATTAGCATTATAAATATGAAGCCCAAACTGATCAAGTTCAAGTTGAACCTTATCAAAAACCTCCTTCTTAAACTCCTTAGTCCCCTTAAAGATCTGCTCCATAGTCATCGAGGCAGCGAGAACTCAAGTCTCGCCCTCGATGACTCCTAGCACAAGCTCCATGACGTGGTTTGAGAGCATGTCGTGTGGGGATATGAGCTTTGCGTACTTCAACATGCTCTCTTTACGGTCGATCGCGGGGCCGATTGTGAAGACAGCAAGAAGTATGAATGGGAGTTTCTGATAGGCCGGCGATGAAATACATGGTTTGATTGATTTTCTAGAGAAAATGAAAAAATGTTAGAGAGAGAGAGAGAGAGAGAGAGTGTGTGTGTGTGTGTGTGTGTGTGTGTGTGTGTGTGCGTGTGTGTTAGGCGTATGAAGAAGAATTTTTATGGAGAAGATTTGGAATAGAGGATGTTTTTGTTTGTTTGATTTATAGACGTGTGTGGATGCGAAATTTGAGTTTTTCTGGAACTAAGCGACTTTCTCAACATAAGAAATACCCTTACCCAACATACGAAATTTATTTTTTACACTATCAATGTGGTGTGAATGTTAACCTGTCAATGTGAATATTTACAGTATCAATGTGAACCTTCACACACCAAATTGCTAACCATTCAAAAAATATTTGTAAGGGTAAAAATATCCATAAAATACTTTAAATATGAGAATTAGGATTTTATAGATTAAATGTTCAAATAATAAGACTTATTGGAATATAAGAATATCTTATGGATTAATTAAAATACAAATACTTGAAAAAGGATTTTCCAATAAATCTCCCATAAAAAATTTCAAATTTTTTTCTAAAAACCCTAACATAAAATTGCATCAAATCACATTAATCATACTAAATCAAACATTAAACTGCATTAAACATAAAATCAAAACATTAAATTAAATTACCTTAATTTCATACTCCACGCTAGCCTTGCTCAAATTCTCAACCTTGAGCTTCTCCAACTGAGTCAAAGCGTTCTTCTTTTCCACCGCCCTCTACAACTCAGCCTCCCTCAATGCCACCGCCTTAGCCGATTCCACCTCCGCTTTGAGCCAGGGCCCACCGCCTTCTTCGTTGCCAACTCGGCATTCGCCTCCTCCGTCGGGCCTTTCGGTTCTCAAATATTTGTACCTCTGTCTTCACTTTTACTTCCTCCTTTCCCTCTCCTTGCCTCTTTGTCGCTATAATCTTCGTCTCTACGTCAATTTTCGCTGCATTTTGTGTTGTTAGCTCTTCTCGTTGCTTCAAGCCGATCTCACCCTTTATCTATGCCTCTGCAACATCAATCACTACAAGAAAACCTGGCAAATAACACGAAGGTTTTTGCGGACAGGATCGCCTCGCAAAAATTATTTTTTGCGACGCAGTATAGTTATCGTCGCCAAAAAAGTCTTTTGCGACGGCGTGTATTGGCCATCGAGAAAAAATGGCCTTTTGCGACGGGGCTGACTTCTGTTGCTAATGATTGTAAAAAAAAAAATGCAGGAACATTGGCGACGCACGGTATACCATCGCAAAACGTATTATTTAGCGACGGTAAGAAGTTACTGTCGCAAATGGTAGACCATCTGTGACGGCAGAAGCCCATCGTAAAAAAACTATGGGTAAAACGACGTCGTTTCATTTGTTAATTATGATCATTTATGACGGTTGAAATATGCCGTCGCAAAAAAATGAATATTTGACATCCCGCTATTTCTATCCCATTCGTGGTCAAAGTCCCTAAAATCCCCAAAATCCTCAAATCAAAATCCATCTGAAACCGAAATCTCTAAAATCCCCAAAATCCCAACCTAATGTACTATTGCCCAATCCATTGATCCAACTATTAGAACCCCAAAATCCTCAAATCAAAATCATTCAAAATGAAAATAGTGGTGAACGACGACCTTCGCAGAGTGACGAGGGTGAACGACGGCCTTCATTTGGAGTGACGAACAAATGATCGTGAATGACGAGTGACGAGCGACTGTGAGCGACTATGAACGGCCATTCATAAAGTAAGTTTTTGTTGTTGTGCTTTTTACTCTTACGTCTACACTGTTGATTGGAGTAACTCTTGCCTCAAATCCAAGAAACATAACAATGATATATCTATTCCAATAAATGATAATCGGACCTCTAACCTACGAGTGGGTTGCATGAACTCTTGGTTAGTGGGCTAACTTTGTAGACATTAAAATATTCAAGTTCTACAAATTATGTGAAAGAAATGATATATCTATTCCAATAAATGTACTTGGTTCTAATGTGCAAAGAAATTGATGAAAGATTATAGCACAATGTCAAATATTGGGTCCAATAATTAAAAAAAAAATATATATATATATATATGGAAGTTAGCAAGAAAACAAAACTTGAATTTTTTGGAGTGGTTAGATGTAAAAATGCTTTTCAAAATTTTGTTGAAGTGGCTTCAAACCAATAGATCATGGAGTTATTTATTTACTTAGTGGAGCCGTTTCTTATAGACCAAGGCAAATTAAAAACCAAATGCACGAATGGTCATTTATGTAAATGGTATTTCAAATGTAAAACTAAGTACTACAATTTCAAGCACTTCCTCTTTGTTGATGGTACCATTTGGCTTGTCTATTATCATTTGGCTACTGAACCCATGAGTAAATATGTATTACAATATCTCTCACATTCCTTTACTGAAAGATTGCTCTTGAAGTAGAAATAGTCGTTTTTTTATAATATCAGATAAACTGTTAGCGAAAGAGTTGCAGTGGGGTTTTATTAATTGGAGCATGTGAATCCATAGAATAATACCAATTAAGTTTTCAGACATGATATTATCTTTTTAAAGTGAATTTTTTATTAGAATCAGTACAGTTATTTAGCCATGTGGGGACCGAATAATAGGGATCGTAAAGAGGCCGAATGGTTGAATTGGGAGAGTTGGAATATAAACATATTATTAACCGTCCGCATATTCAAATCCTACCCTATTAGGTCAAAAGGCGGTTGGGTAGGGCGAGAAAAGCAGTTGGCTTCAAGAGAAGCCGAATGGCGCACTAAGGGTGGCTCTAGCCCCGAGGCCCAAGAAAGAAAAGATATAAAAAGAAGAACATCAGCCAGAAAGAGATATGTGAAAACCAGTTTGCTTAGCTTAAAATAGAAGGAATCTTGAGTCTGAGGCCGACTAGTCCGTCAGAGTGCTAATTCCGGCACCCCCGATCGGAGTGTTTTATTCCTTTTCAGGTGACTAGCTGAGGATCACAAGCGTCCCCCAAGATCAAAAGAGCATTTCCAAACCACTTCTCCACAAGCCACATAGGAGAATAGAGAATGAATTTTATTTTATACTTGCTGGTTTTACAATCTTGCATATTATCATTCCCAATGTCATCATTGCCTTCTTTGCCTTTGAGGGATATTCTAATTTTAGAAGATGAGGTTTTAACATGCTCATTTATGTGCAATATAGCTTTGAATAAATAAAAGTGGCATGAAATGAAAAAAAATTCCACCTTGAAAAACTTTATGAATCTTATTTAATTTAGTTTGCAAAGCTGTTATTTTGAATTGCATTGAAAGGAGTCTCTTGTTACATGTAAAGCCTTGGACTGTATACTTTTCCAAATTATGCATTATGGAAGACTTTGGGTTGTCTACTGGACCACATGCATGAAAGATTTAGCCAACGTCTCTCTAAGCCACATAAATTGGTCTATATAGTTAGGGTTTGATGTCTAAAAAATTTAATATGTCATTAGAGTTGGATCTTGAGTAAGCAATTGAATGATTTAAAAAAAAATGTAAGAGGAAAAAAAACTTAGGTACCATTCTTTTGTCTCCAGGGAAGATATTCACAGAGCTAGGTTGAAAAGGACATTCTTGGTTGGTGCCTAAGTTAAAGCTATTAATTTGATAAAAGAGATTCACATCGGACGCCACTCTCTCCCTCGTTACTAATTTGATAAAGATATTTTGTCAAAGTTTTTTTATCATAACATATAAAGATATTAGAGTTCGCATTTTTAAACACATGTCTGATGCATGCCTTTGTATTCAATGATAAAAAAAATAAGTGAAAAAATTATTTAATGCTAGTATTTTTCATAAGCTACACTATGGTTTGTCTTGAGGCAAGTGGTTAATTCAATCAATAGAATAAAAATGAGAGACATCTCATTGTGAATACAAAGCAAATTACACCCCCATACTTGTATTCCAAATTGCCACAACCTACATACATATACATACACCTTCCATATAAGAAATAAAAGGTTTTTTTTTTCTTCTTTTCCTTTCATAAATCCCTACTCAAATTCAAGATCCAACACAGCCTATAGGTAAACTCCCTGCCAAACCACAACCACAACAAAAGAAAAGAACTTATTAAAGCCATATCTATATAACAGCACATAAGTCGTACCAGTTCACAAATTTACAACTAGCAGGTTTAGCTACCAATCCCCTCTTCCCTTAGGATAATTAATATGTGATATTGTGCCTTGTAATTATATTTTTACCCTTACATCTCGTTATGGCTCTCACATTTGTTGTAATTATATTTTTTTCTAGGGCATATTTGTTTTGCATGTGAGATGTACATCTCCCAGTAAGTTTGCCTGAAGCAAATTAATAGTAGGAAACACATATGCATGTGAAAAATGACTGGCATTTAAATATATTTATATATATTGTTGAGAAGATTACAAAAGAAGTGAAGTGCGCATTTGATGTAACGCCCTCAAAATAACAACATTAAACCCATCAATATAGACATGCATTTATACACATAAAAGATCCACATTCTTCAACTCAGCAGAGTATTTCATTACAAAAGTATTACATGTTAACAACAAAAGCAAATGCCCTACGGGCTTACAGCTTTCCAAGTTAACACTTGGTTACAAAAAGAGAGTACTAACTCAATTACACATTAAGCCCTTGGCTTGAATTTACATGTAATACATCAAAAGGAAATAAGACAACAAAAAGTCCGTCTGCCTCTAGCCTCCCAAGCTATGTCCTTGGAGGTGGCATGCTACCTGTACCTGAAAATGATGTTCCCATATAGGGTGAGCCACAGCCCAGTAGAAATATACTAAACCAACTATGAACAATGACTAAAAGATTAACAGTTGATAGATGGCCAACACCGAGTCCATTCACTTGCTTTACATTACAGTTTCATGACATACAAGCCCATGCTACATTTCATTTTCCATTTCTTTTCAATTCTCAATTCATAACTATGGCTCAGAACCTGGCCATCAACTTATACGAGACAGTAACTCATATTAGACATTTTCCCATTTCATAATAGATAAGCATACTAGCTATATCAACACTTCCATAGATATGCATAAGAGCAATATCACACTTCCAAAGACAACCATATGAGATGTGTCAACACATCACTAGATAAGCATATGAGCTCTATCTATGGAGTCCATCCCCTATCTCCTCCCAAACAACATCCGGTTTAGAGGTCTATCCCCTATCATCCCCTAAACCGTGGAGTACATCCCCTATCTCCTCCAACACAACACAATGCATATAAACAATTATTATACACATTATCAATCAATACATAAAGTTAATGTATTCTTTCAACCGTCATACTCAATGACACATTCCAGTGATTAGTTTTAGTTTGTCTAATCATCATGCATTGTCTACAACAATCAAGACTATCCTCCACCGATAGTCTAAAGCAGTTATTTCTAAACAGAAAATAAATGCACAAAATGGATAAAATATCAACATTCCAACTAAGTGAGCGATAGATAATCCAACTACACCCTGTAATCCCATACATGCCCAATCTCAACATTTCTAAATCAATTCCTCATTTCTCACAATTAATTAACCAATGTAATTAGGGCATTTTCCATAATTAACATTACAACCCTTAGGTTCAATTTTCATCAATGTCTCAACATTTATTCCATTTCTCTATGCCAAACACGCATCTAGGTTTGTTATAAGTAAAACCCCAACTTTTGTAAAATTACACAAAGGCCCAAAGTTTTCTCAAAATTACACAACAACTCTCAATATATCAAAATGCTAAAATTTAAAGACAAAGCTCATAAAGAGGAGTGGGGTATCCCTACCTCGAAGTTAGAGCCAAAATGGAGATGAAGACCAAAACCCAACGTGCTCCAAATCTAAAGATTTTCATATTAAATCAAAGCTCTCAACGCCCTCTATCTTTTTAACAAAGGCCCTAGGGTAGATTCACACTCTAGGGAGATCAAATCTTAGAGAGAGATTAAGTTTAGAGAGAGAGGGTCTCAGATCTAGGATTTTAAAATGAAAATGGAGTGAAAAAGTGATGTTTAAAACGCTGTTGTTCGCTGATATAAAACTGGCTCGCTCGAGCGAAGACTTGGTCGCTCGAGCGACCAGACACAGGAAACCCTCGCTCGAGCCAATAAAGTCTCGCTCGAGCCAAAAACCCAGAAGCACGCTCGAGCGACAGAATGCTCGCTCGAGCGAAGAAAAGCTCGCTCGAGCCAAAAATTACGATGTTGAGTCCGATGCAGCGCAATTGTTCGCTCGAGCGAAGAAACCCTGGCTCGAGCGAAGGATCTAAAACACAAAGCTCGCTCGAGCGACAAACTCCTCGCTCGAGCGAAGGACCAAAATTCTGGGCAGCAATTATTTGTTCCCAAACACAACCAACCTGTAACAAACCTGCCCAACACATCCTATAACTCAAATACAAAGTAGGAAAAGATGTAAACAAGATAATAATCAACTACTATCATCCAAGGACACATGTCCGGATCACTGTACAACAAGGGTAAATCTGGGATCGCTATATTTGAGGGAAGTACAGATGATGGATAAAAGTTGGACTGATTTGCCAAATAGGATGTCGAGGGAATACATTAATGGGATTGATCAATTCCTTGTGTTTGCCTACTCCAATAGGGTTGAAGGTTCGATGATTAGTTGTCCGTGTAGAAAATGTGAGAATCGATACCATCTTGTACGAGAGGGTGTACGGGAGCATCTGATTTTGAATGGATTTTTAAAAAAGTACAAACATTGGATTAATCATGAGGAATCTTACGTATCTCTGCATGGTAATCGAGAGAATGAAACATTGGCTAATTTAGACATTGGGGACGATATGGTTGGAATGATACAAGGGGCTATGGGAAATCCACATGCCGGTACAAGTGTTAAAGGTAATGAACCACAGGGGCCTGATGCCCATGCATCTGAACCCCAGCTCGGTCCAAATGCAGAGACTGCAAAGTATTTCAAACTTCTTCAAGATGCACAAAGTGAATTGTATCCGGGTTGTCAGAAGTTCACATCTTTGTCATTCATTGTTCAACTTCTATATCTGAAGGTGCTTAATCGATTAGACGGAACAAGTCTGTTGACATTTTGCTTGAGTTACTGAATGAGGCGTTCCCGTTGGGTGTGAAACTCCTGGACTCATATTATAAAGCTTAAAAGGTCACAGTAGATTTGGACTTCATGTATGAGACGTGGGATGCATGTCCCAACAGTTGCATGTTGTTTCGAAATGAGGATGCCAATCTTGATAAATGTTTCATATGTAACAGTTCAAGATGAAAATCAAATGGTGATGGTGGTTCAAATGGTCCTCACAACTGTGGCAAAGCGAATAGTACCAAAACAAATGAGGTATTTTCCTTTAAAGCCAAGGTTGCAGAGGTTGTTTATGTCATCTAAGACGGCTAAGTTAATGAGATGGCATGCAGAGGAACAAACTAATGATTGTGTCTGTAGGCATCTTGCAGACTCCCTTGCATGGAAAGATTTTGATCGTCGGAATATTGACTTTAGTAATGATTGCCAAAGTGTAAGGCTTGGCTTAGCATCTGATGGTTTTAACCCATTCAGGACGATGAATATAGTTCATAGCACTTGGCCTGTTGTACTCATTCCATACAACTTGCTGTCATGGATGTGCATGAAACAACCATTTCTAATTTTATATGTGCTTATTGTTGGCCCAAAAGGACCTGGTGACAAGATTGATGTGTATATGCAACTGTTGATTAAGGAGTTGAAAGAACTATGGAATGACGGTGTCTCCATATTTGATGCATCAACAAATCAAATGTTTCAAATGCATGCAGCTTTACTGTGGACAATTAGTGATTTTCCTGCATATGCAAACTTGTCAGGATGGAGCACTAAAGGCGAATATGCATGTCCTTGTTGCAATAGGGAAACTACATCATGTTGGTTGAAGCATAGTAGGAAACAATCATACTTGGGTCATCGTAGATTTTTGCCTAGTGGCCATAAATTTTGAAAGGATAAAGTATCATTTGATGGTAGTCGGGAAGTCAGATTCAAACCAAAATTGTTGTCTGGAATTGCGATGCTGCTACAATTAGAATCTGCGGGTATTTTAACCCAATACAAGAGGGATGACCTTAAGGAGAGGCATATGAGAGAAGTAGAGAAGGAGAAAGCTGGACATCACACCCATAGCTAGAAGAAAAAGAGTATCTTCTATGAACTGCCATATTGGGAGCACAATCTAATAAGACATAACCTCGATGTGATGCATATAGAGAAGAATGTTTGTGATAATGTGTTGTGGACAATATTAGGGGTTGTAGGAAAATCGAAGGATGGTGTTAATGCTCGGCGTGATTTACAAGAAATGAATATTAGAAAACCCCTACATTTGCAGTTAAGATGATCGAATAAAGCTTATTTACCACCGACACAATTCACGATGGCCAAGGATGAGAAAGATTTGTTCTTGAAAGTATTAAAGGAAATTAGAGTTCCCGACGGGTATTCATCCAATATATCGCGTCGTGTGCGCTTACATGATAAAAGTATTGGAGGTCTTCAGAGCCACGATAGTCATATTCTGATGCAACAACTAATTCCATTGGCCATTCGAAAATCGTTACCGAAGAATGTAATTGAACCTTTGATTGAATTGAGCAATTTCTTTAGACAATTGTGTTCCAAAGTGAATCGTGCGAGGGATTTGCAATATATTCAAGATCGTATCGCCGTAACACTTTGTCATCTAGAGAAAACATTTCCTCCTACTTTTTTTGATATAATGGAGCACTTGCCTATTCATCTAGCTGATGAAGCATTATTGGGTGGAGCGATTCAGTTTCGATGGATGTATCTAATTGAGAGGTATCTTCTTACCTTGAAGCAATATGTGCGTAATTGAGCTCATCCAGAAGGTTCAATTGCTAACGGATATCTTATAGAAGAATGCATGAATTTTTGTGCACAATATCTCAATAATGTGGAAACCAAATCTAATCGACCCGTGAGGAACTCTCGATTAGTGATGGTAATCTGGGTCGTGTTGTTGGTGAAAACACAAGCTTTTATCTTGATAATACTTCTTGGGTACAAACTCATCGGTATGTCTTATTCAATACATCCGCGATTCAACCTTTCATAAAGTAAGTTATGTCACTCACTCAATATTTTATTATGTTTCATTGAATTTTGAACCAAATGTTTTTTTTTTTTTTGGGATAAAATTTCAATCTACACAGCAAACACCTTGAAGAACTTAAGGTCAAAATGCCTCGTGTTGACGATCATCAGCTTCGGCGTGAACACTTTGAAATTTTTCACATTTGGTTCAAGGAACATGTATGTATTTAAATCTACAGATTCTATTTACCTAAGTCGAACTACATTTTAAATTTTACAATTTTTATTTTTTAAAATAGGTTCAAACTTTGCGAAGGACTAGTGATGTCATATTTTCTGAAGAGACTATTCTATTGGAAAATGGTCCTCATAACCTGGCAAGGAGGTTCAACAGGTATATAATGAACAGGTTTCGCTATCGAGTAAAGTCCATGGATGACCGTCGAGCCACACAAAATTGTGGGGTAGCTTTGAAGGCAGATACCATAAGTTATGCTAATCGAAAAGACAAGAATCTTCGTGTGGGGTCTGTGTACTATTATGGACAATTGACAGATATTTTTGAGATTCGATATTCCAATGAGAAGAAGCATGTGTTGTTTAAGTGTGATTGGATTGACAACATTCATGGGAAGATACAAGATGTCTTCAATTTCACGTTGGTCAACTTCAATCATTTGTTGTACTGAGATGATCGAATTACCAATGAACCTTTCATCTTGGCATCCCAAGCAGAGCAAGTTTGGTATGTTGCAAACCTGTTAGAACCAAACTGGCAAGTAGTGGTGAAGATGTCTCAAAGAGGTTTATTTGATATGAATTCGACTGATCCAGAAATCGAGCCATATATGAGCCAACAATTAGAAGAAAACATCATGCTCCGTGATGAAGAAGTTGGTTGGGTGAGGGAAGCCGCAGAAGGAGAAACACTTGATGTGGAAATAGGCTGATATTTAATAAACATTAGTAATTGAATTCAGGCCAAGGTTGTAGTTAATGTTCAGTTTCTTAATTTACTTTGTCTTTGTAATTGTATTAGTTCAATTAATGTCATATTATAGTTGATTCAAAACCATTCTCTACATTTCTAATGTCAATTAATGTCACGGCACTTGTAGATTATTATGGCAAGGAAGAGGAAGCCTGATCATCCCCTACGCATGATGTCCGATGTGGTACGTAAGACGACATCAGTGACACCACCATTAGAGGAGGCATCACATCGACCACCATCAGAAGGGCCATTAGTGCCACCACTATCTGACCAGTCACCGCAATGACCACTATTAGTGGCACCACCATTAGAGGAGGCATTACATCGAGCACCATTAGTGCCACCGCATCGACCACCATCAGCAGCACCACAGTAGCTATCATCTACTCAGCCTCCACGCCTACCATTGGTGCATCCACCATCAGTGGCACCGCAGCAACTGTCATCCTGACTAGAGTCATCGGCTTATGAGCCATCCGCAGGTATATAAATTTGCTTTGATTTGTATGAAAATTATTTAAATATATATTTATTTGTTCTCATTACATATAACTTGTTTATTTTCATTGTATTTTTCAGACCCTTCGACTTCTTCATAGCCTACCTCAGGTATAAGAAATTGATTTGTGTTGACATTATTTAAATTTGCATTTGTTTATTATCATTGCATATTGTTTATTCTTATTGTATCTCGCAGGTCATGTTAGTTCTTCATCAACCTCGAGTAGGCGTGGTAGAGGATGTGCCAAGGGCATTAGGGAGTGGGGTACTGGTACAAAGTTAGACATACAATTTGATGAAAATTACTGTCTAATAGGGAGATAACATGTCTAAGTTAACTACTCAACTTGGCATTATTGTGTGAAATGGTAACATTAGTCCTTTTACTTTTCTTGACTGGAACACTGTGCCTGATGATATTCTTGATGCTATCTGGAAGGATGTGAAGGTAAAAGTATATTTTTGTCCAAAAATTTAAATTCCAAAATTGTGTTATTATTATTTAAACTTTGAAATTGTGTTTTATAGGACAACTTGAATATATGTCCAGAGGACTACACGCTAATCTGCATGAAAAACTGTAACACCATATGGAAGGATCACAAGAATAAGATTAAGTCTAAGTATTTCAAGCCTAGAAGTTCTGATCCTAATCTAAAGGATGATGTTCTTTTGCACATTGTGCCAAGCTAGTGGGAAGAACTTGTGGAGTATTGGCGTACTTCTGATGCTGAGGTATACAAATAAGTTATATGTATGATATGCAAACAGACAAATCATATTTATATACTTACATTTGTTGAACCGGTTATAGAACATTACAACTAGGAATGCTAAAAATCAGCGAGCTTACGACATAGCTCATACCACAGGGTGTACTACTTTCGCTCAGATACGACATGAGGTTTGTATTTTATTGTTTTATTTTTGTATATAAATAAACATTGTATATTTGCAAATTATTTGGATTCTAATTTTCATATTTCTAAAAAAATGTAGATGACCAATAAGGGGGAGTCTACTGATAAGAAGAATATTTGGCTTATGACACGTAGAGCAGATGACCCAGAGGTTATCCAGATCTTGGTAGTTTCCAAACACCTTTGATTGTATTTAAAGTTTATTTTTTATTTTTTGTGTGTCAACCATCTTAATTTGGCATATACTTGTATGTCTTATTCAATACAGGATGAGTTTAATGGCCAACTCTCTGTGCTACCAGAGGATTGTCGAACTTTGGAGGCTAGGAATGCCATTTTCCATGAGTTGATAGGACATGACGGACATGGATATTGTCGCATATACGGGAGAATTGTGCCTCGGAGAGCAGTGTATAAAGACGGTGCTGGGCCATCACAGTCAACACCCTAGCCATCGACTATTGTTCAGATCACCCAGCAGGTTTGTGCGGAGCTAAGGGATGAGTTGAGGGAGGAGCTGAGGGAGGAGATGCGAGCAGATTTCTCTACACATTTATAGCAGCTGAGAGCTTAGATGATGGCCTTTGTGTCATAGGGGACAAGTATGGATCCCAACAGACAGGTTCGATATAAATTAAATTGTTTGATATTTAAATTTTCACACAACATTATGTATAAAGTTCGAATATGATTAACACATTATGCATTGGCTATCATAGGCTCCTGATGCATCGAGTGGCCACCGGGCATTTAGGGAATCTGCAGAAGACGAGAATCCATATACACCACCACCAGAAGATCATGTATAAAATGTATATTTCCATTCTAAGCTAAAATGTATCTTTGCATTCTTTGCATTCTAAGCTAAGAGACTTGTGGGAGAAGATAGGACTCAAATCGGGTTCCCGAATTAGGAGTTAGAGACGGATTTCACTCTAGGCAAACTAGTTTTTTAAGAAACTTGAATTCGAGGTGTTGACGCCCAAAAATCACCAAACGGGGTCGGATTGGCATGAAACTTGGCACACACGACCGCCCAGGCACGAGAGACTTGTGGGAGAAGACAGGACTCCAATCGGATTCTCAGTTTGGGAGTTAGAGCCGTATTTCGGTCTAGGCAAACTAGTTCCTTAAGAAACTTGAATTTGAGGTGTTGACGCCCCAAAATCACCAAATGGGATTGGATTGGCACAAACTTGGCACGCACGACCGCCTAGGCACGAGAGACTTGTGGGAGAAGACGGGACTCCAATCGGGTTCCCGGTTTGGGAGTTGGAGTCGGATATCCCTCTAGGCAAACTAGTTCCTTAAGAAACTTGAATTCAAGGTGTTGACGCCCCAAAATTGCCATATGGGGTCGGATTGGAACAAAACTTGGCACACACGACCGCCTAGGCATGAGAGACTTGTAGGAGAAGACAGGACTCCAATCGGGTTCCCGGTTTGGGAGTTAGAGTCAGATATCCCTCTAGGCAAACTAGTTCCTTAAGAAACTTGAATTCGAGGTGTTGATGCCCTAAAATCACCAAACGGAGTCGGATTGGCACGAAACTTGGCACACACGACTGCCTAGGCACGAGAGACTTGTGGGAGAAGACGGGACTCCAATCGGGCTCCCGGTTTGGGAGTTAGAGCCGTATTTTGTTCTAGGCAAACTAGTTTCTTAAGAAACTTGAATTCGAGGTGTTGACGCCCCAAAATCACCAAATGGGGTCGGATTGGCACGAAAATTGGTACACACGACCGCCTAGGCAAGAGAGACTTGTGGGAGAAGATGGGACTCCAATTAGTTTCTTAAGAAACTTGAATTCGAGGTGTTGACGCCTCAAAATCACCAAATGGGGTCGGATTGGCACGAAAATTGGCACACACGACCGCCTAGGCACGAGAGACTTGTGGGAAAAGACGGGACTCCAATCCTGTTCCCAGTTTGGGAGTTAGAGCCGTATTTCTGTCAAGGCAAACTAGTTCCTTAAGAAACTTGAATTCGAGGTGTTGACACCCCAAATTCACCAAACAGGGTCGGATTGGCACGAAACATGGCACACACAACCGCCTAGGCACGAGAGACTTGTGGGAGAAGACGAGACTCCAATCAGGTTCCCGGTTTGGGAGTTAGAGTCGGATATCCCTCTGGGCAAAATAGTTTCTTAGCAAACTTGAATTCGAGGTGTTGACACCCCAAAATCACCAAAACGGGATCGGATTGGCACGAAACTAGGCACACACGACCGCCTAGGCACAAGAGACTTGTGGGAGGAGACGGGACTCCAATCAGGTTCCCGGTTTGGGAGTTAGAGCTGTATTTCGGTCTAGGTAAACTAGTCCCTTAAGAAACTTGAATTCGAGGTGTTAACACCCCAAAATCACCAAACGGGGTCGGATTGGCACGAAACTTGGCACACATGACCGTCTAGGCACGAGAGACTTGTGGGAGAAGACAGGGCTCGAATCGGGTTCCCAGTTTGGGAGTTAGAGCTGTATTTCAGTCTAGGCAAACTAGTTCCTTAAGAAACTTGAATTCGAAGTGTTGACACCCCAAAATCACCAAACGATGTCGGTTTAGCACAAAACTTGGCACACACGACCGCCTAGGCACGAGAGACTTGTGAGAGAAGACGGGCTGGAATTGAGTTCCCAGTTTGAGAGTTAGAGTCGGATATCACTCTAGGAAAACAAGTTCCTTAAGAAACTTGAATTCGAGGTGTTGACGCCCCAAAATCACCAAACGGGGTCGAATTGGCACGAAACTTGGCACATCTGACCGTCTAGGCATGAGAGACTTTTGGAGAAGATGGGACTCAATTGGGTTCCGGTTTGGGAGTTAGAGCCGATTTCGGTCTAACAAGCTTGTTCCTTAAGAAACTTGAATTCGAGGTGTTGACGCCCCAAAATCACCAAACGGGGTCGGATTGGCACGAAACTTTGCACACACAACCGCCTAGGCACGAGAGACTTTGAGAGAAAATGGGACTCCAATTGAGTTCCCGGTTTGGGAGTTAGAGCCGTATTTCGGTCTAGGCAAACTAGTTCCTTAGGAAACTTGAATTCGAGGTGTTGATGCCCCAAAATCACCAAACGGGGTCGGATTGGCACCAAACTTGGTACACACGACCGCCTAGGGACGAGAGACTTGTGGGAGAAGACGGGGCTCGAATCGGGTTCCCGGTTTGGGAGTTAGAGCTGTATTTCGGTCTAGGCAAACTAGTTCCTTAAGAAACTTGAATTCGAGGTGTTGACACCCCAAAATCACCAAACGACGTCGGTTTAGCACGAAACTTGGCACACACGACTGCCTAGGCACGAGAGATTTGTGGGAGAAGACGGGGCTTGAATCAGGTTCCCGGTTTGGGAGTTAGGGTCGGATTTCTATCTAGCCAAAATTATTTACTTAACTATCTTTGTAATTATATAGTAGTTAATTTTTTTTATGTTTTTTTGTAATTAAAATATTAACACATAATTATATTGTTATTAATTATTTTTATTTTTATTTTCAGATATTTCCTGCGTAGCAGTGTTCTTCTTTTGGAATGCAGGCGTGTGAAGATTACGACAAACTTTTGTTTTTGTAACCCACGGAAGAATTATGAGGAAAACTTTTATTTTTTATTTACATTATTTAACTTTGTGAACAACATTATGTATATATTATGTATAGCGATCCCGGGTTTTAACCCTTGTTGTACAGTGATCCGGACTTGTGTCCGTGGATGTTAGCAGTTGTTTAAACCTTGTTTACGTCCTTTTATACTTTGTATTTGAGTTATAAGAGGTGTTGGGCAGGTTTATTCTGAGTTGGTTGTGTTTGGGAACCAAGTGTTCTTTGTCTAGAATTTTGGACCTTCGCTCGGCGAAGCTGTCGTCGCTCGGCGAGCTTGTTTGGTCCTTCGCTCGAGCCAGGGTTTGGTCGCTCGAGCGAGAGTGGTGGTTTTTGTGTCTGGTGGCTCGAGCCAGGATTTCTTCGCTCGAGCGAGCGAGGTGTTTGTTTTTGAGTTCTTCGCTCGACCGAGCATTCTATCGCTCGAGCGAGCTTCTGGGTTGCAAACCTGAGGCATCGAGTTTTTGGCTCGAGCGAGATTTTCTTCGCTCGAGCGAGGGTTTTCGTATGCAGTGGCTCGGCGACCAAGTCTTCAGCTTCGGCGAGCTTTGTGTATATTAGTTAGAAGCAGCTGGGGAGAACATCACTTTTTCTTCTCTTTTCATTTTTGAAACCCTAGATCCGAGACCCTCTCTCTCTAGACTTATCTTCTCTCTAGGATTTCATCTCCCTCCAGTGTGAATCTATCCTAGATCCTTTGTTAAAAAGATAGAGGGTGACTTGGGCATCGTTTTAATTTGAAAAAGTTGGGATTTGGAACACGTTGGGTTTTGGTCTTCATCTCCATTTTGGCTCTAACTTCAAGGTAGGGATAACCTACTCCTCTTTATGAACTTTGTCTTTAAATTTTAGTATTTTTATATGTTGGGGTTGGTGTGGTAATTTTGTGAAAGTTTGGGGCTTTGTGTAATTTTACAAAAGATTGGGATTTTGTTTATATAAACCTATATGCATGTTTGGCTTAGAGAGAAAGGGGATTAATGTTGAGACATTGATAAAAATGGAACCTTAGGGTCGTAATGTTAATTATGGAAAATGCCCTAATTACATTGGTTAAATTAATTGGTATAATTAATTGTGAGAAATGAGGAATTGAATTGGAAATGTTGAGATTGCGAATGTATGGGATTAAAGGGTGTAGTTGGATTATTTATCACTCACCTAATTGGAATGTTGATTTAATATCCATTTTGTGCATTTATTTTCTGTTTAAAAATAACTGCTTTGGACTATCGGTGGAGGATAGTTTTGATTGTTGTAGACAATGCATGATGATTAGGTAAACTAAAACTAATCAATTGGATAGGTCGTCGAGTATGATGGTTGGAATAATACATTAACTTTATGTATTTGATTGATTGTGTATATGACTCTGTGTTTATATGCATTGCTTGTGTATGGGAGGAGATGGGGGATGTACTCCACGGTTTAGGGGAAGATAGGGGATGTACCTCTAAACTGGTTAATGGTTAAGGGAAGATAGGGGATGGACCCAGGGTTGCAGCTCATATGCTCTCCCATTGCAGTTATGATACAGCTCATATGTTTATCTATTGAAGTGTTGATACAGCTCATATGCTTATCTATTAAAGTGTTTGTTTGGTTGATTTCATATAGCACTAAAATGTATATCATCATCATTTTGTGAAGTATGGAAGTGGTTTATGTGTTATTGATACAACACCAACATGTGTATCCATAATGAACTTCGAAAGTGTTTTAGTGAGGGACTATAAACTCATCAAATGTTTTGGCCAGAGTACTGAGCCTTGTTTTCAAACCCAAAGTTGAATAAGAAATGGAAGGTGAATTGTAACATAGACTTGATTGTCATGGAATTGTAATATGATGTAAGTGGACGTGTAAGTGTTGACCATCTATCAGTTGCTAATCATTTAGTCATTGTTTATAGTTGGTTTAGTGTATTTCTACTGGGCTGTGGCTCACCCTATATGGGAACATCATTTTCAGGTACAGGTAGCATGCCACCTCCAAGGACATAGCTTGGGAGGCTAGAGACGGACATCCTTTTCCTGTCTTATTCCTTTTTGATGTATTACATGTAGAATCAAGCCAAGGGCTTAATGTGTAATCGAGCTAGTGCTCTCTTTTTGTAACCAAGTGTTAACTTGGAAAGTTGTAAGTCTTTAGGGCATTTGCCTTTATCGTTATTATGTAATACCTTTTGTAATGAAATACTCTGATGAATAGAAACTGTTAGTCTTTCATATATCAATGCATGTCTATATTGATGGGTTTAATGTTATTATTTCGAGGGCGTTACATTATGCAACATTATGTGGTGGGATAATTTTGCTAATGTGTTGTTATGAATGGAAGAATACTTTAATTATGGATGAATTTTTATTTATATACAGGAATTTTTATATTATTATGTAATTATCAGTTTTTTTTATAGTTATTTTCATTTAATACAGGTAATTTTCTTACTTCTAATAATTTTATTATAGTTTTATTTTTTTTTTTTTTTTTTTTTTTTTTTTTTTTTTTTTGAGACGGCACCACATTGTCTCAAAAAAGATTAGAACCACGTTTTTTGCGACGGTAGTATAGCCGTTGCAAAAGATATTGGCATTATTAATTAGTTGAAATTAAAGGCCTTTAGTGACGGTATTCTTCACCGTCGCAAATAATAGTTTTAGAGACGGCATGTCTGCGGTCTCAAATAACCATTTAGCGACGGTATTTTTGCCGTCACAAATAACCATTTTAGCGACGGCATTTTGCGGTCTCAAATAACCATTTAGCGACGGTATTTTGCCGTCGCAAATAACCATTTTAGCAATGGCACCACAGTGCCATCTCAAAAACTTTAGATTTCTACGCATTATTGCCGACAGTATTTTGCCGTTGCTAAAACCCATTTTTGCCGTCGCCTATATTTTGCGACGGCGTTACACCGTCGCTAAAGGCCGTTAGAAACCCCATTTGTTGCAACCCTCCTCTTGTCATCACTAAAAGCCAGTTGTCGTCGCAAAAAAGCTTTTGAGACGGCGTTTTGGGTATTTGCGACGACATTTTGCCGTCGCAAAAAAGCAAATTTTTTGTAGTGAATCTATACCAAAAAATACAATCAATGCACATTTTAAAAATTGAAGTTCATCATTATTGAAACTAAAAAAATTTCTTGATTCATATTTATTCATTTTTTAGTCAATTTTTTTTTAGGTAGTCTTGACTAGATTATTCTAAAAAATAAAATAAAAAATGAGTTAATTATCAAAAAGTCATGTCTACATATTTGGTGGTAGTTTAGGTCCTATCAAAAAGTTTTTGAACTAATAAGTCCCATTTATAGGTAAAAAGACGTTTTGCCCTTTAATCCCAAAATTAAGAATGTTCTCAATTTCAAAACTGAGAATGTTCTGAATTTTCAAAACAGAGAATGATTTCAGTATATAATTATCAAAACTAAGAAATTTATGTTTGCCTTCTGAGAAAAGTATGGGATTGAAAAGAAAGATAATTCTGCGAACCTGACACATTAGATTGCTAAATTGAGTTTTTTTTTTTTTTTTTCATGATTAAAATTGAGAATATTATAAACTGAGAATATTCTCAATTTCTTTAGTCATTCTCAATTGAGTTTTTTTCATATCTGTAGGCACGACTGTAAGCATACTATAAAATAACAGGGGCATCTAAATTTATTATCGAAAATCGATTCATTTGCTACAACATTTGAATGGAATTATTACAGGCAAGAATTGGCCACAAACCTGGAATCACAACTAAATCAAACAAAATGAATTCACCACATCGTGGCTTGCTTTATGTTGCGCTTGCAGAATCTAGGCACATCTTCGACTCCCACCATCGCCGATCGAAGCATGTCGAGATGGATCGAAGTAGATCGAAACTCTGCTACGTTGTTTGATGGTACCTTCATCGATTTTCAAGCGTGAGTGAGAGTAGAGTATGTGTTATACCAGATCGATGCACACCTCTGACTCCCACCGTGACCATCGAAGCATATCGGGATGGATTGAAGTAAATCGAAGCTCTACTATGTCGTCTTAACATATATGGATCTTCTATTGTTGGCAATTTCTACATTGCTATGAGGTTGAGGTTGTCGCGTCGCTTATGTTCTTTGCCATCGGCATCGGTTTGCTCGTTGTCAATGGACGGAGGGGAAGTGATCGGAGGTGAGAGGAGAGGGACTAAGGCAAATGAGGCGATGGTTGGAAGATGACCATCTGATTCCCAAATTCAGGTTTGGAAGGGTAAATTGGTCTATTAAAAATTAATGGGACTTGAAGGAGCAAATAATTTTATCTAGGACCTATTGGATTATAAGTTCACAAAATGGGACTTGTATGTAAGTGCCCCATAAAAAATAGAGTTAATTTGGAAAAAAATGTTCAAATAATACTGAATGTTCAAAAATAGTGAAAAAATAGAGTTAATTTTTACACCGTCAATGTGAATGAATAAATAGTGAATGTTCAAAAAATAGAGTTAATAAAAAATAGAGTTAATTTTGAAAAAATGTTCAAAAATAGTGAATGTTCACACCTTCAATGTGGTGTGAATGCTAACTTGTCAATGTGAATATTTACACTATCAATGTGAACCTTCACACACCAAATTGCTAGCCGTTCAAAAAATATTTGTAAGGTTAAAAATATCCATAAAATACTTTAAATATGAGAATTAGGATTTTGTAGATCAAATGTTCAAATAATAGGACTTATTGGAATATAAGAATATCTTATGGATTAATTAAAATACAAACACTTAAAAAAGGATTTTCCAATAAATCTCCCATAAAAAATTTCAAATTTTTTTCTAAAAACCCCTAACATAAAATTGCATCAAATCACATTAATCATACTAAATCAAACATTAAACTGCATTAAACATAAAATCAAAACATGAAATTAAATTACCATAATTTCATACTCCACGCTAGCCTTGCTCAAATTCTCAGCCTTGAGCTTCTCCAACTGAGTCAAAGCGTTCTTCTCTTCCATCGCCCTCTGCAACTCAGCCTCCCTCAATGCCACCGCCTTAGCTGATTCCACCTCTGCCAGCTGGGCCAACTGGGCCCACCCCATCTTCTTCGTTGCCAACTTAGCATTCGCCTCCGCCACGTTAGCCGCCTTTTGGTTCTCAAATATTTGTACCTCTGTCTTCACTTTTACTTCCTCCTTTCCCTCTCCTTGCCTCTTTGTCGCTATAATCTTCGTCTCTGCGTGAATTTTCGCTGCATTTTGTGTTGTTAGCCTTCTCATTGCTTCGAGCTGATCTCACCCTTCATCTTGTGATGAAAACTTGCTAAATAATATGTATTAAACTTAGAAATTTAAGCTGAAGGTGTGCCTTTGGAAATTTTGAGAGTTTGATATGGAAAAATGTAGTCTTATACTGATTAAGAGAAATACAAGAAGGGTAAATTCAAGGCTCAACTCCTTTCATTTTTAAAACAAGAATACAATTAGAACACATCTGAAAATGCCATTTCAAACTTCTAATAACATGTGTTTGAAAAAGGAAAATGAAAGAGAGAGTTGTGTTGTGGCTTACTTGATTGCCTAGTGAAGTGTTTGCACAATTGTCTCCTCTTTTCCTCTACTCTACTACTAAAGTTCACTCTCTTCCTCTTCTTTCTTTCTCTCAACTGAATGTGTAGCTGTGTGAGTGTATGAGAAGTGTAACATGTGGAGGGTGGTGATGTTTTTATAATAAAATTGGTGTAAAAGGTCCAAAATACCCATTGGTTGGAATGGAATGGAATTGAGATGTATTTAGTTGGAATGTAATGGAATGAAGGATCATTTGGGAGCCTAATCATGTATTAAGGCATGATCTAGTTAGGGTTAGGCATAAGTAGAACCAAGATAGTTACAAGTACAAGACAACTTTCCTTGAATTATGATACCAAGGTCAAATTTTCCTTCATGAATCATGCAATGTTGTCTCCAAAAGTACAGAACAAGTGTATATGCTAGGGTGGCTGGCCATGTGCTAGATTTGGGGAGATATTTGTTGATTTTATATATAGATATGAAGATATTTGTGTATGAAATTATTTATTTAAGAAAGGTACAAGTATATATATGTGTATATGTGTGTAATGGTACTAGTTTGGGGTCAAAATGTGATTTAAGAAAAATATGAGGGTATTGGGTTAAATTTATGAATTAGAACATTTATTTTAGTGTAGAATTAAATTAAATTGGGGCTAGAGAGTCTAATTCGGTTTGGATTTCTTGTTTCGAACAAAAATGCGATCAACCGACGAATGTGATAAAGATCAGAAAAGCCTAGGGTTTCCAAGTGGTAATTTCATATTTAGGGAGTTAATTAGAGTATTAGAAATTATTTCTAAGTTTCTGAAATCAATTAGTGTTTGCGCTTTTTTGTTGGCGCATGTATTTTGATCCTAGGGTTACAATTAATTAAGCGAGGACTTCAAGGAAATAATTTAAAAGTAAGGGACTTTTAAGAAATTAAAATTTTCAAGGGCCTTACAACCTTGCTTGGTACCATTAAGGGTTGGTAGCTTCTCATGTCGAGAGGCAGACGCATGGTGTAGGGAATTTTCTCTCAGATTTTCAAACAACTCCCATGTCTCTACATCACTCTTAGTCATAAACGTCCCACCACATGCGGAGTTATCAAACCAAAATAGAAAATGTGAACAAGTTGTCACTGAGCTATTTGATGATGAAGACACTAATGGAGTAAATCTCGAAACCTTTCCCAAGTCTCATGGAAGTGGTCACTATCAATTTGAGAGAAATTGTTGATGGCATGTCTTATCTAATTAGTTTGGCCTTATCCTTAAGTGAAAAGGAAAATAGTCTCAACTTGGGCCTCATCGGAAAAGTTTTGAAGTTTCTTTGTAGAATAGGTCTCTAAAAACTCACTAAGATGTTTATAGGGATCCTCATTACTAAGTCCGTGGAAGGATGAAAGCATTTGAATGTTACTAGGCTTAATCTCATAATGGGTTGCTTCGGTAATTGATAATTGGATGCAAGATGATGAGACATTAGTGGTAGGGGTAAAATGTGTCTTCAGTGACCTAGGTTGGTCTACTGCTGCTTCAGCTATTCTCAAAGTCGATTTAGATTTCTGAAGATTTCTAAGGGTCTGCTCTAGTTCAGGATCATACCATAATTTTGGAAGACAAGAATGATGACCATGCATACACCACACTCACAGACTCTTTTTTATTTATTTATTTATTTTAATAAATACAAAAACACACAAAAACTTGCAAATTAGTAAGAAAAATAGAACAAAACTTTACAAGATAATTACAGTAAATTAACGTGCGATAAAAATAAAAAGGGTATAAGAACTCCCAAAAATAAAATAAAATAAATAAATAAATGTGATAAAGTAAATCGTAGTAAGTAAATGTTAGTTGTTAAAAGTTAGCAGTTTTATATATATATATATATATATCCTCCAAGTTACATGTCCAGCAGAGGTAATCCACCAGTGTCGAGCAAAGGTAAATATTCCATAAATTATATATCCAACATGGGTATCTCCTTTATGTGTCACGGTATCAAATTTATATATATATTTGTTTATTTTATTATTTTTGGTGTTTTTTTATATTATTTATTTATTTTTAATTCACCTGCATAAAAAAAAAAAAACTACACAAAAGGAAAGTTAGAAAAAAAAAAAAAAAAAACTAATTGAAATCTCTGAATTAAAGAACTTACCAACAGTCCCTGACAACGGCGCCAAAAATTGGTAGGTGTTGGTTGCGCATCAAAATAAAATGAATAAAAACCGATAACAACTATTACTATGTAGAATAGCAGTTGAGAACGGGTGTTGAATCACAAAGACTTGGGTAAGTTGTTTCTAATTTAAAGATTTTGGTTTTGGAAATGGAAGGTAAGAAAAAGAAAACCTTAGGGTTTAGAATCCACTACTAACCTTGTAATTGGGGTTGTTGTATTTAAATTGTAAAAAATTATTGAGATGGGAACTACAATGTGTCTTGGTTGGGACATATCACTTAAAAGATTTTGTGTTTTAAAATTAAAAAGTCATGAATTATCTTCGCTTAACATGGACCATCACCACCAAACTAAACTAGACTACTGATGCATGACATGTCTTACTAGGTATGACTCATCTAACAATTTCAATACACAAACAGTGAAAACAATTGTATCCATGACCAGTGAACACAAAATTTGATAAAATATTATTTTCACAAAAATTTAAATTATATAACAGTACCCAAATCGATTAAAATTCTACAAAACTAAATACAAACTACCATAATTACTTGATCCGAGTTTTATCTTAACTTTAAGATAAAGAAATTAGTTCCTCATACCAATTTAACAACCAATCTAAAATACATACACTCTAAACTTTCCTACCCTCCCTTTCTCTTTCTTTATTTTCTTTTCTTATCTTTTCTTTCTTTCTTTTTCCTCAGCCTTTCGTTGCTCTTGTGTTTGTTGTGTAACTTTGCCTTGATTGTTGCCTCCATTTATAGGCAATTCTTTGGAGAAACAAACAAAACAAAATAAGAGAGATGATGGAGTAGGTGAAGTTTTCTTTGTCTGATGAAATTAGTATGTACTTTTTAATATAATAATGTATAAAATATTTAAAATATGTTTTCTTAGATTAATTTATATACAAACATCCAAAATATATAAAAATACATAAAAACATATAAAATTATAAATTAATAAACTAATAAATTTAGAAGGCTAAATATATAATATTTAGGCTCAGGTCATTTTACAAGCCAAATTAAAAAGTGTTTCAAAATATATTCAAATTTTAAATTATTTATATAACAAATTAAATTTTAAACAAGTTTTAACGATTCCAACATTAATAAAATTCAAGTAATTTGGCTGATTTGATAGCTATCTTTGGAAATTGATCTTTTATCTGCTTTTTTTTCGACAATGCATTTGGTAATTACTGAAAATAATTTTATTTTATTTTTTTATAGTGAAAATTTTGATTTAAAAATAAAAATAAAAAATCATGAACCATCCAGTCCACATTGGTCCATACCAAATAGGCCCAAATCAAAGAAACAAATAAAAAGTGAAAGAAAAATAAGCAAATAATTTATAAAGAAGTATACTAACCATTCTATGGCCTCGTTTGGAGAGTTGACTATTTTAGTTTTTGACTATTTTAATATATTAAAATTTTTATATTTAGAAAGATGATTAGAGTTTTTTTTTATAATTGGATGTGATATTTGTTTTAGCTATTTTAACCCCCCCCCCTTTTTTTTTTTTGCCCTTTTTAACCAAAAAAATCCTCCAAACCCAACTTGGCAAACACCCACTATATAAATTAACTTGAACTAGGCAACGTGCCCAACCGTGCTGGTGGCAACATCCTAGTCTGCTCATGCACAGTCTGAAACAACGGCGGCAACATGCTATAAACTCCGACAACATCCTTCATTCCACCGCCACCAGCACCACCTTCACCGCCACCATTATTAGCACCTGACCAGACACTGATTTTGAGCTGCAGCCCCTACATAGCTTGCGCGTTAATCTTGGCTATCTCTTGGAACATACCGCTATTGATCATCATATAGTCTCTGACCGCCGCGTAGTTTCCATTAGCTTCTTTGAGGAGATTCCTCAAGTAAAAGCCTTGGGCGTCTACCACGGCGGCGATGCCTTCAGCTTCTTTTTTCTTTGAGTAGAGCTCGCTGTCTGCCACCTGTTGGCAAGTGTAGAAGGCTCTGCATCGGCTTTTGTTTACGTATACGCATTTTTTTGCTCGTCGAAGAAGCTATACGCTTCTTTCTGCTTCTTGTACAGCTCTGAATTTGCTTCTTGTACCTTTTGATCAGTTTCAAATCCTTAGCAACAAAATGATTTTGTACACAAAAAATTTATACAGAATTATGTGACAATCAGTAGTCCTTTGATGAAACACATATAGTTGTGTTTTATAATTGCAAAATTGTCATTGCCATATAATTGCGCAAGACTCATAAACTAAGGATAAGAACTAAAGTGGGCATAAGTACCCAGAGTTAATTTAATAACTAAGAATTGACTTAAAAATAAAATCAAAGCCATAAGTAAACACAAAAGGTATCAAATTTTGAATTTACCAACTCACATCACAGCGTGTTGCTACACAATTATCAGGCCAAAGAGCCTGATTATAAGCAAGTGAACATTAAGGTGTGGAAACATTCTCAATTAATTTTTAATTACGAGGATGATTTCATCAAATTATTAGGCATGCATTCCAACTCAACTATTTTTTTTTTTTTATCAGCAAAGAAAAAGGAAACTTTTATTGATGAAAAGAGCAAGTACAAGCACCAAAATACATCAAAAAAGAGGAAAGTGCAAAAACATCAAAGCTATCTCTCCACAATCCCAACTAGGTTGGTACCAAGGAGGAAGCACAATCATGGTAGCCCAACTCAACTATTCAATTTCCCCTAACATACAACTTGTCTTTTTATTAAAAGGGATAATAATAAGAAACATACTCATGTCCTCTCACATCATCCAACTGCTTAACATTAGCAATATAAATATGAAGCCCAAACTGATCAAGTTCAAGTTGAACCTTATAAAAAACCTCCTTCTTAAACTCCTTAGTCCCCTTAAAGATCTACTCCATAGTCATCGAGGCAGGGAGAACTCGAGTCTCGCCCTCAATGACTCCCTGCACAAGCTCCGTGACGTGGTTCGAGAGCATGTCGTGTGGGGATATGAGCTTTGCATACTTCAACATGCCCTCTTCAGAGTCGACCCTGGGGCCAATCGTGAAGACAGCAGGAAGTATGAATGGGAGTTTCTCTACGCTCATAGCCTGCACTTCGAAGGTGTGGTTGACTGGTGAGATGTAGACTTGGGTGAACTTTTGGCCCAGCCATATCCACGTCTTTTTGGCGAGCTTGATGTCTAGGATTCCGCAGTCAGTGACAGCGAGGACCTCTGATGGGCCAGCGATGAAATACATAGTTTGATTGATTTCTAGAGAGAACGAAAAAATGAGAGAGAGAGAGAGAGAGAGAGAGTGTGTGTGTGTGTGTGTGTGTGTTAGGCGTATGAAAAAGAATTTTTATGGAGAAGATTTGGAATAGAGGATTTTCCAATAAATCTCCCGTAAAAAATTTCAAATTTTTTTCTAAAAACCCCTAACATAAAATTGCATCAAATCACATTAGTCATACCAAATCAAACATTAAACTGCATTAAACATAAAGTCAAAACATTAAATTAAATTACCTTAATTTCATACTCCACGCTAGCCTTGCTCAAATTCTCAGCCTTGAGCTTCTCCAACCGAGTCAAAGCGTTCTTCTTTTCCACCACCCTCTACAACTCAGCCTCCCTCAATGCCACCGCCTTAGCCGATTCCACCTCTGCCAGCTGGGCCCACCCCGCCTTCTTCGTTGCCAACTCAGCATTCGCCTCCGCCACGTCAGCCGCCTTTTGGTTCTCAAATATTTGTACCTCGGTCTTCACTTTTACTTCCTCCTTCTTTCCCTCTCCTTGCCTCTTTGTTGCTATAATCTTCGTCTCTGCGTCAATTTTCGCTGCATTTTGTGTTGTTAGCCCTTCTCGTTGCTTCGAGCCAATCTCACCCTTCATCTTTGCCTCTGCAACATCAATCTATACCAATAAATACAATCAATGCACATTGTAAAAATTGAAGTTCATCATTATTGAAACTAAAAAACTTTCTTGATTCATATTTATTCATTTTTTAGGTAGTCTTGACTAGATTATTCTAAAAAATAAAATAAAAAATAGAGTTAATTTTCAAAAAAAAAATTTACTAAAACAAAAATAAGCCAAATTTTATATTAATAAAAAAAACTTACAAAAATTGGCTTGTTTTTATTGTTTTTGCTAAAGTTTTTTCGTTATAAAATTTTAATTGTTAAGATAGTGATCTATAAGTAAGAAAATCAATTTATGATACAAGTTTTATCAAAATAATAATAATAATAATAATAATAATAATTTCTAAGATAGATTTCTATAGTTTGATGAACTAATTACTTTTTAAAAGTGAGGCCATTAATAAATTTTAGGGTAAATTACAAATACACCCCTTAAGGTTTACTTATATTATAAATTATCCCCTGTAGTTCTAGAAATTACATTATGGCCCTAAGGTTTCTAATTTCATAACAAATAGGTCCTTTTATTAATAAATCATCAAGTTAATTAACAGTTTTTAATAATGTTAAAATTTTATTTCAATTAATAATTCAGATAATTTTATTATTGCCAGGTGAAGAGTCAGAAATATCATTTTTTCAATTAATTTTGTTAAATAAAAAGTTCTGATAGGAAGGTATTTGTAATTTTCCAAATCACATAGGAAAATTCGTATTTTAAATAAATCTCAAATGATGTATTTATAATTGTCACAACCCAAATCCACCTATATTGGTTTAATGTCGTAACCAGCCAGTAACTCTTGGATTACCGAAGGCCTCTTAATAAAATAACATGAAATTAGGGGCTGAGGAAGCAATAAATAGAAATATGCATAGTCCATTGAGCTGTGAAGACATACATGAGACAGTTATTCATAAACTTTAATAAAGATACGTATGACGTCAAAAGATACAATATACATATAATGTGACAACCCTCACCTCTGATTAGTGTTAAACTGTGATTGAGCATGAGAAGTAATTGATTAGAATGAAATCCTAATTTATTTGCATGAGTGTATTGTTTGAATTGCATTTATATCTGTTTGATTACTGAATGATCTGTTCGTGTTTTAATTTCGAACTACGAATTGAAAGCCTTATCGGCGACCGACTCAGAAATTGATTAGTATTTTATGCTAATTAGGATTTATGTGATTTTATGGTGGGTTTAATTAAAATTTGATTTGGAATGATTAAATTAGATTAAATAAAGTTAAATTACATTAGTTTGCATTTACTACCAAATTGCGATTGAGTGGACTAATGCTAGGCCATTTATTTAGCCTTGATTTATATATGTTGGCATCATTCTTCATCACTTTCTCTAGACCAAACCGTGAGCAAGAGAGGGAGAGTAGGAGAGCTTTGATTCAAAGAGGTTTAGCTTGGAAAATTTAGAGGATTTTAAGAAGATTGCAAAATTAGACTCCCACACTTGGAATTCAAGACCTAAGCTAGGAAGTTCACCTTCTTGATTATGAATTTAAGTTGTTTCTTGCATGGTTCATGGAAAGATTAGTGATTAGAGTCAAGAATTAGCTCAAAGTGTTCTATTGAGTAGCAATGTTTGCATGCATGTCGATGTTAATGAGTTTCGCGGGCTGCAAACTCATGAAAAGTACTGGTTGCATGATATTCACGCTCGACGGACGCTCAACCTCCACTCGAGCGTGAGACTCAGGTCCTCGCTCGAGCGTGAATTCTTTCGCTCGAGCAGACTGCAAAACACATGAACTTCTGGGCATATGCATTTCACTCTCGAGCGTGACTTTCTACACTCGAGCGGAAGTGCATGTACTCAAATTGTATGCTCGAGCGTGAAGTCCTCTGCTCGAGCGTAGATCAAAAATCTGGAATTTCCAGATTGATCCCCAAACACAAAACTTAACCTTTAAAGCTTCACACTCGATTCTTTTGGGCTAATTTTCTGGAAAACACTTAGAAACCCAGAGTACAACATGTTTCAAAGATCAATTTATGAAATCAAGCCCAAAAGTAAGCCAATTGAACACCAATATCAAAGAATTCCAATGCTCCAAAACATGATCAAATGCAAGATTGAGCTCAAAACATGATGAATTCATGGACTACAACCAAAAATATGAACATGCAAGTAGAAATTCTCATGTAAATGACCTTCTGGTATAGGCATGGGCACAATTGGAGATGCAATGTAAAGACAACATCAACGTCGAAAACTTTTTGAGGTTATGTTTTTGTTGCCTTAATTATGGGTTCCCTTGGTGTCATTTCCTTTAGACTTCTTCAGCGCTTAACCATGTTCTCTTTTCCTATTCCCTCACTTGTTAGTCTATATTATTTTATTGGACAAATTATGCATAATCCCTTCACTTTGCCCTTTGTACCATAAAAGCGTTTGTTATCAATTGGACCAAAATTAAAAATTCAAGGCCAAAATCGAACCAATTGAAGCTGCAGCGACCAAATTGACACAGAGGGCAAAGTCGGGACTCTTGGCTTAATTTGCACTATTTTATTTCTTTTGTAACTTTCCGAATATTCTTGCTTTGCTTTCTATCATCAGATGCATAAAACCTTCCTCTCTTCTAAATTACGGAAAGTAGTCCAAGCCAGTCCAAAGAATAGGTTTGCCTGGCATGTATGGGGAGTCTTTGAAGCTAATCGGGGGAATATTGATCTTGGAAGGAAACTTCTAAAGATAGGTCATGCAGTGAATCCAGGGATCCTATTCTTCTTCAGTCTCTTGCATTATTGGAATACAAATACTCAATTGCAAATTATGCCCGAGTGTTGTTCAAGAGAGCATCTGAACTAGACCCCAGACACCAACCTGTATGGATTGTAAGTAATTTATTCCAAGTGCTAATCCTAATTTTATCGTGCAATAGTTTGAGACTTTCCATATGATTAACCACTTTTGCAACCAAAGTAAGTCTGTGAAAAGAAATAGGAAGATAATGCTTCACGGTACCAAAAATCTCAGTTTTGGGGTGCTTCAGCTATTTAGACTTTCATATGATTAAGCCCCAACCTTGAATTCAGCTTTGTTGACTTCTTGATTAATTTCAAGTCCAAATTTGTAGAAGTTAAAGTGGAACTTTAGCGACTGACTTTGGATGACTGGCAGGATTCCTTTTTCCCAGGAAAAACCAAGTAATTCTTGATCTAGGGTGAACTTTGTTTTGTACTTGGATTAGAGCTAGATTTTGTAAGAATCCAAGAAACTGGGGTTGCTCACTAACGGATATTTTCTTCCTGATAATCTTGGAAAGATTGTCTTTGCTGCGGAACACAATAGTTCACAATTTTTATCTTTTGGTTTTGATCATTAAACTTGTATTATGTTTGAGGTTTTCCCTGCCTTCATCTATTGTGCCAAGAGTGTTTTATGCCTGTACAACATGAGAGAGTGCTCATCCACCGTTGTGCAGGCCCACCAGAAGCTGAATTTTTTTTTTCTCGGGATGATTTATGTAATAACCCGACCCTCGCATATGATTTCAGATATATTCTCAGTCCTTGATTAGTACTTTTTACTGTTTACTGTACCATTCCATGAAAAATTATCATTAAGAAAGTGAAATCCATGTTTATGAATGCCTATCTGTTGCATAAAGAAACCTATCTGTTCCACTAGAATGTTCGGATCAGAAATTGGATGCCTTAGAGATTAAATTTTCAGAACTTGACTGTATATATGTGATCAGCATAATTTTCTGGTAATATTAAGCATGTTTACGAAATTTTAATTTCGGAATGATAAAACGATTGAATTTCGTCTTATATGCTTTTTGTTATTTCCATAAATATCTCCATGTCTCTTCACTTTGAGCAAAAACGTGTATATCTCTTTTGGGGGAGAAAGAAGAGGGAATTGAGGGCAAGAATTGGGGAAAAGAAATCTAACAAGAAAACTTGGCAAATTGGTTAAAGTTGTGGAAGTTTAATTCAAGGTAAGGTTAAGCTTCCCTTATTATGGCAACTTAGAGGTTGTAATTCATGGTTATGTAAGATTCATGCTTGTTTCATGTTTGATTATAAGGGTGTCTCATTTATTAGTTGTTTTGGAACTAATTTAAGTGTTGTATGGAAATTATACTTCTATCTTTAGTTTAGATCATCATAAGAATTTTAATTACGTATGAACATGTAGAAGTTACATCCAAATCCAAGAATGGAATTTGAGGAAGAGATGATTTGTTGAAGCTTCTAATTTGTTGAGTTTGTCAAGAATCCATGTTATGGTAATGGTAGATTGATGTATTGATTTAAATTCACCTTGGATTGCATTAAATGGCCTGAAAAATGGAGTTAGGATATGAAATGGGAAGATCAGATTTTCAGAATTTCGCGTCGTCCGCTCGAGCGGAGGAAGGCCCGCTCGAGCGGGAAAATCCACCTTCCAGCAGTTTTATAATTTGTGCAGTCCGCTCAAGCGGCCAAAGTGGCGCTTCGGCGGGAGGCTTATTTTCGTGCAAAAAAAAATGTTGTTCCCGTTTGTATGCTTGTTCCTCTGGTATTTTTTGAATATTTTTCGATGACTTTAAAATGATGATAAACTCATGTGAAGTGTAAGAACACACAGAATGGTTTCAATGATTTAAGAGGAAAGAGAATTAATGTCTAAGTTATGATCGTGTGCAGGACACACGCAGGGAGGAACTGGCACATCATCACAAAGACCTTGTGAGTAGTATATACAGAAATGTTATGCAACTATGTTAATGTGTTGAGGCATGAAAGGCAACTATCAAGTATGTACTATACCTATGTTAATGTTAAAGCATGTAAAGAAAGGCAAACTTTCAAGGGCCTTGTGCCAACATGTTTACAAGGGCTATATGCCAACTTTCAAGGGCCTTGTGCCAACATGTTTACAAGGGCTATATGCCAACTTCCAAGGGCCTTAGTGCCATATGTTATAAGGGCCTAGTGCCATATGTTACAAGGGCTTCATGCCAACTCTCAAGGGCTTTATGCCAACTTCCAAGGGCCTTAGTGCCATATGTTACAAGGGCCTAGTGCCACATGTTACAAGGGCCTCGTGCCACAAGTTACAAGGGCCTCGTGCCACATGTTTCAATTATAACCATTATGTTTATGTTGCAGGATTGGGCCTAGGGCTGTTATATACTTTGCACAACATCAGACTACTGTGTTGATATGTAATGTATACCAAGATGTTCAAGTTAGTATATTTCAAGTTGTTCAAGCTAGTATGTTTCCAAATAGAGTCTAAGACCATAATGTGGAATTTGCATTGTATGCTTGAGGAGGTGTTTTGAAAATGTTAAGTGTATGATTTAAGTTTGGTAAGTACATGTTATGAAGTTTAAGTAAATGTTTTCAGGTGTATGTTTCGAAGAGTGATAAGTTAGGCAGTTAAGTATAGGTTTTCAAGTATATGGTTTGAAGCTTGATAAGTACATGATTCTATTCTCAACTGATTCCAAGGAACTTTGAATACTATTTAGAGTTCGATAAGTGTTGACAAGCTACGAATTTAGTTGTTTTCTTTTAATTCAAGTTAAGCATGGTGTCAATTAAGTAGTACTATTCACTGAGCTCGGCTCACCCTCTGTATGTCTGTTTTTGTAGGTAACCAACCAGGAGGTCAATCCTTACCCCGGGACGTCCGTTCCCTTTTTCAACCTTTATGAGTCCGAGCATTAAGCGAGTCCACTGAGTTTCGTGAAGCTTTGTTAAGGTGTTGTCGCGTGTTGAATACCGATTTACGGTTGTGTGTATATGGCTTTTGTTTATGCCCGATTTTAGGGCTGGGTCTGTATGGATATATATATATATATGGCTGATGCTCAAGGTATAGTTTTGGCTTGTGATTGGTTATTGTAATGTATATAATGCATGTGATCCTGGCAAATCAGAGGCAGCTCAATGGAGTTTAGTATTTTGTTAACTTTGGTGCTTCCGTCAAGGCTCCTTATATTATGTATATTAGGTTATTTATGCTTTTGAGTAGGTCATGTCCAAACTTTTAGGGGCAGGTTTGGGGCGTGACAAGTGGTATCAGAGCGCGAGTTGCTATCTCACACACGGATCCATTGAGCTCTAGGATGTCTAGAAAAGCTATAGGCATCTTGCATGACCTCCAAAAAGTGCATGTAAGATTGATAGCAACGTTAAGTGTACTCTGACAAGGCTAACAATTTGG
Source organism: Camellia lanceoleosa (assembly GCA_025200525.1). Classification (NCBI taxonomy): domain Eukaryota; kingdom Viridiplantae; phylum Streptophyta; class Magnoliopsida; order Ericales; family Theaceae; genus Camellia; species Camellia lanceoleosa. The sequence continues at coordinate 190,320,882 of CM045762.1, read as the reverse complement.
AATTATGTCTATTGTCTAAAGAGTTGTTGTGCAGAATATGGCAAGAATAAGGATAAAGGATTCTACCTTTGCTAGGTTGGCAAAGAAAAAAAAAAAAAAAGGGAAAAGAAAATTGTTGGTAGACTGTGTAAGGCATGCAGATGGGAGTAGATCAACAGAATTACCGGTAGAAGTGGAGTAAGAATTCGAGTCGACTGGTAAGACGAATTATATGCCCATGGTTAAGTGCATTTTACGTTATTAGTTGTTATTGATGGATTGATCGATATTTGCGGAAAACGATAATAATATGGTTGTACTTTCTAGTATCCGTTCAGTTGAACTGCTTACACCTTGAATGTGAATTATTCCTATGACGTCATGATAAAACAAGGTAATAAATGCAATATGTACTCTTTGTAGTATAGCCACGTTCACCTTATTATAGCAATGTTTAAACCTGCGAGGTTATTGTAACTAGACCTTCTGATAAGAATAAGTTTTGCATGACGTTTTGTGATAAGAAGTTATGTATATAAGACTCTTATAATTATGTAAGAAGATAATTGATTATGACCTTGTTCCTTACTGATAGTTCATGTGAAATAAGGAGATGACGTACCTATTAGTTATGTTGGATATTGAATATTGACCTTGAATCGAGTTGACCAAGTACTATGAATTATGATTTTGGAATAAATGTAAGTACTATGAGTTCGTGAGCCGATAAAATTATTGTCAATGTCTGATGGAATTTGAGGGATTTGTTATGAAAACTGGCAATTTGTAATTTGTTTTGTTATGTGCAATCTGTAATCCGTGATCAAGATTTCTTCTAAAGAATGACTGAACGACAAGAGGAATCTCACCCACATTATGAGTTATTGACTACTCTGAAATTGAAGCTAAATGACTGATAATTTGACAAGTTACCGCAAGAATTAAATCTTGTTGTGTAGTACGAGTTAAGATTGTAAAAGCACTCAAATCTGCTTTACGCATGACATGGAGAACTTTAATAGAAATAAATGGAATTGGGATTATGTTATATTAACGATTGGTTGAGGTTAGACATTGGACCTTTACCTCTTATTGTAAGTTGATGCGAATATGAGCAATACGTAATACGTGGTTATGAATTGATTTGTGTTAAAGTATTCTGTTACTATACCATTGTCTGTTTATTTTCGACATTACAGAATCGGGATAAATGTGATAACTATGAATGTGACATATGTAATGAGATCTATGATTTTATAATGAACCTAGTAGTAGTCGTATATGGAAAATAACTAGATACACTGCTTATATAACATAATCAAGCTGCATGTTGGTCTGTAATTTCTGTATGACTTATAAGCAAACTAAGTTGCTTCTTAACGAACAAATGGAGCTATGGACATTTGTAATTATGGTATTTGTACAAAGTTGAGATTTATCTGTTGCGTTATGTATGAACCCGAGGTGGCGTAGAATCTACGGCAGGAATGCAAAAGTTACCTTTATTGTGTAACCCACGATAAAATGTGAACTATTTTATCCTTGATAAGCGTACCATAAAGACATGATATGACAAGAAATATTCTATCATCTGATATGTTACGTTTGCATTAATGACTGATTGACCACATATGTGTCACGGCATCCTTAGTACAAGGCCCTTACCCGGGGATAATAATACCGTGGTTCAATTATGTTACAAGTTCCCGGTACTAAAGGTTCCTTTATGGAACTATTGATTTATTAGCGCTATTGGATGTGCCCATGTATAAGTAAATATGAACTCTAATTTCTATTTATGAATTAAGCATAACACGAATATGTATGAATTATTTCTGGTTATCCGTCCCGTTTATGCTATGTTATGACATGTTTAGAATTTGACTTCTGGTTTTATCCATGACTGACTTCCTAGGATGGAAAGAAAAGAGAGATGGTTGTCCTATTTTTAATACTCGGGTCCGAATTTATAAGAGTGTGATTAAGTGTCTATCATGGTACATGTGCACCACCTTAAAAAAAAAAAAAAAAGAAGAAAGAAAACAATATCTGTTATTAATTTGATATTGTCATAACTGTCGAATTAGGACATGATTCTTTCTGTGTTACGGTACTTAGAAGTGAAGCTACGAGAAACTTATGATGTGTATTATGACCTTTCTTTCTGTCGTATGGGTCTTCTTAAGAAATGCTTATTCAGAAAAGATGTTACATGATACGCATGATTTTGAATTTAATCTCTCGTATTGGGTTAGGTGATTTTCTCTGTTCAAATAATGGCTTTTATAGTTACATTTATTATTATTTGATTTGATATATGGTCCATTTGTGCTAACATGCGGAGAAGTGCAATTATGAAGAATGAACCCTATTAACTTGGAGTCTATTCTCATTTATCTAATCTTATCAAGTAGTAGATATGAGTTTGAAGAAATGGAACGATTTGACTGTAATATGTTTTAGAAAAGGAGGAATGCTAGAAATTACCTACACGACTTGTTGTGCCTGGTAGAATAACATGTAGCTTGCCAATTAAACGGAATCTTGCTTAAGTGACCCTAAAACCTGATTTAATTGTGCATACCCATATTTGAATCTAGCCACGTAAGTGATTTCTTTTGGAACCTTAATATGATTTTAATTATTGACTCGTCTCTAAGTAGCTTATGACTTGTGCTTTATCCAAGGAATTACTTGACTAAATAATTAAACATAGACCTTCGAATGAAATTTGCATATGACTTATGCTATGGCAACACATGAGAAGTATGAAGAAACAAATGTCATTTATTCTATTTTTGTATAATTTTTTTTTTTTTTGTATTTGGTATATGAGGAAGGATGCTAAGGAACTAACGCAATTTGGGAAAAGAAGAGGAAATGAAGTATCAATATTCTCACCTGTTCCAATTCTAAGGTAAAACAAGTTTGGAGGACCAAACTTATTTAAGGGGGGAAGAGTGTAATAACCCGACCCTCGCATATGATTTCAGATATATTCTCAGTCCTTGATTAGTACTTTTTACTGTTTACTGTACCATTCCATGAAAAATTATCATTAAGAAAGTGAAATCCATGTTTATGAATGCCTATCTGTTGCATAAAGAAACCTATCTGTTCCACTAGAATGTTCGGATCAGAAATTGGATGCCTTAGAGATTAAATTTTCAGAAATTGACTGTATATATGTGATCAGCATAATTTTCTGGTAATATTAAGCATGTTTACGAAATTTTAATTTCGGAATGATAAAACGATTGAATTTCGTCTTATATGCTTTTTGTTATTTCCATAAATATCTCCATGTCTCTTGACTTTGAGCAAAAAACGTGTATATCTCTTTTGGGGGAGAAAGAAGAGGGAATTGAGGGCAAGAATTGGGGAAAAGAAATCTAACAAGAAAACTTGGCAAATTGGTTAAAGTTGTGGAAGTTTAATTCAAGGTAAGGTTAAGCTTCCCTTATTATGGCAACTTAGAGGTTGTAATTCATGGTTATGTAAGATTCATGCTTGTTTCATGTTTGATTATAAGGGTGTCTCATTTATTAGTTGTTTTGGAACTAATTTAAGTGTTGTATGGAAATTATACTTCTATCTTTAGTTTAGATCATCATAAGAATTTTAATTACGTATGAACATGTAGAAGTTACATCCAAATCCAAGAATGGAATTTGAGGAAGAGATGATTTGTTGAAGCTTCTAATTTGTTGAGTTTGTCAAGAATCCATGTTATGGTAATGGTAGATTGATGTATTGATTTAAATTCACCTTGGATTGCATTAAATGGCCTGAAAAATGGAGTTAGGATATGAAATGGGAAGATCAGATTTTCAGAATTTCGCGTCGTCCGCTCGAGCGGAGGAAGGCCCGCTCGAGCGGGAAAATCCACCTTCCAGCAGTTTTATAATTTGTGCAGTCCGCTCAAGCGGCCAAAGTGGCGCTCGAGCGGGGAGGCTTATTTTCAGGCAAAAATAAATGTTGTTCCGTTTTGCATGCTTGTTCCTCTGGTATTTTTAGAATATTTTTCAGATGACTTTAAAATGATGATAAACTCATGTGAAGTGTAAGAACACACAGAATGGTTTCAATGATTTAAGAGGAAAGAGAATTAATGTCTAAGTTATGATCGTGTGCAGGACACACGCAGGGAGGAACTGGCACATCATCACAGCACTGTGAGTAGTATACTTCTGTAAATGTTATGCAACTATGTTAATGTGTTGAGGCATGAAAGGCAACTATCAAGTATGTACTATACCTATGTTAATGTTAAAGCATGTAAAGAAAGGCAAACTTTCAAGGGCCTTGTGCCAACATGTTTACAAGGGCTATATGCCAACTTTCAAGGGCCTTGTGCCAACATGTTTACAAGGGCTATATGCCAACTTTCAAGGGCCTTGTGCCAACATGTTTACAAGGGCTATATGCCAACTTCCAAGGGCCTTAGTGCCATATGTTATAAGGGCCTAGTGCCATATGTTACAAGGGCTTCATGCCAACTCTCAAGGGCTTTATGCCAACTTCCAAGGGCCTTAGTGCCATATGTTACAAGGGCCTAGTGCCACATGTTACAAGGGCCTCGTGCCACAAGTTACAAGGGCCTCGTGCCACATGTTTCAATTATAACCATTATGTTTATGTTGCAGGATTGGGCCTAGGGCTGTTATATACTTTGCACAACATCAGACTACTGTGTTGATATGTAATGTATACCAAGATGTTCAAGTTAGTATATTTCAAGTTGTTCAAGCTAGTATGTTTCCAAATAGAGTCTAAGACCATAATGTGGAATTTGCATTGTATGCTTGAGGAGGTGTTTTGAAAATGTTAAGTGTATGATTTAAGTTTGGTAAGTACATGTTATGAAGTTTAAGTAAATGTTTTCAGGTGTATGTTTCGAAGAGTGATAAGTTAGGCAGTTAAGTATAGGTTTTCAAGTATATGGTTTGAAGCTTGATAAGTACATGATTCTATTCTCAACTGATTCCAAGGAACTTTGAATACTATTTAGAGTTCGATAAGTGTTGACAAGCTACGAATTTAGTTGTTTTCTTTTAATTCAAGTTAAGCATGGTGTCAATTAAGTAGTACTATTCACTGAGCTCGGCTCATCCTCTGTATGTCTGTTTTTGTAGGTAACCAACCAGGAGGTCAATCCTTACCCCGGGACGTCCGTTCCCTTTTTCAACCTTTATGAGTCCGAGCATTAAGCGAGTCCACTGAGTTTCGTGAAGCTTTGTTAAGGTGTTGTCGCGTGTTGAATACCGATTTACGGTTGTGTGTATATGGCTTTTGTTTATGCCCGATTTTAGGGCTGGGTCTGTATGGATATATATATATATATATATGGCTGATGCTCAAGGTATAGTTTTGGCTTGTGATTGGTTATTGTAATGTATATAATGCATGTGATCCTGGCAAATCAGAGGCAGCTCAATGGAGTTTAGTATTTTGTTAACTTTGGTGCTTCCGTCAAGGCTCCTTATATTATGTATATTAGGTTATTTGTCTGTTTTTGAGTAGGTCATGTCCAAACTTTTAGGGGCAGGTTTGGGGCGTGACAATTTAGGCTTGGGGGTGGATGGAGTGGAAAGAAGGAAACATATCCACAGCCAGGGAACTCTACCAAAAAGCATTATCAATCAATTCAACCACCGAAAGTGCTGCTCGATGCCTTGCATGCAGACACTATAAAATGAGGTGATCATGAGTAGTTTCTTGTTGCTTCATGCATGTCATGTAGTACATATAGACTACCTTACATGCTATCATTTATGCTATATGCATACATATTTTGTAGGCTTGGGGAGTTTTAGAGCAGAGAGTTGGCAACCTATCAGCTGCACGGAGACTATTTAGATCTTCTCTAAACATAAATTCTCAAAGCTATGTTACATGGATGACATGGGCATCTTTTGAGGAGGATCAAGGAAATTCTGTGCATGCTGAGGAGATTCATAACCTTTATTTCTAGCAGGTATTTTCGATGACCCATTGCATTCAATTGCCTATAATAAACTCTTCGATATCAAGAATTGACCATACAAAATACCCGTGTCATCCAAATTTATGCTTCTCTCAAGTCATGTTCTATTTGAATTTAGTAGATAGATTGTAGGATAATTTGTATAAATGATATCTAATGAATTTGGAAGGAGATCTTGGTGAAAGATGCATTAAAACGATGTTGGTGTTTTGTTCAAGGATCAAAATTTTTGTTTCAATATGTTGTATCGGTTAGCTTGGAAATGGAAATGTTTCAGAAACATTTTGAAAACATTAGCGAAATGGGATAAAATTTTGAAAATGTATTGAAAACTAAAACTAAAACCTATATAAATGTTAATATATTATTGTCAAGACATTGTTTTAGTATGTTTCTTAAAATTTTAGTGGAAATATTGGAATTTCGGTATTCCAATATTTTGTTCTGGTTTCTTAGGAAACGAAACGTTTTGATTGTTTTGATGGAAAATAAACGAAATTTTTTTCCTTTGATCTTGTTTAATTAACATTGAGGCTAAGACCTGATTGTTGTGTGCAACAGCATACTAAAATCGTCGATGATGCTTCATGGGTTATGGGGCTCTTAGACATTATCGACCCAGCATTTGATAGCATAAAGTGGTTTCTGAACTTGGACCAAAACTAATATTACAAGGTAAATGATACTTCCAGAGACATAGCTGGAGCTAATGACACGGGAGAAGAATCTGCCAGCCCTTCGTCTGAATACAATAATGCAGAAAGCACTGAAAGCAGTTTTGATTTGGATGCTTTCATTCTTGAAAGGCTATCGCTGGACCCATCCAAACTTGATATTCTCTTGGAAAGAACATCTCAAAATCCAGTTCAAAAGAAAACTAGGTCTCTAAGAAAGGTATGGCGGTTAGAAGATCAAACTACCACAACACTGCCAAAGTTATGAGTTTGGTCATCTTAGACTCAGGTAATCACTCCGAAATAGTTCATTTTGCTTGTGAATGTTCCATCTTTGTGGATCGGGTATGAACTTCAACGTGATTCAAGTTAATTAACCGGAACTACAGAGTACATTTGTAACGTATGAACATTGCGCCAAGTTGTTGCAGGGTTTTATACAAAAATTGTAGGAATATCCTCTCAAAACTGTATCAAATTGACACCATCAAGGAATAAATATAATTTCAAAGCTTGGCTTATAGTTCTGAATGTATTTTTGAAGGAATACAGTTTGTGAGCATTCTGCCATGAACAGTGAGATATGTAATTAATTTTTTTAAAGTTTTAAGGTTTTTCTTGCTTTCAATTCATATATATCTCTTTGTTATTTAAGAATTACAAAACAGAAACCAATTCCCAAAAAGAGTATTCGAGCTCTCCTCACCACAACTCACTGTACTAATTTTTGTGGAAGGGGCATATATTTGGAGACAGAGCATCCCGAGTCTATATGTACAGACTGAAACAATATCTGTCATGAAGGAGTTATAGAATTGTTTATGAAGGCCATTATCAACAAAACCATCCTCAGTGTTATGAAATCCACCTAATTGTTGGTTAACACCTAACATTTTGAAAAAACAAAAAATCAGGCATTATTAGTAGGCACTATTTTGAAAAAACAAAATTTGTTTCCTATTTTAAGTAAACAGAAAACTGACTACATTATCAAATGGTTAACCCCTTAATTTAGTATTTTCAAAATACTCATGAGCTGAAATTTAAATAAAAAAAATGAATTTTAAGGGCTGATAACCGAACAGAGTAACAGTACTAAAAATGCAGAAATAAATAATTGTTCTTAGCATGCAAATTAGCACACACCTGCTTGTGTTTTTCTTTAATAGACTAAAAGTAACATTCTACTCTGTTTTGTCCTGATATATCATATATCAAAAGCATTCCTTTCAACAATAAAACAACAACATGAAATTCGAGTGCAAGCCGTAAAAAAAACAAGAGAGTTCCACAAAGCTAGCATAGATGTGCAAACAAACTAAACAAAAAGAAAAGCACAATTTACTTGGCCTAGCTGCTCGGTCTTGATAAACACATGGCTAGACATCTGTAGACACCCCATTTTTGACCGCCCTCAAGACTTGGGCATTACTGATGGTTTGCTCGGTGTTGAGAGATGTGCAGGGCACAGGTTCAATTCCTTCGACAAGGAGAGAGGCAAATCTTCCCAAACACTTTGTTTAAGGGTTTGGAGTTGAAGAAAAGAGGAAAGGAGAGGAGAAAACTGGTCTGGGGGAAGTTCGGCATAGATCCGGGTAGAAGGGAATCGAGCAACCCTCGCTAAATCGGGCTTATTCAATTGCATACTTGGAGTTAAGCTATGAGGCCACCATCATTGGAAAGAAGACTTCCGGGGCTTCACTTTGCACTCAAGAATCTCCTAGAGCCAAGTCCGGGTGGAGGAGATATGATTGGTTAAAGCTGGGCATCATCTCGGTTGGATCGAGTCTGCGCGACTTCACGGAAAAGGTCATAACTTTTTGCATAGGAGGAATTTTGATGCAAGGTTTGCGCCATTGGAAAGCTAACTTCCGGGGCTTCGATTTTCATACCCACCAGCCAAGTTTTGACCAAGGAATCATCCATCGGCACTCTATTTAGCCGACCGGCTGAAAAGAGACTTTATTTTGGACAATGATCGAATCTCCTGGCCGGTTTGGACCCTTTGCACCCCCCAAGCCTGGTGCATACCAGCTGTGCCAGTTGGAATGCACAGAATCAGATCCACGTGCATACATGTGCCTATTTTGCAACCTTTTAAGCCTTTTGACCCCATAAACCTTCTAGAAGGTTGAACCCTTGGCCAAGCTTCTTGGAGAAGCTTGGCCAGCTGTATTAGCTTCTCTTAGAAGCCAAGAACCTCTTGCACCTCTTGAACCTCCCTCTCTTGACTTAGCCTCTAAGTCTTGGCTTTACATTGGCCTATATAAGCAACCCTTCTCCTCCATTGTTTAGGGTTGGGAGTTTGGAACAAAAACCAGAGATATATAGATATATATCTGATATAGATAGATACAACCCTCTATCTCTCTCTATATCTCACTCCTTTGCCTCCAAAAGTCCATTATTCTTGGCCATTCCTTCACCAACCCATAGCACAACACCACCACTTCCATTTCCAACGACTTGGGGCTGTTCTTTAGAGCTTAAGAGCACCTAAACTTGGTCCAAGAGGTGCTGGTTTGCTGGTCTCCAAGGGTAAGTCCTCATCTTCCCTTTTCTTGCATTTTCTTGCTTCATTTCTTAGCCCTAGTTGAAAGCACTTTTGGGCTCCGACCCAAACTTCAAATAGTCTTATTTTGGGGTCCTCTTCATGTTTGATTGAGGACCCCTTGTTGTTTGGTGGCTGCATCTAGCACCTATCTCAATATCCTCTTGTATGCCATGTTTCTTGCATAGAATATTTGGCTTATATATAATCTGTTTCAGAGCATGATGTAAGCTAAGAATAGGCTTATTTTGAGCCCTTCTTCAACATTGTTGAAGGGCTCAACATTGTTTGCATACTCCATGTGCTACTTGCTTTGAAATCCATGTGATTTACCGTAATCTTGCATGCTTTCTTAGCCTATCTCGCTTCTGTTTTTGTGGCTGGTCATACACTGAAAATGTGCTTATTTTGTCATGTATAAGATCTGTTTTTGGTTGTTTAGGCCATCCATGACTTGCCTTACATAGCCACTTTGCATTTTGGCTTGCTAGCCTTAAGTGCATGAGTATATAGCATGTGTTGCTTGCATCATTTTAGTGGTTTGGAACCATCTAGCATGCTATTTCAGTCCCTTTGGTGTGCTTGTATGCTTACCTTAGTTGTCTCTTTAGTGCTCTAAAAGCATGTGTTGTGTACTCCATGTTTTGGCCTTAATGCATACCTTTGAATTTGAACCATCTAGATGCCATCTAGGGGTCCTTTGGGCTTAGTTTTATGCGTTAAGACTCTGATTTTAATTGTTTAAGTATTGCCATGTGTGGTTGTACTAAGTGTGGTTCAAAGCCTCATTGGCTTGCCTTAATGCTTGGACCATTTGCATGCATGCTTAGCCTACTTTGTTGCTTGATTTGGCATCATTTTGTAGCATGATTTGAGCTTTCCATGTATGCTAGTTGTTCATGTTTAGCTTCCTTTAAGTGTGCTTAAAGCTTGCTTCATTATGCCTAAGTGTCAAGCCATAACGTGTGCATATGTGTGTGCATTTTTGGCCTTCATTTCCTTGGTTTTGGCCGCTGATTTTGGCATGCTTGCAAGCTACCCATGTTAGTTTAAGTCCATCGTTGCATGTTTGTTGCATGCCATGCTTGTTAGTTTAGGTTGTGTGCCTAATACATGTTGCATGTTTGTATACTTGCCTCTATGCTCATATTGCATATTTAGCTCACATGTTTAGATTGCATTTGGCATGCATACCTTGCCTCTTGAATCACCATGATAGAGGTTGGGCCTCTTGTTTGTTTGTATGCATTTCATTCCATTGAAAGTTGCTAACTTGGCTTTCGGGCCATCATGCATTGAAATGCGTGATTGATGGCCCGGGGGTCGAGGGCCATACTCCCTTGAGTCCATTGCATGATAGGGAGTGTGTCCGTGCATACATTTGTCCCAAAATTCCATATCATGCACCTTCGCTCAAGGTCTTGCCAAACTGCCTCTCAGAATTTGGTGCCCACCGGCACTCTTTAGTGCCGACCGGCACATTTTTTGTGCCGATAACTTCCATTGCAGCCGGTGGTCACCACAAGAAGCCGGTGGGCACCTCCCCCAGCCGGTGGCGTACAGAAACAGGCAAGGAAGGTATTCTGGGACTTTGGCAATTTTTGGAGAGAAAAACAGAGGCAAAAGCAAGTGGCATGGTGCGGACTTTCCAAAGTAGTCGGATCCAAGCATGCGTGCATCCCTCTTCCCGAGGCCTTTACCGCTTCGATGGTTTAATTAATTTGTTAATTAATTGAGGGTCTGTAATAATTAATTAGCTAGGATAGTTGATTTATTATTTGGGACTGTATTATTATTTTGGTCCCTCCGAGTGAGGGCGCAATTGTAATAAGTGTGGGTGAGTGTGTGTATGTCTTCCAACCCCCACTTCTTTCTTCCCTTTTATTTACCTGCTTATGATGGTAGATTAGGGCATATTTAAATTAGCATACCTTATGCAATGCATTTGTGCATCCACGCATTTGTTGACATGCATCGGGCTCGGTACATCATACAAACTGCATCGTACTTTCAATTCCAAATTGAATACGTGATAGTTGTAGCATTTCACATGCCATGCTTAGGATAGCCGAGCCTGTCTAGATTACATTCTGTATGCGATGCATTAGTCACTTAACATAAACTAGGTCATGCATGTTTTGCTAACTGGTTTCTTGTTTTGGCACGGAGTACAATGTAAGTTTTATGCTTTAGCATGTCGCATGCGTGTGAATGTTAACATGACAGTATGTCTACCATGCGGCTAAGTGCTTATGTGATAAACTGTTTGAATGCCTGTGGGTGGAGGTTGGATTGCCTAAGTTGGAACAACTCGTTGGAATCCGTATTTTAGCCTACTTGCGAGTAGCAAAATCTAACACGTTTTTCGAGACAAAACGGATATGCAATGTTTATTTCCAAGTTAGGTAATCTAGTCTATACTCTTTTGTCATGCATAACATAGTAATTCTAGGCTAATAACCTAATAAGAACATGTAATGTTTTCAAAATCGGATATCATGGTTAGTAGAGGCGGTCTTCGGACCGGCGAAAAAGGGGTGCTCATAGTGACCTTCCCGATCGTACCCAAGCTCCGAGCCAAGACCACTTTGGTAATGACGGACACGCATTCCTTGACCGAGTCGTGGTTTCCTAAATTTCCCAAAATAAAATATTTAGGTGGCGACTTCAGAATCCGCAAAGCAGTCCATGTTTGGCACTACTTTTCAAAAATCTGCTTTTCTCAAAAGATTTGCGAGTTGGACTCTTTGGTTCAGATGAACCGTGACACAAAAAGAAGTCCGAATCGTCATGAGGTCCTCATGACGTACTCTGATTCGCGACTACTGGGATTTAGAGAGCTTGACTCGAACTCGTGATATCCGCTTTTGACTACACTTATGTGTTTCTTTGCATTGCATGTGCAATGGTGCGCCTAGGACACCGTGTTGGCCAACTGCTATTCCTGAGCAGGTTGGAAGAAGCTTGTCTTGTCAAGGCATGACCATAAGGTCGACGGTTATGCTCGCCAGTATGGGAACACAAACCCTGGTTTTACCGGGGCACCCTTTTGACCATTCGACCTAGTGCATATCGAAATCCATAGTGACCATTCCAAACTAGGACAGGTTGCTTACCCGATATAGGTTGTTTGAAACCGCTGCGTGAGTGAAACCCTAGCTCCTGACAAAATAGGACAGGGAAACCCTACCCCAACGTAGGGGTGTATTGGTTCTCATTTACTTGCTATGTGCTTTTAGAGTATATCCCTACAGGGAATGCATATACCAGTTTGCAAGTCTGGGTATCCGGCCTGCAGGCACCAGTATCAGTATTTTGAGAATCAGTTATATCTGCGGGTATCAGATTCAGATTTGGGGCAATGGTTTCAAGGGGGAACAAAGGATCGATAATAGAACACGCTGCTCACCGCCAGATTCTGCTTTTGGTGAAGTTGAGCCGAGATCTGCTTTTCCCTTTTGCTAGGTAGTCTTGGAACCATAGCTTCGTAAGGCTCCACTATCCTTCTGCACATTGATTTGCGTTGGTAGACTTTGTCGTCGAGATTCACTCAAGGGCACCGCTTTTCCTTTGCTAGAGCGGAGTAAAAAGGGCACGGATCACCGCTCAAGGCTATTACGATCGTGGTCCTTATCCCCCACCAAAGGAATTGTCGTGCCGAGGTCTCGCCATTTACACCACAGGATAGATATACCGCCACCGATGGATCAACAGATACGCCGTGTGGAGGCAATGATGCCGAGATGCAGAAACTATGAAACTCATGCAAGAAGACGCCGTCGCTAAGCGGAATTTTTCCAAGCAAAGAAGTCAGAATCATGGCTCAGCAGGCTGAGCTCATCACCAGGCTACAACAGCAAAGCGGTGCGTCTGCTTCACAACAAGTTCCTCTCCCAGGAGCTCCAAAGACTGGGAGACGCCAAATGTCCAGAAGGTACAGACATTCCTAGAGGACTGCCCGCCCAATTTTACCCCAGTTATCAAAAACACCCACCAACCTACCGGACTCTCCCTTTGAGTTCGAGACGGATCCCACGGCACTGAAGTTGAGCAAGCTTGAAAAGCTGTTCAAGAGATCCCAGGGAGTCAAGACCATCCCTGACATTGAAGATGGCTACACGGACACAGCTGTGACATTGCCGGACAGGTTCAAGATGCCTCACATCGACCGTTTTGACGGGTCAGGAGATCCCATGGTCCACCTGAGTTTGTTTTCAGATGTTCTGCGCCCGATGGGCTTGACAAGATTACAGAAGCTCTCCCTCTTTAGCAGGACCACATCGTATCGCGCTATCCGTACGCCAAACTAGAGGACTCAGTGAAACGAAGCTGGGAGGAGATGTCCGAGGCTTTCGTCGCACAATATTCATATAATACCCAGATCGAGATCACAACCCGTGATCTTGAGACAACTAGGCAAGAGCCGAAAGAGGGCTTCTCTGACTTTGTAACCCGTTGGAGGGCCAAAGCTTCTTCGATGACCACCAGGCCAATCGACAAGGACCAGATACGGATGATTGTGCGCAATCTCCAACCCAGGCTGATGCAGAAGATGATTGTCCTCCCCCTACCCACCTTTGCAGACCTCCATGAGATTGGGGTACAAATCGAGGACGCTATAAAGCAGGGCCTTATCGACCAAGAAAAGGAGCAGCCCAGGAGGACATTTACTCGCAGTTCGAATGCAACCACCAGTGGTGATGCAGCTGCAAGATCTTCTGAAGTGGGCATGGTCACCAACACCGCATCAAAAACAGCTACCCCATTTAATGGCAAGGCCGGAAGTAGCTCACGAAACCAAATATCCACCTCGAGTCAAGAGGGTTTTCACCCCACTTCATATGCCTTTGTCAAAGGCTCGAGGTCCTAATCCGAAAGGACATCTCAAACCGCTGGAACAACGGCCTTTACTTGATCCTCTCCTCCAAAGCATGACAGACTAAGCATCGTGGCGTATTATCAACAAACCGTCATGAGACCGATAGTCGCTGCTCACGCCATGATGTACAAGATTTGTTTGACAACAACGCTATCACCGCACTACCAAGAAGGTCTATCGTCACCGGGTCGATGAACTTTGGGGATAGTACGAATATGTGATCGGGGATGAACCACCGGCGGCACTCCGCTTACTCCAGATGTGGCGATGGCATGCAATCGCTTTTGAGCATTTTGAATGCTAGTTTTATACTTCTCGACTTGGGTATTGGGTTGGTCTTGTCGCTTTTGTGTTGGGTCTTTTTATATCGAGTCACGGGTCTGCCTTTGTTGTATCGAGTCACCCTGCTTTTGTCGAGTCGGGTGATTTCGGGTGTTACCTCGGACATCACTTGCTTGTTTTATGCCCGTTTTTTCATTTTGTTTTGAGTCTGCTTTCGCCAGGAGCTAGTTGTGCCAACAGATTCTAATGGAACAAAGAAGGATTTTCACACTCTGTGTTTGCTTCGCCATGTGCCGCTTGTGCGAAATTCTAAATGAGATGGCGATTTGACTAGAAGCTATGTCTTTTATGTGCCTTGAATTCATTGCATCGACCTAAGTTTTCCAAAAACTTTTTTCGAAATATTGTGATAAAAACAAAGAGGAAGGAATTCCTCGGGATTTGCAAAACTTTGATCAAATTGAGAGAAAGAGAGGCGTGCTAAGCCCTTAATGAATGAAATCATGCTTGTTAGTGTGAGTACTGAGAAGGACCCTAGCTTTGATCCAGATTGGTCCTACATCGTTTTCAAAGACAAGCGATTTGTCGCTTAAAACTTTCAAAAATGTTTTGTGCGGTCCGCAAAGACATGTGTGGAATCGCTTGAGATTGTGCACCTAGGATCGCTCTCAGCCTCGAGACTCGACCCCTCATTTTCGAACCTTGGACTCAAACTCAGAATGTTCAACGGTTAACTACAACGTGAGGCCTGTGTGGCCAGATTTGAAGCAGCCCTCAGACAAGAGGCACCAAAGTTAGATCAAGAGGATCAGATGTCGTCAGAAGAAGTTTGCAAAGCTAGATCAGAAGCACCCCTCGAACTAGGGGCAAAAAAAATGTCCGATGTGCTCGAAGAGCCGAAGATGGATCCTTCTGCAAATCGATGCAACAGCCACTCTCTTGGATACGGATGGCTTCAATCTCAAAAACCATTTGGCATGGACTTGTTACACTTTTTACCCTTTGAGAGGCTCGCTGGGCCGAAAACCCAAAAGGGCGACCCAGGCAAAAGTTAGAGCAAACAAAAAATGCAAAAAGAAAAGAAAAAATATACAGAAAAAAGAAGAAGAAAAAGAAGCTCAAGAAGGTCGAAAACCCAAGACGGGCGCCTTGGCAAAAGTTAGAGCCTAAAAAAAAAAGAAAAAGAAAAAATGAAAAAGAATTGAAAAAGAAGAAAAAGAAGCTCGCAAGGTCGAAAACCTGCATCGGGCGCCTTGGCAAAAGTTAGAGCATAAAAAGGAGAGGTTAAATACCCGAGTGTACCTTAACCCCGAACTACGAAGGCTTGATTCCCATGTTTGGGATACGAGGCAACTTTATCCTCAAGTCCACCCATAAACACTTCCAAATTGATTGTGTCCATGTAATGGTTTTGATCATCTTTGCCTTCTCTCAGATCTCGAGAGTTTGGTTGTCATCGCCACTCAAGATTGATTGCAAGATGCCACGGCGCTTATCCAAACAAGGGCAACTTTCCGTTATTCAATGCGCCAAGATCGTTTCAAACAAGGGCAACTTTCCGCTGCCATTCAAAACGCCGCTGTCACTCCAAACAAGGGCAACTTTCCGTTGCTTCGCATAAGGGCAATTTTCCATTGCTTATGGATTCGAGGTTGCGCATCTCAAGAGTAGGTTCCGTGCTTGTTGAGCATTGGCCGTTTGCAAAAATAATTTTTGAGAATTTTTACTG
This sequence comes from Camellia lanceoleosa, assembly GCA_025200525.1. Taxonomy (NCBI): domain Eukaryota; kingdom Viridiplantae; phylum Streptophyta; class Magnoliopsida; order Ericales; family Theaceae; genus Camellia; species Camellia lanceoleosa. Next base: position 190,304,802 of record CM045762.1, on the reverse strand, counting down.
AGGTTGACTAATTCTCTCGAAAATTATTCCATCTTTTCCACAACTGGACCATTTTCTTGGACCCGAAAAAGGAAAATTTTCAGTGCTCATAGCCTGACTTGCATGATTTCAAATCAAAAGTTGAATAAGCATGTTAATCTAACTTTCATGTTGGTCAAAATTGTTTCAAAAACCAAAAAATGGTCGAAATGATGAACTAGGGGCACAGTTAAGTCAGGTGTTCTGTCTTTTCCCCATCGTCAACATACTTGCCAAGAAGGGCATCGTACTTTTAAAAGGGCACAACAAAGAGCGTAAAGCTCTCATCCTCCAAGCAACGAGGTATTGAGTCAAGTGCGAAGCACGAATTGGAATGGATCAAGATGTTCCACTTCCTCTCGACAGATCTAACCACGCCCAAACTCCCGGCAGGCATCATCAACCGATGTCACCGCAGACTTGCTACCCGGCCCAGCTTGTAGCACAATCCTCTCAGGAGAAATTCATCATAGAGCAGAAGAAAAAGAATCTAGCAGAATGCTAGGGCAAGAGCCCACAACTTCTTGTCTACCCATCAACCACCTGTGAGGGATAAAAATGAGAGATTGAAGAATAGAGATGCGTTGAGAGAAAAAGTGAGAAAAGGGCTTTTTCGTAAAAACAGAGATTGAGTGCCAGAGTGATGTGGGAATCACAAATAAGAAAGGGTGGGAAACAATACCAAGAAACAGTTCTCCCTGCACGCCTCAGGTGTCGTGTCTTTTGTTTTGTTTGTCTCGATTCTTACTTTGAGTCGTTCCGAGCGTGTCTCGATGTGTTTAGGTTGTTTACCTCTTGTTTTTCGTTGTTGAGTCTTCCTCGCTGTGTCCAGTCGTAGACTCAATACCCAGTTGAGAACTCAATTTCAATTTCAAAATCAAATCATCTTGTGCTCAGAGTGCCGTGCCATTCTCCACATTTGTGCAAAACAGATTCGTTCTTTCATAAAACTGCAGGGCCCACCCCCGATAAGTGTGAACAGTAAAACCGGGGCCTATTTGAAGCTATATGGTTCCGGACTGCAAAATAAAAGCAAAAGAGGAAAACGCTGTATCTGAGTTTGTTTCAACTTCAGTAAGTTCCGAGACTACATCCCGTGTGTACCTCTTCAGGCCTTGCCAGTGCTCCGAAGTATGAGTGTACCTCTACTTCAAGCTCAAGATCAAGTCTACTTCAAGCCACAATAGTGTATCAATCACACTTTATTCATTCAGTGTATCCAACACACTTTATTTGCTTTAGTGTATCAATCACACTCCATTCACTTCGTGTATCTATCACACACAATACTTCACTCACTTAGTGTATCAATTACACTCTTTATTTGCCTTAGTGTATCAATCACACTTCACTCACTTAGTGTATCAATTACACTCTTATTTGCCTTAGTGTATCAATCACACTTCATTCACCTTGTGTATCCACCACACACATTTGCTTTGTGTATCTATCACACATATTTTGCTTTGTGTATCTATCACACTATTCTTCCCTTCATATCACGTGCTTGCTTTGTGTATCAATCACACTGCTTGTTTGCTTCATGTACTTGTCACATGTTCACTTTAGTGTATCCATCACACCTCATTTACTCCGCTTACTTCATGTATCTCTCACATGTTTATTTAGTGTATCAATCACACTCTCATCACACTTCACTCATTTTGTGTATCTATCACGCACATACTCATTTAGTGTATCAATCACATTTCATTCTCATTTTGTGTATCTATCACGCACATCCTCATTTAGTGTATCAATCACACACTTCATTGCATTCAGTGTATCAATCACACACTTCATTTCATTCGTGTATCAATCACACACTTCATTGCATTCTCGTATCAATCACACACTTCATTTCATTCAGTGTATCAATCACACACTTCATTGCATCTAGTGTATCAATCACACACTTCATTCACATTTAGTATATCAATCATACTCCTGTTCATTCAGTGCATCTATCACACTTCGTGTTCACCCTTAGTATATCAATCATACTCCTGTTCATTAAGTGCAACTATCACACTTCGTGTTCACCCTTAGTATATCAATCATACTCTGCTCATTAAGTGCATCTATCACACTCCGTGTTCAGCCTTAGTATATCACTCATACTTTTTCACTAACTGCATCTATCACACTTCGTGTTCACCCTTAGTATATCAATCATACTCCTGTACATTAAGTGAATCTATCACCCTTCGTGTTCACCCTTAGTATATATATCATACCCATGTTCATTAAGTGCATCTATCACACTTCGTGTTCACCTTAGTATATCAATCATACTTGTTCACTAAGTGCATCTATCACACTTTGTGTTCACCCTCAAGATATCAATCATACTTGTTCACTAAGTGCATCTATCACACTTCGTGTTCACCCTTAGTATATCAATCATACTCCCGTTCACTAAGTGCATCTATCACACTTCGTGTTCACCCTTAGTATATCAATCATACTTGTTCACTAAGTGCATCTATCACACTTTGTGTTCACCTTTGTGTATCCATCACACACCCTTAGTATATCAATCATACTTTTTCCCTAAGTGAATCTATCACACTTTGTGTTCACCTTTTGTATCCATCACACACCCTTAGTATATCCATCATACTTGTTCACTAAGTGCATCTATCACACTTTGTGTTCACTTTTAGTGTATCAATCACACTGCTCACTCAAGTGCATCTTTCACCCTCTGTGTTCGTTTTTAGTGTATCAATCACACACACTGTGCTCACCACACTCGCTTTGTGTATCAATCACACACGCTCACTTTGTGTATCAATCACACACGCTCGCTTTGTGCTTTGTGTATCAATCACACACTTTTGCTTTGTGTATCAATCACACACGCTCGCTTTGTGCTTTGTGTATCAATCACACACTTTTGCTTTATGTATCAATCACACGCTCGCTTTGTGTATCAATCACACACTTTCGCTTTGTGTATCTACCACACACATTCACTTTTTGTATCTATCACATATTTGCTTAGTGTATCCATCACACTTATTTCGCTTAGTGTATCTGTCACACTTTGCTTCACTTAGTGTATCAATCACACTTTATTCATATAGTGTATCCATCACACTCTCTTCACTTTGGTGTATCCACCACACATGTTTGTTCACTTAGTGTATCCATTACACTTCGTTCACTTTTGTGTATCTAACGCACACGTTCGTGAGAATTGCATAATTCTCTTACATCCTTCCTCCATGAGATGTAGTTTGGTTCATGCTTACTTGCTTGCATAGCATTCGCTTAAAATGTTGCATTTATTTTGCATAATTGCTTCATTACAGCTCTCTTTGCATAATCATAAGTTATGCACTTGCATTGTGCATCACTTTGCATTTTACCCCCGAACTACGCTGGTTTGATTCCTTCAGGATACGTAGGCAGCCTCCGGGCACAACCATTTATCTGTCTATATTTTGTTTGTTTGTCCAAGTCTTCGGCCTTATCAAAAATGGGTCGTCACGGGGCTTTGACATTCACTCCCGTCATTGTTATGACTTTCGAGTTCTGTCAAAGAGGGGCAACTGTAGACACCCCATTTTTGACCGCCCTCAAGACTTGGGCATTACTGATGGTTTGCTCGGTGTTGAGAGATGTGCAGGGCACAGGTTCAATTCCTTCGACAAGGAGAGAGGCAAATCTTCCCAAACACTTTGTTTAAGGGTTTGGAGTTGAAGAAAAGAGGAAAGGAGAGGAGAAAACTGGTCTGGGAGAAGTTCGGCATAGATCCGGGTAGAAGGGAATCGAGCAACCCTCGCTAAATCGGGCTTATTCAATTGCATACTTGGAGTTAAGCTATGAGGCCACCATCATTGGAAATAAGACTTCCGGGGCTTCACTTTTCACTCAAGAATCTCCTAGAGCCAAGTCCGGGTGGAGGAGATATGATTGGTTAAAGCTGGGCATCATCTCGGTTGGATCGAGTCTGCGCGACTTCACGGAAAAGGGCATAACTTTTTGCATAGGACGAATTTTGATGCAAGGTTTGCGCCATTGGAAAGCTAACTTCCGGGGCTTCGATTTGCATACCCACCGGCCATGTTTTGACCAAGGAATCATCCATCGGCACTCTATTTAGCCGACCGGCTGAAAAGAGTGCCGACCGGCACTTTATTTTGGACAATGATCGAATCTCCTGGCCGGTTTGGACCCTTTGCACCCCCCAAGCCTGGTGCATACCAGCTGTGCCAGCTGGGATGCACAGAATCAGATCCACGTGCATACATGTGCCTATTTTGCAACCTTTTGAGCCTTTTGACCCCATAAACCTTCTAGAAGGTTGAACCCTTGGCCAAGCTTCTTGGAGAAGCTTGGCCAGCTGTATTAGCTTCTCTTAGAAGCCAAGAACCTCTTGCACCTCTTGAACCTCCCTCTCTTGACTTAGCCTCTAAGTCTTGGCTTTACATTGGCCTATATAAGCAACCCTTCTCCTCCATTGTTTAGGGTTGGGAGTTTGGAACAAAAACCAGAGATATATAGATATATATCTGATATAGATAGATACAACCCTCTATCTCTCTCTATATCTCACTCCTTTGCCTCCAAAAGTCCATTATTCTTGGCCATTCCTTCACCAACCCATAGCACAACACCACCACTTCCATTTCCAACGACTTGGGGCTGTTCTTTAGAGCTTAAGAGCACCTAAACTTGGTCCAAGAGGTGCTGGTTTGCTGGTCTCCAAGGGTAAGTCCTCATCTTCCCTTTTCTTGCATTTTCTTGCTTCATTTCTTAGCCCTAGTTGAAAGCACTTTTGGGCTCCGACCCAAACTTCAAATAGTCTTATTTTGGGGTCCTCTTCATGTTTGATTGAGGACCCCTTGTTGTTTGGTGGCTGCATCTAGCACCTATCTCAATATCCTCTTGTATGCCATGTTTCTTGCATAGAATATTTGGCTTATATATAATCTGTTTCAGAGCATGATGTAAGCTAAGAATAGGCTTATTTTGAGCCCTTCTTCAACATTGTTGAAGGGCTCAACATTGTTTGCATACTCCATGTGCTACTTGCTTTGAAATCCATGTGATTTACCGTAATCTTGCATGCTTTCTTAGCCTATCTTGCTTCTGTTTTGTGGCTGGTCATACACTGAAAATGTGCTTATTTTGTCATGTATAAGATCTGTTTTTGGTTGTTTAGGCCATCCATGACTTGCCTTACATAGCCACTTTGCATTTTGGCTTGCTAGCCTTAAGTGCATGAGTATATAGCATGTGTTGCTTGCATCATTTTAGTGGTTTGGAACCATCTAGCATGCTATTTCAGTCCCTTTGGTGTGCTTGTATGCTTACCTTAGTTGTCTCTTTAGTGCTCTAAAAGCATGTGTTGTGTACTCCATGTTTTGGCCTTAATGCATACCTTTGAATTTGAACCATCTAGATGCCATCTAGGGGTCCTTTGGGCTTAGTTTTATGCGTTAACACTCTGATTTTAATTGTTTAACTATTGCCATGTGTGGTTGTACTAAGTGTGGTTCAAAGCCTCATTGGCTTGCCTTAATGCTTGGACCATTTGCATGCATGCTTAGCCTACTTTGTTGCTTGATCTGGCATCATTTTGTAGCATGATTTGAGCTTTCCATGCATGCTAGTTGTTCATGTTTAGCTTCCTTTAAGTGTGCTTAAAGCTTGCTTCATTATGCCTAAGAGTCAAGCCATAACGTGTGGATATGTGTGTGCATTGTTGGCCTTCATTTCCTTGGTTTTGGCCGCTGATTTTGGCATGCTTGCAAGCTACCCATGTTAGTTTAAGTCCATCGTTGCATGTTTGTTGCATGCCATGCTTGTTAGTTTAGGTTGTGTGCCTAATACATGTTGCATGTTTGTATACTTGCCTCTATGCTCATATTGCATATTTAGCTCACATGTTTAGATTGCATTTGGCATGCATACCTTGCCTCTTGAATCACCATGATAGAGGTTGGGCCTCTTGTTTGTTTGTATGCATTTCATTCCATTGAAAGTTGCTAACTTGGCTTTCGGGCCATCATGCATTGAAATGGTGATTGATGGCCCGGGGGTCGAGGGCCATGCTCCCTTGAGTCCATTGCATGATAGGGAGTGTGTCCGTGCATACATTTGTCCCAAAATTCCATATCATGCACTGCTGCTGTCTGTTGCTGTCAAAACTGTCTCCTGCAGGAATTTGGTGCCGACCGGCACTCTTTAGTGCCGACCGGCACATTTTTGTGCCGATAACTTCCATTGCGGCGGTGGTCACCACAAGAAGCCGTGGGCACCTCCCGGTGGCGTCTGAAAATGCAAGGAAGGTATTCGGGACTTTGGCAATTTTTGGAGAGGCAGGCGAAAAAGAGGCAACAAAGTGGCATGGTGCGGACTTTCCAAAGTAGTCGGATCCAAGCATGCGTGCATCCCTCTTCGAGGCCTTTTCGCTTTCGAGAGTTTAATAAATTTGTTGATTAATTGAGGGTCTGTAATAATTAATTAGCTAGGATAGTTGATTTATTATTTGGGACTGTATTATTATTTTGGTCCCTCCGAGTGAGGCAATTGTAATAAGTGTGGGTGAGTGTGTGTATGTCTTCCAACCCCCACTTCTTTCTTCCCTTTATTTACACTTATGATGGTAGATTAGGGCATATTTAAATTAGCATACCTTATGCAATGCATTTGTGCATCCACGCATTTGTTGACATGCATCGGGCTCGGTACATCATACAAACTGCATCGTACTTTCAATTCCAAATTGAATACGTGATAGTTGTAGCATTTCACATGCCATGCTTAGGATAGCCGAGCCTGTCTAGATTACATTCTGTATGCGATGCATTAGTCACTTAACATAAACTAGGTCATGCATGTTTTGCTAACTGGTTTCTTGTTTTGGCACGGAGTACAATGTAAGTTTTATGCTTTAGCATGTCGCATGCGTGTGAATGTTAACATGACAGTATGTCTACCATGCGGCTAAGTGCTTATGTGATAAACTGTTTGAATGCCTGTGGGTGGAGGTTGGATTGCCTAAGTTGGAACAACTCGTTGGAATCCGTATTTTAGCCTACTTGCGAGTAGCAAAATCTAACACGTTTTTCGAGACAAAACGGATATGCAATGTTTATTTCCAAGTTAGGTAATCTAGTCTATACTCTTTTCGTATGCATAACATAGTAATTCTAGGCTAATAACCGAATAAGAACATGTAATGTTTTCAAAATCGGATATCATGGTTAGTAGAGGCGGTCTTGGACCGGCGAAAGGTGCTCATAGCCGACCTTCCCGATCGTACCCAAGCTCCGAGCCAAGACCACTTTGGTAATAGCGGACCGCGTGGCCTTGACCGAGTCGGGGTTTCTAAATTTCCCAAAATAAAATATTTAGGTGGCGACTCAGTCCGCAAAGCAGTCCATGTTTGGCACTACTTTTCAAAAAATCTGTTTTCTCAAAAGATTTGCCAGAGTTGGACTCTTTGGTTCAGATTTAGAACCGTGACACAAAAAGGGAGTCCGAACTGTCGTGGCGAGGTCCCATGGACGGGGCGTACTCTGATTCTGGCGATTTAGAGAGCTTGACTCGAACTCGTGATATCCGTTTTTGACTACACTTATGTGTTTCTTTGCATTGCATGTGCATTGGTGCGCCTAGGACACCGTGTTGGCCATCTGCTATTCTGGCGGTTTCTTGGGAGGCTTGTCTTGTCAAGGCATGACCATAAGGTCGACCGGTTGCGGGCTCTGCCAAGATGGGAACACAAACCTGGTTTTTCGGCACCCTTTTGACCATTCGACCTAGTGCATATCGAAATCCATAGTGACCATTCCAAACTAGGACGTTGCTTACCCGATATAGGTTGTTTGAAACATTGCGTCACGTAGTGAAACCCTAGCTCCTGACAAAATAGGACAGGGAAACCCTACCCCAACGTAGGGGTGTATTGGTTCTCATTTACTTGCTATGTGCTTTTAGGGTATATCCCTACAGGGAATGCATATACCAGTTTGCAAGTCTGCATCCGTATCCGACTGCGAGCACCGATGTCGATATTTTGAGAATCAGTTATATCTGCGGGTATCAGATTCAGATTTGGGGCAATGATTTCAAGGGGGATGATCGATAATAGAACACGATCGCTCATTTCAGATTCTGTTTTGGTGAAGTTGAGTGAGATATCTTCTGTTTTCCCTTTTGCTAGGTAGTCTTGGAACCATAGCTTCAGAAGGCTCCACTATCCTTCGGGTACATTGGATTTGCGTTGGTAGACTTTGTCAGGTCAGAGATTCAGCTCAAGGGCAATCAGTTTTCCTTTGCTAGAGGCGGAGTAAAAAGGGCACGGATCACCGGTTCAGCAGTTACCAGATCAGTGGTCCTTATCCCCCCACCAGTGAATTGTCAGGCCGAGGTCTCAGTTTACACCACAGGGATAGATATACCGGCCAGTCAGATGGATCAACAGAATACGTCAGGGGTGGAGGCAATGATGCGTCAGATGCAGGAAACTATGAAACTCATGCAGCAAGACGCTGTCCGCCAAGCGGAATTCTCCAAGCAGCAAGAAGTCAGAATCATGGCTCAAGGCGGTGAGCTCATCACCGAACTACAACAAAGAAAGCGGTGCTTCACAACAAGTTCCTCTCCCAGCAGGAGCTCCAGCACCTGGGGAGACGCCAAATGTCCAGGAAGGTACAGACATTCCGGTAGGACCGGCTCCGCCCCCAATTTTACCCCAGTTATCAAAAACACCCACCAACCTACCGGACTCTCCCTTTGAGTTCGAGACGGATCCCACAGCACTGAAGTTGAGCAAGCTTGAAAAGCTGTTCAAGAGATCCCAGGGAGTCAAGACCATCCCTGACATTGAAGATGGATACACGGACACAGCTGTGACATTGCCGGACAGGTTCAAGATGCCTCACATCGACCGTTTTGACGGGTCAGGAGATCCCATGGTCCACCTGAGTTTGTTTTCAGATGTTCTGCGCCCGATGGGCTTGACAAGATTACAGAAGCTCTCCCTCTTTAGCAGGACCCTGTCGGGTATCGCGGCCATCTGGTACGCCAAACTAGAGGACTCAGTGAAACGAAGCTGGGAGGAGATGTCCGAGGCTTTCGTCGCACAATATTCATATAATACCCAGATCGAGATCACAACCCGTGATCTTGAGACAACTAGGCAAGAGCCGAAAGAGGGCTTCTCTGACTTTGTAACCCATTGGAGGGCCAAAGCTTCTTCGATGACCACCAGGCCAATCGACAAGGACCAGATACGGATGATTGTGCGCAATCTCCAACCCAGGCTGATGCAGAAGATGATTGTCCTCCCCCTACCCACCTTTGCAGACCTCCATGAGATTGGGGTACAAATCGAGGACGCTATAAAGCAGGGCCTTATCGACCAAGAAAAGGAGCAGCCCAGGAGGACATTTACCCGCAGTTCGAATGCAACCACCAGTGGTGATGCAGCTGCAAGATCTTCTGAAGTGGGCATGGTCACCAACACCGCATCAAAAACAGCTACCCCATTTACCGGTGCGTCCGGAAGTAGCTCACAGAAAACCAAATATCCACCTCGAGTCAAGAGGGTTTTCACCCCACTTCATATGCCTTTGTCAAAGGCTCTGGAGGTCCTAATCCGGAAAGGACATCTGAAACCGTTGGAACAACGGCCTTTACTTGATCCTCTCCCTCCAAAGCATGACAGGACTAAGTACTGTGCGTACCATCAACAAACCGGTCATGAGACCGATAGCTGCTTTCGTCTGCGCCATGATGTACAAGATTTGTTTGACAACAACGTCATCACCGCACTTCCAAGAAGGTCTATCGTCCGGGTCGATGAACTTTGGGGATAGTACGAATATGTGATCGAGGATGAACCACTGCGGCGGCACTCGGTTTACTCGGATGTGGCGTATGGCATGCACTGTTTTGAGCATTTTGAATGCTAGTTTTATACTTTCTGACTTGGGTATTGGGTCGGTCTTGTCGTTTTGTGTTGGGTCAGTCTTTTTATACTGAGTCAGTCGGGTCTCTTGTTGTATCGAGTCGATCTGTTTTGTCGAGTCGGGTGATTTCGGTGTTACCTCGGACATCACTTGCTTGTTTTGCGTCTGTCTTTTCATTTTGTTTTGAGTCTGTTTCTGCCAGGGAGCTAGTTGTGCCAACAGATTCTGAATGGAACAGCAGTGATTTTCACACTCTTGTGTTTGCTTCTGCCATGTGCCAGTTGTGCCAGAAATTCTAAATGAGATGGCAGTATTTGACTAGAAGCTATGTCTTTTATGTGCCTTGAATTCATTGCATCGACCTAAGTTTTCCAAAAACTTTTTTCGAAATATTGTGATAAAAACAAAGAGGAAGGAATTCCTCGGGATTTGCAAAACTTTGATCAAATTGAGAGAAAGAGAGGCGTGCTAAGCCCTTAATGAATGAAATCATGCTTGTTAGTGTGAGTACTGAGAAGGACCCTAGCTTTGATCCAGATTGGTCCTACACTGTCTTCAGCACAAGCGATTTGTCGCTTTCTTAAAAACTTTCAAAAAATGTTTTGTGCGGTCTGCAAAGACATGTGTGGAATCGCTCTTGAGATTGTGCGACCTAGGATCGCTCTCGGCCTCGAGACTCGACCCTCATTTTCAAGCTTGGACTCAAACTCGTAATGTTCAACGGTTAACTTCTAACGTGAGGCCTGTGTGTGGCAGATTTGAAGCACCCTCGGACAAGAGGCACCAAAGTTAGATCAAGAGGATCAGATGTCGTCAGAAGAAGTTTGCAAAGCTAGATCAGAAGCACCCCTCGAACTAGGGGCAAAAAAATGTCCGATGTGCTCGAAGAGCCGAAGATGGATCCTTCTGCAAATCGATGCAACAGCCACTCTCTTGGATACGGATGGCTTCAATCTCAAAAACCATTTGGCATGGACTTGTTACACTTTTTACCCTTTGAGAGGCTCGCTGGGCCGAAAACCCAAAAGGGCGACCCAGGCAAAAGTTAGAGCAAACAAAAAATGCAAAAAGAAAAGAAAAAATATACAGAAAAAAGAAGAAGAAAAAGAAGCTCGCAAGGTCGAAAACCCGCATCGGGCGCCTTGGCAAAAGTTAGAGCCTAAAAAAAAAAAAGAAAAAAAAAGAAAAAGAAAAAAATGAAAAAGAATTGAAAAGGAAAGAAAAGAAGCTCGCAAGGTCGAAAACCTGCATCGGGCGCCTTGGCAAAAGTTAGAGCATAAAAAGGAGAGGTTAAATACCCGAGTGTACCTTAACCCCGAACTACGTAAGGCTTGATTCCCATGTTTGGGATCGTGAGGCAACTTTATCCTGAAGTCCACCATAAACACTTCCAAATTGATTGTGTCCATGTAATGGTTTTGATCATCTTTGCCTTCTCTGATCTGAGAGTTTGGTTGTCATCGTCACTCAAGATTGATTGCGATGCCACGGCGCTATCCAAACAAGGGCAACTTTCGTTGCCATTCAATGCGCCAAGCTTACCGTTCAAACAAGGGGCAACTTTCCGTTGCCATTCAAAACGCCGCGGTGTCACTCCAAACAAGGGGCAACTTTCCGTTGCTTCAGACAAGGGGCAATTTTCCATTGCTTATGGATTCGAGGTTGCGCATCTCAAGAGTAGGTTCCGTGCTTGTTGAGCATTGGCCGTTTGCAAAAATAATTTTTGAGAATTTTTACTGAGGTTGACTAATTCTCTCGAAAATTATTCCATCTTTTCCACAACTGGACCATTTTCTTGGACCCGAAAAAGGAAAATTTTCAGTGCTCATAGCCTGACTTGCATGATTTCAAATCAAAAGTTGAATAAGCATGTTAATCTAACTTTCATGTTGGTCAAAATTGTTTCAAAAACCAAAAAATGGTCGAAATGATGAACTAGGGGCACAGTTAAGTCAGGTGTTCTGTCTTTTCCCCATCGTCAACATACTTGCCAAGAAGGGCATCGTACTTGCCGGAAAAGGGCACAACAAAGAGCAGAAAGCTCTCTCATCCTCCAAGCAACGAGGTATTAAGTCAAGTGCGAAGCACGAATTGGAATGGATCAAGATGTTCCACTTCCTCGTCTGGACAGATCTAACCACGTCCAAACTCCCCAGCAGGGCATCATCAACCGATGTCAGCTGCAGACTTGCTACCCGTCCAGTTGTAGCACAATCCCTCTGTGGGAGAAATTCACTGTTGTGAGCAGAAGAAAAAGAATCTAGCAGAATGCTAGGGGCAAGAGCCCACAACTTCTTGTCTACCCATCAACCACCCAGGGGAGGGATAAAAAATGAGAGATTGAAGAATAGAGAGATGTGCGTTGAGAGAAAAAGTGAGAAAAGGGCTTTTTCAGAAAAACAGAGATTGAGTGCCAGAGTGATGTGGGAATCACAAATAAGAAAGGGTGGGAAACAATACCCGAAGAAACAGGCTCCCTGTGCACGTCTGTGTGTCATGTCTTTTGTTTTGTTTGTCTCGATTCTTACTTTGAGTCGTTCCGAGCGTGTCTCGATGTGTTTAGGTTGTTTACCTCTTGTTTTTCGTTGTTGAGTCTTCCTCGCTGTGTCCAGTCGTAGACTCAATACCCAGTTGAGAACTCAATTTCAATTTCAAAATCAAATCATCTTGTGCTCAGAGTGCCGTGCCATTCTCCACATTTGTGCAAAACAGATTCGTTCTTTCATAAAACTGCAGGGCCCACCCCCGATAAGTGTGAACAGTAAAACCGGGGCCTATTTGAAGCTATATGGTTCCGGACTGCAAAATAAAAGCAAAAGAGGAAAACGTCGGGTATCTGAGTTTGTTTCAACTTCAGTAAGTTCCGAGACTACATCCCGTGTGTACCTCTTCAGGCCTTGCCAGTGCTCCGAAGTATGAGTGTACCTCTACTTCAAGCTCAAGATCAAGTCTACTTCAAGCCACAATAGTGTATCAATCACACTTTATTCATTCAGTGTATCCAACACACTTTATTTGCTTTAGTGTATCAATCACACTCCATTCACTTCGTGTATCTATCACACACAGTCACTTCACTCACTTAGTGTATCAATTACACTCTTTATTTGCCTTAGTGTATCAATCACACTTCACTCACTTAGTGTATCAATTACACTCTTATTTGCCTTAGTGTATCAATCACACTTCATTCACCTTGTGTATCCACCACACACATTTGCTTTGTGTATCTATCACACATATTTTGCTTTGTGTATCTATCACACTATTCTTCCCTTCATATCACGTGCTTGCTTTGTGTATCAATCACACTCTGTTTGCTTCATGTACTTGTCACATGTTCACTTTAGTGTATCCATCACACCTCATTTACTTCCGTTTACTTCATGTATCTCTCACATGTTTATTTAGTGTATCAATCACACTCTCATCACACTTCACTCATTTTGTGTATCTATCACGCACATACTCATTTAGTGTATCAATCACATTTCATTCTCATTTTGTGTATCTATCACGCACATCCTCATTTAGTGTATCAATCACACACTTCATTGCATTCAGTGTATCAATCACACACTTCATTTCATTCAGTGTATCAATCACACACTTCATTGCATTCTGTGTATCAATCACACACTTCATTTCATTCAGTGTATCAATCACACACTTCATTGCATCTAGTGTATCAATCACACACTTCATTCACATTTAGTATATCAATCATACTCCTGTTCATTAAGTGCATCTATCACACTTCGTGTTCACCCTTAGTATATCAATCATACTCCTGTTCATTAAGTGCATCTATCACACTTCGTGTTCACCCTTAGTATATCAATCATACTCCTGTTCATTAAGTGCATCTATCACACTTCGTGTTCACCCTTAGTATATCAATCATACTTTTTCACTAAGTGCATCTATCACACTTCGTGTTCACCCTTAGTATATCAATCATACTCCTGTTCATTAAGTGCATCTATCACACTTCGTGTTCACCCTTAGTATATATATCATACTCCTGTTCATTAAGTGCATCTATCACACTTCGTGTTCACCCTTAGTATATCAATCATACTTGTTCACTAAGTGCATCTATCACACTTCGTGTTCACCCTCAGTATATCAATCATACTCCTGTTCACTAAGTGCATCTATCACACTTCGTGTTCACCCTTAGTATATCAATCATACTCCCGTTCACTAAGTGCATCTATCACACTTCGTGTTCACCCTTAGTATATCAATCATACTTGTTCACTAAGTGCATCTATCACACTTTGTGTTCACCTTTGTGTATCCATCACACACCCTTAGTATATCAATCATACTTTTTCACTAAGTGCATCTATCACACTTTGTGTTCACCTTTTGTGTATCCATCACACACCCTTAGTATATCCATCATACTTGTTCACTAAGTGCATCTATCACACTTTGTGTTCACTTTTAGTGTATCAATCACACTCTGTTCACTCAGTGCATCTATCACACTCTGTGTTCGTTTTTAGTGTATCAATCACACACACTGTGCTCACCACACTCGCTTTGTGTATCAATCACACACGCTCACTTTGTGTATCAATCACACACGCTCGCTTTGTGCTTTGTGTATCAATCACACACTTTTGCTTTGTGTATCAATCACACACGCTCGCTTTGTGCTTTGTGTATCAATCACACACTTTTGCTTTATGTATCAATCACACGCTCGCTTTGTGTATCAATCACACACTTTCGCTTTGTGTATCTACCACACACATTCACTTTTTGTATCTATCACATATTTGCTTAGTGTATCCATCACACTTATTTCGCTTAGTGTATCTGTCACACTTTGCTTCACTTAGTGTATCAATCACACTTTATTCATATAGTGTATCCATCACACTCTCTTCACTTTGGTGTATCCACCACACATGTTTGTTCACTTAGTGTATCCATTACACTTCGTTCACTTTTGTGTATCTAACGCACACGTTCGTGAGAATTGCATAATTCTCTTACATCCTTTCTGCATGAGATGTAGTTTGGTTCATGCTTACTTGCTTGCATAGCATTCGCTTAAAATGTTGCATTTATTTTGCATAATTGCTTCATTACAGCTCTCTTTGCATAATCATAAGTTATGCACTTGCATTGTGCATCACTTTGCATTTTACCCCCGAACTACGCTGGTTTGATTCCTTCAGGATACGTAGGCAGCCTCCGGGCACAACCATTTATCTGTCTATATTTTGTTTGTTTGTCCAAGTCTTCGGCCTTATCAAAATGGGTCGTCACGGGCTTTGACATTCACTCCGTCATTGTTATGACTTTCGAGTTCTCACAAAGAGGGGCAAATCAGACACCGCATTTTTGACCGCCCTCAAGACTTGGGCATTACTGATGGTTTGCTCGGTGTTGAGAGATGTGCAGGGCACAGGTTCAATTCCTTCGACAAGGAGAGAGGCAAATCTTCCCAAACACTTTGTTTAAGGGTTTGGAGTTGAAGAAAAGAGGAAAGGAGAGGAGAAAACTGGTCTGGGAGAAGTTCGGCATAGATCCGGGTAGAAGGGAATCGAGCAACCCTCGCTAAATCGGGCTTATTCAATTGCATACTTGGAGTTAAGCTATGAGGCCACCATCATTGGAAATAAGACTTCCGGGGCTTCACTTTTCACTCAAGAATCTCCTAGAGCCAAGTCCGGGTGGAGGAGATATGATTGGTTAAAGCTGGGCATCATCTCGGTTGGATCGAGTCTGCGCGACTTCACGGAAAAGGGCATAACTTTTTGCATAGGAGGAATTTTGATGCATGGTTTGCGCCATTGGAAAGCTAACTTCCGGGGCTTCGATTTGCATACCCACCGGCCATGTTTTGACCAAGGAATCATCCATCGGCACTCTATTTAGCCGACCGGCTGAAAAGAGTGCCGACCGGCACTTTATTTTGGACAATGATCGAATCTCCTGGCCGGTTTGGACCCTTTGCACCCCCCAAGCCTGGTGCATACCAGCTGTGCCAGCTGGGATGCACAGAATCAGATCCACGTGCATACATGTGCCTATTTTGCAACCTTTTGAGCCTTTTGACCCCATAAACCTTCTAGAAGGTTGAACCCTTGGCCAAGCTTCTTGGAGAAGCTTGGCCAGCTGTATTAGCTTCTCTTAGAAGCCAAGAACCTCTTGCACCTCTTGAACCTCCCTCTCTTGACTTAGCCTCTAAGTCTTGGCTTTACATTGGCCTATATAAGCAACCCTTCTCCTCCATTGTTTAGGGTTGGGAGTTTGGAACAAAAACCAGAGATATATAGATATATATCTGATATAGATAGATACAACCCTCTATCTCTCTCTATATCTCACTCCTTTGCCTCCAAAAGTCCATTATTCTTGGCCATTCCTTCACCAACCCATAGCACAACACCACCACTTCCATTTCCAACGACTTGGGGCTGTTCTTTAGAGCTTAAGAGCACCTAAACTTGGTCCAAGAGGTGCTGGTTTCTTTGGTCTCCAAGGGTAAGTCCTCATCTTCCCTTTTCTTGCATTTTCTTGCTTCATTTCTTAGCCCTAGTTGAAAGCACTTTTGGGCTCCGACCCAAACTTCAAATAGTCTTATTTTGGGGTCCTGTTCATGTTTGATTGTGGACCCTTGTTGTTTGGTGGCTGCATCTAGCACCTATCTCAATATCCTCTTGTATGCCATGTTTCTTGCATAGAATATTTGGCTTATATATAATCTGTTTCAGAGCATGATGTAAGCTAAGAATAGGCTTATTTTGAGCCCTTCTTCAACATTGTTGAAGGGCTCAACATTGTTTGCATACTCCATGTGCTACTTGCTTTGAAATCCATGTGATTTACCGTAATCTTGCATGCTTTCTTAGCCTATCTCGCTTCTGTTTTTGTGGCTGGTCATACACTGAAAATGTGCTTATTTTGTCATGTATAAGATCTGTTTTTGGTTGTTTAGGCCATCCATGACTTGCCTTACATAGCCACTTTGCATTTTGGCTTGCTAGCCTTAAGTGCATGAGTATATAGCATGTGTTGCTTGCATCATTTTAGTGGTTTGGAACCATCTAGCATGCTATTTCAGTCCCTTTGGTGTGCTTGTATGCTTACCTTAGTTGTCTCTTTAGTGCTCTAAAAGCATGTGTTGTGTACTCCATGTTTTGGCCTTAATGCATACCTTTGAATTTGAACCATCTAGATGCCATCTAGGGGGTCCTTTGGGCTTAGTTTTATGCGTTAAGACTCTGATTTTAATTGTTTAAGTATTGCCATGTGTGGTTGTACTAAGTGTGGTTCAAAGCCTCATTGGCTTGCCTTAATGCTTGGACCATTTGCATGCATGCTTAGCCTACTTTGTTGCTTGATTTGGCATCATTTTGTAGCATGATTTCAGAGCTTTCCATGCATGCTAGTTGTTCATGTTTAGCTTCCTTTAAGTGTGCTTAAAGCTTGCTTCATTATGCCTAAGTGTCAAGCCATAACGTGTGCATATGTGTGTGCATTTTTGGCCTTCATTTCCTTGGTTTTGGCCGCTGATTTTGGCATGCTTGCAAGCTACCCATGTTAGTTTAAGTCCATCGTTGCATGTTTGTTGCATGCCATGCTTGTTAGTTTAGGTTGTGTGCCTAATACATGTTGCATGTTTGTATACTTGCCTCTATGCTCATATTGCATATTTAGCTCACATGTTTAGATTGCATTTGGCATGCATACCTTGCCTCTTGAATCACCATGATAGAGGTTGGGCCTCTTGTTTGTTTGTATGCATTTCATTCCATTGAAAGTTGCTAACTTGGCTTTCGGGCCATCATGCATTGAAATGCGTGATTGATGGCCCGGGGGTCGAGGGCCATACTCCCTTGAGTCCATTGCATGATAGGGAGTGTGTCCGTGCATACATTTGTCCCAAAATTCCATATCATGCACTGCTGCTGTCTGTTGCTGTCAAAACTGTCTCCTGCAGGAATTTGGTGCCGACCGGCACTCTTTAGTGCCGACCGGCACATTTTTTGTGCCGATAACTTCCATTGCAGCCGGTGGTCACCACAAGAAGCCGGTGGGCACCTCCCCCAGCCGGTGGCGTACAGAAACAGGCAAGGAAGGTATTCTGGGACTTTGGCAATTTTTTGGAGAGACAGGGCAGTAAAAACAGAGGCAACAGTGGCATGGTGCGGACTTTCCGGGCGAGTCGGATCCAAGCATGCGTGCATCCCTCTTCCCGAGGCCTTTTACTGCTTTCAGTAGTTTAATTAATTTGTTAATTAATTGAGGGTCTGTAATAATTAATTAGCTAGGATAGTTGATTTATTATTTGGGACTGTATTATTATTTTGGTCCCTCCGAGTGAGGGCGCAATTGTAATAAGTGTGGGTGAGTGTGTGTATGTCTTCCAACCCCCACTTCTTTCTTCCCTTTTATTTACCTGCTTATGATGGTAGATTAGGGCATATTTAAATTAGCATACAGTATGTACTGCATGTATGTATCCACGGATTTGTTGACATGCACCGGGCTCGGTACATCATACAAACTGCATCGTACTTTCAATTCCAAATTGAATACGTGATAGTTGTAGCATTTCACATGCCATGCTTAGGATAGCCGAGCCTGTCTAGATTACATTCTGTATGCGATGCATTAGTCACTTAACATAAACTAGGTCATGCATGTTTTGCTAACTGGTTTCTTGTTTTGGCACGGAGTACAATGTAAGTTTTATGCTTTAGCATGTCGCATGCGTGTGAATGTTAACATGACAGTATGTCTACCATGCGGCTAAGTGCTTATGTGATAAACTGTTTGAATGCCTGTGGGTGGAGGTTGGATTGCCTAAGTTGGAACAACTCGTTGGAATCCGTATTTTAGCCTACTTGCGAGTAGCAAAATCTAACACGTTTTTCGAGACAAAACGGATATGCAATGTTTATTTCCAAGTTAGGTAATCTAGTCTATACTCTTTTGCTGTGCGCATAACATAGTAATTCTAGGCTAATAACCGGAATAAGAACATGTAATGTTTTCAAAATCGGATATCACGGTTAGTAGAGGCCGGTCTTCGGACCGGGCGAAAGGGGGTGCTCATAGCTGACCTTCCCCGATCGTACCCAAGCTCCCGAGCCAAGACCACTTTGGTAATGACGGACACGTGGCCTTCGGCACCGAGTCAGGGTTTCCTAAATTTCCCAAAAATAAAATATTTAGGTGGCGACTCTGTAATCTGGCAAAGCAGTCCATGTTTGGCACTACTTTTCAAAAAATCTGTTTTCTCAAAAGATTTGCCAGAGTTGGACTCTTTGGTTCAGATTTAGAACCGTGACACAAAAAGGGAGTCCGAACTGTCAGCGCGAGGTCCCCCGCGGGACGTGCTACAACATCCAATCAATTAGGTGTGGATTGTCAGGATATGAGTAGAGGGTGGAACCAGTCAAAAGGAGCAAATAATGATCAACTCCAGAGGAGCAGCATATTCAAGTAGTTGCACATTTCTCTAACGTAATACAAACAATATTTCAGTCTCAAAAGTACAGGCATGAAAATAACAATACACATTCATACTATTATATTGAGAGATAGCTTAGCTGAACACCCCGGCCAGCAAATTCTCACTGTTCTTGTTATTGCAGGCGGCTAAATTACACTGGAGTTCATAGCACTCTTCATCTTAGTCTGATCAGATTATTAACGACTCACAAAGTCTTTAGCACATTTAAGGTCGCTTAGAGTTTCTAATGGCTTGACATAAACCCCAATAGATTCAAGTAACCCATCCTTAGTACTTCCATGAAATTCACTAAACGGCCGGTCCTGCCCCATTTGAAAGTTGAATTTTGAGTCATATTGGCCTGCTTCTCCAAACAGTCCATGGATGCCTTGGTTGGTACCAAATGTGATAGAAGTCATTACATGATCGTCCACTCCGTCGTAACCATCAAAAATTTGTTCAGTGTGATAACTACCACTTATTGATGTTAGAAACTCATCTGGATAATTGAGTCTAACCTGCTTGTGTTTATAAGCACAAAAACAATCAAAGTTCAGATGATTGGAAAAAATAGTCTTTGCTAACAGTAGTCAGTAACAGACAATTACAAACAAAAAAATCTAGTTGACAAGACGGTGAATATATTGAAATGAACACATTTCAAAGATGTGAGAAACTTTAAGAGCAAGTATTCATATAGACTAT
Organism: Camellia lanceoleosa; assembly: GCA_025200525.1. NCBI lineage: Eukaryota > Viridiplantae > Streptophyta > Magnoliopsida > Ericales > Theaceae > Camellia > Camellia lanceoleosa. The sequence continues at coordinate 190,284,663 of CM045762.1, read as the reverse complement.
AGTTACTAATATGATGATCAAATGTAGCAGAGGTGTTAGCATATCTATTAGAATATTTCCTGATTTCCTTATTTAGATTAGATTGTAATTTATTAATTGATTGTGATTCCTTAATCAGTCAATCAATCAATCAATATAAAATGTGATTCCTTAATTAGTGCCTTGGGACTTCCTTTTGTAATAGTTGATTGATAAATATAAAAGGTGATGATATCATAATCATCACTTAAGCTTTGTATTATCTTATATTACATGGTATCAGAGCCAAAAACCCTAAAAATCGTCACCCAGACAGCCGTTGCCACCAACCAACCATCACCTATCACCATCCATCCTCCATCGTTAGTCCCAAAGTCTCTGTCGGAACCAGCCAAGGTCCCACAAAGTTGTTTCGGTTTCAGCCAAAGGCCTCTTTGGCCTAGTCGACCCTTGTGAGGGCTATCCTAGCCTCTCTTTGTGTATTTTGGCTCCTGTGGATGAGTGTTTGAGGGCTGTCCATCTTCTATTGCCCCAAGTTTCTTTCTTTCTACTTTCTTAAACATAGTTCAACATTTGTTTTGATTGAAGGTTCGTTTTCCCGTATTTGATTTATTTTTTGGGTCCATAGATGACCATTAATCTGATTGTTATGCTCCCATAGAGGTCTGTATGTGATTTTACTTGTTCCAGCCCATTCCATTCCTCTTCTATTCTTGTGATTCGTGCAAGGTTTTTTGGATTGAAAGTGTAGAGTTCTTATGGCTGACCTAACTAGTGAATCCACCACGACTTCTCACCCATCTAAAGGGGAGAGCTCCAGTCCAATTATGACTACTACATCTGACAACCTGAACCCTAACCTCAAAATCACCATCGCTCTGTTTAATCGTCAGAATTACCTTTTATGATCTCAGTGTTTGACACTTTTTCTGAAGAGTAGGGGGAAGATGGGATATGTAGCTTGCTTTTCATGCTCCTCGGAGGGGTTTAGTCTCCTCAGATACAATAGCCCTACAGTTCGGACTCTCGTGATTCTGAATCTGATTTCACAAGTGCAATGTGAAAATAGATAAACACAAATGAGTCCAAATCCGACAAATCTTTGAAAAATCGATTTTGAATCAAGAATGCCAAAAATGGACTGCATTACTAGATTTCAGAGTCGTCACCTAAATATTTTGGGAATTTAGGAAACCTATGACTCGTGCCAAAGGCCACTTGTCCATCATCACTAAAGTGTCTCGACTCGGGAACTTAAATATGAGAAGGGAAGGTCATGAATTGAGCACCCCACTCATCCGATCAAAGATCGGCCTCTACTAATCATGATTTGAGTCTTATGTACAGTATATGCTCTTGTTCTGATTATTATGCTATCTTTACTATGTGATGCATACAAGCATAGACTAATTTCACGAAATTTGGAATGTTATGATTTCATGTTTTGTTTTGAAAAAAGTGTTTTGAATATGTACCACTTAAAAAAAATAATCTCATATATACATTAATCAAAGTATTCCAATTTAAGTAAATAGCCTTCATCCATAGGCATTCACACAGGTATATCAACTAAGTATTTAGCCTGAAGGTAAATATGTTTGATATGGTAGCAATCACACGCATGTAATATGCTAAAGCAAAAATGCTTATCCCAAATGTCCGAAGGTGAGCCAAAAGAAAGGAAATAGTTAAAAAAAAATGCATGATCCTAAATAATGCAACACATACAACATACAATTAATAAGCTCGGCTACTAGCATGGCATGCGAGTCAATTCAAGGCAGGTGACAGTTGTTTAATATGGTGAGCCGAACTTTTATGCATGTAAAAGGAATGGATGCAATTCATGGAAAATGTTAAGGAAAACATGATGCTATATACTATCCATCATAAGCAGATAAATAAAAGGGAGAAAGAATGGGGGTTGGAAGACATACACAAATTATTACATATTTGTCCTCGCGCAGGAGGGTCCGAACGTCCGAATTAACTACTTATTACAAATCCAAATGAATTAGCAAGCTAAATTAACTAATTATTACAAATTCAAATTAATCTAAGTAATAATTATGACATATTACTATTAAAGTATTAAATCAAAGGCACGGGAAGCAAGGAGCCACACGTATACGAATAAGAATATCCTCTCGGAAGCTCTTTGTTTACTGTCAGTTTCTGTTCTGTTTCGTAGTCAAAAAATTAATATGTTTTCACCCCAGTCACTTTTCTATTCTACCATGAGAATGGCACTACCTGTAAAAAGTGAAGTGGCCGGCCAGATTTTTGGTACTACCTGCTACTACAGACAAGAAACAGAGCACAAACGGAGTGTTTCCAGGGGATGTTTATCCTCTCTGCTCCACTCTATCATGAAACAAATCAAGGGAGGATTAGAATCGATCCACAAATCATCAATGGTCACAAGGTTATTGTGTGATGATCTATGGATCGATGGGACAAAGGCTCAATGAATGAAAAGAAAAGACCAACAAGACCTCCTCCCTATCATAGAGTTTCCTCAAGGGAAGTGGTAAATATTGACTCTTGAACCATTATCATCACTAAGAGTATGTAATTAACGTGACCCAACTTGATTTTATTATCTTGTTTTACCTCTTTTAACCCATTTATTAGCCCTTTTAATTACTTTCCCATTCCTTAGTCATTTTAGTCCAAAAATGAGAGTTATGTCCACTAAAATAAAAGAAGCGTCAAACAAGGAGTTGTTCTTGGCATGAGATAGATGTAATGCCATGGTAATGAATCCCCGAAGAGATTAAACCATTTAGCATGGAAGGTCTCTTTCTCATGCTAAAAACAAGATATATGGGACTTCAATTCACCACTTTCAATTAGATTACAACAATATACAATATAACAATAAATCAAAGAAAAAGAGCAAAATGAGTAAGAAATGCAAGAAAATAAAAGGTTTGTGAAATTCACCTTCCAAGGAAAAGATGAACTCCTTAGTTCACAAACTCTCTATTGATCACCCTCAAGTGTAGGAAGTGTGTTCTCAAATCCTCAATTCGAAATTATGGAGTTTATGGTATGGAAAGTGGCTAACTCTCTAGTTTTTCTCACTTTCAATCACTAAACACTCTTCCTTATGATCAAGGAAATTGATTTTTGGCTATATCAGAATTTTTGGAGTGGTTTTGGTGTATTGAAATGAGGAATTTCAGTAGCTATGGAAGCTTGGAAGTGTTTTGGCTCAAGGTTGAAATGTAGACAATTTTTCCTCTTTTGCTCTCTTTTCTCTCTAACTCCCTCGAATGATTTTTCTCTCTCTCTTTTCTATCCTCCTCATCTTCAATATATGATTTGAATGTATAAGCCATGTAGGAATAAACAAGTCTAGGAATGGAGGACAAGGTGGAAGACAAAGGTGGTGGTCATGACAAGGATGACAAATGATGATCAAGACTTTGTTGCTTTGATTCATCCTTTATGACAAGGCTAAAACCTCTTTTGATAGTGGAGGGTGAGTGGAGATAATAGAGGATGAGTGGGTGCACCTGAATGGATCAGAAAATAGGTAAATGGGGTGTCCCAACCGAGCCAAAATGAAGAAAAATGGGGTTGCTGCTGTTTTGGGCCGAGTCAACAAAATCTGCTATTAAACCCAACTTCAAAGGGGATATCTCCCTTATTCGGACTTGGTTTTAGGTGATTCTTAGGTCTAAATTGAAGCTCCAGAAGTCTACTTTCCAATGGTGGTGGCCTTACATTTAAATTCCAAATGTACAAAGAGATATGCCTAATTTAGTGAAGGTTGTTCATTTCCCTTGGGCCAGGTCAACAAAATCTACTCCTTAAGCCCAACTTCAGACGGGCATATCTCCCTTATCCAGACTTGGTTTTAGGTGATTCGTGGGTCTAAATTGAAGCCCTAGAAGTCTACTTTCCAATGGTGGTGGCTTCATATTTAAATTCCAAGTGTACAAAGAGATATGCATGCATATTTTAGTAAAGGCTTTTTATTTCCTTCTTAATGATTTGATGCTCATCTTTTTCCTAAACTAGTTTTCATCCATTGCCTCCTATTTCCTTCAACTCCAAACCTATCAAGAAGATGTTTTTAAATATTTTTTCAAAAAGTTCACCTCCCTTCCATTTATTTCCACTTTGTCCTTACTCAGTTTACTGAAAAGTGCAATATTTTAAACAAAATGGGAGCCTCGGAACATCGTAGAAACATTTGAAAAAAAATATTTTGAAAAAGGGATTTTAAAGTCTAAAATAGTTTGGCCAAAAAAATGTGTAAAGGTTGGGATTAAAAATCAAATTACATCTCTCTTACTGAGGATTCTGTGAGAAACGCATTCTGATTGTCATCATCAGGTAATCAACAGAAAGCGCCTAAGTCTTAGGGTCGGTCAAAATGGGGTGTCTACAGTTGCCCCTCTTTGATAGATCTAGAAGTCATTTCATGATGTAAGTGAATGTCAAAGCCCGAAGATGACCCTTTTGACAAGGCCGTAAGACTTGGGAAAACAAACAAGATGCAATGCATGTGGTTGAACCTGAAGGTTGTCTACATATCCCATGGCAAAGAATCAAACCAGCATAGTTCAGGGGCAAGATGCTAATGATATGCAAGAAGATTTTGAGAACTGGACTTGTACGCTACGCGAAGCCAATTATTTTTGAAAAACTTATGATCATGCAATGAGCAATGCGATAACATGAATGACTAACGAGACGGTGTAACCAATCAGAAACATCTCCTCGCGTTGCATACGAAAAGAGAGGGAAGACCTCAACTAAGAGAAATCAACAACCTAACGCGTCTCAAGCGAAAGGAGGAAATGTGGTGTGAACAACACGCGCACCTGATGTTTTTAACCAAGTTAATCAATAACCTAACGCGGCTCACGCGAAAGGAGGAAAGATGGTGTGAACAACAAGTGCACCTAATATTTTTAATCGAGTGAATAAAAAACCTAACGCGTCTCACCCGAAAGGAGGAAAGATGGTGTGAACAACAGGTGCACTTAATGTTTTTAACCGAGTGAATAAACAACTTAACGTGTCTCACACGAAAGGAGGAAAGATGGTGTGAACACTAGGCGCACATGATTTTTTCACCAAGTGAATAAACAACCTATTGTATCTCACGCGAAAGGGGGAAAGATGATGTGAACACCAGGCACACCTGATTTTTTCACCGACTGAATCAACAACCTAATGCGTCTCACGCGAAAAAGAGGAAAGATGGTGAACAAATCCAAACGCGTCCCAGGCGAGAAGAGAAATAGTGAACAAATCCAAACGCGTCTCACGTGAGAGAAGAAAAATTAACTTGAGATCCAAACGCATTTCACACGAGAGGAGAAATAGTGAAATTGAGATCCAAACGCGTTTTACGCAAAAGGAGAAAAGTGAACTTGAGATCCAAACGCGTCTCACGCGAGAGAAGGAAACTGAACTTGAGATCCAAATGTGTCTCACGTGAGAAGAGAAATAGTGAACTTGAGATCCAAACACGTCTGATACGAGAGGAGGAAAGTGAACTTGAGATCCAAACGCGTCTCACACAAGAGGAGAAAAGTGAACTTGAGATCCAAACGCGTCTCACGCAAGAGGAGAAAAGTGAACTTGACATCCAAACGCATCTCACGCAAAAGGAGGAAAGTCAACTTGAGATCCAAACACGTCTCACGCGAGAGGAGGAATAGTGAACTTGAGATCCAAACGCGTCTCACGCGAGAGGGGGAAAGTGAACTTGAGATCCAAACGCCTCTCACCCGAGAGGAAGAATAGTGAACTTGAGATCCAAACACGTCTCACGCGAGAGGGGGAAAGTGAACTTGAGATCCAAACGCATCTCACCCGAGAGGAAGAATAGTGAACTTGAGATCCAAATGCGTCTCACGCAAGACGAGAAAAGTGAACTTGAGATCCAAAAGCGTTTCACGCGATAGGAGGAATAGTGAACTTGAGATCCAAACGCGTCTCACGCGAGAGGAGGAAAGTAAACTTGAGATCCAAACGCGTCTCACGTAAGAGGATGAAAGTGAACTTGAGATCCAAACTCGTCTCACGCAAGAGGAGAAAAGTGAACTTGAGATCCAAACGCATCTCATGCAAAAGGAGGAAAGTGAACTTGAGATCCAAATGCGTCTAACGCGAGAGGAGGAATAGTGAACTTGAGATCCAAATGCGTCTCACGCGAGAGGGGGAAAGTGAACTTGAGATCCAAACGCGTCTCACCCGAGAGGAAGAATAGTGAACTTGAGATCCAAACGCGTCTCACGCGAGAGGAGAAAAGTGAACTTGAGATCCAAACGCGTCTCACGCGAGAGGAGAAAAGTGAACTTGAGATCCAAAAACGTTTCACGCGATAGGAGGAATAGTGAACTTGAGATCCAAACGCATCTCACGCGAGAGGAGGAAAGTGACCTTAAGATCCAAACGCGTCTCATGCGAGAGGAGAAAAGTGAACTTGAGATCCAAACGCGTCTCACGCAAGGGGAGGAAAGTGAACTTGAGATCCAAACACGTCTCACGCATGAGGAGGAATAGTGAACTTGAGATCCAAACGTGTCTCACGCGAAAGGAGGAAAGTGAACTTGAGATCCAAACGCATCTCACATGAGAGGAGGAAAGTGAACTTGAGATCCAAACGCATCTTACGCGAGAGGAGGAAAATGAACTAAACAGCAGTCGTACCTAGCCGTAGCTCATACGAAGAGGGCGAAGGTTTTGACCGGGTAAACATCAAATCCTAACACGTTTCACGTGAAAGGAGTGAAGGTAAATTCGAAGTCCAAACACATCTCACGCGAGTGGAAGAAGGTACAGTAGAATGACTTTTTTTTTTAAAATCATTTTTTTTTTTTTGTAAATACCAAATATCGTATACATATACACACCATATACATACTACAAATACATATATAGGCACACACAGGCAAGCTATATACATATACAGAGACACATATATATATAAATACACATAGATATGTACATACGGTATACACATTCGGGGAATATTTCGTTACTGATAAGGAATATTCCGTTCGCTAACGTCCGTTGACATATTCTGTTACTGATAAGGAATATGGTGTTTGCTGACGTTAGCGTTCACAAAACACACAAAAACAATGAAAAACAAACAGAAATTTGTTGATACGGGGGTTCGGACCTCCAATCTCATGCTCAGCCTCCCAGTCCTCAACTGCCGAACCAGACCACTTCACTAAGCCACTCTTGTGACAAAAATATTCGAATAAATATATATAATGCATAGATATACAATACATATACACATATGTATGCAACTCTCATGCCTCTCCTGTTTTTATCTTTCTCTCTCTCGTCAAATGTCGCGCTTGACACGCCAGACACACGGCTTTGATTTTTGCGTCAACCGGTTGACAAATTGCCTCGGCTCTCTCACCCTCTTTGTCTTTCTCTTCCGTCTTCTTCTCATTCTCCTCTTCTGTCTTTTTCTTCATCACTATCTTCTTCTTTTTCTCCTCTTCTGTCTTTTTCTTCATCACTATCTTCTTCTTTTTCTTTTCTTTTGTCTTCTTCTTCATCACTCTCTTCTGTTTCCTTCTTCTCTTTCGTCTTATTTTTCATCGTTGCTTTAGAGAGATAAAACAGACAGATTGAGCAGAGGAGAAAGGCTGCCAAAACTTAGTCTACTCTTTGTTATTACTCTGTCACTCCTTTCTTTTACACCTCTCTCGTCTGAGACATGGCCTGGCCTCGTCTCGTCCCCTCACTCTCTTTCTAGACCTCAATGATCCCATAAGCTCCCCTAGATAGAGTGTCCCTGCTCCTACTCTTTCTAACCTTCCTACGCTGTCAGGTGAGCAAATAATGGCAGCTCAATCTGACATTGAAGCCAACCACTACACGCTGAAGTCCTGTATGGAGACAGTGGTTACGGTCTCTAACTTGTCTCATCGACTGCAAAACAGGACAAATGAGGTATACCAATTAAACACCCAACTTTCTCTGATCCAACGTATGTACAAGGATGTGCGAGTAGAGATTAGCATCCTGAAGGCGGAGAATAAAGAGGTGAAATGGAAGGCCACCATCATGGTCCAATTCTGAGTTCCGCTATACTCTGCTTTTGATGATCAGCGGGGAGTCAACTCTCTCGGTAGCCTTGTAAGCACTGAGGCAGGGCCTTCAAAGGTCTCCCAAGACGAAATCGAGATGAAAAAATCGGCGGGAGAGTCAAGCAAGTGAGGTCGGCGTGTGGCCGTCATCGAGAAAAAAACAAATCCCTTTTTTTTTTTCTTTTTCTTTTCTATTTGTTTGTTTTTTTCTGTTTTTGTTTTTTTTTTTGTATATATGCTTGCACAAATTTGATTGGGGTTGATCTCTGGCATTAATAAAATGAGTGTGTTCTGCAAATCCGGATGGCATGAATGGCACAACACTAAGCATAAAAATCATTTTGTTTTGAATTTCGAACTTGAAAATGGCTGCATTTTGATGAATTCTAAACCGAATATTGAGCTTATCATTGACCAAAACACAAAACACAACTCAATGAAATGAAAACAAAGCAAAAACCATCCCAAACGCACCCCTGTACACTTGTTGGAATAAAATGGACACAAAACAGAGCAACACCGCTCGACTGCCTGATGAAAAAGCATTGCCAGCGACAATGAGCAAAAACCATCCCAAACTCACCCTTTTATGCTTGCTGGAATAAAATGAATACAAAACAAAACACCACCAGTCAACCGCCCGACGGAAAAGCATCGTCGACGACAACTACTATGCATTTTTCGGCGATTGCTTGATTAAGGTGACGAGAATTCGAAGTGCGGGTAAAGGACAAAAACCTGACTCGACTGTGCGGGTAAAGTCCTCAAAATCTATTTTCACAAATGACCACTACTCGATCAATATGAAATCAACCTTTGAGATGTATAACTGAATTTGTCTTGTAACTGAATTCATCATGAAGGAGAAATAGGACAATTGAATCAAATAGAGATGAGTCAATCAAATATGGATAGATGAGTTGAATAAAGATACACCAATCAAATATGGACGAGATGAGTGAGTTGAAAAATGATTAGGGCCGAACTTTAAGATGAAGCTGCCTACATATCCCAAAGATAGGAAACAGGCCATATGTAGTTTCAGCTAAGGTTCACTCTGGTATTGACACTCTCCTTTTGTGCTCTAACTTTTGTCAAAGCCGCCCTTTCGGGTTTTCAACCTCGCGAGCTTTTCATTTTTTTCATTTTTCTATTTTTTTTTTTCATTTTCTTTCACTTTCTTTTTTTTTTTTTTTTTTTTTTTTTTTTTTTTGCTCTAACTTTTGCCTGGGTCGCCCTTCTGAGTTTTCGGCCCAGCGAGCCTCTCAATGGTGGTACTTTCGTTTTAGCTTGTCCGTGTCGATTGGTTGTGAGATCTCTAGGCCATCTAAATCTATAAGAATGACTGCTACACTTGACCAGATAGACATGATGATGTAGGGACTAGGCTAATTGAGTCTGAATTTTCCCCTAGTGTAGTGGATAAGAACTTGATTGTCCTTCAATAATAAAACTCATTCTCTCATATTCCGAGATTTGACTTCTTTTCTGGTCTTTATTAGCTTGAGAAATGATCTAGTTTGAATCTTTGTCACATTCGACCTTATTGCCCCTAATTCAAGGACTGCTTTCATTCTGAATCACATTCGACCTTATTGCCCCTAGTTCAAGGGATGCCTCCATTCCAGCTATACAAGCCTTATACTTTGGTTGATTACTGAACATTCTGAATCAAGGTTCGAAAGCTAAGGAGGTCGGACCTCAAGTCGAGAGGGATCCTATGCTGTCCAATCTCAAGATCAATTCCAGGCATGTCTTCATAGGACCACACAAAAATATTTTTTTGAAATCTTTTAACAAAGTGACTAATTGCTCGTACTCTTACGAAGGAAATATAGAACCAATCTGGACCAAGTCAGTATCCTTCTCAGTACCCACATTAACAGAAATGATCTCATTTATCAAGGGCTTAGCACACCTCTCTTCCTCTCAGTCAATCAAATTTTACAAATCTAGAGGAATTCCTACCTCTGTGTTTTCATCATAGTTTTGGAAAAGTTTGGTCAATGCGATGATTTAAAGGCACAGAGAAGTAAGTGAAAATTACTGCCGTTTCATTCAGATCTTTTGGCTCAATGACTGAAACAGACTTAAAAGAAAGAAGAAAAGGACAAGACAAACACAAACAGAATAGTGATGCCCAAGTTAACACACTTGAGATCACCACACTCTGACACAACAAGACTGACTCAACACCCAGTTCAGTAATTTGCTAAAATCAGTGCGTGCCATCCACCATGTTTGGAGTAAAATGCGTGCCATCAGCAGGTGGTTCACCTCTGATCACAGGACCAGGTATCCCCCAAGTTCATTGATCCAGTGCTGATAGACTTTGTAGAACCTGGTGGAGTGATGATCTTGTTGTTAATCAAGTCTTGAACTTCATGGCGAAGGCGAAAACAATGATTAGTGTCATCGCCGAGTTGCTGATGGAAGGCGCAATACTTGGCCGCATCATGCCTGGCTGGAAGGCGATCAAGGAGAGGTTGAAAATCAAGGGGTTTGAGGTGGCCTTGTCCCATGAGGATTTGGAAATTTTTAGACAAGGTCATGTAAAGGAGATTGAAGATGTGGTTACCAGTCCTGGAAGTATTGACAGAAGGGTCGGCAGGTGTTGACTGGGTTTGATGATCTCTTACGAGTGTAGGACTGGAGCTGGAAGGGGTGTTTTTGGTACAACATCCCTTTTCATGGCTTACCCCCTGGTTCAACATGCTCCCAACTTGAGCGACAAATCCATTTTCATTGTTTACCCCTTGGTTCAAAATGCTTCTAACCATTTGTTCCCAAACACAACCAACAAGATACAAAGTAACCATTTGTTCCCAAACACAACCAACCTGCAAGAAACCTGCCCAACACATCCTATAACTCAAATACAAAGTATGAAAGGACATAAACAAGATATACACAGCTGCTAACATCCACGGAACCAAGTCCGGATCACTGTACAACAAGAGGAAAAACCCGAGATCGCTATATACACCAACTCCGGTCCCTATCCAGAAACATGTACAAGTTCTGATAAATCATGAAGAAAAATTGAAAAAATTTAATCGCACTGAGTTTAAGAGATGGCAGCAGAAAATGCTATTCTATCTTACAACTCTAAATTTGGCCCGGTTTCTCCATGAAGAGGCTCCAGTACTGAGAGAGGATGAAAGTGATCGGCAAGTTGTTGCCGCTGTAGATGTTTGGAAGCATTCTGATTTCCTGTGCAGAAACTACATCCTAAATGGCCTTGACAACATGTTGTATAATGTTTACAGTCCTCTGAAATCAGCAAAAGAATTGTGAGATTTTTTGGAGAAAAAATACAAGACAGAGGATGCTAGCACAAAGAAATTTGTTGTCAGTAAATTTTTGAACTTTGTTATGGTAGACTCCTAAACGTTAATTTCTCAAGTTCAAAATTTTCAAATAATTTTGCATGATATTCATTCTGAAGGTCTATCTGTTAGCAAGTCTTTCCAAGTCGCTGTGGAAAAGTTACCACCAGCTTGGAAAGATTTCAAAAATTATTTAAAACATAAAAGCAAGGAGATGACCGTGGATGAATTAATTGTAAGATTGAGAATTGAGGAAGATAACCGAAAGGCTCAAAAAAGGAATGGGAAAAATCCTATAGAGTCCAAGGCTAATGTGGTTGAACAAGTTCACAAACCACATAACAAAATGAGGAAGTTTACTGGAGATGGTTCTAAACAAGGCGACAACAATGGCAATAAGAAGTTCAAAGGAAAATGCTATAACTGTGGCAAGACTGGACATCGAGCTTTTGACTGCTGCCGCCCTAAGAAGGATTGCGGAAGCACAAGTAAGAAGACTACCAATCAAGCTAATGTGACAGAATTAGATTACATCTTTGACGGGGTAAATGACATCAACCTCTCTGCTGTGGTGTCTGAGGCTAATTTGGCTGGAAATCCCAAGGAATGGTGGGTTGACACTGGAGCAACTCGTCACATTTGTGCGGACAAGAAGATGTTCACAACTTACAATAAGGCTGCAAATGGTGAACAACTTTTCATGGGAAATTCTTCCACTTCTACTGTGGCTGGACAAGGAAAGGTGATCTTGAAGATGACATCAGGGAAAGAACTGATCCTTAACAACGTACTGCATGTACCTGACATCCAAAAGAATTTGGTTTCTGGTTCTTTGTTAAGTAAAAATGGATTTAGGCTTGTCTTTGAGTCTGATAAATTTGTATTAACAAAGAGTGGTATGTATGTTGGTAAGAGATACATGAATGATGGTCTCTTCAAATTGAATGTAATGACAGTTGTACCAAAAGTTGCTATTAATAAGAATAACACATCTTTTGCTTATATTCTTGAGTCGAATTTATGGCATGGTAGATTAGGACATGTAAATTTTGATGCTTTGCGTAGATTAATTGGTTTGGATTATATACCAAAGTTTGAAATTGATCCTAATCACAAATGTGAGATTTGTGTAAAAGCGAAACTAACTAAGGCTCCATCTAAATCGGTTGATAGAAAAACCAAACCTCTAGAATTAATTCATACTGATGTATGTGATCTTAAATTTATTCAAACTAGAGGAGGCAAAAAGTATTTCATAACATTTATCGATGATTGTATAAGATATTGTTATGTTTATTTACTTAAAAGTAAAGATGAAGCCTTAGAAATATTTAAACTCTACAAAACAGAAGTTGAAAATCAACTTGGAAAAACCATTAAAATAGTTAGAAGTGATAGGAATGGTGAATATTATGCACCATTAAATGAATTTTGTGCACAACATGGCATTATTCACAAAACTACAGCACCTTATTCTCCACAGGAAAATAGAATTGCCAAAAAAATAATAGAACACTTAAAAAAATGATGAATGCCATGTTACTAAGTTTAGGTTTACCGCAGAACTTGTGGGGGGAAGCAATATTGTCTGCTAATTATATTCTTAATAGAATACCCTACAAGAAAACTAACAACACTCCTTATGAATTATGGAAAGGTCGACCACCTTCCTATAAATACTTAAAAGTGTGGGGATGTTTGGCAAAGGTAGAAGTTCCTGTTCCTAAAAACACTAAGATAGGACCAAAAACAGTGGATTGTGTGTTTATTGGTTATGCTCAGAATAGTAGTGCATATCGATTTCTGACTTGTAAATTAGAAATACCTAATATAACTGTGAACACTATTATAGAGTCAAGGAATGCTGTGTTTTTTGAACATGTCTTTCCTTACAAGAAAGGATAGAAATTAAGTTCACAGAAAAAAACTTATGATTGTACACAAAGTCAAGAGACTAATGACAATCAAACACAAGAGACTAGTAATGGTCCTGACCAACATGATTTAACTGATGACGAACCAAGACAAAGTAAGAAAGCAAGAACATCAAAATCCTTTGGTCCAGATTTTCTGACATACCTGTTAGAAAATGAACCTTAAAGCTTTAAGGAAGCAATGACAGGTCTTGAAGCACTTTTGTGGAAAGTGGCTGTTAATAATGAAATTGAATCCATTATGCAAAATCGTACTTGGGAATTGGTGGATCTTCCACCTAATTCTAAACCTCTTAGATATAAGTGGACATTCAAGAAAAAAAATGAAAGCAGATGGTTCAATAGACAAGTATAAAGCAAGACTTGTAATAAAAGGTTACAGACAAAAAGAAGGTCTGGACTATTTTGACACATATTCTTTTGTGACAAGAATAACATCCATTCGCATGCTTATTACTATAGCAGCGTTGTTTAATTTAGAAATATATCAAATGGATGTTAAGACGACTTTCTTAAACGGTGATCTAAATGAAGAGATCTATATGGAGCAACCCGAAGGGTTTGTAGTACCGGGGCAAGAAAAGAAAGTTTGTCGGCTTGTAAAATCTCTTTATGGATTAAAACAAGCACCTAAGCAATGGCATGAAAATTTTATCATGCAATGCTTACTAATGGGTTTAAGATAAACGAATGTGACAAGTGCTTCTATGTTAAAAATACTAACCAAGGATATGTCATAATTTGTCTTTGTGCAGATGACATGCTTATCATTGGAAGCAGTCAAAATATGATCAAATTAACTAAGCAAATGCTTAATAGAAGATTTGATATGAAAGATATGGGGGTCACAGATGTTATATTAGGAATGAAAATTACTAAAACATCTAACGGATATGCATTATCTCAATCATATTATTGAGAAAATTCTTGATAAATTTATCAAAGATGATATGAATGTAGCTAGAACACCTGTAGACATCAGTCTTTATTCATCAAAAAATAAAGGTGATGCTATGTCTCAGTTAAAATACTCCCAAATCATTGGAAGCCTAATGTCCCTAATGAATTGTACTCATCCTGATATAGCTTATGCTAACAGTAAATTGAGTAGGTACACTAATAACCCCGTAGAAGACCATTGGAAAGCGAACATTCGGATTCCTAAATATCTAAAATTTACCCGTGATCATGGTTTGAACTTTACTCGATATCCAGCAGTACTGGAAGGTTATTGTAATGCCAATTGGATATCGGATACTAAAGATTCAAAATCCACTAGTGGATATGTTTTTACTCTGGGAGGAGCTGCTATTTCTTGGAAATCCACGAAACAAACATGCATCGCACGATCCACAATGGAATCTGAGTTCATTGCTTTAGACAAAGTCGGAGACGAAGCATAATGGCTTCATCATTTCTTAGAAGACATTCAAATGTGGCCAAATCCTGTGCCAGCTGTAACGCCCTCAAAAAAATAACATTTAACCCATCAATATAGACATGCATTGATATATGAGAGACCAACAGTTTCTATTCATCAGAATATCTCATTACAAAAGTATTACATATTAACGACAAAAGCAAATGCCCTAAGGGCTTACAGCTTTCCAAGTTAACACTTGGTTACAAAAAGAGAGCACTAGATCAATTACACATTAAGCCCTCGGCTTGAATCTACATGTAATACATCAAAAGAAATAAGACAGCAAAAGGATGTCCGTCTCTAACCTCCCAAGCTATGTCCTTGGAGATGACATGCTACATGTACCTGAAAATGATGTTCCCATATAGGGTGAGCCACAGCCCAGTAGAAATACACTAAACCAACTATAAACAATGACTAAAAGATTAGCATCTGATAGATGGTCAACACTTACACATCCATTTACATCATATTACAATTCCATGACAGTCAAGTCTATGTTACAATTCACCTTCCATTTCTTATTCAACTTTGAGTTTGAAAACAAGGCTCAGTACTCTGGCCAAAATATTTGATGAGATTATAGTCCCTCACTAAAACACTTTCGAAATTCATTATGGATACACATGTTGGTGTTGTATCAATAACACATAAACCACTTTCGTACTTCACAAAATGATGATGATATACATTTTAGTGCTATATCAAATCAAACAAACAAACGCTTTAATAGATAAGCATATGAAGACCCAAAGACCAACGTGCTCCAAATCCAAAGATTTTCAGATTAAAACGATGCCCAAGTCACCCTCTATCTTTTTGACAAAGGACCTAGGATAGATTCACACTAGAGGGAGACGAAATCCTAGAGAGAAGATAAGTCTAGAGAGAGAGGGTCTCGGATCTAGGGTTTCAACAATGGAAGAGGAAGAAAAGTGATGCTTTAACCCGCTGTCACGATATACAACAAAGCTCGCTGAAGCGAAGACTGGTCGCCGGCGACCAGACACAAGAAACTGACCTCGCTCGAGCGAAGGGACGCTCACTCGAGCCAACAATTCAAACCCTCAGGTCTGCAACCAGACGCATGCTCGAGCGGCGGATTGCTCGCTCGAGCGAAGAACAAACCAGCTCGCTCGAGCGAAGAAAAGCTTGCTTGAGCCAAGAAATGCAACTCTCAAGTCCAGAACTAGACGCAATCGCTCGCTCTTGCGAAACCACTCTGGCTCGATCCACCAGACACAGAAACTCAACTCTTACTCGAGCGACCAAACCCTGGCTCGAGCGAAGGACCAAAAACAAAAGCTCGCTCGAGCGACGAACTGCTCGCTCGAGCGAAGGCCCAAAAATCTGGACAGCAACACTTGGCTTCCAAACACAACCAACCTGTAACAAACCTGCCTAAAATATCCTATAATCCCAACACAAGGTATGAAAGGACGCAAACAAGGTTTAAATAGCTGCTAACATCTACGGAACCAACTCCGGATCACTGTACCACAAGGGTTAAAACTCGGGATCGCTATAACCTCCCCCCCTTAAAGAATTCATCCCCGAAATTAAGGAAACGCCAAAATACAAGGCCAACTGATGACAAGGCTCACAATACAAATGAGTTAATCTTACAACTGATTTCCTACTTACCCTCGCACATGGGAAGGGCTTAACAAGGAAACATGCCCCGAAAGAAAACAACACCCCCGCATATGAAACTTCAACAAAACCAAACCCTTTCCGAGATAACTCACCAAACAATCAGCTAGCGCTCCAAGCTAAGTCACTACTCAACAATCACAATCCGAATAAAACAACCAGTGCAAGTTTTTGTATGAATATATATCGAAAATTATTCTCTGGTTAAAAACGCATTTTTCTCAAAAATAATTTAGTTTTCAATGTTAACATTCCGAAATAAATTTTGCATTTCCCATGCGAAATCCAAGAGTTTTATAACATTTTCCAAAAACGCGGTGTTACTCACAACACAACCATTCTCAATTGATTTAGCCAAGGCCTCTCATTGAAATTTCTCGTTACGTTTAAACTATTTCAATTTCTCCACAATAACACAATTTAATATTCAACAACTTGACCTATTACTGGTCACCCCATCTCTATTCAAGAGGTCACTTACAATTTATGCTATAATGTGTATCATCGACATACATTTCTTTCAAATTCAATAATTTCTAATATGCATGGTTCACAATTCCGAAACACATTCAATATTAATGATACATTTGCATTCCCACATCACATTTAACATATATAATGCTAAATAAATTTCCATTTTCAAGGCATAACCCATAGTACTACCATAAACCGCAACATATGTAATGTTCATACAGTTCATCAATACATCAAAAGATATAACGTATGCTTAAATACCCATTAATGGATCTAGAGACTTCTCTCGGACCCGAAATTTACTCACCCCAGTGGTTTCTTCAACCCCATTGTGTTTTCATAACACCTTAGCTAATGGAAAGGTCCGATTACGCAAGACCCGTTAACAATGATAATAGTGAGACACATATTATCACTACAGCGTTCTGAGACATCCACTACGCCTCGACTGCTAACCATACTCAAACCAGTGTTTAGCACTTAATACCCCAACAAAGGAAACACGGAAGTGTTCGTACACAAGACTTCTAGTCAACTTTCACCAAAACAAGTGTGAGACGATGCGAAGGTAAGGAACAACTTTACGACACATTGCTACCCCAAAATTTCAAGATCCTGCCAAAATCACACAGCAAATAACCAGCAACTCAGGCTAGGTCGAGTCTAACCCCATAAAATATTCAGGTTTATACCGCCACCACTAAACACGTCACTTACAACTGACCACAGCCAAGCTCAAAGATCCCTCTCAGATTATTTTCCAAAAATAAGGGTCGTAAATTCACGTCCCGATCAAAAATCATTTTAGTTTACGAAGAGTACTTAATGACCCCAAGTGAATCACAACAAAGCCATCCCACAACACCCGTCATACTCACGGTGATGACGCAATACTCACAACAACACTTTCATAAAAGGGACTCTCAAACACTTGAAATTTCCCAACAACACAACGACCTAAAGGATAACATTGCACACCCTCGTGCCTTACAACGCACAAATAAGAACCGAACGAGTCAAAATGATTCTAATAGAGTGCCCCACTCACTCTTCACAACCTTACCACCTCACCTGTGTTGCCACTATCCGAACTGGGCGATGGACACTTATGCCGAAGTGACCTAACCTTACCAAACCTCCAACCTCTCGGTTTCAGTCAGAAACCAAACCAAAGCCTCACTAAGGAATTTTCTGGGATTTTCTAAGACTGATTCCCTTCTATCCATCAACCAAACACAACATACCAACCAGACACTATCATGCATCGCACTGTGCAAAACCCCCTCATTTAGAGATTTCACTCACCACCTCGACTGAACTTGGAGTAACAAAATTTGCCTACCCCTTCCCTCGTACTGAGTTAACTGACCGGGTTTGCTACACCATGATATTCAACATTACCAAATAGCCGTTCGTACCGAACACACAAGCTAACATAGTACCTTCATCCGCCAACGACCTATCTGTCACTCACCCCGAGAGTACAACCAAGACACCCAATCTCCGTGCCAAACCACTAGCCAATGCTACCGCCAGACAACCACCATGTACCAACCCCGACACTGTTGCACGTCGTCGACAAGGCTTTCAAAGACTCACCATTCTAACTTTCCAGAGGAGTAAAAGTCCTCGCCTCCCTCGTCATTAACCCACATCTTCATCTGCAAACACCGTACCACTGTGACTCCATCCACGGGTCACACCCTAACCACGGGCTATACATCCAATCAACCTTTCTAATAACATCTCCTGACCTGACCAATGCTAAGGTACGAATCTATCACATTCGATCCAAATAAAGGAATCTAAAAACTTAGGAAACACCCATTATACTACTGCCCGAGATATAGCACCAGCTACTCACAACATACCACTCCCGATACAACAACCACTACCTTATATAGGGACTAACATCCCCTCACTCAAAACGGCCAATCAGTACACATGCAATCTTGGCAACGCTACCTACCACGAAGGTACAAGTCCAACCCTAACAAAATTATGCGTTATGCCCCGTAGGACACCATATTAAATACATACTACATCTAGTATTAATCGCACACTTCACATCCTCTCGAGTTCACCCGACAGTAGACCAAAATCTATACCACGCACAAAATTTTAAATGGATAACACCCATGAGATTCCACACACTCGGCAAGTAAAACAGTTCTCGCCCCAATATTACCCTAGCTAAGACACGCACCCCTCGGTGGTTCCCAAATTTTGAAAACATGGCTCCTCAGCCCTCATCTTTCCCAAATCAAGTCATACGCATAAAAATAATAATAATAAAATGCATTAATACCAAAAATTTTATGGTCTTACAACAACTTATTATATTAATAACACTATAGAGCTATAACATGCTCCAATCCACCCAATCCAGGGAAATTAATAAGCAAAGCATATATATATAGATAAACAAACAGTTTAGATGTTTTAACATTCCCAAAACACATTGGTTACACAATAGAACCCAATGATCACAAAACAATAATCCACTCATTACAAAACGGATTAGTCAACACAAAACCATCCCATCGGTATTACCACCACTACTATCCCTTGCCGGACCGCCAAAGTTGGTCATCCCCAAACATAAGATAACCTACGAGCTCCCAAGCCACGGACAAGAACTACCGACGTGTCCCCTCTGTCCACACCTGGAACAACTACAAACTTTCCCAACTGGGGCTTTGGAACTCGACTCTATTGAGGCCCTCAAAATCTGGCCTGCTAGTCCCCCAAAACGATACTACTCCTGCCTAGTCGAATGAAACTGAGCCTGGCTAGGTTGCAAAACCCCTAAAGAAGCCCTTGGCTGAGTACAGAAACGTCGAATATGACCTGGCTGATTACACACCCAACAAGTAGGCGATGCCTGAGCACGAGACAGGTTCAAAGTCTGGGCTGATGAAGACCACAATAACTGCCTCCCCACTAAGCATTTGATCGGTCCAAAACCCGGTTGGCCAAAAGATTCTGGTGGTGCTACTACTAGTTGAATTATCAACCCAGCCCTCTTGCTCTGCGGGTAAGCTGGGGACTTGTGGCCCAGCTGACCACATTTGAAACAAGTGATAGCCTCCCGTTCACCCTTACCCGAATCTAGACTAGGCACTGGAAAAGTAGAGCCAGACAGAGCTCTCTGAAATTGTTGCGGATTAAAACCCTTCTGTCTCTTAGAAGGCCTACCAACACTCTGAATCACAGGAGTCGCCGAGATGGCCTCCTCCCTAACCCGACCAACACTCATAACCGTGGCCCCTTCCTATTCTCGCCCCATAGCTAGTACCGCCTCCACATGAGTCGCAACCTTAACAAGCACATCAGAATCTATGCCAAGAACCCGTAATCCTTACACGGATGTCGTCACACAGATTACTCTCAAACTCCGCACAACGCAATTCCTCCGTCTCCACCAACTCTGGAGCAAACCTTGACAGGTTAGCAAACCATCTTTCAAACCGCACCAAAGGTGTAGTACCTTGGCGTAACTCCATAAACTGTTTTCGTAACTCTTCCCGAGCGGAAGGAGGGAAATCAAAACTTCCTCGTCCTGACATCCTAATAAAGGTGACAAGGAACGTTAGCACTCTAATAAATGTGCCGAAACTATAACACTCGCGTCCTAACGCATTGGCCAACAGTAATTCATTCCACGTAAGCACATAATCACGTAAGCATCTACGAATTTCATTCCTGGATAATGACAGTCCCGAGGCATTACTAGAGTTCCAGTTAGAAATAGCATTGATCAGGTGCCTTTCCAACAGGACTCCCAAAAACCCAAGGATCCAATCAACATCCTAGAAATTAAATCCCATACCTAAATAGTCACATAAACTTGTTATCACATAAGCACATAGCATTACATCTAAGTCTCTAACAAGCGAGAAAAACCCATTGTGATCCTAATCACTTCCCACGTACCCAAAGTATTCGAACCCGGTACGCTCTGATACCAAGTTGTAACGCCATCAAGAAAATAACATTAAACCCATCAATATAGACATGCATTGATATATGAAAGACCAACAGTTTCTATTCATCAGAATATCTCATTACAAAAGTATTACATATTAACGACAAAAGCAAATGCCCAAAGGGCTTACAGCTTTCCAAGTTAACACTTGGTTACAAAAAGAGAGCACTAGCTCAATTACACATTAAGCCCTCAGCTTGAATCTACATGTAATACATCAAAAGAAATAAGACAGCAAAAGGATGTCCGTCTCTAACCTCCCAAGCTATGTCCGTGAAGGTGACATGCTACCTGTACCTGAAAATGATGTTCCCATATAGGGTGAGCCACAGCCCAGTAGAAATACACTAAACCAACTATAAACAATGACTAAAAGATTAGCAACTGATAGATGGTCAACACTTACACATCCACTTACATCATATTACAATTCCATGACAGTCAAGTCTATGTTACAATTCACCTTCCATTTCTTATTCAACTTTGAGTTTGAAAACAAGGCCCAGTACTCTGGCCAAAACATTTGATGAGATTATAGTCCCTCACTAAAACACTTTTGAAATTCATTATGGATGCACATGTTGGTGTTGTATCAATAACACATAAACCACTTCCGTACTTCACAAAATGAAGATGATATACATTTTAGTGCTATATCAAATCAAACAAACAAACGCTTTAATAGATAAGCATATGAGTTGTATCATAACTACAATGGGAGAGCATATGAGCTGCATCCCTGGGTCCTTCCCCCATATTCCCATAACCATTAACCGGTTTAGAGGTACATCCCCCATCTTCCCCTAAACCGTGGAGTACATCCCCCATCTCCTCTCATACACAAGCAATGCATATAAACACAGAATTATAAACACAATCAATCAATACATAAAGTTAATGTATTATTACAACCATCATACTCGATGACCTGTCCAATTGATTAGTTTTAGTTTGCCTAATCATCATGCATTGTCTACAACAATAAAAAACTATCCTCCACTGATAGCCCAAATCAGTTATTTCTAAACAGAAAATAAATGCACAAATGGATATTAAATCGACATTCCAATTAGGTGAGCGATAAATAATCCTACTATACCCTTTAATCCCATACATTCCCAATCTCAACATTTTCAATTCAATTCCTCATTTCTCACTATTAATTATACCGATTAATTCAACCAATGTAATTAAGGCATTTTCCATAATTAACATTACAACCCTAAGGTTCCATTTTTATCAATGTTTCAGCATTAATTCCATTCATCCATGCCAAACATGCATATAGGTTTTCTATATTTAAAAACCCCAACTTTTGTAAAATTACACAAAGGCCCAAAATTCCTCAAAATTACACAACAACCCCAACATATCAAAATGCTAAAATTTAAAGACAGAGCTTAGAAGGAGGAGTAGGATATCCCTACCTCGAAGTTTGAGCTCAAACGGAGATGAAGACCCAAAGACCAACGTGCTCCAAATCCAAAGATTTTCATATTAAAACGATGCCCAAGTCACCCTCTATCCTTTTAACAAAGGACCTAGGATAGATTCAAGCTATTTGCATTCATTGTGATAGTCAATCTGCAATAGGCAGGGCATAAAATCATATGTATAACGGTATGTCACGACATATTTGTCGTCGACATAATACCGTAAGGCAATTGTTCTCAAATGGAATAATCTCAATAGATTATATAAAATCTAAAGAGAATATTGCGAATTATTAACAAAAGGTTTGACAAAAGAGCAAGTGTATAGTTCATCAAAGAAGATGAGATTAAAGCCTATTACATAAGAGTCATCATAATGGTAACCCTACTTATATGACTGGAGATCCCAAGAACTAAGTTCAAAGGGACAACTAAGTTTTGTGTGGCTCACCAAAAATCACCAAGGGATTAAAATTCCCTACCCATTCCTATGGTGAGAATGATATCTGCAACATGTATTACATGCAGGGGTCTAAGGATAAGCTTAGCTTTTAAAGATTACTTATATCATGATTTAGGCATAAAATCAAGACGAGTATAAGAGATATTCACAATAAGAATCACCTATATGAGTGTCGAACTGGGGCCGGTTCTATGAGAATGAATAGGCTAAATTCTCTAGAAGTACTCGTGAACAACCAGGAGCGTTCAAGGCCAAAATGAACACAACCGTGAGAACCACGATATGTCAGAAGATATTTTGTGTGAAATCTATTGTCTTGGCTGACACAAACGGCTGAACAATTCAAGGAATCGCGTCCATTGGTTAGCTAGTAAGTTCGATAGATTATCACTAGGGAAGGTTCAAGGCTGAAAGCTACCTATCCTGATACAAGATATTTTCGATTTATACTCTTTCGACAAATTCTGCATTTTGTTGCATTTCCGTTGTCATCAAATTCCATTCATGTGGGGGATTGTTAGAAATGGGTTTTGGAAATTCTGGAAAAAAAATAAAAAAATAAAAAAATCCTAAACTTTGGTCTAATTTTTAGGTGAGACCCATGCGTCGAATTTTGCGGGTTAAAGTGGTAACGCGTTCTATGCCTCTTTGTGATTCACATGGTATATTTGGTTGCTCAAAACAATTATCGAGTAAATGAGAAATTGAAGCTAAAGTGTGCTCCATAGAAATGGAGTTTTTGGTGGAAATTTCTTAAAGGTGCGGTTTAGGTTTGTCCTACATTGATTTGGTGGGAAACTTTGAGTGAGTTTATAAGGCTTGTAGTTGGAACTTGGGGTAGGTCCCAAGGGGCACCCAAGTTTTATAGAGAGAGAGGTTATGGGCAAAATAGGCTAGACCTATTGGATCCAAAATAAACACACGTGCTCCCCGCTGCCGTCGGGCCGGTCGCGGGCACAGGTGCTTGGTGTGTAGTTGGGCTTGTCCGGCCCAATACTAATCTTTGTGGGCCAAAAACATTTGAATTTATTTTTTATCCTTGGAAAATAAATTCTGACCGTTTGAATTTAAATTTCAGTTGGCAAATTCAAATTCAATTTTTGCACCTCTTCACGGTTTCTGTACAAACAGATCCGAAATTCTGCACATATTCGAAACTGTTCAAATACAATTTTTATCTGTTCGAATTTAAATTTGAACCCAAACAGTCCAAACTTAAACCCAACAGGTTTAGTACCTGTTCAAACAGGTATGCTACTTGTTCAATTCAAAATAAAATGGTGCCACTACACCTATATATAGACAAGTCCTTCATTTGGATTAATCACTCTAATTTTCGTCCTTAAATCTGCTACTGCTCTTTGCATTTTGCTGCATCTAATTTTCTGTGAGAAAGAGTATAAACACAAAGTGTGTTCGTTGTGCGAATAAATTGTAGTGCTGCATTTATTTGTTGTTGATCATTTTATCATGGGAGATAGATGTCCGAAAATCTAAAAGCACCGTAGAGAAGACGAATCTGTCTTAAGGGCACAGTGTTAAACACTGTACTTGATCAAAAGTTTGTTCAAGAAATTTATCAAATAAGTTGTTAATTTATTTTCTGGTTTATTATGTATTTAAATCAAATTTTGATTTTATTTTTGTAACAAAATAAAAATCTATTTTTATTTATTTTATTTTATTTTTCTGGTTTGATTTTTGTAATCAAACAAATTCTCTCATTTTCTTTTATTTCTTCTGTACTTTGTTTGTTGTTAAATACACAAACATAATTTATTTTTTAAATACAGTGAAAATTGTCTAACAAATAATAATAATAATATATGGCATTCCTAATAATTGTTTTCGTCAACACAAAAATAATAACTAGATCCAAAGAAATTCAATTCTTTAATAATAATATATCCTTTGATTTACGACTTTATATATCACTTGGGCAAATTCAAAATTTTGCATTGATTCTTTCCATTCCATGGTTGTAATGAAGGATGTTAATTACATCAGTTAAGAATAATTATGAGAAATTATCAATATTTTAAATTAGAAAGAATCGTTACAAATCCTCTATTACAATTGTGAAATGAAGAGGTGGTCATTGCCTTGGTGGATAGGTATAAAATGAAGGTGTTGAATTGAAGCAGATTATCATATAATTTGAGAGAACAGTTTTCTTTGTTGTTCACGTTGCCTTCTTCTTCTTGATGACGGTCATCATTATGCCTTGCAATTCAGGACTACATTTAGGTACTCCATGAATAAACTTTCTTTCATTAGTTTTAATGTTGTAAAATTTTTTAAAATTGTTTAAGCTCAATTCATGTTTAGTTAATAAATATTTGTTTGACATCAATTCATTAGGTAAAACTCATAATTTTCAAACTGAACTTTTTTTTTTTTTAGACTCAACTCAATTACATGTATTATAAACAATTAAACTACTTGAATCGAGCACATATTAATATCGGCCTATATGTTAGGCCAATTAGGCAAATGGCCTAAAGCCCTTTTATTTTAAGAAGGTCCTCAATTTTTAAGGCCCTTAATAATAGCCTCGTATTTGTAAAGCCTTAAATGTATTATTTGTTTAGGCCAAAAAAATCAGACCTCATTGTTATTATTTTAAACTCAAACTAAATCACCCAAAAAAAAAAAAAGAAAAAAAAAAGAAAAGGAAACACACCATGCTTCCAAATGAAAAAGGCATCTTTGTAAGAAAGTTGTTTCCATGTCGAAAATTTTAGTAACATTTTGAATAATTTTTTAGAGTTTTGTAGCATTGCAAAATTCAATATCTCAAAATATCTGTTTGCTTTCAATTTTTCTGAACAAAAAGATATTTTAAATTAATTTAAAAATTACTTTCACCCAAAAAAAAGGTAAAATCATATTAAATAATAAGTATTTTTTTAATTATTTTTCACTGTATTAGTTTTTAGTTTTTTTTAATCAAATTAAAATTAGTTTCTTTAATGTTTTTTTTTTTCCCCTCATTGGCAGGTTCATGAAACAAGAAATTGCATTCACCACAAGGAGACAATAACATAACCACAACATAAACCTTGTTCAGCCATAGAAAGTTATTGCAATCTGGTAAAATAGCCCATCTCAATCAAAACTAATTATTCTTTGAGAATTAGGATAATTTGTTTAGCGATTTGTTTCTAAAAGTTGATTTAGAAAAAAAAATAAAATTGAAAACAATCCACTAAACCCTAAATTGTTTTCTAAAAAATTATTTTTAGAAAATTAATTGTTTGGTTGTGTTTTCTATTTTATTTTTCTGAAAAACACAAAAAACTTGTTCGGCAAATTGTTTTCGAAAATAATTTGTTTGGTAACGTTTACGTTTTCAGTTTATATTTACAAAAATTTTATAAACTGGTTTTTGTTTATTTTTAGAAAAACATAAACTACAAACGCATTTGGTAATTGACAAAATGTTTAAAAAAATTTAAAAATATAAAAAAGAGTGAGAAATGACAAGTGGTGGCAAGTGGCGGCCGAAGATGGTGGTGGAAAGTGGTGACAGTGGGTGGTGGGTAGCGGGTGGTGGTGGGTGGGTGACGGTGGCGGATGGCGGGTTATAGTGAGTGGGTGGTGGTTGTGGTGGCGAGTGGTGGTGGCAGGTGGGTGGCGGATGGCCGGTGGTGGTGGGTGGTGGGTGGTGGTAGTGGCAGTAGGTGGTGGATGGTGAGTGGTGGTGGTGGCGGTGGTGGGTGGTGGTGTGAGTGGTGGTGGTGGGGGGTGGGTGGGTGACGGTGGGGGGTGGTGGGTGGGTGGTGGGGGTGGCGGGTTGTGTAGCGAGGGTGGCGGATGTCGAGTGGTGGCGGGTGGTATGGTCGGTGGGTGGGTGGGTGGGTGGGTGACAGTGGTGCGTGGTGG
Source organism: Camellia lanceoleosa (assembly GCA_025200525.1). Taxonomy (NCBI): domain Eukaryota; kingdom Viridiplantae; phylum Streptophyta; class Magnoliopsida; order Ericales; family Theaceae; genus Camellia; species Camellia lanceoleosa. The sequence continues at coordinate 190,258,018 of CM045762.1, read as the reverse complement.
TGGTAGGTGGGTGGTGGCAGGTGGTGGTGGTGATGGGTGGGTGGGTGACGGTGGTGGGTGATGGTTGGTAGTGGCAAGTGGATGGTGGGTGGTGGCTAGTGTTGGGTGGTAAAAAAAAAAAAAAAACTGAAAACTCAAAACGGAAACACATTTTTTGAGTTTACATTTTTTGGCCAAATTTATAAACTGAGACTATTGATTTATAAATAAAAAATTTATCAAACAAGTTTTTGTTTGAGTTTTTAAATTTTTGTAAATATAAACAAAAAACTGAAACGTAAGTGTTACCAAACGGCACCAATATATTTTTTTCAAAACACCAAAAAGTTATTTTCATACAAAAATGAAAGCTGTATGAAAATGAGGCAACAAGTGGTGCCATTTTCCTCGATGGAGCCCATCCTAGAATCATTGTGATTATTTGAGCTTTTCGTTTTGTAATGTTTGTTAAATAGATTATTCATGCAAAACATAAGATTGATCAAATATCGATAGTCATATAATTAAATCATATTTTTCTTAAAAAAAATAGACAACAAGTACAATTTTAAAAATATAATTTTTTTCAAGAATTTATTCAGCATACCATACAAAATCAATGCCTCACAACACCTTAGTGGGGACAGCATCCCATGCTTGTGAAAAATGATGGATGTTTTCAACCTTGTCATTGTTTTTATTTCCAAAAACACGAGAAGAAAAAAAAAATGAAAACACAAGTCTTTGGTCTAAAATGGGAATTTGATTTTACTATAATTATTTTATTAGGGAAGTGCGCAAACAGAGACACAAGCATCACGCAAGGCCAAGGTTCAAATACAGGGATACCAGAGTACATAATTGAGATAATCAACACCTGTCTTTCTGATGTTTGTCATCCGTCCAATATTCATCTCCACTGTGGACTGTTTGCCTCTGCAAGACTAGTGGATCCACAACTCTTCAAGAGGCTCTCTGATGATGATTGTTTGGTCAATGGTGGAAAACCGTTGAAGGCTAGTCAAGTCATTAGATTCTCTTATTTTAACACCTTCAAGTATCCAATTTCATTCAAGTCTGCTAAGTTTTGCTGACCTCAAACCCAAATTTAACTCGAGGGATGCAAATCTTGATTTGGGTGTCAAAATAAAATCTATATTTATATATCTATACTATATATAATTGCAAGTTGGAAGTGTTTATCTTTGGTTCAAAGGTTGGCTCGCATGGCATGTCACCTTGAGGGGTTATTTGTGTGGATGGAGGAAATTCCCCATCCCTTTTTTATTTAGCTTTGGGTGAAACTTTGTCATCTGTCTTTTTGGTATCCAATCTATAAAAAAAAAATAAAAAATAAAAAAAGTCTTAATTCTTTCTTCTCAATTTTTTGAATTATTAAATATTAAATATTTTTGTCAATTAAGGTAATGTTTTTCATATTCTCTTCATATCAATATGGAAAATTTGAAAGTCATTAAATTAAGTACTTATATTTAAATTTTAAATAAAAATATTTTAGTATTTATTCTAAGAAATAAATATGAAGATGTTTTTTAGAAATATCAAATGAATTTTTCAGAAACATCTTACCATTTTTTAATAATGCATCTATGATAGAATAGTTTTATCACAATATATATATATATAGTTCACAATCTACGTCACGAAATATATATGAAAATATTTTTCAAAATTCTCAATTTGGTCATTCTTTAAAAAATATAATATTATTTAGCATATAATGATGTATTTGTGCAGAGAAACTAATATTTCATCTTGGTTTATACCATGAGTGAGTGCCGCAATTTGAAACATATGAGAACAATTTTAAAATCTTGTTCATCTATTTTAAAATCTGATTATATTTGTATTAACGGTAAGTGTGATTTTTAAAATAAATTATTTATACAAATGTGATATAATTAAGTGGCTATCGATATTCGATCAACGTGATTTTTTACATTGATGAAACGTGATTTTTTACATTGATGAATTACTTGACGACAGATACATATTGAATGGCTCGAATTGTTGATACAGTTTCTGTGGTAGCCCTACGGAGGCCCAATGGCAACCGGAGATAAACCTCTCCATTTTTTTAAATGGATAATAAGTGGGTGTTTGGGAAGTGGATTTTTTCGTAGGTTTTTTTAATTGTAGAATATTATTGGATAAATTTTTTTTTGTGTTTGGGAATATAGTTGAGTTTTTTTTGGTTGGATGTGATGTTTGTAAGAGAAAAATTGAAATAATTATGGGGTTTGATGTGATATTTTGTTTGGATTTTTTTTTTTTTTTTTTTTTGGTTTTGTAACTAATTTGTCTTTTAGTGAAAAAAACCTAAAAACTAACTTCCCAAACCCCCCCTAAGTATATTTTTTCCATGAAAATGATACTCCCTACGTCTCAAAATATTAGTCCCTTATTCTATTTTTCATTGTCCCAAAATATTAGTCCCTCTTCAAAAATTAAGTACAAAAATAATATAAATTTTCTATTTTACCCTTCTTTTAAATTAATAAACAATATAAAAAGTATAATTATGACATTGATATTCCCAAAAAATGTACTATCAAAAGGATAATTTTGAAAATTTAACTTTTTTAAAGTTCAATAATTATACTACTAAAAAAAGTTGAATTCCCAAAATGAACCATTATTTTGGAACAGAGGGAGTAGATGTTTTCAACTTTTTCATTGCTTTCCTTTCCAAAACATGGAAACAAAAATAAAATAAAATGAAAACACAGCTCTTTAGTCCCAAGTGGGATTTTTTTTTTTTTGCTATAGTTATTTTAGGATAAATTGCAAATATACCCTTTAAAGTTTATCTAAAATACGGATTATTCCCTGTAATTTTAAAAATTATAAATACTTTCTTCTCAATTTTTTTTTTTATTTTAGCAGTAGAAAAAATGAAATTTTTAACTGTTATCCTACACAATAATAAATTACTTGAATTGTTAATTGAAATATATTTATGACATCATTAAAAATTATTAATTAACTTGATAATTTATCAATAAAAATGGTTATTTGTTATGTGATTAGAAACTAGAAAGGCTGTGATGTAATTTTTATAACCACATGAAATAATTTGTATTTTCAGCAAATTTTGGTGAGTGTATTTGTATTTTTTTTATTATTAAGGAATTGCACAAAGAGAGACATTAGCATCATACAATGCCAAGGTTCAAAAACAGGAACACCAAAGTACATAGTTGAGATTGTCGACACCTGTCTTTCTGTTGATTTTCTTCCCTCCAATATTCTTCTCTACTGTGGCCAGTTTGCCTCTGCAAATTTAGTGAACCCACAACACTTCAGGAGGCCCTCCATTGATGATTGCTTGATGAATGGTGGAAAACCTTTGAAGGCTAGTCAAGTCATTAGATTCTCTTATTCTAACAGGTTCATGTATCCAATTTCATTCAAGTCTGCCAAGTTTTGCTGCCTCAAACCAATGGATGCAAATCTTGATTTGGGTGTCAATAAAAAGATGAAGGAAAAAAAAAATACCCAAATTGCAAAACCAAACATCAATGAATGTCAATTGTTTTTTTCGGGGTTGTTGGTTCTGTTTTGGTAGAAGCTATTGTATTAATTGGGAATGAGTAAAATGACTATAAATGATGTTGTATTGAATTTCTCTCTTTTCGTATTCAATTTTGAGAGTTACACCCTGTTGGTGATAATTACAAATAATAAAATTACAATAACTTATTATCAGGGATGAGGCGCGGGAGACTCGCTCTCTTTAAGGAGAATCAAGCCCTCTGCGGTTAGGCAAAGCCTCACACCGGTGCAGCAGAAAAAACCTTGACTTGTCCCCCCCAGGATACAACAGCCCGACTAAGTCGTATGGTTCACTAATACTGCACAATTGGTTGAACTCAAAGCTTTATCACACACACCCTTTTTACTTGCCTAATAATCTCACTTAAGACATAACAAAAGCAACTCAAAACTTCTTCACCTCTCATGTGTATATAAAAATATGACACAAGTTAATATATATATATATAGGAAACAAAACTTAATAGACAAGGCTCACGGATGGATAAGTTAGAGACCAAGACTTGGACCAAGACCAAGAAGACCAAGACCAAGAAAGCTTAATAAGCAAGGAATGGATAGGAGACTTGAAGAAGAGTTGAAAAGATAAGCATGGGAGACTTGGCAAAGACTAGAGAGACTTAGCTTGGAAGTCATGGAGATTAGGAAGACTTAGAGGAAGACAAAAACACATTATAATATTAAAATACCTGCTAACATTCCCCCACCTATTTTAATATTATAAGTAACAAAAAACTGAGATTATTAGGCAAATAAGGATATTATGCATCATGGTAGGTGTGCTCTGCATTGAACCTCCATTAGTGAAACAATAATATCTACTCCAGAGCCAATAGTATGCTCAGCATTGAACTATGACTGCTTAAGGGAAATAAATAATTATTGCACACACATAATATTCCAGGTGTTCATAAAAGCTTTAAAAGCTAGCACATTACGGCCTTGTGCGATCCCAGGATTCATGAGTGTATTTGAGAATTAGCCCAAATCTCATAGGTAGCGGCCCCACTACCACACTCACATAGGTGAATTCTGTCAAGGGTGCTCCTGTAACTATGACACCCCACTCAATAAGAGCTACAGAAATTCATTAAGAGTTTTTTTAATAACTCAACCTCTACAACGTTACAGGATAAATGCACTTACATCATAGGGATGGATAAAAGTAATTTAGTGCATTTCTCACGGCCATCATATGATCGTTTTTCTCATTGAACCCAGTTACAGGATCTCTGGTCCCTGGGTTGAGTATCCTCATACATGGCTCCTGCTATATTCAATGGGCTTCAACCCCATCCCCCTCGATGTATTCCAGACTCTATCTCTTGCTAAGGCCTTAGTTAATGGATCTGCAAGATTATCACCAGATTTAATATAATCCACATTTATAATGCCATTATTCATATAAGATCTCATAGCACTGTGTTTTCTTCTGATAGGTCTGGATTTACCGTTATAATAACAATTATTAACTCGACCAATTGCTGCAGTGCTATCACAATGAATCAATATAGGTGGAATCGGTTTTTCCCAACAAGAGATTTCATTTAACAAATCTCTTAACCAATTTGCTTCTTCACTAGCTGTAGCTAAAGTAATAAGCTCAGCCTCCATTGTTGAATTAGCAATAATGGTTTGTTTTTTCGATTTCCAACTTATAGCACCACCGCCCAATGTAAATAAGTAACCAGTGGTTGATAATGAATCACCTGACAAGGTATTCCAATCGGCATCATCAGAACCTTCAAAGTCTTGCAGGATACTTATTATAAAACAAGCCATATTTTATGGTACCAAATAAATATTTCATAATACGCTCAATGGCTAGCCAATTGATCCTTTGCCGAGCTTGCTAGTAAACCTGCTAAGTACTCCAACTGCATAGGCAATGTCAGGTCTAGTACAGTCAGTCGCATAACGCAAGCTGCCAATCATACTAGCATATTTCTTTTTACTAATTACATCCTCATCATTTTCAACAGGAAATAAACGCACATGAGAATCAAAAGGAGTAAGAACATGCTTGCAGTTATAAAAATTATATTTTCTCAACATAATGCGACTGATCAAGAAATATACTATCACAAGTTTTGGTAATTTTCATTCCCAAAATATAATTAGCCTCACCAAGATCTTTCATATCAAAATGGCTACTAAGCATATTTTTAGTTTCCACGATGATATGCAAATTAGAGCCAAATATAAGTAAATCATCAACATAGAGGCTAATAATGACATGTGAATTCTCTTCAGATTTATAGTAAATGCATTTATCACATTCATTCGTTTTATAGCCATTCTCAATCATGCAGGAATCAAATTTCTCATGCCACTGTTTAGGGGCCTGTTTTAAGCCATAGAGGGATTTAACTAGCTTGCACACTTTGCTTTCTTGACAGGATTCTACAAAACCCTCAAGTTGATCCATATAGATTTCTTCACCCAGGTCTCCATTTAAAAAGGTTGTTTTAACATCCATTTGATGAATTTTTAGATCATGAATTGCAGCCACTGCAATTAATAATCTAATGGATGTAACTCTAGTAACCGGAGAAAATGTATCAAAAAAGTCAAGATCTGCTTGTTGTTTAAACCCTTTTGCAACAAGTCTTGCTTTATATTTATCAATAGTTCCATCCGGTTTAAGTTTTTTTCTCAAAACCCATTTACAGCCAATAGTTTTACAACCTGGTGGTAAATCTAATAATACCCAAGTTTTATTGGATAATAATGATTCAATCTCATCATTTACAGCCTCGTTCCAAAAAACAGAGTCAAGAGATGCCAAAGCTTCTTGTAATGTTAATGGAGTTTCCTCCACATTAAAAACATGATAATCAGGGTCAAAATTTTTTCTAATCTGGCTCTTTTACTCCTTCTTGGTTCAAAGATTATAGTATCTTGGTTTTGTAAAAGAGGAGTAGAGGAGCCGGTTTCAAATAAAATATTTTCTTGATAATTTTGACCCCCACCATTTTTAGATTTAAAAGGAAATTTTTCTTCATGAAAAATTGCATCACCTGATTCAAAAATTATTTTGTTTTCAATATCAAAAAATCTATAGGCTGTACTATTTGTTGCATATCCAAGAAAAGCACAAGTGGCGGCTTTCACACCTAATTTAGGTCTTTTAGGGTCCACAAGTCTAACAAAAGCTAGACAACCCCAAACCCTCAAATATCTCAAATTTGGCTTATGCCATTTCCACAACTCAAAAGGTGTAACTTTTGTTTTTTTATGTGGCACTCTATTCATAACATAACATGCAGTTAAGATTGCTTCTCCCCACAAATTTGAAGGAGCACCTGCCTCAATTAGCATAACATTTGTTAAATCAATTAAAGTTCTATTTTTTCTTTCTGCTACACCATTAGATGCAGGTGAATATGGTGGAGTAGTTTCATGGATTATTCCCAAAGACTGAGCAAACGAGTTGAAACCAAAAGATTCATACTCCCGGCCTCTATCACTCCTATACCTTTTTATCTTTGTACCAAATTGATTTTCAACTTCAAGAAGGAATTCTTTAAATTTTTCAAAAGCATCACTTTTATTTTTCAACAAGTATACATAAGTGTATTTTGAAAAATCATCAATAAAAGTGATAAAATATCTATTTCCACCACGTGTTAAAATTCCTTCAAATTCACATAAATCAGTGTGAATTAATTCTAACAATTCAGTATTTCTCACCATACTTTTTTGAGGCCTTTTAGTTATTTTTGCTTGACTACAAACTTCACATTTCTCAAACTTGTTTGTTAGTCTGGGAATTAATCCTAAACTACTCATGACTCCCACATATCGGCTATTAATATGACACAGACGAGCATGCCAAAAATTCATTGAAGACAGCATGTAAACCGTCACGACCCCAAACCGCCCCTAGTAGAATAGTGCCGTGATGGCCAGTAATCCGAGATTACCGAAGGCCAACTTACAAGGATCACACACAATCAGAGTATAATATATGGGGCTTACAAGTGCGGAAGTAATATATTGACTCTAATTAGTCCATAAGAGCTGTGCATAGATTCGATGAAATGGCATACATCTTTACATGGTTTTACAACTTGGATACAAATAAAATAAAGTACATGTTACATCTTGATCAAAAGGCTTCTCAAGCCGAAGTATACAAAAGACATGAATTACGAACTAAGAAGCATAATCTTCAAGACGATACAAAACATGAATCAAACATCTTGCACATAATATCTTAGGCGTCACCGCCTTCTTGCTGGCCACCTACATATATATAAGAAGAGGGTGAGCTTGGATACTCAGTGAATGATATTAGTAATAAAGGTTTAAATGAATGATATCCGAGATCTTTATCAAAACAATACATGTCATGGCTTGTAACAAAAACATGGGATGAATCAAGTTCATCAATCATGGTCTTTCAAAACTTGCTTGGGATGTTAATAATATCTACATAATATTTGTGATGACATTCCAGACAAAACAAGGGAATAATCGACCCGGAATCGATTAGACAAATCCACCCGTTCATAGACCGTCGGTGGGGGCTATCCGTTCATAGACCGTCGATAGCAGAGATCTCTCAAACATGATGCTACATTGGCTTAGAGTCCCCTAGCATGGGAGGACTTTCCAAGAATGTCATCAAAACAAAGCTTATACTTGATACACAAAATAGAGATAATCATTCATGCTTGATCAAATACTTTTCTAAAACGAAGCAAGGTTTTATCAAAACTTTATAACATAACTTTATTAAAAATACCACTCACATAGTTCTTGGGACGACGGGATCAAGGCAAAGGTCCAAGTCCTACAAACACATGGCAAAGCCTATTAAATGCACTCTTAAAAACAAGCTTCACATGAATGCAAATGATCTAGGGAAAACATGCTGGAAAACATCTAGGGAAAACATGCTGGGTACCAACCAGGTCTTGGAATGGATGCACAGAAATGATCTAGGCAAAAACGACCTAGCTGAGTGAACTCAGGAGGTCTTGGCCGAGGTACCACACCTCTTGGCCGAGGTGTAGTTACCTAGGCTTCGGTGTGCAGCTCTCTGCCGAGGTGTTACAAGATGCCGGCAAGGGTGTACCATGGTCGGCCTAGATGATGAACATCTTGGCCTAGGTGATGCAGTGGTTAGCCTAGGTGTGCATGCAAGATAGACTAAGGTGCAAGTGATCATGCAAGGTAGGCCAAGGTGAGATACGATGCTTGGCCTATGTGTGGGACCTAGGCAAGAGTGGTCTCAGTGATCACACCTAGGGAAATGAGGTCTGGAAATCTGGGTTTCCTCCTTGAAGGACATGAAGAACATGAATGCTAAAATCATAACTTGTTATTACAAAAATCTGGAATTTCATGCTATGAGTTCGAAAACATGGACCTTGGTACCCATACTTGAAGATCATATGAAAACAAACACGAAAACATGCATCTTGATACAAACTTTCGGATCAAAACATGGTTTTCTTCAAGAACACATGAATATCACTTTCTCTTTCTAAAACCGAACTTTAAATCAATGCATGGTTCATGAAACATGCTAGATCATGCAATGCGATTAGATCAATACAAAGAACAAGAAGAGTAGATCAAGAATCTAACCTCAAGACACGAATCTAACGGTTCGATCTCTAAGGATTAAGCTTGGAAATCCACTTCCTCTCAAGAACTCCTTTTCCTCTCTTCCTAGAGCTTCTCTCTCCTCCTTAGAACAAAGATATAGAAATGATAGGTTTCTCTCTCTCTGCCGGCTGATTTAACACTCTGCCGGGACACGTGGCACTACTGGATTGGTTCTCCTAAAAAAGGTGACTAAGTGACAAGACATGTGTAAGACAAAGTGTATACAACAAGCTAGATGACATGGGCACTCCAGCAGGTAATGATCTCGGCTTAGGACATAGGCTTCGGTAAGCAAGGTCTCAATGATCTCGGCTAGGAAAGATAACACTTGGCCAAGCTGTGCCACACCTCGGTCTAGGTCATTCCAGTCCTAGAACAAGATCACTAGGTGCAAGGATCAAGGATCTTGGACGCCCAGATGATAACATCTCGGCCAATATGCCTAGGTGATGGTGGAGGTCAACCAAAGTGGTTTCAAGATGGTCCAAGGTGTAAGAGGTCCAAAGGTGTGACCTAGGCTTGAGATGACCTAGGCTTGGCATAACCTAGGCTTGGCATGACCTAGGCTTAACATGACCTAGGCTTGGCATGACCTAGTCTTGACATGACCTAGGCTTGGCATGACCTAGGCTTGGCATGACCTAGGCTTGAGACAGCAAGGAAGGAACAGAGCATCATACAACACTTAGGCAAAACATGATAGCATCAAGACAAGACAAGAACCTTTACCTAGGCAAAACAAGTCTAAGTCTACAAATGCAAGCTTAACAAAACAAAATCATGAAAATGCACATGAACATGACTAAGACATGAATGTGGGTTATTACATAAACAGAAACATGTGCTTTCTTATTCTCAACATTTAATTTAAACATTCCATCACAGGCATATCCTTTTCCCACAAATATGCCTTTTTTAGTGATTACATATTGGTCAGATTCAATAGTCTGTTTGAAACCAGCTTTGTTAAGAAAATAACTTGACATCAAATTTTTTCTCATGGACGGTGTGTACAACACATCTTTTAAAACAAGCACATGTCCAGAGGTAAAATTCAGCTCAACATCCCCACACCCCGAGCACCTTGGTTAAACTGGAGTCACCAAGCATAACAGTCCTCTCCTCATTAAAAGGAGTGAAATCTTTGAACCAATCTTTATCATAGCAGACATGCCTATTGGCACCAGAGTCTGCCCACCACCCTTCCACAGATTGAACCATAAAAATATCTGTGATCATAGCCACAAATGGTTCCTCGGTAACATTAGCTTGTGGTCGAGGTTGTTGTTTTCGAAATTTGCAAGTTCGAGCAATATGCCCACTTTTGCCACACACAAAACATGTCACATTTATCAGATCTTGTGAAGGGGGTTCTTGGTTCCATTTCTTTTGCCTCGGGTAATTTTTATTTTGTGGTATTCCAGTGTTTTTCCAAATTTTCTTAACTAGCTTCAAATGGCTATTTTTATGAAATCGACCTTTAGGTAAAGTATTTCCAGAAGTTAAATTTACCTTAGCAGTGGAATGCTCTTGTGTCATAAGCGCATCTTGTCCTCGTGCTTCCTCCTCCACCCGAATCCGTGTGATTAGAGTCTCCAAGGATGTCTCTTTTTGCTTGTGATGCATCGACTTCTGGAACTCCCTCCAAGATGATGGAAGTTTGTCAACAATACCTGCTACAACAAGATTGTCTCCAATTTTGATGCCTTCAGATCTAACTTCAGCTACTAACATCTGAAAATCTTGAACTTGCTCCACCACTGATTTTCCATCTATCATTTGATAGCAGAAAAAATGGCTCGCAATATATTTTTTAGCGCCTGCCTCTTCAGTGTCATATTTGTTCTGCAAGGCTTTCCAAATTTTCTTGGCAGTGGTGTAAGTAGTATCATAATAATCATAAAATTGATCTGAAAGACAATTCAAAAGATAGTATCGACATTTATACTCATCTATGTTGTATTTCTCGATGTTTTCAATTTGAGCAGCATACTCCTCGTCGGTCATCTCTTCGGTGGGGACTTTGTTCGGATTTTTCTCGGTCAGGATATAAGCCACCTTGAGGAGACTGAGGTAGAAAAGCACCTTGCCTTTCCATCTCTTGAAATGAGCTCCCTTGAACCGAAAGGGCTTATTGAGATCGCCGGTATTTTCGTTGAGCTTCTCCAGTGTTGGCTCCATGAACTTTTGCTATTTGAATCTCCTTAAAATTGTTGGTGATAATTACAAATAATACACCAGAAAATACAAATAATAAAATTACAATAACTTATTATCAGGGCTGAGAAGCGGGAAACTCGCTCTCTTTAAGGAAAATCAAGCCCTCTGCAGTTAGGCAAAGCCTCACGCCGGTGTAGCAGAAAAAATCTTGACTTGTCCCCCCCAGGATACAACAGCCCGACTAAGTCGTATGGTTCACCAATACTACACAATTGGTTGAACCCAAAGCTTTATCACACACACCCTTTTTACTTGCCTAATAATCTCACTTAAGATATAACAAAAGCAACTCAAAACTTCTTCACCTCTCATGTGTATATAAAAATATGACACAAGTTAATATATATATATATATAGGAAACAAAACTTAATAGACAAGGCTCACGGATGGATAAGTTAGAGACCAAGACTTGGACCAAGACCAAGAAGACCAAGACCAAGAAAGCTTAATAAACAAGGAATGGATAGGAGACTTGAAGAAGAGTTGAAAAGATAAGCATGGGAGACTTGGCAAAGACTAGAGAGACTTAGCTTGGAAGTCATGGAGATTAGGAAGACTTAGAGGAAGACAAAAACACATTATAATATTAAAATACCTGCTAACACACCCTATATCTTTTTGTGTGATGCTTTCAGACCTTAAGCTAAAAAATTATAACACTATCTTATTGTGCATTTAAAAAAAAAAAAAAATGGGACATTTGACGATACTTTTGCAATTCGTTTATGTTGAGAATGGAAGTTTGGTTTTGTCTGAGCCCCTCATTGGTTGTGTCCCTGGAAGTAATTTCAATTTTTTATTTTATAAATATATGCTATCAGTGCCATCACTTGTATTTTGTATGTTTTTGTAATAAGAATAGGTTAGCCTGAATTACGCAGGTGAGTTTCTAACATCCATAACCGGTTGGTATACTCTTGATCCTTATCGGGGTACATTTGTGAGTTGTATTACCTTGGGTACCAAGCAAGGCAGTTGTGGACCATTTGGAAAGCCATTCACTAAGTAACAACGTTAATTTTCGTCATCATTGGGACTACTACTTGTGTTTGGTTTCTTGAATCTATTGGTGTCTATGTCAAGCCATTGCATTGTTAAGCAATCTTAACTCTGCTACAAAAGTTAAGAAAGAGAGTCTAGAATTCTTGCTATTTTTTTTTTATTTTTTATTATGGTTATGTATCTTGTTTGGATTTTCTATGTTAGTTGTTTGTTCAACTTTCTCTATAGCTTTCATGATTTGTTGTGCTAAACTTTCAGTTGCTTTTTCTTGTTAAAGCGAAGGCCTTTTATTTTCTAGTGGGATAGAAGTTTGGAATGCTAATTTTAGTTTTAAATCGTGCTGGAAAGTTCGCTGCATTGTTTTTGTTTTGTAAAAAAATTTATCGACTTACCTTCCTATTCATCCTGTCATAGAAGTTGTGAGTGAACTTGAGTAAATATAGAAACAGAAAATTTATAGGATTTTCGTATACATAATAATGTAGTTTAATGTGGACTTATAATTTTAAGGGTAAATTACAAACACATCCTCTCTGTAAATTACAAACACACCCTCTCTGAGATTTATTTAAATTATAAATTATGTTTGTGATTTTAAAAATTACATTATGCCCCTAAAGTTTCTAATTTCATAACAAATAAGTCATTTTATTAATAAATCATCAAGTTAATTAATAGTTTTTAATAATGTTAAAATTTTATTTCAATTAATAAATTAGATAATTTTATTATTGTATAGGTGAACAGTTAAAAATTTTACTTTTTTAATTAATTCTGTTAAATAAAAAATTCTAACAGAGAGGTATTTGTAATTTTCCAAACCATAGGGATCAATTCGTATTTTAAGCAAACTACAAGGGGTGTATTGGTAATTTACCCTAGTTTTAAATAGTAACACTATATAAATAAATTAAAAAAATCATATATAATTTATATATATAATGATGCAACCCATTATAAAGCATTCACTTTAAAAGAAAACACAATTGAATTTGCATTTATTTATAATAATGGTATTGTCACATCATTCATGTGGAGTTTTTGTATGAATTTTATGTATAAATAGAATTTTTCAATTTTAAAACAAAATGTTAGGAATTGACTTTTCCTAACCAAGATTGGTGAGATACGAAATAACAAACAAAAAAGAAAAAAACGAATCAAACAAATCACGCACACAAGAATACAAGGATTTACGTGGTTCACTCCAGAATAGGGCTACGTCCACGGCTGTTGCGGTTTTTACTATGATCAGAAAAATAGAACTCTCTCTTAATTTAAAAGAGACGCCCCATCATCTATTTATAAGTATAGAATTAGAGTTACACAGAAGCAATATGGGGAGGCCCTCTCAAACCCCTCATTAGACCCAGTATTTGAGTAAACAGTAGGGTTGAGTGAACAGTACTTATCAGGATCTACTAATCCAACACAAAATACTTATGAAGATGGGTTTATTTATTATAATAATATTGTCGCATCATTCTTGTAGAGTTTTTGTATGAATTTTATGTATTAATAGAAATTTTCATTGTGAAAATGATTCTTAGAGTAAAATTAAATAATTATTTCATCAAAGTGTTTATTGTTATGTTTTGTTGATTCAAAAAATACATTAAAAATAAAATCATAATTCACCATTATAATATAAATAAAATTAGTGAAAAGTCCATCATGAAGAGTATATAAGGTATTATTAAAGAGAAAATTTTATTTGGTGATAAGGACACACCAGAGAATCACCGATGTCGGAAAAGTTGTCAAAACTTTGGCCGAGAAAGTTGCTGGTGGCCATTGACGATGATCGCGGGTCGGCAGTAGCAGGTGGTGAGATAGAGAAATGTGTAATATTTAATAGATAAGGCGTTGAATGAATAATATGTATTACATTTTAACAGATAGAAAAATAGGTTTCACAAATTTCAAAAGATAGACAAATTATGTGATTTCATAATATAAGTTTATTTGATTTCAACGGATAGTGTTCTTTTGGACAAATTGTGTGCTTTTGACCCAAAGATATTAAAACTTGGATTTAATGACCCAAAAGATTAAAAAATGGACCTATAGCCTAAATACTATAATATAATAGTTATTTCTTAGAGCATCTCTAACGGTGTATCAATTTTTTTCATCAAATTTGAGTAAAAGCTTCCTTTGATATCAAGAGCTACAGCGGAGGTTTTTGGAGTTTTATCAGAACACCGGTCGGCCAGCGTAAATTTTTTTTTTGGCCTTGAGGTGATTGACTGGCCAGTGCAATTTTTTCACAAAATTTTACTTTGATGCGAACATCCGGAGGGACATCGGGCAACAGCAATGAACAGTGATTTGATGAAAAAACACATTTGTCCTTAGCTTGATAAAAGAAAAGTGAAATTCTTAATTTGATACCTATTTGATGCAACCATTGGAATAGGAAAAGAACTCATTTTTCATCAAATTCAAATTTGATGAAATGTTTGAGTAACCATTAAAGATGATCTTAGTGGAATCTAATGAATGACCATTTTATTTAATCTCTTTCATTCCAATAAACTAAATAGATAATTTTTAATTTTATTAATTTTTTATTTTTAGAAAGGTGATAATTTCCAATTTTAAAGAATCAAAACATCACTATAGTAGAATTGTTTTATAAATTGACATAATTGGAAAATAACCAATTTTAAAATGTCAAAAACATCACTAAAGTGGAAATGTTTAATTTTTGTTTAAAAATTATTTTTAGATAAGTTTTCGTTTGTATTTATTGAATTTTTTTATTTATTATTTTTTAGATACAAAGATTAGATGCGTCTAAAGAAATAAAAAATAACTAAAATCTGAATTAAATTTACAAAAAAAAAAAAAAATGAAAACTTGAATAAAAATATACACAGATTTTTGTTTTAATTTTTCTTATATATTTTAGTCAATATATTTTATTTTTTAAAAGTATCTCGACTATATTGAAAAAGTATTACAAAAATTAGTATGAATAAATAAGATTTATTTAAAAATATTTTTTTTAAAATCAAATGAAACAGATTTTGTATTTTTGATCATTCCAATCCAATTTTTTACAACATCAATTTTTATTTTTTTTTAAATCATTTCAATGAATCAATAAGACATCACTAAATACAAAATATGTGCAGAAAATCATTTTTTCATTGGAAGCATATATATATTTGCTTTCAAAATATGTGTACACAATTTTTTTTCTAAATTTTTATATAAAAATTCTTTTACTTAAAAAAATAAGAAAGAAGAAATTAATTGGTTGGTATAGAGAAGCTTGCACATATTTAACGTCCAATAATTGAGCACTAAAAAGTGGGAAAAAAAGAAAAAAGAAAAAAAAAAGTCGTCTTTGTTTTTTTTTTTTAAGTTTATTACATTTTTTATCCTTAAACTATTGTTAAATTGTCTATTTATTTCTTGAACTATCGATTGAGTCCCTAAAGTCGATGAACTATTGATTAAATTTATTAAATCCCTAAAGTATTTAATTCAAATTTATTTAGTGTCCCAAAAAATTACAAAATAAAATATAACCTATAAATATTATAGATTAGTAAAAGAACCTATTTAGTTAAATTTTGACTTCAAAAAAACCTTAAATTTTTAGTTCTTTTAATGAATTTTCTTTATAAAGGTAAGGATAATTATCTATACTATTTTTTTTCTCTATCTTCTATAATGACTACATGTTTACCTTTATCTAGTATTATATGTCGGATTTCGTTTATAATTTCTAATTGATTGTCGTTAAGTTTTACACTAATTTCTTTTTATAACTTAATTAATGTAATATTTTGTTCTATTAGTATTTACACTGAAGTGCTATTATTTAAATTATCTAATTTTATAATTATACTTCTTCAATATAACTAATATTGGTATAATTTAATTGGCAAGACAGTGTAACGCCCCACTTTTCAGGCCGTTAAATACATTAAATCAACCTAAAAAATATACAAATTTTCTCTATAAAAGAAAATTACACAAATGTCCTTAAAATATAATTTATACAAATCTCCAAATATAATAATAGTGGTGGGGCCCAGAATCTCTAACTCAATAATTCATTTATTGCTTCAATCGCTACTCACCTAAAAAATAAATTAATTAAGGAAGTATACAATATGACAGGAATACAAAGTTCGGATACAAAATAAATCAATAATGTATAACGTTGCACCAATGATTCGATAACAACAAGTAATTTACCAAACTACTCAAACAAATAATTTCACTTATGATAATTTATCCAAGGCCAAATACTCGATCCTACTCAGTACATGACCAGTGACCGGCTTTACTCATCTCATCCAAGCACAACTATTTATCCACGCATATTAGTTCAAGCTTATTGGCAGGGTCCACTCGACCAGTGGCGAAGCCAGAAATTCAATGTAGATGGGGCACACATTAATCACAACATTGAATTTTTTTCCCCCATAGCAAGTAACACGGAGATATTATTAAACTTATACATTTATGTTTATATTTTTATTAGAATTATCCTGAGATTTACATTAATGTGATTTATAAATCCACTCAATAACTAAATTCTATGAACCAAATAATCAATAAGCTCATTCATATCAACTCAAAAAAAAGTGTCCCACAATGAGGAGAAATAAGCAACTAAACAAATTTCATAATAAGAAATGAATTATCAATTGATTAAATTCATGCCTGGACCTATCAATTAAAAGTGAAAAGAATAATCAAAATAATAAAATAGAGAATTTTTAAAATTTTAAAAAAGCAAAAAGGTTTTACATAATTTAAAGAGGGTCACTATTATAATTTTATAAAGGATACATGATACATAATCTTTATCTATATGAGAAATAGTTTAAATATTGTAAGTTTAGGGGGGGCATGTGACCCCCTTAGGCCTTAGTGGCTCTGTCGCTGCACTCGACCCATGTACAGAATATTTTCACGTCATTTAGTTAGATAAATCATCATTTCTAGCACAAAATATCTCCACAGAATTTTATCAAATGACTAGAATAATCAATGAATCAACAATAAATAATTTCATAGAATTTATTAATGATCACAATAATCAAAAGGATTACAAGTTGGGAATAATTAAAATAGAACTCTTTGCAAAGAGATTTAGGGAAGCATATTATATACTACCTGAATTATCTCAAAATAATCTCCTCCGTCACCATCACTTTGATAATTTGAAATTGCTCCATAAATCTCCAAATAAATGCGGATTAAGTTTAATAAAATCTAAAACTTTTCTCTTTTGTAAAATTATTTATTCTCAATCTAAATACTTCCATATCTAAACTCAATATTTGTGTTATAAACAAATTAAGAGGGAAAACAATATGAGAGAGAGATGAAACAGAGTAACAGAGAGAGAGAGAGAGACGAACAAAAGATAAGGAAGAAAGAAATGAGTGGTTCAATTTATAAGAAAAATGTAGAAAAGAACTGGAGTAGGTAAAAGGGTTTGGCTTTGGTCCAGTCCAAGATCGGATTGGATCGTGCTGTTGGGCTTGTGGGGGCCTACTGTGGGTCCCGTTTTGATAATCTGAACCGTTCAATATGTAGAACTCGTCGAGTACTATATGCCTACAAAAAATCACGTTGATCTGATATCGAAAGCTATGTGATCAAATAGTTTTGTATTAAAAAAAAAAAATAGACGGTGAACAAATTAATGGTTGATAAAAAACTATTTTGTTCACATAGCTATTGATATCCGATCAACGTGATTTTTTATAGGCATATAGTACTTAATGAGTTCTAAACATTGAACGGTTCAGATTATCAAATCGGGACCCGTGGTGGGCCCCCACGGGCCCAACAGCACGATCCCGTCCAATCTTGGACTGTACCAAAGCCAAACCCTTTTATGGACCTAATGAATAGGGTGTTCAAACAATTTCTTGATGAGTTTGTTGTTGTGTTTATTGATGATATTTTGATTTATTCCAAAAGTAGGGTAGAACATGAAGATCATTTGAGAATTGTGCTACAGACCCTGAGAGAAAGGAAACTTTATGCAAATTTTTCCAAATGTGAATTCTGGCTTGATTATGTGACTTTTCTAGGCCATGTGATCAGTAAGAATGACATAGCAGTCGACCCACAAAAGATTGAAGCTATTGTAGACTGGCCAAGACCGACGAATGTGTCTAAAATTAGAAGTTTTCTGGGGCTTGTTGGCTATTATAGAAGATTTGTGAAAGACTTTTCCAAACTTCCCATGCCATTGACGCGGTTGACACAGAAAAATGTGTCGTTTGATTGGAATGGTTGAAGAGAATTCGCCTTTCAGGAATTGAAAACCAGGTCAGTAACTACATCAATTTTGACTTTGCCTAATGTTATTGATGTTTCAAATTTACAGTGATGCTTTATATAAAGGTTTGGGATGTGTACTAATGCAAAATGATAAGGTGATTGCTTATGCCTCGTGACAACTTCGACCTCATGAATAGAACTATCCGACCCACAACCTTGAACTTGCAGTTGTGATTTTTGCTTTAAAAATTGGGCGCCATTACCTATATGGAGTGACTTGTGAAGTGTACACTGATCACAAAAGCTTGAAATATTTCTTTACCTAAAAGGAATTGAACATGAGACAGAGGAGATGGCTGGAATTGATAAAAAGATTATGATTTGCAGATTCTGTATCATCCGGGGAAAGCCAATATCATTGCAGATGCATTGAGCAGAAAATTAATCGAAAATTTGTCATGTTTACTCACCGGTCAGAAAGAGTTATTATGTGACTTAGAGAAGAATGAGATTGAAATTGTATTGCGTGAACATGGCGGGATCTTAGCCGTCATTTTCGCTTAACCTGGAATCATTAACGAAATTAAAGAGAAACAGCTTGACGATGAGTTTTTGAAGAAGATTGTTGAAGACCTTGACTCAAAAACCGAGGCTGGGATTTGTGTATGATGATAATGTGTTGAAATTTCAAAATAGACTTTGTGTACCGAATTGTGCTTGATTTGAAAAAACGTGTTATGATTGAAGCTAACAACTCAAAGTTTGCTATGCACCCAGGAAACACGAAAATGTACAAGGATTTGAAACAAAATTTCTAGTGGTCTAGAATGAAGAAAAGCATTGTTGATTTTGTGGGTAGATGTTTGCATTGCCAAAATATTAAAGCCGAGCATCAACGACCTGTAAGGTTGCTCTAGCCGCTGCCAATACCGGAATGGAAATGGGAGCATATCACCGTAAAATTAATTGTGGGATTCCCTTCATCTTCTCGAAGCATGGATTTTATTTGGGTCATTATTGATCGTTTAACTAAATCTGCCCACTTTTTTCATGCCAAATCTTTGTACAATGCGGATAAATTGGCTAACATCTATGTGACTAAGATAGTGAGATTGCATAGTGTGCCAGTATCTATTGTGTCTGATAGAGATCCTAAGTTCACTTCACGATTCTGGCAGAGTCTACAGCAAGCTTTGGGAACTGAGTTAAGACTGAGTAGTGCTTATCACCCACAAACAGATGGCCAATCAGAATGAACTATCAAAACCCTGGAAGATATGCTCAGAATGTGTGTATTAGATTTCCAAGAGAATTGGGAGACTTATCTACCTTTGGTTGAGTTTGTATACAACAATAGTTATCATTCAAGTATCGGTATGGAGAATATGAAGTCGGGGATCACATGTTTATCAAAGTGACTCCAATGAAAGGGCAAACTCATTTTGGTATGAAAGGGAAGCTAGTCCCAAGATATATTGGGCCATATGAAATAGGGTACATTTGGTTCTGTAGGTTGCATTCTGTTTGCTTAGGTACTTTGTCGATAGTTCCACAGCTGTTCTAAGTTCATCAATTCTAAAAATCACATCAGAGTCATGTATCATAATAGTTCATATCAAAGTGTTTCAGGTCATATACAATGTGACATTCTTCAAAAAAGTTCATACGTAGGTGCATAGGCATGCAATTGTTCATATTAAGGGTATGTATCATAGTCATTATAATAGTTCCTAAATTAGTCATACAGTCACGAAAGCATAGGTTCACTAGTCTAGCCAAACAGCCTAGTTAGTTTTTAACATTCATAGTACACAGTCTTCGAGCAAATGTATAGTCACATATGTGCATGTCTAGAATTTAATAAGACTCCCAGTACGAATTCACAATAGGATGAACAGAAAACAATCTCCCCAGATTCAATAATTAAGGTAATGATTTCATGATACAGTAGGTACAAAAGAGTGTGTCAAGTTCGAATCAATTAACATTCCAAGCAAATGTATGCATATATATACAAGTCCAAACATTCTCCATAGCATAGGTAATTTGTCAAATCCGTAGAGTTTCAAAAATGTTCAATAATTAGAGTTCTATCCCATCAGTTCTAACAATATTTTACACACTAGTAAAAATTAGGGCATGAAGCATAGGTTCATGATTCTAAGAATTCAGGTGGTTCAGTCAACATATTAACAATTCATCTCATGCCAAAAGTTATATGAATTCCTAAATCGATTTTCACATAATCAAAATAGTACATGCGTCAGTCGTTTCAGTGTTCCGGGCATTTTCTGAAACTAGGGTGTAAACCCTTCCCTGCCTAAGATTGCTCCCATCAGGAATAGAAATCACTTTTGTTCTTGGTATCGAAGTGGAATATCACGACCCAAACCCGCCTAACCGACCAGTAATTCTTGGATTACCAAAGGCCCCTGAACAAAATAACATATAATTAGGGCTGCGGCAGCAAATATATAAAACACATTGTCCATAGAGCTGTGCTGACGTATATGGGACATAAATTTAAAACTGTCACGACCCAAACCAGCCCCTACGAGTTTAGCACCGTAACCAGCCAGTAATCCGAGATTACCAAAGGCCTGCTTAACAGTAATATAGTAAAACAGAGTACAGGGGCCTGGTGGAAGCCAATACAGTAAATAAACAGTGTCCAATGAGCTGTGACAGTCTGTATGCCAAAAAGATTTTTCATACATATATATATATACAATACAGAACGGTATGCACAATATTTACAATCATACAGAACCGGGACCAAACCCCTATTAAACAGTACAGTACAGTCTATACAGATTACAAAACAGAACAGAAGGGGGAAACTAAAACACCCCATAGCCTTAGCATGATAGGCTCGGAACCTCGCAGTGAGGCACATAGGTTGGCTTGACAAAACTGGAGTTTACCCTGACGCTTCTAGCCGCGGTCTGGTGCCTGTACACCTACATATATATATGAGCAGTGAGCTAAAGCCCAGTGAATAACACAATGCGTAAAGGGGTTAAGAATGAATGTCCTTACAGTAATGAAAACAGTTCATTGATTTAGTATATCAGTCATTCAGTCATATGTGATACATCCATTAGCATAGCAAGATCTGATGTGAGGGTCTTAAAAGACCCGAGCAGTAAATGATGGCCATCAATCGCTTGTGATAGTAGTTCCAACAAAGGGAACCGACAGATCTCTATGTGATAAAGAATGTGATAGGTGCTAAGGATGTCACAATGTCTGATTCGAATATAGGACATACATTCATTGATTAACGATGTCGATTGAAGCGATGCAGTTCAATTGTTCAGAAGATAATCATTTTTGAACATATCTTTACACAGTTATTACTCACAGAGTTCTGGGCTACGGTAAGCTAGAGCATCTCCTCGGAAATTAACCCTACACAGTTTACAGGATGAACACACACTAAGCTACACAGTTGGGAAAGATAATAACTTAATCCCTAATTTGACTCGGCGTGTTCTACATCCATATCCTCATTAAGATGACTTAAACTAGGCTTAAGAATGCCTAGGATGGGATGAGGATGCAAAGATGTGCCTGAAAGTTTTAGGATTTTCGAAAACAGTCTCGCTCGGCGCGAGTTTTTCCCGCTCGAGCGGACATGCAACAAAGGTACACGCTCGAGCGTCAATTTCCCCGCTCGAGCGTGAGACACATGACTCCGCTCGAGCGGACTATAAAACAGTGCAAAGTACTAGATGCTCAAATTCTCCGCTCGAGCGCCACTTTCCCCGCTCGAGCGAGAGTGCAAAATCTGGAAAATCCAGATTGCAGCTTCAAGCCAAAGACCAAGTTTTGATGCATAATTTTCGATCCTCTTGGGCTAAAAACCTGGAAAACACTTGTAAACACATGATATTATATGTTTCAAAGATCAATTTGTAAAATCAGAGCCCAAGGGTAGTTCAATTCAACTCATTTTCAAACCAAATTTCATGAACATGGAAAACAAGCAAACATGCATGGATTAAAACCATTTCAAAGCTTCAATTTGATGCTCTAAGGAGCCAATTGTTCCAAAACAAGATGAAATCATGGACCTAGACACAATATGAACATGCATGTAATAGTTTACCATGAAATCAACTCACAACTCAACAAGTCAAA
This sequence comes from Camellia lanceoleosa, assembly GCA_025200525.1. Classification (NCBI taxonomy): domain Eukaryota; kingdom Viridiplantae; phylum Streptophyta; class Magnoliopsida; order Ericales; family Theaceae; genus Camellia; species Camellia lanceoleosa. Next base: position 190,235,214 of record CM045762.1, on the reverse strand, counting down.
CATGCATGCATGGAATGAGCTTCAATTTGACATGCTAGGACTAAAACCTAACTCAACTCTTCAATTTAGCATGAACCATGTAAGAATTAACTTAAACACAAGAATGAGAAGATGAATTTCTACCTTAAGCCTGGTAGTTCAAGTGTAGGAGCTCAATAATGCAATCTATACTTCAATTCCTTCAAGTTCTAAGCAAATCAACAAGGACAATGCAATTCTCTCACTTTCTCTCCCTCTATGGCCGGTTGTGGTGAGGAAGGAGCTGATCAAATGTTGTGTTTACATGTACTAAGGCTCATATATGACTAGGTAGTGGGCCACTAAAGTGGCGAAATAGTAATTAAGTCTAAGTTGCACAATTTACCAATATTTAATCTAATTTAATCATACCTAATCAATTTTTAGATAATTACACCATAAAATTACATAAATTCCAATGATCCTAAAACATCAGTCGGTTCCGGATTCGGCCGCCGATAAGGCCTTCAATTAGCAGTTTAAACACAAAGACACGAACAGATAATCAAATAACCAAACAAATAGAATTACAATTAAACAGATATACTCAGTCAATTCAGTTTCAAATTTCAGTTAGTCAGTTCAGTACTTTATTCAATTCAATTATCAGTCATAATCAGTTTCAATTTAACAGTAATCAGTGGTTATTCGGTAAACAGTGACGAGGGTTGTTACAAAAACTTTATATACAAATATGTGACGTCAAAAATAAAGTCGTCTTACGTCACATTCATTATAAATGGAGCAAAAAGGGAACAGAGCCCCATATACAGATAACAAAAGTTTGCTCATATATCAACAGAAAACAAAGTCTTAAACGTTTACAAAACATGGTCACAAGGCTTGACTTAATCCGTAACCTCCTCGGGAAACACAAAAGGGTGGCTAATGCACCAAAACTCCAGGCAGCAACTTAGGCCTGGTCACGTACCTGGTCACCTACATACATAATATAAATAGTGAGCGGAAGCCCAGTGAATAATAATAGAGTAAAGAATTTAATGAATGATGTCCCATAGCAGATTTCAAATCAGAAACAAATTCAGTTTCACATACTTAACCAGAGATTATAGCAGTTATATGTGGTACATCCATTTAGCTGACATATCATATCATATCAAATTTGCATAGTCGGTACCGACGATCACATAGGTCCACATCTTGTGCACAAGTAGCCATGGTATTTTTACCTCTAGGCGACGGCCACGTGAACATAGGCCTCAGTATTGTTACCCTGGACGAGGGCCACGTGCATATCAGCCACGGTATTATTACCCCCCGGCGAGGGCCACATGAACTATGGATGCCACAAATACATTTCAGAAAAATGGACATTCATTCATGATTCACAAATAGCATTCCAGATAGCAGTTCAAAAAACAGATCTTATTACATCATACAGAAAATAAATAAAGTTAAACATATAAGTTATTACTCACAGTTGGCTTCAGAGGCAGACAGACAGACAAAGCAGATAATTCAATGAGCTTACGACGCGTGACCTACACAACATAACAGATGCATTCTTGAAACACACACCCGGATATAACTTAACCTAATAAATTCATTCTTAGTGTGTTTCTAAGTCTTTATTCTTATTATTATGTCTTAATCTTGGCCTAGGAATGCCTAGGATGCAATGAGAATGCCAAAACGTGCTGTTCAACACTTAGCCAAATTTGCTGCAAACAGGGGGCTCACTCGAGCGCAACTTCCTTTGCTCGAGCGGAGGTCCAAAAATGTGATTTGGTCGCTCAAACGCAACTTACTTCACTCGAGCGGTCTGTAAACTTTGTAAAAGTACTGGTTGTTTGATTTTCCTGCTCGACGGTCGCTCGAGCGTGAGATTGAGGTCTTCGCTAGACCGCAACTCTTGTCGCTCAAGTGATCTGCAAAACATGGAAACTTCTGGGAGCATGCAATTTACGCTTAAGCCAACTTTAGGTCGCTCGAGCGGAGGTTCAAAATACAGAGTGGTCGCTTGAGCGCAGGATTTGTCGCTCGGGCGGAGAGACAGAATCTGGAATTTCTAGATTGCTCTTCCAAGTTTGAAACTCAATTTCAAAGCTGCAAATCATGGTCTTTTGAGCAAAAAAACTTGAGAAAACACTTGAAAACTTATAAAACATCATGAATTAAGGTTCAATACACAAAATCAAGGCCCAAAAGTGAGTGAATTCTTCAAAACCAAACTTGAACATATGTATACATATCATGCATGTGTTATCAAGAATTTAAACCTTCGAAAACATGTACGAATGAAGTGTTCGTGTATAAAACCATGGTGTTCTCATAGTCTAACAAAGATAAGCTCATGCATGTATGAAATTGTTGGAATTAAAACTCAAAATCCATGAATTATGCATGCATGCATGGAATAATCCTCACTTCTAATTCATTAGTTCAATTCTTGCATAACTTAGCTTAATTCTCTAGAATTCATGTATTAAAGTCTTGATTACAAAGTTTAAGGAAAAAATTCTTACCTAGGGTCTTAATTGCACAAGTGTAGAAGCTTAAACTCCCAAATTCTTTGTAATTCTTCAATAATTCCTAGTAATTCCCCATTTCCTAGCTTTTGATCTCAATTTTCTTCTATCTCTCCCTCTCCCACGTTTTGTGCTTAAAGAGTAGGGAATGAAGGTGCTAAATGAACTAATGAAGTCAAAGTAGCCTTATATAGGTTCAATTAAGGAGGCTTAATTAAACTTGACTTAGGTTAATCACATTAACATTAATTATTCTAATTTAATTTGTTCCGAATCGAATTTTAATTCATCCTACCATAAAATTCTAAAATTTTCAAATAACACATAACTGTAGTCAATTTCGTGATCGGATGCCGATAAGGCCTTAAATTCGCAAAATTAAACAGAAATACAAACATATATTCCTACCATGAACATATATAAACACCAATAATGCAATACAAATGCAATTACTTCAGAAGTTCATCTGAATTACTCATTAAGCACTCTTAATCATATGTTTTAAGCCAATCACGGATTGGGGTTATTACATGGAATCAATGATACTAGTATTCGGCCTATTGTTGTTCGAATGGGCTTGTGGGCAAGATTTAGCCAAGTGTCTCTTTTGTCCACATCGAAAACAAGCTCCTGATAGGCGACGACAAATGCCCTAATGTTGTTTTCCACATTCTTTACAAATAGATATATCATTGTTCATATTACTTCCCCTACTTTCATTGTCAAAAGTTCTCTCCCTAGGTTTTTCATTCACGGAGGTCAACGAATTACTGGTTAATTCAACTTTTTGTTTCTTTTGTTTCTTACTTTCCCATTCAGTTGACGATGACGACTTTGATATTTTCAAGGCTGTTATGTTTGCCTCAGACATTAAGGCCTTATCAAGAACGTCCACATACTTTGTCAATTTTAAAACACCAACTCAGTCAAACACGTCTAGATCAAGCCCACCTTCAAATTTTCTAGCCTTTTTGTAGTCAGTGTCTATCATGTGTGGTGTATATCAGGCTAGTTCAGTAAATTTTGTTCTCATGTTCTGCCACAGTCATATCACCCTACTTAAGTTGCTCAAACTCGGATACCTTCCTATCTCAGATGCATTGGGGAAAATATTTTTCATAGAAGAGTTCTTTAAATCTATCCCATGTCAAACCCTCATTATCATTTTGTACTAGCATCCACCATCTTCTAGCTTCTTCTTTAAGTGTAAATGTGGCCAACAAAACTTTTTGTATGCCAGTACACAGAAATACTTCAAATATCTTTTCGGTCTCTAGTACCCAAGCCTCAACTTTAAGCGGTTCAATACCCCCCAAAAATTCTGGTGGCTTTATCTTATTATATTTCTGTGTCAAAGTTATCATATCATTATTAATTGACTCAACTTGTACTGGAGACGGCGAATGAGGTAAAAGTGATTGTCTTTGTTGCTGTTGTCTCATAGATTTGGTTAAAGCTTCAACCATTCTTTCTAACCGGCTAATTCTAGCATCGGAAGATTCAGAGCCATCTACATTTCTCATTTCTTCTATTTGTCTATATATAAGCAAAGACAATAACAAACATAGGCAAATAGTTCTTACAAATCACATAAGTTTCATCTTCATGTTCATATCAGTTTCGTGTTCAATTTCGAAGTCAAATTATTTGTTCTTATGTTCAAGCTCATAGTTTTCATTCTCATTTTTCTTATCAAACATGTACAGAGAAATTTACACATGCTCACTCATGATGATGCAACGTCCCTATTTATTTTCTAGGATGGTATAACTCGTGCTCTGATACCACTCTGTCACGACCCAAACCCGCCTCTATAGGTTTAGCGTCGTAATCGGCCAGTGATCCTAAGATTACCTACGACCTCTAAAACAGATTAACAAAATAAGGGGCTAGCGGAAGCAAATAAATAAATACATTGTCCATTGAGCTGTGTGGACATACGTGAGACAGATAATTTAAAACTTTATATACATAACCAAAAATCATTCTCACGTTATACCCACACACTTAACTATAGCATCTTAAGTACAGCCAACAAAACTAACAAAGTCTTATAACATGCGACACTTCAGGATCGTCCACGTGAGGCACAATGGTTGGCTTGACAAAACGGAAGTCAGGCAAAAGCCCTTAGGCTTGGTCCTGCACATGCTCACCTACATATACATATATACAAACAGTGAGCCAAAGCCCAGAGAATAACATTAAGGTAAAGAGGTTAGTGAACGAATGCTGAACATAATAATATCCATAAAACAAATCATAACAGAATCAATTCTCATATCCAAACATAATAATGGTACGTCTCATAGAACACATCACATTGTCATCCAACTAGAGTAATCAGTTCTGGATACCGATTCAACAAATCACCACTTGACAAGTGGCTAACGAGATCTCGTAATCACATATATGTCATGGACCCGCATTAACATGCCGTTCCCCATGACTTGGGATTATCTATGGATGCCATAATAGATTTCAAACATAGGACATTCGTTCACATAAACAAATATCATTTCAGAAATCATAACTTCTCAAATCACATTTGGAACATAATTCATATGAACATAAATTTACAATAACGTTACTCACAGTGGACTTCCGAAAATGGTAAATCAATCTTTGAACGTTGACCTACAAACACAAAAGTACATAACACAAACATATCTTATCATTACACATGCACTTGGCCATTATGGCTTAGCTTTCTTTACATGGGTTTCTTATTCAATCCATTCTCATAATTTGTACATGTGAATCACATTCTCAAATTTATCTCGTATTTTCTAATTCAATTACTCATGTCATTTCTTAGCTTAATACTCTTTAATCACTCATAATTCATGCCTACTGTATCATGAAATCATTGCCTTAACTATTGGAAGAGTGTGTCAAATACAGTAGGCGAAAGAGTGTGTCGAGTAAAAGACAAATACTCACAATTTGACATTGATAAGAATATTGCATGTTACCAATGAAGTCACATGTTGAGAATCTGATTTCAATATTTAAGTCAGAACTAGGATAGAATAGTTATCATGAAAATTTAATTTTACATAATACAAATAGTGTGTACTATTTGTTTACATATTGAGAATCTAATTTGAAGGTTTGAGTTAGAACTAGGTCATAGTGAGTACCATAAAGATTCAGTTTCACATTTAAGCTATTGATAAATAGTGTAATTTGAAATTGTCGTGGTAAGTCACGGGTGAGAATTGAATCGCATGTTCAAAATCTAATTTCATAATGATATTGCATGTTGAAAATGAGATTTAAACTAACATAAAAAATTCCTTATAAATAAAAATTACACATACATAATTTTTTATTTACATTTTAATATTTTTTTATAGAGAAATTAAATAATAAAAGAAAAACCCTCATGATTTGACATTGACAAGAATTTTGCATGTTACCAATGAAGTCACATGTTGAGAATCTGATTTTAGTATTTAAGTCAGAACTAAGGTAGAATGGCTATCATGAAAATTTCATTTCACGTAATACAAATAGTGTGTACTAGTTGTTCATATGTTGAGAATCTAATTTGAAGATTTGAGTAAGAACTAAGTCAAAGTGAGTATCATAAAGGTTCAGTTTCACACAAAACTATTGATAAATAATGTAATTTGAAATTGTTGTAGTAAGTCACGTCTGAGAATTGAAATCTCATGTTCAAAATTCAATTTCACAATGATTTTGCAGGTTCAAAATGAGATTTACACTAACATAAAAAAATTCCATATAAATAAAAATTACGCATACATAATTTTTTTTAAACATTTTTTATTTCTTTTACAAAGAAATTAAATAATAAAATAAAAACCCTCATGATTTGACGTTGATAAGAATTCAATATTATCAATGAAATCACATGTTAAGAATATGATTTTAGAGTTTGAGGTATAATTATGTCAAATCACTACCATGAAGATTCAATTTCACATAAAACTAGTGCAAACAGCGTACTTTGTAATCAATAAAGCAAGTCACGGGTTTAAAGTAGGGATGGGTTGCGAATATTCCGATCTGTCCAAACCGACCGAACCGAATTTATAGCGGTCCCGGGTTTACCCCTTGTCGTATAGTGGTCCGGACATGTGTCCGTGGATGTTGGTAATTGAGTATTGTCTTATTTACGTCCCTTCTTGCTTTGTTTTTGAGTTACAGGTTGTGTTGGGCAGGTTTGTCACCAGTTGGTTAAGCTTAAGAACCAAGTCTAGTTGCCCGAGTTTTGGTAGTCCGCCGGCGACATGTTTACGCCGAGCGGATGGGTTGTTGTTGCTTATGCGCCGGCGGAGGTTTTGGCGCCGGCGGAGAATGCACCTTCGATTTCGTGCACCTGCAAAACTTCTGCAAGTGTGGTTTCTGCGCTTTCGGCGGGTCTTTGTCTTCAGCGTCTGATGTTTTTTGGTGAGAGTTACGGGAGGAGACTGCGCTCAGCGAAATTTGGGATCTACGCCGGCGGGCGAACTTTGTGTACGTGTCTTGGAGCTCGGCGGACAAGGTTGCGCTTCAGCGGAACTGTTTATGTGTCTTCACGCCGCTCGGCGGAGAGTCTTACGCTCGGCGGACTGTAACTCGAAAGTGGGACTGGGCATTTCAGGTCACTTTTTGACTTATCTTCTTTCTCCTACTTTACCAAAACACCATTTTCAGAGCTTCTCACTCAAAAACCATAACTTCTCTCTAAGTATTGATCTAGCTAGAGTGTGTTGTTCACCTTTTGTCTTCACAAAAAGGGTGTTGATCGTCGAGGGCGTCATTTTGATCCGAATAGTTTGGTGTTTGGAGCATTTTGGTTTTGGGTCCTTCTCCTTTGGAGCTCATCTTTTGAGGTAGGGATATCCTACTCCTCCTTATGAGTCTTGTCTTTAAATTTTAGCATTTTGATATGTTGGTAGTTGTTGTGTAATTTTGGGAAACTTTGGGCCATTGTGTAATTTTATAAAAGTTTGGGGTTTTGTCTATAATAAACCTAGAAGCATGTTTAGTATAGAAACATGGAATTAATGTTGAAACATTAGTGAAATTGGAACCTTAGGGTTGAAATGTTATAAATTATAACGATGGATAGAATACATTGATTTTATGTATTGTTATGTGATGTGTATAATTGTTATTTATATGCATTGTGTTGTGTTGGAGGAGATAGGGGATGTACTCCGCGGTTTAGGGGAAGATAGGGGATGGACCTCTAAACCGGATGTTATTGGGAGGAGATAGGGGATGAACTCCGTAGATAGAGCATGTATGCTTATCTAGAAATGTATTGACAGAGCGTATATGCTTGTCTTTGGAAGTATGAATATAACTGTTATGTTTATATTTGTTGAAGTGAAATGTGTAGGCATGAGTGCTTGTCTCATGTGAGATGTTTGAGCCAAAGTTATGATATGGCAAGTGAAAAGGAAATATAGACTTAAATGTCTTGGAATTGTATTATGTTATGAAAGAATGTAATAGAGTTGGCCATCTATCAACTGTCAATTTTTAGTCATTATTCATAAGCGGTTTAGTATATTTCTCTTGGTGTGGCTCACCCTATATGGGAATATTGTTTTCAGGTACAGGTAGCATGCCACCTCCAAAGAATTAGCTTGGGAGGCTAGTGGCGGACGGACTTTTTGGTTGTCTTTCCTTTTGTGATATTACATGTAAACTCAAGCCAAGGGCTTAATGTGTAAATGAGTTAGCACTCTACTTTCTTGTACCCAAGTGTTAACTTGGAAAGCTGTAAGCCCTTAGGGCGTTTGCTTTTGTTGTTAACATGTAATACTATTTGTAATAGAACTCTGTTGAATGGAAGGACGTGGATCTTTTATATATCATGGCATGTTAATATTGTTGGGTTTAATGTTATTATTTTGAGGGCGTTACAACTTGGTATCAGAGCGTACCGGGTTCGAATACTTTGGGTACGTGGGAAGTGATTAGGATCACAATGGGTTTGTCTCGCTTGATAGAGACTTAGGTGTACTGTCATATGCTTATGTGATAACATGCTTATGTGGTTATTTGGGTATGGGATTTAGTTTCTGGGATGTTGATTGGATCTTTGGGTTTCTGGGAGTCTTGTTGGAAAGGCACTTGATCAATGCTGTTTCTAACCAGTGCTCTAGTAACGCCTTGGGACTATCATCATCCGGAAATGAAATTCGTAAGTGCTTATGTGTTTATGTGCTTACGTGGAATGAATTACAGTTATCCATGCATTAGGACGTGAGTGTTTAGTTTTGGCACGTTTATAAATGTGCTAACGTTCTGTGTTACCTTTATTAGGATGTCAGGACGAGCAAGAGGTGTTAGGCGTAGTAGGCCTAGGACCCAGGAAGTGCGATTACCGGATGAGGTTCCAGTAGTTCAGGAGGGGGTTGGTCAGCCAATGTGGCGAGCAGTGGTCGTCAAGGCTATGGGTGCCTTGGCCCGGAGATAGCAGGGCTTTGGGTATTCTCGGAGCAGAAATCAGCAACCGAGGCGGGACCTTCTTTCTTGAAGAGGGAGTTCTTCGGTCTAACCCGGAGGAGTTTGTTGGGGATCCTAAGGAGCCATTGAAGGCGCATTTAGTGGCTAGAACAAATGAGTAAAACGTTCGAGATGCTAGGCATTGAGGACGGAGCATTGAAAGTGACCTTGGCATCCTTCGGTGAAGGAGATCTTGGTCAATGGTGGTAGTATGAGAAAGTTCGTGGGCGGTACTTGGGAGGCGTTTGTGAATGCTTTCCAGAGAGGTTTTATCCGCATGGCTAGAGAGAGCGAGGATCAGTTTACCAAGCTTAAGCAGGAGGATTTGTCTGTGGCCGAGTTTGAGGCTACATTTACTAGCTTGTCTAGGTTTGCATCTGAACTTGTGGCGACAGGGGAGCGTCGTTGCTACGAGTTTGAGCGGAAGTTGAGGTGGGACCTCAAGTTGAAAGTTGGTGGACCTTACATTCGAGAGTCTGGCATTTAGTGGATCTGCGGCTCATATGGGTGATGATGCGAGGGAGATGAGGCAAAACATGGGGGCTCCAAGAGGGGCCAAGAGGACAGGTGATGGCAGGAGGCAGAGGGGTTATAACCCTAAGCCGTCCCAGGGTGGTTTGGCCAGGTCGACTTTCCCAATACCAAGTCTGCGCAGCTCGGGAGGCGGTCGAGAGTTCTGTTACAAGTGTGGCCACCGTCACAAGGCTTCTTGCCGAAGGGCGGGGTCGAGAGTCGCTTCGGCTAGGCCGCAGAGTCGAGTTCGGGTAGGGGGCCCTTGTCGTGTTACCGGTGCAGGACAGGGCACATGAAGAGGTATTGCCTACGGTTGAGTGCCACTTCAGGAGCGCCTGGTTCTAGATAGACGCAGGGATTTCAGCCAGCTCAGTCTGTGCAGGCCTCGAGGGCCAATCCGGGCTTCGTCCCGGTCAGTCTGTGATCCTATGCTCCGAGAGGCGGCAGTGGATCAGGGCCTCTGAGGCGTGTATCTTTATCACATACAGGACTCTGCAAACTCCATCAAGAGTGAGAGGTACCTTTTTGTTTTGCAATTCGGTTGCTAGTGTATTGATTGATACGGGTGCGTCTCATTCTTTTGTATCTGCTGCATTTGCATCTGTGTTGGAATTGGAGTTAGCAGTGTTGGCATCTCCTATTTGTGTAGTGTCGCCTATTGGGGGTGAGTTGATTTTGAAACACGGGTGTAGAGGTTGTGACATAGAAGTTGATGATCATAGGCTTCCGTTTCCCTTTGTAGTTATGCCCATGAAGGGCTTTGATGTTATTTTGGGTATGGACTGGTTATCGTCATATCGAGCTGTTATTGATTGCTACCGCCAGAGGGTTACTTGTTGTACCGTGAGCGGGGAGTGTTTTCGTTTCTTGGGAGATCGGGTTGGTAGTATTGTGCCACCGGGGTATGGTCCGCGAGGGCGAAACGAGCTTAGTGGTCTACTTGCTAGCTTTGAGAGTGGTGAGTGTGATGAGACTCAGATTGTGTTGCCAAGAGTAGTTTGTGAGTACTCGGACGTCTTTCCCGAGGACCTTGTCGATTTGCCACCTCACCGAGAGATTGAGTTCTCTATCGATTTAGTGCCCGGCACGGCGCCGATTTCTATGGCACCTTACCGTTTTGCTCCAGCAGAGTTAGTTGAGTTGAAAGTTCAACTCCAGGAATTGCTAGATAAGGGTTTTGTTCGCCCTAGTGTTTCACCGTGGGGAGCACCGGCACTCTTTGCTAAAAAGAAAGATGGTGCCTTGAGATTGTGTATTGACTACCGAAAGTTGAATCGGGCTACAGTTAAGAATAAGTACCCTATGCCCCGTATAGATGATCTGTTTGACCAGTTGAAGGGTTCCAGTTGTTTCTCTAAGATAGATTTGAGATCGGGTTATCACCAGTTAAGGGTCAGGGAGGAGGATATTCCGAAGACGGCATTCCGTACGCGGTATGGCCATTATGAATTCCTAGTAATGCCATTTGGGCTTACCAACGCACCGGCAGTCTTTATGGACTTGATGAACCGGATCTTCCGGGAATTCTTGGATCGTTTTGTAGTCGTTTTAAAGAGCGACATTCTTATCTATTCACCTTCGTAAGGGAGCACGAGGAACACTTGAGAGTGGTGCTTGAGTTACTTAGAGCCCATAAAATGTATGCTAAGTTCGAAGTGTGAGTTTTGGCTAGAAGTGGTGAAGATCTTAGGCCATGCGGTATCTGGCGAAGGGGTGTCTGTTGATACATCCAAGATTGGCGAGGCAAGATTGGGCCTGACCCTAAGAGTGTGTTTGAGATTCGCATTTTAAGGATTAGCTGGGTATTACCGTCGGTTTGTGAAAGATTTCTCGAGTTAGCTTCACTGTTGACTAGATTGACTCGGAGGAGTCACTTTGTATGGGGGGAGACTTGTGAAAAGTCGTTCCAGGAGTTGAAAGTGAGACTGACCGCCGCTCCAGTCTTGATTATTCCGGAGAGAGGGTTGGGTTATGCAGTCTATTGTGATGCCTCACGAGAGGGTTTGGGTTGTGTGTTAATGCAAGAGGGGAAAGTAGTAGCCTATGGCTCACGTCAGTTGAAAATTCACGAGAAGAATTACCCTACGCATGATCTAGAATTAGCGGCTGTGATCTTTGCCTTAAAAATTTGGAGGCACTACCTTTATGGTGAACGATTCGAGGTGTTCTCGGATCATAAGAGTCTGAAGTCTGTTTTTCCACGAAAGTCTTGAACTTGAGGCAGAGAAGGTGGATGGAGTTTATTGAGGATTACGACTTCGAGTTGCACTATCACCCGGGAAAGGCCAATGTTGTGGCCGATGCCCTTAGCAGAAAATCCGTTAGTAGTGTAGCTTGTATAGCTATCCGGGAGTGGGGGATGTTGGGGCAATTGGAGAATTTGATTTGCTTCAGGCGAATCCGTCGTTAAGTGCGACCTTGTTTTTTCGTTGTTGCGCAACCTACACTAGTGACTAGAGTGTTAGAGGCAGAGAGGTGACCTTGAGGTAGAATCACTCAGGAGAAGATCTCCAATGGGAAGGTTGAGAAGGGTTTGACGGTGTATCCCGACCGAGTGTGAGATACCAAGACCGTTTGCTAGTCTGGGAGGCTTGCCGAGAGGAGGTACTCCGAGAGTTTCATCATTCGCGCCTTGCGGTGCATCCAGGAGGTACTAAGATGTATCGGGATTTGGGTCGCCAGTTTTGGTGGCGGGGTATGAAGAGAGATGTGGCAGTTTTTGTGTCTAAGTGCCTTACTTGTCAGCAAGTGAAGGCCGAGCATCAGAGGCCAGCGGGTTTGTTACAACCCTTGCCTATTGCCGAGTGGAAGTGGGAGCATGTCACTATGGACTTCGTTGTAGGTCTTCCGAGGACTCAGCGGGGTAGTGACGCTATTTGGGTGGTTGTAGACCGGTTGACCAAGTCGGCGCATTTCATTCCGATGCGCGTGAGAGATTCAGTAGATCATCTTGCCGACTTATATATTCGGGACATAGTAAGGTTACATGGGGTCCTAGTGACGATTGTCTCAGATAGAGATCCTCGTTTCTTGCTAGGTTGTGGCGAGTTTGCGAGTGCTTTAGGTACTAAGTGACCTTTAGTCTGACTTATCATCCTCGGTCGATGGGCGATCTGGCGTACTATCGAATCCTTGAGGATATGCTTCGGGGTTGTGTCCTTGATTTCAGTGGGACGTGGGAGAGGCACTTACCGTTGGTAGAGTTTGCCTACAACAACAGTTTTCAGTCTAGTATTGGTATGGCACCGTTTGAGGCCTTGTATGGCCGACCTTGTAGGTCTCGGTTTGTTGGGCCGAGGTGGGTGACACACCTTTGTTGGGTCCGGAGTTGGTTAGGGAGACGACGGAGAAAGTTGAGCTTATCCGTAGGAGGCTTGTTACAGCCCAGAGTCGTCAGAAGTCCTATGCTGACCGTAGGAGGAGACCATTGGAGTTTGAGGTGGGTGATCACGTCTTCTTGAAGATATCACCTAGGCGGGGTTTGTTGAGATTTGGGAAGAGTGGGAAGTTATCCCCTCGGTTTATTGGTCCTTTTGAGATCCTTGAGCGGATTGGCGAGGTTGCTTATCGTTTAGCTTTGCCGCCACAGTTGGCCGGAGTTCATGACGTGTTTCATTTGAGTATGCTTCGGAAGTATGAGCCGGATCCATCACACGTGTTGGATTGGACCGACTTAGAGGTAGATGAGGATGCCTCGTATGAGGAGAGACCGGTTCAGGTCTTGGATAGGCGGGATCAAATCTGCGTGCAAGACCATCCCTTTGGTTAAGGTTTTGTGGAAACATCACGAGTGGAGGAGGCCACTTGGGAACGTGAGTTGGGAGTCCGCGAGAAATATCCGGACTTATTTATTGATGTGTAATCAAGTGTTGCAATTGTATAATTGTAATGAACTTTAAGAACATTTGAAATATCTTAAGTTGTAAAACATGGTGCATGTTTTAGTTAATGTGAATGTTGTAGAACTTGCCTTGTTATGAGATTTGATTATAATATTGCATATGTGGGCTATATTATAGAAATGGAATTGTATCATGATTATTGCTTATGATATGAATTATAAACCATCTATGTGGGAAATGGTTGAAATGAAAAGAAAATGCATGTTGAAATGTATATGTTGTTAAATGCCTCGTGATGAGAGATGGAATGACCGGTAATGGGTCGAATTGTGTAATGTTGTGGCATAACATTGTTTAAGGAGAGGAAAACTTGCTTTTCAAAACTTGTTTTTAATTTCGGGGACGAAATTCTTTAAGGGGGGGAGGTTATAGCGGTCCCGGGTTTACCCCTTGTCGTATAGTGGTCCGGACATGTGTCCGTGGATGTTGGTAATTGAGTATTGTCTTATTTACGTCCCTTCTTGCTTTGTTTTTGAGTTACAGGTTGTGTTGGGCAGGTTTGTCACCAGTTGGTTAAGCTTAAGAACCAAGTCTAGTTGCCCAGGTTTTGACTGGTCCGCTCGAGCGGACATGTTTACGCTCGAGCGGATGGGTTGTTGTTGCTTGTACGCTCGAGCGGAGGTTTTGGCGCTCGAGCGGAGAATGCACCCTTTCAGTATTTCGTGCACCTGCAAAACTTCTGCAAGTGTGGTTTCTGCGCTCGAGCGGGTCTTTGTGCGCTCGAGCGTCTGATGTGTTTTGGTGAGAGTTACGGGAGAGGAGACTGCGCTCGGCGAAGTGGGATCTCGCTTCGGCCGAGCGGACGAACTTTGTGTCTGTGTCTTGAGCTCGGCGGACAAGGTTGCGCTGGCGGAACTCGTTTATGTGTCTTTACGCCGGCGGAGAGTCTTACGCTCGAGCGGACTGTCAGATAACCGAGTGGGATTTGGGCATTTCAGTCACTTTTGACTTATCTTCTTTCTCCTACTTTACCAAAACACCATTTTCAGAGCTTCTCACTCAAAAACCATAACTTCTCTCTAAGTATTGATCTAGCTAGAGTGTGTTGTTCACCTTTTGTCTTCACAAAAAGGGTGTTGATCGTCGAGGGCGTCATTTTGATCCGAATAGTTTGGTGTTTGGAGCATTTTGGTTTTTGGGTCCTTCTCCTTTGGAGCTCATCTTTTGAGGTAGGGATATCCTACTCCTCCTTATGAGTCTTGTCTTTAAATTTTAGCATTTTGATATGTTGGTAGTTGTTGTGTAATTTTGGGAAACTTTGGGCCATTGTGTAATTTTATAAAAGTTTGGGGTTTTGTCTATAATAAACCTAGAAGCATGTTTAGTATAGAAACATGGAATTAATGTTGAAACATTAGTGAAATTGGAACCTTAGGGTTGAAATGTTATAAATTATAACGATGGATAGAATACATTGATTTTATGTATTGTTATGTGATGTGTATAATTGTTATTTATATGCATTGTGTTGTGTTGGAGGAGATAGGGGATGTACTCTCATGGTTTAGGGAAGATAGGGATGGACCTCTAAACCGGATGTTATTGGGAGGAGATAGGGGATGAACTCCGTAGATAGAGCATGTATGCTTATCTAGAAATGTATTGAGCGTATATGCTTGTCTTTGGATGTATGAATATAACTGTTATGTTTATATTTGTTGAAGTGAAATGTGTAGGCATGAGTGCTTGTCTCATGTGAGATGTTTGAGCCAAAGTTATGATATGGAAAGTGCAAAGGAAATATAGACTTAAATGTCTTGGAATTGTATTATGTTATGAAAGAATGTAATAGAGTTGGCCATCTATCAACTCAATCAATTTTTAGTCATTATTCATAACTGGTTTAGTATATTTCTACTGGGCTGTGGCTCACCCTATATGGGAATATTGTTTTCAGGTACAGGTAGCATGCCACCTCCAAAGAATTAGCTTGGGAGGCTAGTGGCGGACGGACTTTTTGGTTGTCTTTCCTTTTGTGATATTACATGTAAACTCAAGCCAAGGGCTTAATGTGTAAATGAGTTAGCACTCTACTTTCTTGTACCCAAGTGTTAACTTGGAAAGCTGTAAGCCCTTAGGGCGTTTGCTTTTGTTGTTAACATGTAATACTATTTGTAATAGAACTCTGTTGAATGGAAGGACGTGGATCTTTTATATATCATGGCATGTTAATATTGTTGGGTTTAATGTTATTATTTTGAGGTCGTTACAGAATTGATCCGCCACATTTTGGATGGATGCGTGATGACGAGCGGATGGTTACAGATTATTTTTTTCAATTCACCTAGTTTTGGACGGATGACAGATTTGAGATTTCTTTGGCCACAACCGAACCACCAAACCACGAGCACCCATAGTATTTGTAAAATTTTGTGTTTTCATTTTATTTAGATATTCTGTTTGTGTTATCAATTGAAAAAGACTTCAAATATTCTGTCGTATTTTCAATTTATTTTCAATTTGGAAATTCTTTTTATCAAATGGCAAGTGTTAATATTTGTATTTTTGTGTGAAAAATATAAGGTTTAATTTTTTTTATTTAAAAAAAATCAAATTAAATAGCTTTTGAATATAAAAAAAAGTAATGAAATAATTTTGATAATGCATGATTTTCTTATATGTATTTATTATTAGTATTTGATAATTTACTTGATAATCTTTTGGTTATGTTGAGTTGGATTGTTATCCAGAAAAAAAATATTGATAAGTTGTTGTATTATGTTCAAAATTTTTAAAAGTTTAAACCGACAAACTGATTTGCATCCATCCGCCAATCCACATCCGTCAATCTGGCGGACGGATACGGATAAATTTTTTCCAATCCGCCAATTCGGCGGATGGATGACGGATTAGAGGTTTCCTAGCCGCAACCGAATCGCGTACACCCCTACTTTAAAGTCACTGGAGTAAGTCAGAGAGATATCATGAAATCGCATGTTGAAAATGCTACTTCACTTAAAATCACATGTTGAAAATACAATTTCAAATGAAATTATATTTTGAATATGTGATTTCAAGTGTGTCGCATTTACAATATACAATTTTACTTTGCCATGATAGCAGTTCATCTCATCATAAAATTACATTTTGAATATGCAATTTCAAGTTAAAATTACATATTGAAAATGAAATTTCAATTTAAAATTGTATTTTCAAAATGTAATTTTAAAAAGTGGGTTAATTTTTAAAATAATTTGAAAAGTGGATTAATTCTCAAAATTGTTTTTTTAAAATATTTTAAAAAATAAAATAAAATAACTCGTGGTATCTGCCCTGGCAGTTGTCAGCCATGTTTTAACTTTTACTTTCTTTTTTTTTTTTTTTGGTTTTTTTATCGACCGAAAGAATGATGGAGAATGATAGGAAATAGGGTCAAATTTATTTTAAAAAGAGTGAAGTAGATATAAAAGCAACTTTTTTGCTTTTTTAGCTTTTTTAAGGGATGATAAACAAGAGTGGGGTGTCTTAAATAAGTACACTTTTTATCTTTTTAGAGTGAAAAATTGAGGAAAAAAATATGGATGTTTGAGTTCACTTTTTGACTTTTTATGAAAAAATATGTATTAAAAAATTATACGAATAAGTATATATGAGAAGTTAGTGATGGAATACACCGTACGGACGGAAGCGTAAGGGGCAACACGGCAGAGGGTAAGGGTAGGAGATTGATTCTCTCATTTTTAGGTATAAATTGGACGGTGTTGTTCGGCCCATGGGGGCCCACTACGGGTCCCTTTTTGCTAATCGGAATCGTTTAATGTGTAGAACTCGTCGAGTGCTATATATTTATAAAAATTCACGTTGATTGGATATCAATAGCTATCTGATTGTGTTAGTTTTTCTTGTCAACTATTAACTATAATAGCATCCATTTTTTATACAAAATTGATTTGATCATGTAGTTACCGATTTTTGATCAACGTGATTGTTTACAAGCATATAGTTCTGGACAAGTTCTACATATTAAACGGTTCGGATTATCAAAATGGGACCCGTGATGGGCCCCCACGGGCCCAGCATTTCCGTCCAACTTAGTGATTTTATATATGCAATTCTTTTTTTTTTCCTCACACGGTACTAAAGGGTCAATTTAGCCTCGAAAATTGTGTAAATTTTGTTTTATTAAAATATTATGTATATTAATTTTTTAATGTTTTTAATTTGTAAATAGTGATAACTTTTTTGCCTTTTTTGTAACTTTTTGACTTTTTTGAAACACCCCAAACTAGGCCTAAATTCTTATCTAAAAATCTTATTATTATTATTATTATTATTATAATAAACCATCAATATTTCTCACAAAAATATTAATACCTCAAAAATACGGAATTTCATACTAAGAAACCGGTCTTTGATACTAATCTAAACACACAGCGAAATAAAATACTTTTTAAAAATTTAAGATTTTTTTGGGAATAAAATCTTAATTAAGTAGGATTTTTTTACTAATTTATAATAATTATGAGTTTATATTTTATTTTTGTAATCTTTTTAGAGACTAAATAGATTCAATCGATAATTTAGGAATTAAATATACTTTAAAAATTTAATAAATTCAATTGATAGTTTAAGAATTAAATAAATAATTTAACAATAATTTAAAAATAGAAAGAACAATAAATCTTTTATTTTATTTCATTTTATTTTGTTCTAGTTTTAAAACCAGCTCAAGGACGAACCCACCTTTGACACTTTTTAGGTCTCCCAAAAGTCTTTTTAGCTTCCCTTTCCTCCCTATGTCAGTGGCTGCTTTTGATGCTCTCTCTCTCTCTCTCTCTCTCTCTCTCTCTCTCTCTCTCTCTCTCTCTCGTTTCTTTCAGTTCCTAAAACAGAATCATAGATGTGTTTAGATCTAAGATTTGAATAAAAATTTGTAAAAGAAAAAAAAAATCAGAATCATAGATTGTGTTCGGGTCTAAGATTTGAATAAACATTTGTAAAAGAAAAAAAAAATGTGAGTGAAATAGATGTAAAATATAAGCTAATGTATGTTTATTGGTTTCTTTTGTTTTTATGTTTTTATCAATTCAGTTATGTTCCTGTGCCATTGTTTTGGAGAAAGAGAATTCTTTTCATGTTTGGCTTAATAAGAAATTGTGAGACAGTTCACTTATTTTGACATTGCTATTTCTCAAAAAAAAATAAAAATAAATAAATAAAAATAAAAGATTTGAGTGAGAATCAAAACTAATTATTTGGGTATTAACATTGTTCATCAAAATACAGAAGATGAAAAAAATAAAAATCCTATCCATATACCTATATATCTCATATACCTAAAATATGATATTATTTTTCCTTTCACCTAAATGAGAGATAACAATTTTTCGCACCCTTGTCTCATTTATATCCATTTGTTTCGATGGAAAACTTTTTCTAAAAAATGTTTTCAGCATTTGTTTGGCATTTGGTACCCTAAAACAATAGTGAATGGAAATCAAGTTTATTTGGGTGATTTTTTTTTACTTTCCCCAATTTCAAATGTGAAAAATGATTTTTGATCTAAAGTCTCACTAATACCACCATACTAGGGATGACAATTTGAAACTGACCCGACGGGGACCTGACCCCCTAACCTCGATTGGAATGATTTTTTCCCGAAAAATATCCTCGACGGGTCGCGGATGGTATTCAAAAATGAATCTCCAATCATTTTCGGACCGAGGATGGCGATACCCTCCCCAGCCCCGGACCCGCCCCATCTCCATACTCGTTTATCCCGATATGAAATTACCATTGTACCCCTCTCTCTCTGTCTATATATATATATATATTTATGTTTTCTCTATTCTTTGACTCATTTTAGGCTCTCTCTCTCCCTCTCTAAAACCCTCCCCTCACGCCGATCTCTCTCTCTCCGAGGGACGATGAGAGTCCAAGGATCTCGCCGATGGTCTCCGCCCAGGGGCGGAGCCACCTAAGGTGTAGGAGGGTCACGTGCCCCCCCTAAACTTACAATATTTAAACTGTTTCTCATATAGATAAAGATTATGTATTATGTATCCTTTATAAAATTATAATAGTGACCCTCTTTAAATTATGTAAAACCTTTTTGCTTTTTTAAAATTTTAAAAATTCTCTATTTTATTGTTTTGATTATTCTTTTCACTTTTAATTGATAGGTCCAGGCATGAATTTAATAAATTGATAATTTATTTCTTATTATGAGATTTATTTAGTTCCTTATTTCTCCTCATTGTGGGACACTTTTTTTTGAGTTGATAGGAATGAGCTTATTGATTATTTAGTTTATAGAATTTAGTTATTGAGTGGATTTATAAATCACATTAATGTAAATCTCAGGATAATTGTAATAAAAATATAAATATAAATATATAAGTTTAATAATATCTCCGTGTTACTTGTTATGGGGGGAAAAAATTCAATGTTGTGATTAAGATGTGCCACTTCTACATTGAATTTCTGGCTCCGCCACTGTCTCTGACAACAGATCTAAACCATAGATCAAATCAAAAAATGCCACCATAAATTAGATCAGACCACATCCGTCGAAGGATTAATAATTTCTTACCTCCGTCGAAGGATATGATCCATGGTCGTCGATCTCCATCCTTCGCCATCTTCACGACTCGAAAGAGAAAGGGTATGCCTGTGAGAGATACAGTGGTAGAAGAGGATAATAGTGGTGGTTCATGTCTGTTCAATCTAAACTCCAAGCATGTTTAGAGATCTCAGGCCATAAATCCAAATCGCAGCACAAATTGGTTAGTTCGATCTAAACTCCACCACTACCGAGATCTGTAAATGTGTCTCTTAGATCAGATCTGGTGCTCGATTAGTGATCCACTAGAAAAGGAAGATCTGTCTTCGTCCATCTGAGCTCAGATATGTTGTTGATGATTGAATGTGTCAGATTTTTTATTTTTTACATTTGATGAATATATATGCTTAGATCTATTGATGATGTTGTTGTTGTTGATGAATATATATGCTCAGATTTGTTGTTGTTGAATATATATGTTGTTGTTGTTGTTTTTTTTTATTTTGGTTGGGGAATTTTCGCGGTTAGGGAAACTCGATCCCCGTTAGGGAGCAGGGGTGAGGGCGGGGACGGGGGCTGGGGGCTAGGGCAATGATAGGCTCTCCATCGGGGATCGGGGACGGGGATCGGGGACAGGGAGTGTGATCCCCGGCCCCGCCCTGGCCCGTTGCCATTCCTACACCACACTTCTACTTTTACTGCCGCCACCACCACTACCCCACCCAACTACAACGACTAGCACATTAATTTTTAAAGTTGCAACCGAATATATGAAAGCTTCATCTACGGAAATATGAAAACCTTTTCCATGAATATATTTCTTGTCGAAACAAATGGAATGGTAATTACCATTTTTTGAACTTGCTTAATAGATGAATGGACTGTAAATATTTGAAATATGTTGATTCTAAAATTTTGATATCAGTGACCCAATTCCAAGTCCTTGTATCCAAAATGATTGTGTTTTGGATGTTGGATTGGAGGAGTGATTTGTGAGTGGAAAAGAAAAGAGAAAAATGAATGAAACTTTTTCTTTTCTTTTTTCCTTTTCCTTCAAAAATTCACTTCAAATGCTAGATCCAAACAGAGCCAAATCCTTTCATAGGAAAAGAATGTGAATCTTTGTATAGCAACCATCTTATAATTCAAATATGCTTGTAAATGCATCATTTAAGTTTTGTGTAACAATGATTCGTAGCAGTAAACTTGAACCATAATGGATTGACATTGCTATTCTATATCATTTTTTTTTCTTTTCTTTCTTTCTTTTTTTTTCTTGAACAAAAAAATGGTAGTTTTCAGGAGTCATACAAAGGAAAAATATCATGTTCATACTCAGTTCCAATAAAAACTGGAACAGTTTGGGATCACAAGGGTAAAACAAAGCTTCTACAGATTTTTATTTTGCATGGTGATGGTGTTATTAAGTGCTTGCAATTCCTTTATGTTGAGAATGGAAATTTGGTTATGTCTGAGCGCCTTGGCAGCAGTGATGGTCTTATTAATTTCTTGTAATTTTCTTATTTATATAAAAATGCATTTCTAATTTTATGTAAACTAAATCAATCCCATTTGGTAGGTCGAAATGTATGTGGCTCGAATGGCCCGAGTCCGAAACGGTGCCGTTTTGTTTTGTTTTTTTTTCTTTTCTTTTCTCGTTTTTTCTGAAGCACTTGGAGTGCTGATCACCCATGGTCATTTTGGCATCTTCATCAACAACATCTTCTCATTTTTTCTGGAGCTGGAGCTAGACACCTTCATCAACATCATCATCATCATCAACAACATCTTGATCAACATCATCATCATCAAATTTTATTTTTATTTTTCAGATTCAGATCTACTTAGGGAAAAAAAAGAAGAAGAGAGAAAATAGAGTTTTAGAGGAACATCTTCATCAACATCAACAACAACATCTTCATCATCATCATCAACACATCAACACATTATCATCATCAATATTTTTTTTTTTAGATCCAGATCCACTTAGAAAAAAAAAAGTTTGAAAGACGAGATCGAGCGCCGCCACCATCACCGACGATTGCCTCTTCTCTCCTCTCTTTTCTCTCTCTCTCTCTCTCTCTTCTCTCTCTCTCTCTCTCTCTCTCCTCTTCTCTTCCCTCTATGTCTGTGTTAAAAAAAAAAAAAAAAACTTCCCAAAACGACGTCGTTTTGGGCAGTTCGGGCCATTCGAGCTGGACGAATTTCGAGCTACGAATCATTTTTGAACTAACATATCACCCGTGCTATACACGGGTTGTGTTTCACCACTTTGTCTTTTTTTTTTTTTAATTTTTAAGTTTAATATTTTGATAATAATTATATGTGTTAGACTTTTCAAGGAATTCGTATGTGTTAGACTTTTTAAAGAATTTTTTTTATACTTGTTCTTAATGCATTAAAGTGTTATTATAAGGGATAATAATCATATGTGTTGGGACTTTTCAAGGAATTCGTATGTGTTGGACTTTTTAAAGAATTTTTTTTATACTTGTTCTTAATGCATTAAAGTATTGTTATGAGGATAAGGCTTGGGGGTTTGGAGAAATTACTAAATACTAAGATTTTTTTTTAAAAATTAAAAATCAAAAAATTTAGATTAGAATATTAAAACTCCCACAAAACTTAAAGGTTAGAAACTCTTTTTCCTTAATAATATATATATACATAGATACTAAAAAAAAAGAAATTAATTGATTGATATGGAGAACTATGCTCCTATCTTTACTGTATAATAATTATTTTGCTTTTGCTTATTATTATTTTCTTAATCAAAATAAAGATGCTCCATGAGATATGACAGCATCTGCCACTACACCAAAACAGGGCATTAACGGCGGTAACGAAAACTGTCGTTAAAGGTACTATTAACGGCGGTAACGAAAACTGTCGTTAAAGGTATCATTAACGGCGGTTTTGTTACCGCCGTTAAAAAAACCGCCGTTAATGCCCACTTTTAACGGCGGTAACAAAACCGCCGCTAATGCCCAATCATTACCGCCGTTAATGACGGCGGTCTTTGCCGGCGAAACTCCGGCGAGCTCCGGCGAAACCATCTACAATAAAGTAAAAGTAATGTTTAAATATTTATTTAGGAAATATATTTCATGAAGAGTGGCTATGGTATAGAGTGGTTAGTGTGGGTGGATGAGAGGTTGAGGGTTCAAGACTTGGGGAGTGCAAGAAGAAAGAATTATTTTTTGAAAAATTTGAACCTATTTACGGCGGTAAAAAACTGCCATTTTTGGTCGACTTTTAACGGCGGTAATTTACCTTTTTACGACGGTTGTACTTTTTCCGACACGC
The DNA here is from genome assembly GCA_025200525.1 of Camellia lanceoleosa. NCBI lineage: Eukaryota > Viridiplantae > Streptophyta > Magnoliopsida > Ericales > Theaceae > Camellia > Camellia lanceoleosa. The sequence goes on along the minus strand of CM045762.1, from coordinate 190,212,013 downwards.
GCATAAACGACAGTAACAAAACCGCCGTTAATACCTCCGTTAAAGGTTTTAACGGCGGTTTTACAGCCTTTAACGGCGGTAAAAAACCGCCGCTAAAGCCCAATTTTGGCGTAGTGTGCTAACTCTAATTCCAAGGCAATCATTTAATGATTAAATTTAATTCAATCTATAAAAAGAGATCTACCACCGAAAGGCTGACACCAAAGTCTTTCGTCTGTCTCTCTCTCTCTCCACTCCCATTATAGAGACATCTTCCCTTTCCTCTCCACTTCACCTTCTGCATTTGATACTCTCTCTCTCTCTCTCTTTCTCTCTCTCTCTCTTCTAAGTTTCTTTCGATTCCCAAATGGAATTACATAGAATTTGGGAAGAGATCAACTTGCTTGGTTCAATTTTTTTAAAAACACTTCTTAAAAAATTTTATTTTCTTATTTTTTGTATTTTTTTATTTTTACTGAATTTTTTAAATATTTTAAGTAATTTTTTTTACTTTTTAGACACACCTAACATAAATACAGCTAAAAAGTAAAAAAATTATAAAAAAATCTTTTAAAAATTCACTAAATACCAAAAATATAAAAAAAATATAAGAATTCAGTACATTTATTATATTTTTATGTATTTATTAATTTTAAAAAATATTTTTTCATAATTTTTTTACTTTTTAGATACATTTAAGTAAGGTACATCTAAAAAAGTAAAAAAAAATGGAAATTTTTTTAAGGTCCCTAATAATAATAATTTATAGGATAAAGGACACCAAAAAAAATAGTGATGCATCAGGTCCCTGAACAACTTGGCACGTGTTTTTAATTATTTTGTGGACCAAAATACCCAAAATCAACACAGAAACGAAACTTTTTCCGACGTCTGAGTTCTATTCCAAGCATCCAGCATCTTCACGAACAAGAAAATAGCAGAATTAGGGTTTCAATATCATCTTCACCATCGACATTAGGGCTTTGTTATCTTCTACAAAAATCATTCCCATTCCTTCCTCACAAATTTCTATGACCCCGTTTTCACTGTTCATCGTCATCTCAGTTCATCTTCGTCACGTCGCATCTTCATCTCAAGCCATATTAGCTCATCATTCAAGTTTCATCCTAACTCTGGTAAGTTTTTCTACAATACAACTAGATTTTCTCTGGAAACACAGTTAATTGCATTTTATATTAACCTTCCATAAATTAGGGTTTCAATTTCGTAATAAAAAGCTACCTGAATTTGGAAAAAGTTATTTTTGTGAGTTTTGAACTTATTCTTGAACATGTTTGTATGATTTTATATGTAAATTTCTCTGGTATTTGAATTTCTCTGGTTTTTACTTTATGTATGTTTCTTTTTTCAATTTTCTCTGCCATGTTTATTTTGAAAAAAGTAAATTTCTGTGTTTTCATCTTATTTTTAAACATGTTTCTATGATTTTGTCTATAAATTTTCCTGCTCTGTAAATTTCTCTGTAATATGTATTTTTAATTGGAATGTCTATCTTTCCTTGGAATGTCTATTACTCTCTTGTCTCTGTCTATGTTTCTCTGGTATTTATAATTTTCTTTGACCACATCACATCACTTTCCTCCCTTGTGTGTCTCTATCATGTTTAATTTTCTCTGGCATTTTAATATTATGAACTGGAATGAATGTTTCTTCTTTGAATTTTCTCTGACATGTGTATTTTGAAAAAAAAGTTATTTCTCTGTGTTTTTATCTTATTCTTGAACATGTTTCTGTGATTTTGTCTATGAATTTCTCTGCTTTGTAAATTCTCTGGAATATGTATTTTCTCTGGAATATCTATTACTCTCTTGCCTCTGTTTAGATTTCTCTGGTATTTATAATTTTCTCTGACCACATCACATCACTTTCCTCCCTTGTGTGTCTCTATCATGATTAATTTTCTTTGGTTGTGTACGTAAATTTCTCTGGCATTTTAATATTATGAATTGAAATTTTCTTTGGAATGGAAATTTCCTCAAGAATGTGTAATTTTCTCCAGAATGTGTATTTTTCTCTGGTATGTTTATCTTGTTCAATTTTTTGGTTTCAATGTGGTGTAATTTTCAGTGGCATGTTTACATTACTTTGTTTATTTTATCTTGCTAATTGTGGAATGAAAATTTTCTTTGGCTTGCCATGTTTACTTTTCTATGTCATTCATTTTCTCTGGTATGTTTACTTCTATATGTAATTTTAACAATTATTGAAAATTTCTCTCCCATCTTTATGATGCTTTGTTAATTTTCTCTGATATTTAATTTTTAATGTCCAATTTTCTCTTGCATGTCCAATTTTCTGTAATTTTCCCTTATCTGTAATTTTCTCTGACATCTCCAATTTTCTCTTATCTGTAATTTTCTCCCTTATGTAACGCCCTCAAAATAAATAACATTAAACCCATCAATATATATATATATATGCATTGATACAAAAGATTCACCTTCTTCTATTCAACAAAGTATCTCATTACAAAAGTATTATATGTTAACAACAAAAGCAAAGTGCCCTACGGCCTTACAGCTTTCCAAGTTAACACTTGGTTACAACAAAAGAGTACTAACTCATTTACACATTAAGCCCTAGGCTTGAATATACATGTAATACATCAAAGGAAATAAATAACAAAAGTCTGCCCGCCTCCAGCCTCCCAAGCTATGTCCTTGGAGGTGGCATGCTACCTGTACCTGAAAGTAATGTTCCCATATAGGGTGAGCCACAGCCCAGTAGAAATACACTAAACCAACTATGAACAATGACTAAAAGATTAGCAGTTGATAGATGGCTAACACAGATACGTCCACTTATATCATATTACAATCTCATGACTTACAAGTCTATGTCACTTTTCACTTTCCATTTTCAATAGAAAAGCATATTAGCTATATCAACACATCAACAGATAAGCACATTAGCTATATCAATACATCAACAGATAAGCATATTAGCTATATCAACACTTCAACAGATAAGCATATTAGCTATATCAACACTTCTCTGGATAAGCATATGAGTTGTATCCACACTTCTCAAAGATAAGCATATGAGCTATATCTTCACTTTTCTAGACAAGCGTATGAGCTGTATCTACGGAGTTCATCCCCCATCTCCTCCCAACACTATCCGCTTTAGAGGTCTATCCCCCATCTCCCCCTAAACCGCGGAGTACATCCCCTATCTCCTCCTCTACACATAATGCATATAAACACATAGGTTCTATACACAATCAATCAATACATAAAGTTAATGTATTCTACCAACCGTCATACTCTATGACACATTCCATTGATTAGTTTTCGTTTGCCTAATCAACAAGCATTGACTACAACAATCAAGACTATCCTCCACCGATAGCCCAAAGCAGTTATTTCTAAACAGAAAATAAATTCACAAAATGGATATTATATCAACATTTCAATTTGGTGAGCGATAAATAATCCAACTACACCCTTTAATCCCATATGTTCCCAATCTCAACATTTCCAATTCAATTCCTCATTTCTCACAATTAATTATCCCAACTAATTTATCAATGTAATTAGGGCATTTTCCATAATTAACATTACAACCCTTAGGTTCCATTTTCATCAATGTTCCGACATTTATTCCATTTCTCTATGCCAAACATGCATCTAGGTTTATTATAAATTAAACCCCAACTTTTGTAAAATTACACAAAAGCCCCAAAATTTTGCAAAATTACCAAACCAACCCCAACATCTCAAAATACTAAATTTTAAAGACAAAATCCATAGAGAGGAGTAGGATATCCCTACCTCAAAAGATGACACCCAACCAAGAAGATGACGGAAACGAAAATGCTCCAAACCACGAACTTTTCGAATCAAAAGATAGCCCTCGACAATCAACAACTTTTTTGTAAAGGCCAAAGGTGAGGAAATCACTCCTACTAGGTCAATACCTAGAGAGAAGGTAGAGCTCCAGAGTGAGAAGCTCAACAATGGTGTTTTTGAAAAAGTATGAGAGAGAAGAGAAGTGGAAAAAGTGATTGAAAAATTCGAAACTCGGAGCTTTAACACAGTCGCCCTGCTTGAGCGGCCAAACCCTCGCTCGAGCGGCACTCACAGACTCCCGCTCGAGCGGCCAATACCCCGCTCGAGCGGCGGATGCACACTCCCAGAACTTTTGCAGACAGGTCCCCCGCTCGAGCGCCCAACTCCTTGCTCGAGCGTCACATACAAACTCCCGCTCGAGCGTCCAAACCGCCGCTCGAGCGTCCAAACCGCCACTCGAGCGTACAACACTACAGAGGAGATACTGGATGGGTGTTTTTCCCGCTCGAGCGCCAAAACCCCCGCTCGAGCGGACAACTAGCAACAAAGGCCCCGCTCGAGCGTCAAGAGCTCCGCTCGAGCAGACAGGTCAAAATCTGGGCAACTACTCTTGGTTCCTAAGCTCAACCAACCTATTACAAACCTGCCCAACACAACCCAAGACTCAAATACAAAGAGTAAAGGATATACACAAGGTATACACAACAACCAACCCTACGGAACCTAAGTCTGGATACAACAATTAAAGAAAAGGGAAACCGGGATCGCTATAACCTCCCTCCCTTCAAGAATTTCGCCCCCGAAATTAAACACAAGTTTTTCAAAAACAAGTTTTCTCCATGTCCAAAAATATTACGACATAACATTAAGCATTCCGACCCATTACCGGTCAATCCCATCTCTCTTTCAAGAGGCATTTCACATTATATGTAACAACCTGCATTATCAACATGCATTCCTTTGAAATCTATCAATTTCAACTCATTTTCCATAATTCTACAACACATGCAACATTAATATCATGCTTGCATTTCCACAATATACTTAACATACACAATGTTAAGACAACTTCCATTTACCAAAACATTCACAATGTTTTACAACTTAAGACATATACAAAAGTTCTTAAGTCTAACAATATTACAAAATCTAAATACAAGATTACATGTCAACAAACATGTTCGGATATTTCTCACGGACTTCCAACTCACGTTCCCAAGTGGCTTCCTCCACTCCGTGATGTCTCTACAAAACCTTCACCAAAGGGATGGTCTTGCCACGCAGGACTTGATCCTGCCTATCCAAGACCTGAACCGGCCTCTCCTCATACGAGGCATCCTCATCTACCTCTAAGTTGGTCCAATCCAATACGTGTGATGGATCCGGCTCGTACTTCCGAAGCATACTCACATGAAACACGTCATGAACTCCGGACAACTGCGGCGGCAAAGCCAAACGATAAGCAACCTCGCCAATCCTCTCAAGAATCTCGAAAGGACCAATAAACCGAGGGGATAACTTCCCTCTCTTCCCAAACCTCATCAATCCCCGCCTAGGTGATATCTTCAGAAAGACATGATCACCCACCTCAAACACCGAAGGTCTCCTCCTACGGTCAGCGTAAGATTTTTGACGACTCTGGGCTGTAACAAGCCTCCTACGGATAAGTTCAACTTTCTCCGTCGTCTCTCTAACCAACTCCGGACCCAACAAAGGTGCGTCACCCACCTCGGCCCAACAAACTGGAGACCTACACGGTCGGCCATACAAGGCCTCAAACGGTGCCATACCGATGCTAGACTGAAAACTGTTGTTGTAGGCAAACTCTACCAAGGGTAAGTGCCTCTCCCACGTCCCACTAAAGTCTAGGACACAACCTCGAAGCATATCCTCAAGGATCGGAATAGTACGCTCAGACTGCCCGTCAGTCTGGAGATGATAAGCCGTACTAAAGGTCAACTTAGTGCCCAAGGCACTCTGCAAACTCTGCCACAACCTAGCAGTAAAACGAGGGTCTCTATCTGAGACGATCGTCACTGGGACCCAGTGCAATCTTACTATGTCCCGAATATACAAATCGACAAGATAATCTACCGAATCTCTCACGCGGATAGGGATAAAGTGCGCCGACTTAGTCAACCGGTCTACAACCACCCAAATAGCATCACTACCCAGCTGAGTCCTCGGAAGGCCCACAACGAAGTCCATAGTGACATGCTCCCACTTCCAGTCGGCAATAGGTAAGGGTTGTAACAAACCCGCTGGCCTCTGATGCTCGGCCTTCACTTGCTGACAAGTAAGGCACTTCGACACGAAAACTCCCACATCTCTCTTCATACCCCGCCACCAAAACTGGCGACCCAAATCCCGATACATCTTAGTACCTCCCGGATGCACCGCAAGGTGCAAATGATGAAACTCTCGGAGTACTTCCTCTCGGCAAGACTCTGCCACAAACAAACGGTCTCAGTATCTCACACTCAAGTCGGGATACACCGTCAAACCCTTCTCAACCTTCCCACTGGAGATCTTTTCCTGGAGGGATTCTACCTCAAGGTCACCTCTCTGTGCCTCTAACACTCGAGTCACAAGTGTAGGCTGCGCAACAACAGAAAACAAGGCCGCAGCCTCAATGGATTCGCCCAGAAGCAAATCAAACTCGCCAAGTGCTCCCAACATCTCCCATTCCCGGATGGCTATACATGCCACATCACTAATGGATTTTTTGCTAAGGGCGTCGGCCAAAACATTGGCCTTTCCCGGATGATAATGCAACTCGAAGTCGTAATCCTCAATAAACTCCATCTACCTCCTCTGCCTCAAGTTCAAGTCTTTCTGTGTAAACAGATATTTCAGACTTTTATGATCCGAGAACACCTCGAATCTCTCACCATAAAGATAATGCCTCCAAATCTTCAAGGCAAATATCACAGCTGCTAATTCTAGATCATGCGTAGGGTAATTCTTCTCGTGTATTTTCAACTGACGTGAGCCATAGGCAACCACTTTCCCCTCTTGCATCAACACACAACCTAAACCCTCTCGTGAGGCATCACAATAGATTGCATAATCCAACCCTCTCTCCGGAATAATCAAGACCAGAGCAGTGGTCAATCTAACCTTCAGCTCTTGGAAGGACTTTTCACAAGTCTCACTCCATACAAACTTGACTCCCTTCCGAGTCAGCCTAGTCAATGGTGAAGCTAATCTAGAGAAGTCCTTCACAAACCGACGGTAATACCTAGCTAATCCCAGAAAACTGCGGATTTCAAACACACTCTTAGGTTGTGCCCAATCTTGCACTGCCTCAGTCTTGGATGTATCAACAGACACCCCTTCCCCGGATACCACATGGCCTAAGAACTTGACTTCTCTTAGCCAGAACTCACACTTCCCAAACTTGGCATACGGCCTATGGGCTCTAAGCAACTCAAGCACCACTCTCAAGTGTTCCTCGTGCTCCTCCTCTGAAGATGAATAGATAAGGATGTCGTCCACGAAAACGACTACAAAACGATACAAGAATTCCCGGAAGATCCGGTTCATCAAGTCCATAAAGACTGCTGGTGCATTGGTAAGTCCAAATGGCATCACCAGAAACTCATAATGGCCATACTGCGTACAGAATGCCGTCTTCGGAATATCCTCCTCCCTGACCCTCAACTGGTGGTAACCCGATCTCAAGTCTATCTTAGAGAAACAACGGGAACCTTTCAACTAGTCAAACAGATCATCTATACGGGGCATAGGATACTTATTCTTAACCGTAGCCCGATTCAACTTCCGGTAGTCGATACACAACCTCAAGGCACCATCTTTCTTTTTAGCAAAGAGGGCCGGTGCTCCCCACGGTGAAACACTACGGCGAACAAAGCCCTTATCTAGCAATTCCTGGAGCTAAACCTTCAACTCAACCAACTCTGCTGGGGCAAAACGGTAAGGTGCCATAGAAATCGGCGCCGTACCGAGCACTAAATCAATAGAGAACTCTATCTCCCAGTGGGGTGGCAAACTAACAAGATCCTCAGGAAAGACATCCGAGTACTCACAAACCACTCTCGTCAACGCAATTTGGGTCTCATCACACTCACCACTCTCAAAGCTAGCAAGTAGACCACTAAGCTCACTTTGCCGTCGCGAATCATATCCCGATGGCAAAACACTACCAACCCGGTCTCCCAAGAAATGGAACCACTCCCCGCTCAAGGTACATAAAGTGACCCTCTGACGGTAGCAATCGATAACGGCCCGGTATGACGATAGCCAGTCCATAGCCAAAATAACATCAAAGCCCTTCATAGGCATAACTACAAAAGGAAAAGGAAGCCTATAATCGGCGACCTCTATATCACAACCTCTACAACCCTGTTTCAGAATCAACTCGCCCCCAAGAGGTGACACTACACAAATAGGAGATGCTAACTGTGCCAACTCCAACTCCAAAACAGATGCAAATGCCGCAGATACAAAAGAATGTGATGCACCCGTATCAATCAACACACTAGCAACCGAATTGCAAAATAAGAAGGTACCTCTCACTACTGATGGAGCCGGTACTAGGTCTGCATGAATAAAGATACACGCTACCAGAGGCCCTCGATCCACTGCTCACCCCTGAGCATACGATCACAGACTGACCGACGAAGTCCCGGATTGGCCTCGAGGCTCGCACAGACTGGTGGTTGAAACCTCAAGTCTCGCCTAGAACCAGACGCTCTAGAAGTGGCACTCAACTGTGGGCAGACCCTCTTCAGGGGCCCAGACTGACCACACTGAAAGCAAGATAAGGGCCGCCCAAACTCGACTCATGGTCTAGTCAAGAAGAAGCGACCCTCGACCTCCGCCTTTTATGGCAAACTGAAGCCTTATGGCCCGGCTGACCGCACTTGTAACAAGTGAACTCTCCCTAACTACCTCTCCCGGAGCCTGCACTCGGCACTGGGAAGGTCGACCTAGTCAAGCCACCCTGAGATTGCTGAGGGTTAGAACCCCTCTGTCTCTTGCCGTCACCCTGACCATCCTAGCTTCTCTTGGAGCCCCTCTGCTCCTCCTCCTCCTCCTGCATCATAATCTCCATATAAGCAGCATCATCAACCAAACGTCTGTACTCCCGAATGAAAGATCCACCAACCCTCAACTTGAGACCACGCCTCAACTTCCGCTCGAACTCAAAGCAACGACGTTCCTCGGACGCCACCAGTTCATGTGCAAACCTGGATAGACTAGTAAAAGTAGCCTCAAACTCGGCCACTGACAAGCCCTGCTGTTTAAGCCGGCTAAACTGATCTCTCAGCTTTTCCCTAGCAGCATAAGACAAGAACCTCTCCTGGAAAGCCTCTACAGCAGCCTCCTACGTACCTCCAACATGGCCTTTCTCATACTTCCACCATTGACCCACATCTCCCTTCAGCTGGAAGGATGCCAAGGTCACTTTCAGTGCTCCGTCCTCAATGCCAAACATCTCGAACGTCTTGCTCATTTGTTCCAACCACTCATCAGTCTTCAGTGGCTCTTTTGGATCCCCCACAAACTCATCCGGGTTAGACCGAAAGAATTCCCTCTTCAAGAAAGAAGGCCCTGCCTCAACTGCCTGATTCCCAGCTCTGAGAATACCCAAAGCTCCTACTATCTCTTAGGCCAAGGCACTCATAGCCTGCTGACTCGCTGGTTCGGCCACATTGGCCTGACCCACTCCCTCCTGCACTGCCAGAATATCATCCGGTAAAGGTACTTCCTGACTCGCAGGCCTACTATGCCTAGCACCTCTTCCTCGTCCTGACATCCTAATAAAGGTAACACAGAACGTTAGCACATTCATAAATGTGCTGAAACTAAACACTCGCGTCCTAATGCATGGACAACTGTAATTCACTCCACGTAAGTACATAAACACATAAGCACTTACGAATTTCATTTCCGGATAATGATAGTCCCAAGGCGTTACTAGAGTTCCAATTAGAAACAGCATTGATCAAGTGCTTTTCCAATAAGACTCCCAGAAACCCAAGGATCCAATCAACATCCTTGAAATTAAATCCCATACCCAAATAATCACATAAACATGCTATCACGTAACACATAACATTACATCTAAGTCTCTAACCAAGCGAGACAAACCCATTGTGATACTAACCACTTCCCACGTACCCAAAGTATTCGAACCCGGTACGCTCTGATACCAAGTTGTAACGCCCTCAAAATAAATAACATTAAACCCATCAATATATATATGCATTGATACAACAGATTCACCTTCTTCTATTCAACAAAGTATCTCATTACAAAAGTATTACATGTTAACAACAAAAGCAAAGTGCCCTACGGGCTTACAGCTTTCCAAGTTAACACTTGGTTACAACAAAAGAGTACTAACTCATTTACACATTAAGCCCTAGGCTTGAATATACATGTAATACATCAAAGGAAATAAATAACAAAAGTCTGCCCGCCTCCAGCCTCCCAAGTTATGTCCTTGGAGGTGGCATGCTACCTGTACCTGAAAGTAATGTTCCCATATAGGGTGAGCCACAGCCCAGTAGAAATACACTAAACCAACTATGAACAATGACTAAAAGATTAGCAGTTGATAGATGGCTAACACAGATACGTCCACTTATATCATATTACAATCTCATGACTTACAAGTCTATGTCACTTTTCACTTTCCATTTTCAATAGATAAGCATATTAGCTATATCAACACATCAACAGATAAGCACATTAGCTATATCAACACATCAACAGATAAGCATATTAGCTATATCAACACTTCAACAGATAAGCATATTAGCTATATCAACACTTCTCTGGATAAGCATATGAGCTGTATCCACACTTCTCAAAGATAAGCATATGAGCTGTATCTTCACTTTTCTAGACAAGTGTATGAGCTGTATCTACGGAGTTCATCCCCCATCTCCTTCCAACACTATCCGGTTTAGAGGTCCATCCCCCATCTCCCCCTAAACCGCGGAGTACATCCCCTATCTCCTCCTCTACACATAATGCATATAAACACATAGGTTCTATACACAATCAATCAATACATAAAGTTAATGTATTCTACCAACCGTCATACTCTATGACACATTCCATTGATTAGTTTTCGTTTGCCTAATCAACAAGCATTGACTACAACAATCAAGACTATCCTCCACCGATAGCCCAAAGCAGTTATTTCTAAACAGAAAATAAATGCACAAAATGGATATTATATCAACATTTCAATTTGGTGAGCGATAAATAATCCAACTACACCCTTTAATCCCACATGTTCCCAATCTCAACATTTCCAATTCAATTCCTCATTTCACACAATTAATTATCCCAACTAATTTATCAATGTAATTAGGGCATTTTCCATAGTTAACATTACAACCCTTAGGTTCCATTTTCATCAATGTTCCAACATTTATTCCATTTCTCTATGCCAAACATGCATCTAGGTTTATTATAAATTAAACCCCAACTTTTGTAAAATTACACAAAAGCCCCAAACTTTTGCAAAATTACCAAACCAACCCCAACATCTCAAAATACTAAATTTTAAAGACAAAATCCGTAGAGAGGAGTAGGATATCCCTACCTCAAAAGATGACACCCAACCAAGAAGATGACGGAAACGAAAATGCTCCAAACCACGAACTTTTCGGATCAAAAGATAGCCCTCGACGATCAACAACTTTTTTGTAAAGGCCAAAGGTGAGGAAATCACTCCTACTAGGTCAATACCTAGAGAGAAGGTAGAGCTCCAGAGTGAGAAGCTCAACAATGGTGTTTTTGAAAAAGTATGAGAGAGAAGAGAAGTGGAAAAAGTGATTGAAAAAGTCGAAACTCGGAGCTTTAACACAGTCGCCCCGCCCGAGCGGCCAATACCCCGCTCGAGCGGCAGATGCACACTCCCAGAACTTTTGCAGACAGGTCCCCCGCTCGAGCGCCCAACTCCCTGCTCGAGCGTCACACACAAACTCCTGCTCAAGTGTTCAAACCGCCGCTCGAGCGTACAACACTACAGAGGAGATACTGGATGGTTGTTTTTCCCGCTCTAGCGCCAAAACCCCCGCTCGAGTTGACAACTAGCAACAAAGGCCCTGCTCGAGCGTCAAGAGCTCCGCTCGAGCGGACAGGTCAAAATCTGGGCAACTACTCTTGGTTCCTAAGCTCAACCAACCTGTTACAAACCTGCCCAACACAACCCAAGACTCAAATACAGAGAGTAAAGGATATACACAAGGTATACACAACAACCAATCCCACGGAACCTAAGTTCGGATACAACAATTAAAGAAAAGGGAAATCGGGATCGCTATACCTTATCTGTAATTTTCTCTAACATGTCCAATTTTCTCTGGGATTTAATGTTGACATCTTTATGTTTTAATCATTGTCTAGAAATGGCAAAACGTAAAAGCAGCAAAACACCGGAAACACCAAGCAAGAAACAAAAACTCTCTCAGTCTTCTTATGAGCTAAGACCAAAAGCCATCAGGAAAACACTAGAAACACCAAGCAAGAAAGAACAACTCTCTTAGTCTTCTTGTGATCTAAGATAAAAAACCAGCAGCAAAACACCACAAACTCCTTGCCAAAACACACAAATCCAAGGTGATGAAGCAACTATTCCAAATGAGTACCCCAACTTCAAAAGACTCAAGCTCAAGGAGGAAAAAACTTGTTAAACTCCAAAGAAAGAGAGCTCACTGCATCATTCAATACCAATCCAACCTCTCATATGTTGTTTCCTTTTTTCAAACACTTAAACTCAATTCAAACCAACTTGTAGAGCTTCAAAAGACCTCATTCTGGTATTTGATCCAAGCTCTAACCACTAGAAGGATGGATCCAAGGAAATCTAGGAAATCTGATGATGATGTAGTTGCAATAATCCAATGTTACAATGAAAAAACAAAAGCATTCGCAGTTGGTAAAAAGAACTTGACCTTTACAACAAATGACATGACCTTGATTTTTGGTTTGCAAGGAGGTAAAGGAGCCATGTCATTAAGATACTCTAAAAAGCCAAAATCTGCATTCCTAAGGAGAAGATTCCAAAAGGACACAAGGCTCACTGGTCTTGTTCTTAAAAATGCCTTGGTCAAGGCAATGAAAGGCGAGCAACCAACTGACTTCAAAGATATAGAAATCATTGTTACATTGTACTTGTGTCTCACCCTATTTTTTGCAACAACTAGGAATTCAATAGGGTGGGCTTTTATAGAGTATGTGGAACCTCTTGAATCAATGAAACAGTATGATTGGCCAGAAGCAATCACATCAACATTGATTGATTCTATCATAGCATTGCACAAAACTCCATAAAAAGTTACGGGGTGTGTCATTGCATTGCTGGTAAGTATAACATCCATTCAAATTTGCAGTTATCATACTTACAAATTTGTGCATTTAGAAAATTTTAATTACTTTAATTTTCATCACAGTATTGGCTATGTGAACATGCAAATATCATTGACTTGGAAGACAGTAACACAACTGACTTCCCAAGATGTGCCAAGTGGAACCTTCAAACCTTGACGAAACAGCTGCAAAAGACACCAGTCTACTCTCTTGCACCTCGACAAGTTAGATTTCTATCGCTAGTAAAATCTCAGTGAAATTCCAAAATTTCTCTAACCATTGCTTTGTTTCCCTCCTTGTGCATTGATTGATTAAGATCAATTTTCTCTGAACTATCAATTTATGTTTTCTTCTTCGGTACCAACTGGTTTATTTCTGCCATTGTAATTAATTTTCTCTGCAATCCAAATTTCTCTGACCACAATTGTAACACATCAACTTATATGCCCTGATTGATTTTCTCTAATATCTGAATTATGTTGGTTGTTTCATAATTTTCTCTGGCCCATAACTTATGTACCATGCATCTTTGATAAACTCTGTTTATTTCTACACTTCTAATGAATTTTCTCTAGAATCCAAATTTCTCTGACACAATTATAGTCAAACATTAACTTATATGCCTTGATTGATTTTCTTTGATATCTAAATTATGTTGTTTGTTTCATAATTTTCTCTGCCTCATAAAATTAACTCCTTGTCTGTAATTTTCTTTGGCCCATATAATTTTCTCTGAAGTTTGTTTCCCATGAGTATCATTTAGATGAATTTTATTTTCCTTATTTGAATTTTTTCTCTCAGTGAATTTTGTAACATTTCTCTAATAAAAGAGCCTCCTGTTATAGATAGATAACAAGAAGCTAGTCAAAAACCCATCAGAGGAGTTCTGTCTTGGTAAAAAGACGAAAAAAGAATAAAAAAAAGGCAATTGTCAAATTCAAGGAGACATTACAAGATTCATCTGAAGAAGGAGGAAATGAAGAAGCAGAAGGCAACATAGAAGAATACGAAGCCAGCAATGGACAAGAAGATCAAGCAAGCAGTGGAGAAGGTACGAGAAGAAAGTGAAGAAATAGAAGTAGAAGACAAAGAACAAAATGAATAGAAAGAAGAAGACAGTGAAGAAGAAGATGAAGAAGAAGATGAACAGCAAGAAGAAAATAAGGAGGAAAGTGACGAAGAAGAACGTAATGAGCTGAGGGACCAACAACGTGATAGCATTTGTGGCTCAACAATGCATCAGCCTCAAGAATCTGAGGAATCAAAAGATGCCCAAATTGCTGATCTACGTCAAAGACTAAAGGCACTTTCTCAATCTAAAAAAGAAGAAGAGAGAAATTGGATTGAATTACTTGCTGAAAAGGATATTGCAATAAGAACCTTGACATCACTTAACTCAGAACTTCAAGAAAGAGACAGCACAATCCAAATGAAACTAAGGATGTTGGAGGTTCAAAAAGAAAACGATACAAAAACAATTCAACAGTTGAGGTATTCCATTTCGGAGCTTGAAACTGAAAATGCTAAATTGCATGAACAAGTTCAAGAACTATCCGTCCAACTAGCAACACAACCATACCAAACACCAACACAACTTCAACCACAAGGTCAGTGAAAATCTTGAGCCACAAAAAGTTATGTCCTTGTGTCAACATAACTCAAAGAAATTTCTATTTATTATAATTTTCTATGTCATTGGTAATTTTCTCTGGAAGTTATATTTCCCTAAACACATTAGTTTCTGCCGCTTATTTCTATTGATTTCTACTGCTCATTTGATTTTCTCTGTCTATTTTCTTATTCGATTTTTGGGGCTTGTTTGATTTTCACTGTGTATAGTTGGAATGCAAGTGGAACAACAACCAACAACCCAACAAGAACAAATGGCACACAAAGAACAATCGAAACAAAGGACAAAAGTCTATGGTAACTGGAAAATATTGAATCAAATAAATTTACATATTGAAATATATCTGTTACTTCAGAGAAATTTCACTTTTACTGATTATTTCACTATCTACAGTCAAAAAAGATCCGACATCAATGATAAAAAATTTAAAGGCAAAAGAAAGGAAGGAAAAGCAGCACGATCCAAAATTTCAATATCCCAAAGTTGCGAAAGTGACTAGAGGTTCAAAACAAGCTGCAAAGCAAACTGAGCAAACCACGAAGGACAAAGAAGTACTTGTTGCTAATGCATACATCTTGCCTCAACCTACAAGCATAAAAAAATCTTGGGTCTTTCCACAAACTCTACCGATTGCAAGATTGATAAAAGATCATATAAAAGACATCTTGCAGCACATATCAAATGTGTCTGGACTTGAGTAAGTACAACAAACAAAATAGAAGATAACAAACAAAAAATTACAAACTTATATTGCATTAACAACAATTAAATCCCTTCTTTGTCATCTTGTAGGGCTTTCATTTGGACAAGTGAGTTGAATCTCATTACCTTCGAAGACATTGGAAACCTAATAAAGCAAAAAGAAATTTCCAACAATGTAAGTCTTTCATCAAAATTTCTCTACAATGTTCCATCAGCCTTTATAAACCAATATTACAATTATAAATCATATTTTTCAGGTCATTGATGGCTATGGAGAGATCTTTTTCGCTGACCAAATGAGAGAAAGACAACACCCAACTTCATTTTTTTCCACATCCATGAGCTTAGTATGTTACTACTATTTTATTTGATTTTCTCTGGAATTTACTTACTACTTTCTCCTCTTAAGATACTTCTTGAAGCCAGTTGTGTCACTAGTCTAATTTTCTCTGGCTAGTTGTGTGCATCTAAAATTTATGTGTGTATATTTCTTACATTCCTGTCATTTTAACTTTCTCATAACATAACCATTTTTTGATTTTCCCTGACCACAAAATTTCATCAAGATGATAGAAAATCAAACTTTTCGAGTCTCATTATTTGACAAGCATATTGAAACAGCATGGAGGAACTACAGGTTCCTCCATTTTCCAATAAATACTGGGGGTAATCAGAAGTCAACAGATGGAAATCATTGGACCTTGATTGTCCTGGACAAAAAAGACAATTTGTGGAGGTTCTACAACTCCCTAAGGCCAAGGAGGGATGATGCAGAAAGAAAATATGTCAAAGATGCAAAACAATTGGTAACAAGTGCAAATTTCTCCGATCCATCATAATGTTTATGTGATATAATTTTCATAAAATCCCATTGATTTGTCTGTAAATTTCTCTATTATTTAAAAATTATTTTTTTGCAGCAAGATTATGTGGAAATTTTTTGAAAGCTTGCGTTGAAAGAGAGACTCAATCACAACCCTCTTTCAAATTGATAAACTCACAAAACATAAGTTACGACTTTGAGTATGTCAACAATGCTCCACAACAAGACAATGATTCGTAAGTTTCATACAACATCTATAAATAAGATAATCTGATTTGCATGTTTCTTAAAACTAACCATACCTATAATTTGTATGCAGTTTGGATTGTGGCATCTTTGTCTGCTATATAATGAAACAATATAGCAAGCATGAACCTATCAGCTCCAAATTGTCCACACAAGACATAAGGTTGATGAGGGCAGAACTCATAGAGAGATTTGTGACCGAAGTTGGCCGGTCATGGACTGAACCAATTGAAATACCTCCAAAACAAGAACCAAAAATGTAATAGTGAAACTAGTGAAAGGAAGACAATGCACATATCCACACAGAGAAAATTGTCTCACATATATATAGATATCCACGCAGTATTAACCATTCAATTTTTTGTTCATACATTGAAGGAATGATGATGCTTGACATATATGTATATATCCTTTTTTGACTAATGTAAATTTCATACCTATCAATGGTTAAATATATATATATATATATATATTTTATTGTGATTGTCAACTCAATCCACACAGAGAAAATTATTTGCAGAAATTTCTCTGGTATGATATTACCAGAAATTCATAGAGAAATTTAACTCGTATCGTCCCAAGGGGATGCCTATATGATCATGTAAGCTATAATGCTTTGTGTTGGTACAAAACAATCATCAAAC
Organism: Camellia lanceoleosa; assembly: GCA_025200525.1. Lineage (NCBI taxonomy): Eukaryota > Viridiplantae > Streptophyta > Magnoliopsida > Ericales > Theaceae > Camellia > Camellia lanceoleosa. The sequence goes on along the minus strand of CM045762.1, from coordinate 190,194,823 downwards.
TCAACAAAACACAAAGCGCACAGTAATTTTCTCTGCTACTGGAAAAGTTCACTAGATGAATTTGAAGTTTCAAAACACAATGCCCAGATAATTTTCTCTGCTAGTGGAAAATTTCTCTGGATGAAATTGACGGATTCAAATGGTGACAGAAAATGGAATTTCTGAGTTGTGAATTTCTCTGGGTTGAGTGATTTGGAGAGGGGGAATTTCTTTGGGTTGGTGAGGAAAATTTCTCTGGCTTTAAGAAAAATTTCTGAGTTGAAGTGAGTCTAGATAAATTCTTCCCTGGTCCAGAGAAATTCTCAACTCAGAAAAACTTCAAAAGAGCTTAATTTTGTTTCTTGGTTGTACTCAGTGCAATAATTTTGTGTATGCTCTGTCTGGCGTGCACATTTTCTTGAAGTGAGTCCAGAAAAATTCTTCCATGATAAGAATTTCTCTGTGAAGTCCAGAGAAATTCTCTGGATTTCTCTAGTTTAAACTTAGAGAATTTTCAACAAACACAATGCACACTATTTTGCAATGCTATTGACAAATTTCTCTAGATGAATTGGACCTCACAAAACACAATGCACATTTCAACAAACACAGTGCCCATAGTAAATGTCTCTTCTCCTGGCAAACTTCTATGGATAAATTTGACTGATGTGAAGTTACCAAAAATTCACAGAGAAATTTAACTCGTATTGTGCCAAAGAAGGTGCCTATATGATCATGCAATCTGTAATGCACTGTGTTAGTACAAAACAATTATCAAATTCAAAAAACACAATCCACACAATACTTTTCTTTGCCATTGTCAAATTTATGTGGATGAATTTGAATCTTCAAAACACAATACACAGAGAATTTTCTTTGCCATAGGAAAATTTCTCTGGATGAATTTGACAGGTATTACAAACCCACTGCCTATAGTTTATATCAACAAACACAATGCACACTTTAACTGATATTGAAAATTTTCTCTGGATGAATTTGATTGATATTATTATATGCACTATCTACAAAATACATTTCACAAAACAAAATACACAAAGTAATCATCAAATGCATTATTCAATCAATAAAATGTATTATCCTCAACTATTTAACAAAGGTTCCTTACATGTCCTCTTATTATGGTGACCAATACTCTCACAACGACTACACTTAATCACCCTTTTAAACTCTCCAGTAGAAGCAATTCTGTTCTTCTTCGGCCTCCCAGCTGGTCTCTTGCTCAATGGAGGTAAAATCATAGCATCTTCAATGCTACACACAGGTTTTTCAGCATTTGGAACTGGGCCAATCGAAAACGAGTATGCTTGACGATACATATTGGCATGAAAACATGGTTCAACAAATGAATTCAAATTCTTTCCACTCCTAAAAATTGCAGCAACAACATGTTGACATGGATACCCATTTATTTCCCATTTTCGACATGAACAAGTTCTCAACCCAAGATCAACCATAACCGAAGGAAAACAATGCACTTCAAAGACATTATCAGATGATAAACTCACATTCCATGCCCTTCCATCCAAAAAAGACTTCTCCAACACACTATACATACGAGGACACAGAACTTTATTCCATTTACTAGAGAGCAGCCTCCTATCAGACCTCATATTCATGATTTGCAACCGTATCATGTCCACCATATTTGTTATTGGCAAGTGCCGAGTTTCTCGTATCCATGAATTGAATGACTCAGCAACATTTGAATACATCTCACCATAACATTTCCCCGCAAAATATGCATCACTCCAATTTTCATATGGTAAACTTCTCAAGAAAACACTCACAATGTCTCCTCCCTCACTTTTTAATTCATTTAACTTGAAATGAAATGATGCATTTGTTGGCGCATATGCACATTCTGAAAACTTGGACACAATCATCTCCCTAAACAAATTTGTGTTTCCACATGACAACTTATCCCTCAAATTTCTCTTAGATGTTCAAGACAAAATCCATGCAAGCAGTTAGGGAAAAACCTAGCAATTCTTTCCACAATACCACAATGTCGATCTGATATAAAACTTATCACCCTTTCTGATCCCAATACTCCACATAAATGTTCAAGAAACCAACACCAATTGTCTTTATTCTCAGCATCAACAACAGCAAAAGCTATAGGAAAAAAACTTACAAAACAAATAGGAACAAGCATATTAGATATACACATGCAGAGAAAATTAGAACAATAAACAACCAGAGAAATTTGACACTGCCAACATCCAGAGAAAATTCACTTAGTGCCCAACTCCAGAGAAAATTCACACATTGGCAACATCTAGAGAAAATTGACTTAGTGACCAACTACAGAGAAAATTCACACAATCAGAATATCCAGAGAAAATTCACTTAGTGACCAACTACAGATACAATTCACATAATGACAACATCCAGAGAAAATTCACACACTGACCAAAATCCAGTGAAAATTCTCACAGTGGCCACAACCATAGAAAATCCACACAATGGCCAAAACGAGAGAAAATTCAAAGTGTCAGAGAAAAATCACATTTACTCAATTCCTACATGTATAGAAAATTCACATACTTAGACAAAATTAGATATATTTACAAATACCGTCATTCCCATCTTTCCCCGTTGCAGCAAGCATAACTCCTTTGTATCGTCCTTTCAAAAATGTTCCATCAAGAAAAAGCAATGACCGACAATATTTGAAACCAGCAATGCATGCATGAAAAGTCACAAACACTCTTTTGAAACGCTTGTTATTTTCAACATCTAACTCAAAATGACTACCTGGATTGTTCTTCAATGCCTCATCAAAATACCACTGTAATTAATCGAATGACAAACAAGAATCCCCATATGTACTACATTTTGCTTTTTTAACCCCCAACCAACCACAGTTATAACTGATTGAGATCCCATACTGCTTTTCATTTCTTTGACAACATCCATCGGACGAGTTAAAGGTTTTGCACTTACCTCTTCAAGTATCACCCGTAAACTAAGCCGAAGTCATCCTAGCATGTTTACTCGCATTTAACCACCACACCACACGTATGTTCATTGTTCAAAGTCCTTATGTAGAAGAACCCATTTGTTTTTTCAACTGAAACATGTACACGCCACATACATCCCCTTGATTCCTTATATGCACATTCTGTCGTAACCCTCAGCTTGTAATTTTTAACATACGTAAACTGAAAACCAACCTCAATAGCATACTTGCATAAAAAAAGCACGGAACTCAACCACACCACCCTCAAACTTTTGTCCAACACTCACAATATTATTTCACCAACCAGCTGACAATAACACCTTTTCTTGGTGAGAACAAAACTTAGAGAGTGAATTTCTTTCAATATCCACCAGCCAATCACATTCACCATCCACAACATCTACCAAATTAGACCCCACTTCATCCTCTTCATCAGAAGTACTACACCTACTAACTGAAACATCAACTATATCAACACCACGTGCACAAACAACCCTCAACATATTCAGAAAATCAATATTATTTCGAACCATACAATTCGGATGGCCCACAATAGAATATGAAATACACATAGTCTCAGGTTTCAAATTCTCCCATGTTTTACAAAAATGCCAACCAATTCATCAAAATTCAATTCACATGAAACATTAATGACAATACTATAATTCCCATATTTGCACAGCAACAACACTGCACTGTCTATCGAAACTGAAAGAAAAAACAAGAAAAATAATTTGTTCAACATAAAAACACTTCACAAGAACAACATAAAAGTCAAGAGAAATTTCTACAAATTATAATTTTCTCTGGATTATAATAACAACCTTATAATTTTATCTGCACTCAAATAAAAGTCCAGAAACATTTACAAACTGAAAGAAAAAACACTGGATTGTCCATCCAAACTGAAAGAAAAAACACAAAAAATAACTTTTGTTCAGAGAAACAAAAACTTATATTCACTTTCTACAAACATATAATTTTCTCTGAACTACAAATAAAAGTCTAGATAAATTTATGAACTTACATTCACTTTCTCAGATTCTATCTACATTAGAAACTTCTAATAATATGTCCATATGAACTTATAATTTTCTCTGTTATTTTCGTTGGATTATAATAACAAACTTACAATTTTCTCTAGACTATACTAACAAAAGTGCAGAGAATGAAATTTCTCTAGTTTAACAAAATTTCTCTACTTTGAAAAAATATAGGACAAAACTTATCATTGATCAACATGTTGATGAAAAACAGAGCACGAAAAATGAACTCTAAACATCAAAATCAACTACACTGTCAACACTCTTTGAAATTGATCAAAAAACATAGAATGAAAAATTAATTCCAAAAATAAAAATCAACTCTATCAAGCTAGCTTCTCTCTAAACAAAAATTCAAAACAAAAATCAAATCCATGTGGAATCTCCATCGAAAACATACCTGATTCAACTGCACTGAAAAACCTACGCGATCGTAGCAATCTTTCTTGTCAACTCCACTGAAATCTCCATCGAAAACATACCTGATTCAACTCCACTGTAACACCTACAAGATCGTAGCAATCTTTCTCGTCAACTCCACTGAAATCTTCGACGAAATCACCACCGTGAAGTCAGTTTCCTAAATCTCCACCATGAACTCACCAATATAACATTCAAACAAATTTCTCATCAACTCCACTGAAATCTCCGACGAAATCTCCATGCGAAGTCAATTTCTGAAATATCCACCGTGAAGTCAACAATATGATATTCAAACAAATTTATGTTATAAAAGAAGGGTAAATTAGGTACTTTATAACCTAAAATAAACTTGAGGGACCTTAGCCATCAAAACATATTATTTTGGACCTCTCCACCTATCAAAAGTAGAGGAGGGATCTTAGACCAATTTTCCCTAAAAAAAATGTTTAAAATTTAAAAAATATTCACTAAAACCAAAAAAAAAAAAAAAAAAACACGAAAACCAAAAAACTCAGTTTTCAAAAAATTTAATCCAAAAAACTCAAAACAAACACACTGAATTGTTTTTATCTATTCATCTTTGTTCCTTTGCCATTGTTTTTCTTTTCTTTTTTTTTTAAAAAAATTTATTTCTCTCTCCTCTCTCTCTCATAAATTCAGAACCATTATCTCCAATTACAATCTTATTTATTAATAAATATTCCCAGTTAATTTGTTCTCATATTCATTTATTTTGATTAGGATTGCATGATTTGGAGAGAAATGAAAATGATTAAATAGGAAATTTTCAGTCTTAACCACCATTTGGGTAATGGGAAATTTTCACTTTCCATCGCACTTGTGTCACTTTACACCCTCAATTATCAATTTGCATAATTACACCCTTAAATTATTAAATATTAGCTCTCTTTACCTATATTTGTCAACGTATATAATATTTTTCAATGATAAATTACACCTATTTACTTAAAATATAAATTATCTATTTTTGTTTTGAAAATTACAAATAGCCCATTTCTTAGAATTTTTTATTTAATAGAATTAATAGAAAAAATAAATTCCTTACTAATCCCCTATATAACAATGAAATTACCTAAAAAAACTATTAATTGACTTGATAATTTTTTTAATAAAATGTGTCATTTGTTATACGGTTAGAAACTTGAAAGGGTAAAATACAAAGGGACAATTCGTTTTTTAAGAAAATCTCATGTGGTATATTTATAATTTATCCTATTTTTTATGGAATATTAAAATTTATCCCCGGGTAAATTATTAACATTAGCTCTCTGTCGGTGTAATATATGTCAAATTTATGGAGTTCATTATACTTTTTCTAAAACCTCAGGTGGTCAGTATAATTTACCTCCTCATTTAAAATTTTTTATTTTTATTTTTATTTTTATGAACAAATAAAGGTATTAATGTGTACCCAATCTTTCTCCTTCCAAACACACATTAATGCATACTATTTAGGTGTTGTTATTTTTGTAAACAAATAAAGGTATTTACAGGAGTTCTGCAAAGGCAAAACATCATGCTCAAACTTGATTCCCAACCAAATCCTCAGGGAGAAGTTTTGGATCATAAGGGGAAAACAGAGCCTGTACAGATTTTTATTTCGTATGGTAACAAGATTAATTTCTTGCAATACCTGGATGTTGAGAATGCAACTTTGGTTTCGTTTGAGCGCCTTGGCGGTAGTGACAATGGAAACAATTTCAACACGGTAAGTAGCATTTACTGTGCTAAAATAACATGTGTTTTGACAAGGAAATATTTTTTCTTTTTTCTTTTTTGTTATTTTTTGCTTAAATTCTTTAGTTTAAGTTGAAGTTACTGAATAAATAATTTTGTTTGTGCATAATGTAATGTTTATCTTTACATTAATTTCTCTTAATTTATTTGTGTCAAATTAACCACTAGCTTACTTCATTTAATTTGTAATAAATTAAACTTCTGTTGTAATGAGTAATTTTTATCAAAAAGTCAACTAATCAAATTTGTAGTATAAAATAGCACACTGCTATTTTGTGAATCAAATTGGACACATGAAATAGTATTGTGCTATTTTGGGACAGATACAGGGGGTGAAGAGCTGGGTGGCGATGGACTGGGGTGGTGAAGGGGCTGGGTGGTGATGGTGGTCAGTTGGTGATGGTAGTAGTGGCTGGTTAGGGTTTGGGTGAGGTAGATAAGGGTATTTTGGGCATTTGATTGAAGGACACAATTGTAATAACAAAAAGCTCAAAAATGGTGTGAATTAGGAGAATGCATGGTGTGCAAATAGAATCTCCCATGAAAAGAAAGAGTCTTACTCCCTCAATACAATCCATGGGGTATTTATACACAATCTAAAAACTATCCTAGTTGTCATAACAAACAAAAATCACCTGTCTACTTAGCTCGATGCTCTATCCACTATTAACCACCTTGCAGTTGATATGTTAACACCTCTCCTACATTTGATCATCATATTAGTAACTATAGTCTATATGAATACCCGCATACTCTCCTAATTCTCCAAATGGTCCATGGCTACCTTGGTTGGTACCAAGTGTGATAGAAGTCATTACATGATTATTCTTAGAGTCGTAGTAACTATTGTGATAAATTTGTTTAGTGTGATAACTACCACTTATTAATGTTAGAAACTCATCGGGATAATTGAGTCTAACCTGTTTGTGTTTATAAGCACAAAAACAATCAAAGTTCAGATGATAGGAAAACATAGTCTTTGCTAACAGTAGTCAGTAATAGACAATTACAAACAAAAAATCTAGCAGACAAGACGGTGAATATACTAAAATGAGCAGATTTCAATGATATGGAACACACTCTGCCTGAGGAGATAGCGGAGAAGACGTAAAAAAGGATTCAGATTCACGGAAGGTGACATCCATACTGACATACACTTTATAAGTGTGAGGATCATAACATTTGTAACCCTTCTGAGTAGCAGCAGAGATGCTAGCAGTAATCTCGCACACATGTGCTTGGGGACGATTGCCACCACCACGACCACGGCCCCTAGTGGGACGACCATTCAATTTTCAACAATGTTCCCGACCATTCAATCAAAGAACCTCTACCACCAAGCAGAGGTGGACTGGGCTTGGTGTCTCAGGAAGAAGGAGCAATAAGCAAAGCAGAATGACCCGGAAGAGAGGGTTGCACCATCGCACTGCACCGACTCGCCTCTTGCTGAATGAAAGCATAAGCCTTACGTAGGGTGGAAAACGGAGAACGATCCAACACTTGAACACAAATAGGATCAAACTCCAAACTAAGACTAGCCAAAAAGTCTTAAACACTCTCTTTCTCCACAATCTGCTGGAACAAAGAAGCATCCGTAGAGCACATAGTTTGGAAGCTCTAATAGTAATCCAGTTCTTGCCACAAGCTACACAACTCAACATAATATACTGCTAGAGGGTGATCCTTCTGATCTAAGCCCCGAACCTTCTTCCTCAACTCATAAGCCTGTGCATCATTGCCTTTTTGAGAGTACATTTATGCCATAACGGTCTAAATCTTATGAGCAGTGTCCAACAAAATGAAGGTTCGACTAATAGAAGGCTGCATGGAGTTGATCAACCAGGTCATTACCAAAGCATTTTCTGAAATCCATTGGGTACATAAATCACCATCATCAACAGGTTGTGGACAGGTACTATCAATATAGCCAGTCAAACGACGAGCAGCAATAGCAAGACTACAAAAGAGGGACCAAATCAAGTAATTGGTATCATCAAGCTTGACAGGGCTAATTTGAAGAGAGAGACTTGTAAGTTTTCTAAATGAAACTGTGTATTCAATTGTGTATTTCATTACAATCAGACCTTAGATTATATAGCCCTAACTCCTAAACCAAAAAGGAAAATACAATCACGCCTCTAATAGGACTCTAATATATACAACCACAATCATGCCTAATTTAGAATATACACATATATTCTCACACCCCCGCTCAAACTCAAGGTGTTTTAGCAGAAAACACTGAGAGTTTGCTAAGAAGAAATTGAAATCGAGCGATAGTGTGAGTCTTTGTGAAGAAGTCCGCAAGTTAAAAAGCCGAAGGGATGAAGGGAAGCGAGATAGAGCCAGACTACAGATGCTGGCGAACAAAGTGACAATTAATCTCAATGTGTTTCGTCCACTCATGGAAGACAAGATATGGGCAATCAACAAAGATCACGATTGTCACAATAGAGAGAGGTCGAGAAGACCGAGACACCCAATCAAGACAGGAGACAACAAAGCCAAACAATCTCAGCAGTGGCATGAGCCATAGCACGATACTCAGCTTTAGCAGTAGAGCGAGCAACGATGTTTGTTTCTTGCTTTTCCAAGAGATCAAAGAATCACCAAGAAACATACAGAAACCAAATGTAAACTTGCGATCAGTAACATCACCAAATTTCAATCGAGTCAAAGATAGGCCACCAAGTCCAAAGAGGAAGTAGAGGACAACAGTAAGCCCTGAAAGATGGTATCCCTGAGATAACGAAGAATGCATCAAAGCAGCCCAATGAGTAGAGCGAGGAGCAGAAACGAACTGACTAACCACATATTAGTATAAGCAAGATCAGGGCGAGTGATAGTCAGATAAACTAAGCAACCCACAAGCTCGCGATAGAACGTGGGATCATCTAGAGGAACACCATTAGTAGAGTTGAGCTTCACATTAAGCTCAATAGGTGTATCAGAAACCTTTGTATCAGTAAGACCAGCACGGTGAATGACTTCATTAGCATACTTAGCCTGAGACAGAAAATAGCCCTTTGGAGAATAAGCAACCTCAATACCAAGAAAATACCGTAATGGACCCAAATCCTTCATTTCGAAGGTGCGAAAGAGATGCTACTTGACCTCAGAGATAGCAGAAGAGTCAGAGCCAGTGATGATCATATCATCCACATTGAGTAAGAGAGCAACAAAACCAGCCGAGGTATGTCTTAGAAATAAAGCCGAGTTAGAAGCAGAAGGATGAAACCCAAGCTCAACAATCTGAAAGTGATCATACCAAGCACGAGGAGACTGTTTCAGACCATACAGAGCATGTCGGAGATGACAAACCTGTCTAGAGGAATGGTCAAGGCCAGAGAGAGGACACATGTAAACCTTCTCAGTGAGATGGCCATTAAGAAAAACATTCTTAATATCCATCTGATAAAGAGGCCAAGAACAAATAGCAACGACAGAGATCAAAGTACGGACAATAGTCATCTTGGCAACAAGAGCAAATGTCTCCTCATAATCAATACCATATTCCTGTGAGAAACCTTTAGCAACCATACGAGCTTTGTAGGGCTTAGAGAACCATCAGAATGAGTCTTGACTTTATAGACCCATTTGCAATCAACCGGATTCTTACCATCAGGAAAAGGAACCAACTCCCAAGTACTAGTTTTTTTGTAAAGCAAACAACTTATCCTCCATAGCTTGAACCCAATAAGGATCTTGACAAGCCTCCCTGTAAGACTGAGGTTTTGAAAAAGAGTGAATAGCAGACAAAAAAATACGATAGGAAGAATAAAAAAATATATTAGACCAACCCAACCTGTTTGGAGGATGACGTGCTCAAGTAGGATATTGGTGTGCAGCAGGATTAGAGTTGTCAGAAGCAGGAGCATCAACATAGGGGTAGAGACAACCGGTGGAGGAGAAGCTTTGCGACAAGAATAAACTAACAACAGAGGATGAGAATAAACTGAAGGAGGAGAAATAGCAAGAGGTGAAGTAGGAGAAGAAGATGGAACAAGCTCAAGAAGAATTGTGGAGATATACTCATCAGATGGAACCTTAAAGGAAATGGATCAATATGAACCAAATCGTCTTTGAAAATCGTAAGGGAGAGGAGGAAACTGAAAGTAAGGTAGGCATTCGAGAAAAGAAACATGACGAGAGACATAAAGACGATGGAAAATAGGGTCATAACATCAATAGCCTTTCTGAGTAGGATTATAACCCAAAAAGACACAGAGAATAGACCGGGCACTAAGTTTGGTTCTATCTCTGCGGGGAAGAAGGACAAAACAGGCAGACCCAAACACACGAAGGAGAGAGTAGTTAGGAATTTGGGAGAACAAAGCCTCATAAAGAGACCGACCAGAAAGAAAAAGAGTAAGCATGGGGTTGAGAAGAAAAGTAGCAGTAAGAATTGCCTCCCCCCATAATGGAGCTAGAACTAAAGTAGAGAGAAGAAGAGACCTAGCTGTCTCAAGGAGATGATGGTGTTTACGCTTGGCTCGACCATTTTGGGCAGGTGTTTTCATATAGGAAGTTTGGTAAATGGTACCCAGATTGGCCAAATACTCACAGAACTCATTTTTAAAATATTTCCCACCCAAGTCAGACCGTAACACTTTAATTATAGATCCAAACTGAGTAGTAATTATAGACTGAAAGGCACGATATATCTAATAGAAATCGGACTTATGAGTCATAAGATAAACCCAAGTGTAACGGGCGCAGTCATCAACAAATGACACATAGTATGCAAAACCCCCTTTGGTGAGAAAAGGAGAAGGACCCCAAACATCAGTATGAACTAAAGAAAACAGTGTATTAGATATAGATGTACTTCTACGAAAAGGTAAGGCTGTCATTTTGGCAAGTTTACAACCTCGACATTCAGTAAGTTCACTAGGAGAAACTTTACCCAATATAGCTGACTGAGCTAAAGACTGTAAGACAAATGCCCTAATCTAGAATACCACAAGTAGAAAGGACTAGACAGAGAAACTAACTGAAAAGAGGAAAAGGCAGTCAGAGAGATTGCTATAGGCAGATGCAAGCTCTCCACCACATAGAGGTCTCCAACTCTACGGCCGGTCCCAACCTGTTGTTGAGACATCCAATCCTACACAGAACAGATAGAAGAAGAAAAGATAACATCAAAATCAGAGGCATCAATTTGACTGATAGATAATAAACTGACAGATAACTAAGGAACATAAATGACAGATGAAATAGAAATAGCAGACATAGCAGACGGTAGGACAGACCCAACAGATATAACAGACATACCAAATCCATTAGTAGCATTAACAATAATATGAAAAGGAGGGGGAGTAGAATTTTGAAGTAAAGAGAGATGGGGAATCATATGATGGGAGGCACCAGAGTAAAAAATCCAGACAGACAAAGAAATACCTGAAGAAGACCCAAGCAAACCTGAATGAGGGAAGGAAACAACTGAAGCAGACGGGGAAGGTCATAAGGCAGATGTATTATGTCAAGCGACTAATCAGAGCACTCAAGAAAGCCAAGTCAAGATCAAGAGTCGAGGCAAATGCAGTATAAGAGGCGCAAAATTGGGTCTGAGATTGCTGAGAAGATGAGGCAGGCAAACGCCCCTTCTTGGGACAGTAATACTTCTAATGACCCCTTTGATGGCATAATACACACTCATTAAAAGCTAAAGACATTATACTAACTAGATAGTCAAACTTTAATAAATCAAAAGAATGGTATCAGATGTCAATGGCAGTGAGAGGGAAAGCACCAGACCATCCAAACGAGTTAACAAAAAATCATGAAGCACTGATGTGAAAGAACCAGATAGGTCACGAATAGGGAGAAAAGTCATAGCGAACCAAAGACCAAAATCGACGGCAAGCAAAAGTAGAGATCAAAATTGACTTTAACTTTCGGATTCTAAGTCGACATTGTGAAGCAAATCAGATGCGAGTTGACGAGTCATGACTTTGATCGAACCAGAATGAATCGATCGAACTAGGAGATGGATGAAGCCAGCGGTTAGGGTTTCGAACCAACATGTGAAGCAGACGATGCGATGATAGGTCACGATGATGTAGCTGATAGGTCGCGATGCAAGGATAGATAGGGTGCAACACTTAACCGACCAAGTCGCAAGAGACAACGCTATGATTCCGATGAGAGAACTTGATGCCAATGGTCACCCACAAGCCTCGAATCAAACATGTTTTGAGATCAGAAGAGTTGTAAAGAACCTGACAAGGCGTATGAACCTTCGCATCAATCGAGATGAGAACTAGGGTTTCGGACATGGCTCTGATACCATGTAAGTTTTCTAAATGAAATTGTATATTCAATTGTATATTTGATTACATTCAGACCTTAGATTATATAGCCCTAACTCCTAAACAAAAAAGAAAAATACAATCACGCCTCTAATAGGACTCTAATATGTACAACCACAATCATGCCTAATCTAGAATATATACATATATTCTCACAGGACTATCACCAACTCATAACACGACTCAGTCCACTCTCATGACCCGTAGATACCTGACTTTCACCTTCAACCATATGATGAGAGAAGTAGAGTGCAGAATCACACACAGGATATCAAAAGAATTTGAAAACCGCTCTAATTGGAGATAACAACTCATCACTAGAGGAGGAAATAATGCAAAGTAACAGCAAAATGCATCAAAAACATCACCCAGAGACAGACCATGTGAAGAACTCCATGCCAAATCACTAGTAAACGCGAACAAACCTCAAAAACTTTCAAACCAAGGCCACCCAACCCCTCTATAAGGAATTTCGGCTCCCAGGGAGCATCACTAGAGGGAGAAATCAAAGCAAAACAGGGTCACGAATGTACTTCTAAAAAATCAGCCAATTTTTCCCAAAAATCAACAAAAATGGAAACACAACCAACTGATGATCAAAAAATTAAAAGAAAAATATGGAGAGAGCCTATCAAATTTTGTTAATGTGGGAAATATTTTTATTTTTTTTATGGGTGACAGGAACAGGAACTTTCAGGAATTATAGGAATTGAAGAACAAGGAAGAAGAAGAGAGAAACTGGAGTCTTATAAACGACATACCAATCACAGGCCCAACCAAGCTTCGATACCATGTTAACTTTAGAGAGGAAGAAGAAGAAGAAGAAGAGTGAGGGAGAAAGAGAGAACCGGCTGTCAAAATATTATCATTCAATCATAGGGTTTTACATCATAAGCACATATATTTATACTAATAAACACTAACACATAAGTACCAAACTACCCTCACATAACACTTAACATTTGTATTATGTTAGAGAAATGTGCAACTACTTGAACATGCTGCTCCTTTGGAGTTGATCATTATTTGCTCCTTTTGACGGGTTCCACCCTCTGCTCATATCATGACAATCTGAACACATAATTAACTAGATGTCTAGTCACATCTTTATCAAGACCGAGCAGCTAGGCTGAGTAAATTGTGCTTTTCTTTTTGTTTAGTTTGTTTACACATCTATGCTAACTTTGTGGAACTCTCTTGTTTATCACCAAGTTTCTGATTAGGTTCTAGTGGGTATCACAGGCCTTACATCCAAGCATCCTTGTTTCCTTCAAAAGGACAAGAACATATTTCCTTTGTGAGATGAAAATCCCATCCTTGGAGCGAGCAACTTCGATTCCCAGAAAATATTTCAAGTTTCCCAAGTCTTTGATTTCAAACTCACTAGCTAAATATTTCTTCAACAAGGGTATTTCCTCACTATCATCGCCTGTAAGTACTATGTCATCCACATAAATAATGAGAGTTATAGTCTTACCACGTGAAGAATGATTCACAAACAAAGTGTGAACTGCCTGACTCTGTTTGAAACCATATTTAAGCATAGCATGAGTGAATCTCTCAAACTAAGCCCTTGGAGACTGTTTGAGACCATATAACGACTTTTGAAGCCTACATACTTTACCCTCTGTCTTATGATCCTCAAAATCAGGAGGAATGTCCATATATACCTCTTCTTCTAGATCACCATGTGAGAAAGCATTCTTCACATCAAACTAATAAAATGGCCAATCTAAATTAGCTGCTAAAGAGTTAAGGTTGTTTGGGATGTGCTATATAAGTGCACTTTTTGACTTTTTGGCTAAAAAAGTAAAGAAAAAAAAAAGATGTATGTTTGGGATAAATTTTTGACTTTTTACGAAAAGATATGTAATAAAATATTGTAGTAAAATCAAAATGACCATTCTACAATTGTTGACTTTTTGACTTTAAACTTTTTGACTTTTGGGTAGTTGAATTCAAAGGGAAAAATAATAATTTTTCCCTCTAGACTTCCCCACAAGCTTCCCCTAAATAGTATGGACTTTTTGGCATTTTTAGTAACATTTTAACTTTTTAGCTTTTGTAGATTATCCTAAACAAGGTGCCACTGGTGCAAAAGTCTCCTAATAGTCTACTCCATAAGTTTGAGTGAAGCCTTTTGCCACAAGTCGAGCCTTATAACGCTCAATGGAACCATCTACTTTGTGCTTCACAGTATACACCCATTTACATCCCACCGGTCGTTTGCCCTTAGATAACTCAGTTAATTCTCAAGTGTCATTCTTACGAAGTGCTTTCATTTCCTCAATCATGGCAAGTTTCCATTTAGAGGTAGCGAGAGCATCCTGGAAATGGTTAGGAATACTAATAGAGGAAATGTTTGACACAAAGGCTCTATAAGAGGAAGACAAATGAGAGTAGGACACAAAGTTTGAGATAGGATGTTGAGTACAAGATCTCACACCCTTTCTCTTAGCAATAGGAATATCAAGACTAGTAGTGTTAGGAATAACAATATTAGTAGACTCAAGAGAAACAAGAGCTTCAAAGTTACCTGGACACTTATCAGAAGCAGGAGATGACAGTGGGTGAGCAAAAGTGGTCTCTTATATCCAAGTAACTTTTTGTCTGTCTTTGTCCTTGACATAAACTTGGCATTCCCTGTCCTTGGTGGCATTGGATTCTATAATCCCAGTAATAGGTGGTGCAGGAACAATTGGTTCCACCATATGAGCAACAGGGCCAATAGGATTCTCTTCACACCAAGGCTCCTCCTGAAGGGATGACTATGACACCGAAGAAGACAAGAAGTAGGACTGGAACTCAAAGAATGTGACATCCATGGACACAAACCACTTACAAAAAAGAGGGTGAAAATATGTATATCCCTTTTGAGTAGGCGAGTATCCGAGGAAAACACACTTGAGAGAGCGAGGGTCTAACTTACCACGAGTAGGAGAATGATTGTGGACAAAATAGACACAACCAAATATTTTAGGAGGAATAGAAAACAAAGACTCTGAACTGAGAAGGATTTGAAGTGGAGCTTGTTTTTGCATAACCTAGGTAGGAAGACGATTAATGAGATAGGTTGCAGTGAGAATGGCCTCGCTCCAGTAAGACTGAGGCACACTCATAGAAAAACACATACATCAAGTCATATCAAGAAGAAGATGATTCTTGTGCTCTGCAACCCCATTTTGTTAAGGGGTATTGGTACAAGATGTCTGATGTATAATGCCATGAGTGGAAAAATAGCTCTTTAATCCCAAATCGATGTATTCACCCCCATTATTAGAATGCAAGATTTTGACAATTGCCCCAAACTGAGTACAAATCATTTTATGAAAATTTTGAAACACAGAGAAAACTTCACTTTTTTCTTTCATGAGATACATCTAAGTAGTTCGAGAAAAATCATCGATAAAGGTAACAAACCATCTATGGCCTTTTAAAGACACAAAACGAGATAGATCCCATACAGCAGAATGTATTAAAGAAAAAGGAGCTAAAATTTTATTAAGACTCGGAGCAAAAGAAGCTCAATGTTGTTTGCCAAGTTGACAAGACTCACAAAGAAACTCAAACACATTATTGTTTGTAAAAACAGACGGAAATAAAATGCCTAAGTAAATGAAAAGAAGGATGCCCAAGACGCCGATGCCACAGCTATAAATCCTCCTTGGTGGTTGGGAACTGCATGGAATGATAAGCAATCTTGTTCGGTTGATCCAAGAAATAGAGACTATTTTCTACACTACCACTGCCAATCGCCATCCTCGTGACAAGGTCCTGAAAAAGACAATGATTAGAAAAAAAAAATGTCACACTACAGTTGAAATCCTTAGTAATACGACTCAAGGATAGAAGATTACCATAAAAATTAGAAACGTGGAGCACTAAAGATAGAGGTAAGGTAGGGGTGACATGAATTAAACATTTCCTAGAGATAGAAGAAACAGTACCATCTGCAATCCTAACTTTGTCTTGACCTGAAGAGGGCTTATATGTTGAGAAAAGGTCAGAAAACTCAGACATATGATTTGAGGCACCAAAATCAATACTCCATGGCAAAGACTTACGGGAAAGAAAAGTATTAGGAGAAGAGGCTAAGTTACCTGAGCAGGCAAACGACGAGGAAGATGCACTGGGAGCAATAAAAAATCGGCGAGCCAGCAAATGGCGCAGAACATCCTAAAGCTCAAGAGAAGTCATGCCAGATAAACTATTAGAAGTCGGACCAACTGAAACGGAAGTACAATCAAGGGTGTCAACAACACTAGACTGATAGGCCCGTGGATTAGAGTCGCGTCCTCAAGACTAGCCTGATCAACCGTCTATAGTACCAGACCGATCACCCTAACTCTCTAATGGAGCCCGATGAAACTTCTAACACGTCTCACGAGTATGCCGCGGCTTGTGGCAGTAATCACAGAACACAATATCTTTCTCTGAAGGATAGAAAAGAGATAGTGACAAACTAGCCCCATCTTGAGAAGGAGCAGAAAGTAATACTGAACGATCTCCAGTAGCCGGTGGTAACATAACAGACTCTTCCCATTCTGTATATATGTAAAGGCCTCTTGAAGAGATGGAAGAACATCCGTGCCAAGGACACTACTCCGAACTAGATCAAACTCCACATTGAGACCTTCCAGAAACTTGAAAACGATCTCCTGTGCAAGAAACTTTGGGTAACCAACTAAGTCAACTATATAGACAGGCTTGTAATCCAGGAGATGATCTAGGCGTTTCCAACCATTAGTCGAAGTCGTAATATCGAAAACTATCTGCTCCCCCTATACTAAGCGCTCAATAGACCAACGCAACTCAAAAGATTGAGAAAAATTCCCTTTTTGAGAATATGTAACATGACTGCTTCCCAAATATCCTAGGCAGTATACATGGATGAGTAGCCTTCACCAATCTCAAGAACCATGGAATGAATGATCCAACCCATAATTAAAGAGTTGGTAATCTCCCATTGGTCATAGCCAGGATCCGTAATACTTGGTGCTTGAAATCTCTCATTAACATATCCTATGGACACCCCATTTTGACCAACTCTAAGACTTAGGCGCTTTCTGTTGATTACCTGATGATGATAATCAAAATGTGCTTCTTACAGAATCCTCAGTAAGAGAGATGGAATTTGAACTTTAGCCCCAATCTTTACATATTTTTTTGGCCAAACTATTTTAGACCTTAAAACCCTTTTTTCAAAATATTTTTTTTCAAATGTTTCTACGATGTTCCGAGGGTCCCAATTCGTTTAAAATATTGCACTTTTCAGTAAACTGAGTAAGGACAAAGTGGAAATAAATGGAAGAGAGGTGAACTCTTTGAAAACATATTTAAAAACATCTTATTTATAGGTTTGGAATTGAAGGAAATAGGAGGGGATGGAAGAAAACTGGTTTAGGAAAAGGATGAGCAACAAATCATTAAGAAGGAAATAAACAGCCTTTACTAAATTATGCGTATCTCATTGTACACTTGGAATTTAAATATGAGGCCACCACCATTGGAAAGTAGACTTCTGGGGCTTCAATTTAGACCCACGAATCACCTAAAACCAAGTCTGGATAAGGGAGATATGCCCATTTGAAGTTGGGCTTAAGGAGCAGATTTTGTGGACCTGGCCCAAGGAAAATGAATAGCCTTCACTAAATTAGGCATATCTCTTCGTACATTTGGAATTTAAATGTAAGGCCATCACCATTAGAAAGTAGACTTCTAGAGCTTCAATTTAGACCCAAGAATCACCTAAAACCAAGTCCGAATAAGGGAGATATTCCGTTTGAAGTTGGGCTTAATAGAAGATTTTATTGACTCGGCCCAAAACAGCAG
The DNA here is from genome assembly GCA_025200525.1 of Camellia lanceoleosa. Lineage (NCBI taxonomy): Eukaryota > Viridiplantae > Streptophyta > Magnoliopsida > Ericales > Theaceae > Camellia > Camellia lanceoleosa. Next base: position 190,176,494 of record CM045762.1, on the reverse strand, counting down.
CAGTCCCATTTTTCTTAGTTTTTGGCTCGGTTGGGACACCCCATTTACCTATTTTCTGATCCATTCAAGTGCACCCACTTATCCTCCATTATCTCCACTCACGCTCCATTATCAAAAGAGGTTTTGGCCTTGTCATAAAGGATGAATCAAAGCAACAAAGTCTTGATCATCATTTGTCATCCTTGTCATGCCCACCACCTTTGTCTTCCACCTTGTCCCCCATTCCTTGACTTGTTTATTCCTACATGGCTTATACATTCAGATCATATATTGAAGATGAGGAGGATAGAAAAGAGAGAGAGAAAAATCATTCGAGGGAGTTAGAGAGAAAAGAGAGCAAAAGAGGAAAAATTGTCTACATTTCAACCTTGAGCCAAAACACTTCCAGGCTTCCATAGCTACTGAAATTCCTCATTTCCATACACCAAAACCACTCCAAAAATTCTGATATAGCCAAAGATCAATTGTCTTGATCATAAGGAAGAGTGTTTAGTGATTGAAAGTTAGAAAAACTAGAGAGTCAGCCACTTTCCATACCATAAACTCCATAATTTCGAATTGAGGATTTGAGAATACACTTCCTACACTTGAGGGTGATCAATAGGGAGTTTGCGAACTAAGGAGTTCATCTTTTCCTTGGAAGGTGAATTTCACAACCCTTTTATTTTCTTGCATTTCTTACTTATTTTTCTCTTTTTCTTTGATTTATTGTTATATTGTATATTGTTGTAATCTAATTGAAAGTGGTGAATTGAAGTCCCATATATGTTGTTTTTAGGATGAAAAAGAGACCTTCCATGCTAAATGGTTTAATCTCTTCGGAGGTTCATTACCAGGGCATTACATCTATCTCATGTCAAGAACAACTCCTTGTTTGACGCTTCTTTTATTTTAGTGGACACAGCTCTCATTTTTGGACTAAAATGACTAAGGAATGGAAAGGTAACTAAAAAGGCTAATAAATGGGTTAAAAGAGGTAAAACAAGAAAATAAACTCAAGTTGGGTGACATTAATTACATACTCTTAGTGATAATAATGGTTCAAGAGTCAATGTTTACCACTTCCCATAAAGTAACTCCATGATAGGGAGGAGGTCTTGTTGGTCTTTTCTTTTCATTCATTGAGCCTTTTTCCCATCGAGCCATGGATCATCATGCAATAACCTTACGACCATTGATGATTTGTTGATCGATTCTAATCCTCCCTTGATTTGTTTCATGATAGGGTGGAGCAGAGAGGATAAACATCCCCTGGAAACACTCCGTTTGTGCTCTATTTCTTGTCTGTAGCAGCAAGCAGTACCAAAAATCTGGTCGGCCACTCCACTTTTTACAGGCAGTGCCATTCTCATGGTAGAACGAAAATGTGACTGGGGTGAAAACTGATTATCTTTCTGACTGCAAAACAGAATAGAAACTGACAATAAACAAAGAGTTTCCGGGAGGATATTCTTATTCGTATATGTGTGGCTCCTTGCTTCCCGTGCCTTTGATTTAATGCTTTAATGGTAATATGTCGTAATTATTGCTTAGATTAATTTGAATTTGTAATAATTAGTTAATTTAGCTTGCTAATTCATTTTGATTTGTAATAAGTAGTTAATTCGGACATTCGGACCCTCTTGCGCGAGGACAAATATGTAATAATTTGTGTATGTCTTCCAACCCCCATTCTTTCTCCCTTTTATTTATCTGCTTATGATGGATAGTATATAACATCATGTTTTCCTTAGCATTTTCTATGAATTGCATCCATTCGTTTTACATGCATAAAAGTTTGACTTATCATATTAAACAAATGTCAATTTCAAACTCCTTACTTGAATACATGCACTATCACATACCTTGAATTGACTCGCATTCCATGCTAGTAGCCGAGCCTATTAATTGCATATTGTATGTGTTGCATTAGTCATGTTGCATTATTTAGGATCATGCATTTTTTAAAACTATTTCCCTTCTTTTGGCTCACCTTTGGACATTTGGGGTAAGCATTTTTACTTTAGCATATTACATGCATGTGATTACTACCATATCAAACATATTTACCATGAGGCTAAATGTTTAGTTGATATACCTGTTTGAATGCCTGTGGATGAAGTCTATTTGCTTAAATTGGGATACTTTGATTGATGTATATATGAGATCATTTTTTTAAGTGGTACATATTCAAAACATTTTTTTCAAAACAAAACATGAAATCAAAACGTTCCAAATTTCGTGAAATTAGTCTATATTTGTATGCATCACATAGTAAAGATAGCATAATAATCAGAACAAGAGTATATACTGTACATAAGACTCATATCATGATTAGTAGAGGTTGATCTTTGATCGGATGAGTGGGGTGCTCAATTCATGACCTTCCTTTCTCATACCTAAGTTCCCGAGCCAAGACACTTTGGTGATGACGGACAAGTGGCCTTTAGCACGAGTCACGGGTTTCTTAAATTCCCAAAATATTTAGGTGGCGACTCTGAAATCTGGCAATGCAGTCCATTTTTGGCATTCTTGATTCAATATCAATTTTCCAAAAGATTTGTCGGATTTGGACTCATTTGTGTTTATCTATTTTCACATTACACTTGTGAAATCAAATTCAGAACCACGGAAGTCCGAATCAGAGGGCTATCGATTCGAGGAGACTAAACCCTTCTAAGGAGCACGAAGAACAAGCTACAGTTTTTGGCGACTTTGCTGGGGAAATTAGAGAACTTGACTTGAAATTCATGATGTGAAATTTTATCTACTTATATATGTTCTTTGCATTACATTTACATTGGTTCGTTAAGTCACTGTGTTTTCCATCTGCTATCCTGGACGGTTTGCCAGAGGCTTTCTAAAAGGCTGACCGGTCGTGGGCTCTACCATGTCTAGAACACAACCCTTGGATCTAGACTACCGCTGTACCGTTTGATCCTCCTTTCACTTCTTGGTGTTAGGTGTGAAAGGTATATTAGGTAGTCTTGCCAATGTGTAATAACCCGACCCTCGTATATGGTTTTGGTATCTTTTCAGTCCTCTATTCTATGCTTTTGATTGCTTATTGAAAAACTCTATGTTAAATTTTGTTGAATTCAGTGAAGTTTGGAAATATAGGTTCCTATCTGTTTAATAAGAACATTATCTGTTACACTTAGAATATTTAAATATGAAATTGGAAGCCTTAGAGGCTTAATTATCTGAAATGGATCCGATATTTGGAAACTGCATGATTTTTAAGCTAGAATGAGAATTTTTGTGAAATTTCAATTTAGGATGATTAAACGATTGAATTTTTGTCCTTATTCACCTTTAGACATACATATATGTTTTTGTTGGATTCAAGACCCTTGTCTAAAAATATCTTCTAAGAGAAAGGCTTATGGGAGAAGGTTAGAGGAGATCAACAAGGAAGGGACTTTGGGGAATTGAGAAGTCATTTGGAGATTGAGGTTCAAGGTGAGCTTAACCTATCTAGTTTCATTCCTTTTTCTTGCTTTGGAGTAGAAATCCCTTGGTGTTATGTGACTTAGAGTTGCAATGGAAGTCTTGAGTGTGGGTGTTGAAGAAGTACTATGTTAATCTTATCCTTCATCTATTTCTCTTTAATTTGAGTGATCTAGTGAGAAGATGCATTTTGTTCTATAAATTACCAAGTTACATTCACGTTCATGATCATGGTGTGTGTGTGTGTGTGTGTGTGTGTGTGAAGATGGAATTAAATTGTGTTTATGAACTTAAGATTGATGATCTCATATTCGATTGATGTATGTGTATGATTATTGTATGTGATTGTAATTTTATTTACATGAGTTTTAAACCTATTTGAAGCCATGAAAAACACATGTCAAGAATTGGGTTTTGTTTAAAATTTTGGACTGAAAATATGCAGAATCGCCGCACGTGCGGGAGTCATGGCCTCACGTGCGGGAGTCATTGTCGCACGTGCGGAAACATGGGAAAAATTGGAGTTTTGGTTCTGTCTAAAAGGCACATGCGGGAGGATTTTGCTGCACGTGTGGGGCTCACAGCTGCACTTGCAGCCCAAGCTGAAAAACACGGGTTGCTCCGTTTTACGTGCTGAACCATCTAATATTGTCAGAATCTGTGTTTGGTGTCTTTTTGATATCTGTAAATTCAATCGAAGTAAAGTGAGTCAGAAAATGATTCAATAAAGAAGAAGAGAATTAATGTTGTGATTTTGCATGTGTAGGACACGCTGCAGAAGAAACAAGTGCTCCGCCTCATCATTGTGAGTAATAGTACAATGAACGTACATTTAGTATTGTGAATTTTTAATGAAATTAACGTTCTGTTTTCTGTGAATTATAACATTAACATGTTATTGATTGGAATATGATGGGAATGTTAACAATAAAGAAATTATGTACTACAGATAGTTCTGGGCCTAAGATCGTTTCAGACATTTCGGGCCAAAAGTTGTTCTGTTATTTCTGGGCCAATAGGCTGTTCTGTTATAACAGGGCCCAAGGCCGTTCTAAGAGTAATACAGCACCGGACTAACTCTATGGATTCTGTTTGTGCATATACTGTTATGTATTATGATTTAAATTGGATAATAAACTGTTTAAGTACTGTTATTCACTGAGCTTGTCTCACTCTGTACGTTTGTTTGATTCTGTAGGTAATCAACTTGGAGGTCCATCCTAGCACTGACGCTACCTCCCTTTTGTCAACTTATGCATACCCAGGCACTGGAAGAAGCCCATGCACTTATTAGAGTTTTGTGAATTTTTGGCTTGTACTCTTATTAGCTAAGGTTGACTGTACATAATGTTTAGTTGGATGCCCAATCTTAGAATTGGAGTTGTGTGACTGTATATAACTAACTCAGTCTCAGATGCATATCTTTTGTATGGCTAATTTCTGACTACTGTGTATGATCCTAGCATGTTGATAGTAGTTCAATGGTTATATTTCTAGGTCATTTTTGGCTATCAAACGCCTGCAGGCCCCATATATTATGTATAACAGGTTAAGTGTCTGTTTCCGAATAGGTCATGCCCAAACTTTTAGGGGCAAGTTTGGGGCATGACACAATGTACCCTTTCGACCATTTGACCTAGTTGCATATAGTGAAACTATAGTGACTATTCCAATCTAAGACAGGATGCCACCCATTTCCAGGATGTTGTGAAAAATCGTTGTTTGAAATAGTGCAGCCTTGATCATGCCAAAAATCTAGGACATGTTAACCCTACCCCATCATAAGGGTGTTTTGGCTCTCTTTTACCTGGTATGTGCTTTATAGTAAAACTGTACATGAATGCTCATATCACTGGTATAAGTTGATAACAGTTTTGGGGGCAGAGTTCAAGGATTACAGTTCTTCAGCCGTAATTATAACTAGTGCGAATTGGGCCGGAGTGCTATCCAATTTTGATTATTATTTTTGTTTTCTTTCTTTTGCTAGGTAGTTTACCATTATAGCTTCAGAAAGGCCCAATATTCCCTAAGTTGTATGGACTCGTTCTGGCAGGCTTTGCAAAACTCAAGACTTTGTTGGTGGTCAGCCAATGTTAGTCTCACTCCCACCGGTTACTCGTCGAAGAAGGAAGAAATAGGCATCAGCACCAGTACAAAGCACTTTGCGAACACCTGTTCGTGCACACAATTCACCAGCATCTCACCTACTTAGACCAAGAATGGCACAGAACACAGAAGAATTTACTGCCATGATGGCAACTTTTCAGAGAACCATGGATACTGTAAGCCAAAGGATGGTTGAACATGATGAAATTATCGCTGATCTACAACGTACATCTGAGGCATTAGCATCAAGCGTGCATCCAGTCCTGGCTACTCAGCTGACCCTTGATCCACCTCCACTAGTGAAAAATCCCCAAGTCCTAGATCCTCAAGAAATATTTCCACCGGCTCCGACTTACAGACCTCCGGCACAGCCCCCTACGGGAACCCTTCCCTTTGATATCAATGAAATTGATCCGGTCCTGATCAAAATTGTAAGGCATGAGAAAGCACTGAAAAAGCCCCAGGGCTTCAATTCAATTCCCAAAATTGAGGACGGGTACACCGAGGCTTCGGTCAAATTTCCAGAGAAATTTAAGATGCCCCACATCGACAGATTCGATAGGAGTAGGGATCCAATTGTGCATGTCTGCCTGTTTTCAGATGTATTAAGGCCCATGGGTCTCTTTCGCGCTTAGAAGCTCTCATTGTTTGGGAGAACTCTGTCTAATGTAGCGACTATTTGGTATGCTAAACTAGAAGAATCTACTAAGCAAAATTAGGAGGAGTTGTTAGAGGAGTTTGTGAACTAATACTCTTATAACACTCAGATAGATGTAACCATGTGAGTTGGAGGCCACTACCCAAAACCCCAAAGAATCTTTCATCGATTTTGTCGCTAGGTGGAGTGCCAAGGCAGCCCGAATGACAAATAGGCCTTCTGAAGAGAGCAAGTCCGGCTAGTGGTCCAAAACCTTGAGCCAGACATGTTGCAGAGAATGAGAGTAGCACCATTATCCATATTTTCTTCCCTTCATGAGCTGGGAATCTAGATTGAGAGTGCATTAAAAAAGGGAATCATCCACAAAACTAGCGAACCTGCAAGAAGGCTATTCTCTCGGAGTACCGATACTCGTAATAACACTATTCTACGGCCTGCAGACGTCAGTACCGTTGTTACATTAGCCAAGATGGCCGATCCTTTTGCTGCTGCCACAGCCTCACAAACCTCACAAACCACTGGTCCACCTCGAAACCAAAGAATCTTTGTCCCTCTTCATATGAGCCCAGCCCGTGCCCTCAAAATGTTAGTAGAAAAGGGGCACCTCAAGCCCCTCGATCCTCGACCTCTCCCTGACCCATTACCATCTAGACATGACCCTACCCAGTATTGTCTCTTTCACCAACAACACGGTCATCCCACAGACCTGTGCTACCATTTATGTCATGAGATCCAAGATCTCATTGACAACAAAGTCATTGCTCCACCTAAATCAAATGTGACCACCAACCCACTTCCCGTCCATAACCAAGTCCCACCACCCAGAAACATCGACCTGATCCATACATTGCCATCCACTTACAACCCCAGCATATACATCACCCCCAACCCATTTACCCAAGCCTGAGGTGTCCATTCTAGAAAACATGAACTTATGTATAATGGATGCACCTAAACCCCAATCCCAAAAACTTGAACTCCCTAGTAGTCTAATTCCAGTCCAACCCACTCCAAAGAGCCGGGCCAACCAGTTCACCAAGACCAAGTCGGTTCAATTACCTCGCAGGCACCAATAGCCAAAACCACTACTTCTGAGTTGTTAAGCATGATTGAAGATCTTCGGAGCATTGTAGCAGATTTAGCCTGTGGGATCTTGGCTTCGTCATCAACTAAATCATGTGCTAGAAATTTCATGTCAAAAAGCTCCCCAATCTTGGGGTGAGCTACAATTGGAAAGGGCCAACCCGAAGGTATCTTAAGTCTGGGTGATGACATGTTAACAACAAGTGGACATGACTCCATTACAGCCACCCAATCCCTTGGCAAAGTTGAAGCAAGTGGAAAAAACGAAGTCAGTGCAAGTATTGATCCTTATGCACATCTCCAATGTGCTATTGAGGCTTTAAAAGTCAAAGGGTTGAACAAACAGGAAGTGATTGCAGTTGTTACAAAGACTATGGATGACACTTTTGTCGCTCAGGTTAGAAGCATTTTGAACCAAGGGGTAAGCAATGAAAAGGGATTTGTCGCTCAGGTTGGGAGCATTTTGAACCAAGGGGTAAGCCATGAAAAGGGATGTTGTACCAAAAACACCCCTTCCAGGTCCAGTCCTACACTCGTAAGAGATTATCAAACCCAGTCAACACATGCCGACCCTTTTGTCAATACTTCCAGGACTGGTAACCGCATCTTCAATCTCCTTTACATGACCTTGTCTAAAACTTTCCAAATCCTCATGGGACAAGGCCACCACAAACCCCTTGATTTTCGACCTCTCCTTGATCGCCTTCCAGCCAGGCATGATGCGGCCAAGTATTGTGCTTTCTATCAGCAACTCGGCCATGACACTAACCGTTGTTTTCACCTTCGCCATGAAGTTCAAGACTTGATTAACAACAAAGTCATCACTCCACCAGGTTCTACAAAGTCTATCAGCACTGGATCTATGAACTTGGGGGATACCTGGTCCTATGATTAGAGGTGAACCACCTGCTGATAGCACGCATTTTACTCCAAATATGGTGGATGGCATGCACTGATTTTAGAAAATTGGAAATACTTTTTGTTTTACTTTCTGAACTGGGTGTTGAGTTAGTCTTGTTGTGTCAGAGTGTGGTGATCTCAAGGGTGTTAACCCAGGGATCACTGTTCTGTTTGTGTTTGTCTTGTCTTTTTCTTCTTTCTTTTAAGTCTGTTTCAGTCACTGAGCCAAAAGATCTGAACGAAACGGAAGTAATTTTCACCTACTTCTCTGTGCCTTTAAATCATCGCATTAACCAAACTTTTCCAAAACTATGATGAAAACACAGAGGAAGGAACTCCTCTAGATTTGCAAAATTTGATTGACTGAGAGGAAGAGAGGTGTGCTAAGCCCTTGATAAATGAGATCATTTCTGTTAATGTGGGTACTGAGAAGGATCCTGACTTGGTCCAGATTGGTTCTATATTGCCTTCGTAAGAGTACGAGCGATTAGTCACTTTGTTAAAAGATTTCAAAAAAATATTTTTGTGTGGTCCTATGAAGACATGCCTGGAATTGATCTTGAGATTGGACAGCATAGGATCCCTCTCGACTTGAGGTCCGACCTCCTTAGCTTTCGAACCTTGATTCAAAATGTTCAGTAATCAACCAAAGTATAAGGCTTGCATAGCCGGAATGGAGGCATCCCTTGAACCAGGGGCAATAAGGTCAAATGTGATTCAGAATGAAAGCAGTCCTTGAATTAGGGGCAATAAGGTCGAATGTGACAAAGATTCAAACTGGATCGTTTCTCAAGCTAATGAAGACTGGAAAAGAAGTCAAATCTCGGAATATGAGAGAATGAGTTTTATTATTGAAGGACAATCGAGTTCCTATCCACTACACTAGGGAAAAATTCAGACCCAATTAACCTAGTCCCTACATCATCATGTCTATCTGGTCAAGTGTAGCAGTTATTCTTATAGATTTAGATGGCCTAGAGATCTCATAACCAATCGACATGGACAAGATAAAACAAAAGTACCACCATTGAGAGGCTCACTGGGCTGAAAATCTAAAAGGGCGACCCATGCAAAAGTTAGAGCAGAAAAAAAGAAAAAAAGAAAGTGAAAGAAAATGAAAAAAAAAATAGAAAAATGAAAAAAATGAAAAGCTCGCAAGGTTGAAAACCTGAAAGGGCGGCTTTGACAAAAGTTAGAGCACAAAAGGAGAGTGTTAATACCAGAGTGAACCTTAGTCGGAACTACATATGGCCTAATTCCTATCTTTGGGATACGTAGGCAGCCTCATCTTGAAGTTCGGCCCTAATCATTTTTTCAACTCACTCATCTCGTCCATGTTTGATTGGTGTATCTTTATTCAACTCAACTATCCATATTTGATTGACTCGTCCCTATTTGATTCAATTGTCCTATTTCTCCTTCATGACAGATTCAGTTACAAGACAAATTCAGTTATACATCTCAAAGGTTGATTTCATGTTGATCGAGTAGTGGTCATTTGCGAAAATATATTTTGAGGACTTTTAATGAAGTTGATTGATTTTCTAAAAAATTATTCTATTTTTGCAAAACTCAGACCATTCATTGGATAAAAAAGGGAAAATTTTCAGTGCTCACAACTTGACTCACATGATTTCAAAACAGAGAAGTGGAACAAGCATGCTAATCAAACTCTTATATTGATCAAAATCGTTTTAATCAAAAAACCAAAAGAAAATGGCAAAGCGATGAACTAAGGGCACAGTCGAGTCAGGTTTTCGTCCTTTACCTGCACTTCGAATTCTCGTCACCTTAATCAAGCAATCGCCGAAAAATGCACAGTAGTTGTCGTCGACGATGCTTTTCCGTCGTGCGGTCGATCGGTGATGTTTTGTTTTGTATTCATTTTATTCCAGCAAGCATAAAAGGGTGAGTTTGGGATGGTTTTTGCTCGTTGTTGCTGGCGATGCTTTTTCATCGGGCAGTCGAGCAGTGTTGCTCTGTTTTGTGTCCATTTTATTCTGGCAAGTGTATGGGGGTGCATTTGGGATGGTTTTTGCTTTGTTTTCATTTCATTGAGTTGTGTTTTGTTTTTTGGTCAATGATAAGCTCAATATTCAATTCAAAATTCATCAAAATGAAGCCATTTTCAAGTTCAAAATTCAAAACAAAATGATTTTTATGCTTAGTGTTGTGTCTTCATGCCATCCGAATTTGCAGAACACACTCGTTTTATTAATGACAGAGATCAACCCCAATCAAATTTGTACAAGCATATATACAAAAAAAAAAAAAAAAAAAAAAAACAAACAGGAAAAAAATGAAATAAATAAAAATAAAAGTAAATTTATTTTTTTCCCAATGACGGCCACACGCCAACCTCACTTGCTCAACTCTCCCGCCGATTTCTTCATCTCGATTTCATCTTGGGAGACCCTTGAAGGCCCTGCCTCAATGCTTACAAGACCGCCGAGAGAGTTGACTCCCGCTGATCATCAAAAGCAGAGTACGGCGGAACTCCAAATCGGACCATGACGGTGGCCTTCCATTTCACCTCTTTATTCTCCGCCTTCAGGATGCTAATCTCTACTCGTGCATCGTTGTACATATGTTGGAGCAGAGAAAGTTGGGCGTTTAATCGGTATACCTCATTTGTCCTGTTCTGCAGTCGATGAGATAAGTTAGAGACCACAACCACTGTCGCCATACAGGACTTCAGCATGTAGTGGTTGGCTTCAATGTCAGATTGAGCTGCCGTTATTTGCTCAACTGACAGCGTAGTAAGGTTAGAAAGAGTAGGAGCAGGGGCACTCTATCTGGGGGAGCTTATGGGATCATTAAGGCCTAGAAAGAGAGTGAGGGGACGAGACGAGGCCATGTGTCAGAGGAGAGCGGTGTAAAAGAACGAAGTGGCAGAGTAATAGCAAAGAGTAGACTGAGTTTTGGCAGCCATTCTCCTCTGCTCAATCTCTCTATTCTATCTCTCTAAAGCAATGATGAAAAAGAAAATGAAAGAGAAGAAGGAGACAGAAGAGAGTGATGAAGAAGAAGACAAAAGAAGAGAAAAAGAAGAAGAGAGTGATGAAGAAAAAGACAGAAGATGAGAAAAAGAAGAAAAGAGTGATGAAAAAAGAGACATAAGAGGAGAAGGAGAAGAAGACGGAAGAGAAAGACAAAGAGGGTGAGAGAGCCGAGGCAATTTGTCAGCCGACTGACGGAAAAATCAAAGCCGCGTATCAGGCGCGACATTTGACGAGAGAGAGAGAGATAAAAACAGGAGAGGCGAGAGAGTTGCATACATATGTGCATATGTATTGTATATCTATGCATTATATATATTTATTCGAATATTTTTGTCACAAGAGTGGCTTAGTTAAGTGGTCTGGTTCGGCAGTTAAGGACTGGGAGGTTGAGCTTGAGATTGGGGGTCCGAAGCCCCGTATCAACACAGTTATGTTTGTTTTTCATTATTTGTGTGTGTTTTGTGTATGCTGACATCAGCAAACACCATATTCCTTATCAGTAATGGAATATGCCAGCGGACGTTAGCGAACAGAATATTCCTTATCAATAATGAAATATTCCCCGAATGTGTATATCGTATGTACATATCTATGTGTATTTTTATATATATGTGTGTGTGTCTTTGTATATGTATATAGCTTGCCTGTGTGTGCCTATATACATATTTTTATTATGTATATGGTGTGTATATGTATACGATATTTGGTATTGACCAAAAAAAAATTTGATTTAAAAAAAAATATATCATTCTACTATACCTTTTTCCACTCGCGTGAGATGTGTTTGGACTTCAAATTTACCTTCACTCCTTTCACGTGAAACGTGTTAGGATTTGATGTTTACCCGGTTAAAACCTTCGCCCTCTTCGTATGAGCTACGGCTAGGTACGACTGTTGTTTAGTTCACTTTCCTCCTCTCGCGTAAGACGCGTTTGGATCTCAAGTTCACTTTCCTCCTCTCGTGTGCGACGCGTTTGGATCTCAAGTTCACTTTCCTCCCCTCGCGTGAGACGCGTTTTGGATCTCAAGTTCACTTTCCTCCTCTCGCGTGCGACGCGTTTGGATCTCAAGTTCACTTTCCTCCCCTCGCGTGAGACGCATTTTGGATCTCAAGTTCACTTTCCTCCTCTCGCGTGAGACGCGTTTGGATCTCAAGTTCACTTTTCTCCTATCGCGTGAAACGCTTTTGGATCTCAAGTTCACTTTTCTCCTCTCGCATGAGACGCGTTTGGATCTCAAGTTCACTATTCTTCCTCTTGGATGAGACGCGTTTGGATCTCAAGTTCACTTTTGCCCTCTCGCGTGAGACGTGTTTGGATCTCAAGTTTACTATTCCTCCTCTTGCATGAGACGCGTTTGGATCTCAAGTTCACTATTCCTCCTCTTGCGTAAGACGTGTTTGGCTCTCAAGTTCACTTTCCTCCTCTCCCGTGAGACGCGTTTGGGTCTCAAGTTCACTTTTCTCCTCTCACGTGAGACGCGTTTGGATCTCAAGTTCACTTTCCTCCTCTTGCATGAGACGCGTTTGGATCTCAAGTTCACTTTCCTCCTCTCGCGTGAGACGCGTTTGGATCTCAAGTTCACTATTTTTCTTCTCGTGTGAGACGCGTTTGGATCTCAAGTTCAGTTTCTTCCTCTCACGTGAGACGCGTTTGGATCTCAAGTTCACTTTTCTCCTATTGCGGAAAACGCGTTTGGATCTCAAGTTCACTATTTCTCCTCTCACGTGAGATGCTGTAGACACCCCATTTTTGACCGTCCTCAAGACTTGGACGTCACCGCTTGAACGCTCGGTGATTATCCATGTTTGCGTTCGTTTGGAGTTCCCGGAGTTCTCGGCTCGCGCGCCTTGCCTCAGGACCTCCGAACTTGACTGTTTTGTGCTTGGTTTTACGCCAAACACTTGTGCTTTGCCTTGGAGGGGCAGGGAATGCTTTGTGAGGCATCCCTACACACCACCGGCTGGGACTAGAGGCCACCGGCTGGCTATAGTTGTCATCGGCACTTTATTGTGTCGGTCGGCACTCTTTTGTGCCGGTCGGCACTAAATTTTGTCAAAATGACATTTTACGCGGCGGACAACGTGCACTTGCTTTCGAGATATTTTCGGACATTTGTGTGCAGTGTCTTCCCCTCCATACACGTGTATGGAGGGATGAGCTTGCTTAGTGGCTAAGCTTGTAAGCTTTTGGCCTATAAGAGGGAAAGCTCTTCCCTTTGCTCAAGGGTTGGCTTCTTGAGAGACTTAACCATTGTTAGAGAGAGCCAAGGTTTGGTTTTAGGTTAGAATAGTTGTATCTATCCTATCTCTCTCTTTCCTTGCTTGTTTAGTACACTAGGTGCTTTAGTTCACATTATTGCACTAAAACACCTAGTGTTCCACCTTCTCCTTGCAACTGAGGTTCTAAGGGCTGGTTCTTGGAGTTCTTGACTGATTTTGAGCTCAAGGAAGCATCAACCACAACCTTTGTGAAGAGGTCTACAAGGGTGAGATACTAACCCCTTTTTCCCCCATTTTTGCACCTTATTCTTACCTAGTTTAAAACAGTTTTTGTGCTTAGTGATTAACACATAAAATCTCTGTTTTTAAGTCCTCTTTATTGTTCATTAAGAGTGTTGTGAGGTTTGGGGAAGTTTGACCCCCCTTTAGGCTTTGAAAAGGCCCCATTTTGTGCTATTTTGGAGAGATCCGAGATTTTGGTGATAGGATCTCTTCACCACTGAAATCTTGAGGGATTTCAGTGGTGAAGAGCATGCCTTGAAGTCTCAAAAAGGGGAGGGCCACCCCCTCTCCTTGATGTCCTTGAAAAGGGCATGTTTTGGTCTTTTAAGTGAGTCTATGCTTGAGTGTGTGTTGAGCATGTTTGACTTATTTTTCATGCTTATATTGTAATATTATAACATGATTTTAAGTTGGTTTTAGCACTCCTTGCATGTTTTGCATGGTTGCTTTGTAATGCCTTATATTGCCTTAACTTGCTTTAGGTTTGTATGCCTTCTTTCTAGCATGTTTTAGGCTTAGATCCATGAAGCTTGTATGCTCATTTTGCCATGGTTTAGCTCTGTCCATAGTCGTTTTGGTCGATCATGACTTGTATCTTATAGCTCCTTTGCATTTGGCTTGTTGGCCTTAAGAGCATGAGAGTGTAGCATGCCTTGCTTGCTTTATTTTGATGGTTTGAAACCATCTAACATGCCATTTCAGACCTTATGATGTGCTTGTTTGATTGCCTTGCATGCCTCTTTAATGCTTTAAAAGCATGTATCAAATGCTCCATGTTTTGGCCATGTTGTGTGCCTTTGACTTCAAGCCTCTTAGATGCCATCTAAGTAGTCATTTGGTTTGGCTTTCACATGCTAAAACTCTGTTTTAGGTTGTTTAATGCATGCCATAATTGCTTTGCATAAGTGTAGTTCAATGCTTCATTGGCTTGTTTCAAGACTTGGACCATTTGCATGCTTTGTTTGGCATGTTTCATTGCATGATTTGGCATCATGTTTAACTTAAATTTCAGAGCTTTAAGTGCATACTAGTTGCCCATGTTTGGCCTCTTCAAGTGTGCATGAGAGTTGCTTTTGTATGCCTAAGTCTTGAGCCTTAACACTTGCGTGTGTGTGTGTGTGCATTTGGTCTCATTTTCTAGGCACTTTGGCCACTGATTTTAGGCCCATTTTGAGTTGCCTAATTCATATATAAGTCCATCCCTCTTGTGGTTTGCATGCTTGCATTATATGCTTGTTCGTATGCTTGCATAAACACATGACATTGTACATCTTGCATGCCTAGATGACATGCTTAGGCTTGCACCACATTGACATGCATGCCAAGCCTCTTGAAGTGAGTTTGATAGAGGTTTGGCACCCTTTTGTGCCTATGTGTTTTGCATGCATTTGAAATCAAAGTTGCACTCTTGGTTCTCCGGGCCATCACGCATGGAAATGCGCGATTGGTGGTCCGGGAATCGAGGCACATGCCCTCTTGAGTCCATAGCATGATGTGGGATGTGTTTGGTGCATATATGCTTTGAATTACATTGCCATGCATAGTTTGTCCTCTGCTGCTGTGAGTTGCAGGATCTGCAGAACATTTTATGCCGACCGGCACTTTTTAGTGCCGACCGGCAGTTCATCCCCAGCCGATGGAACAATTCAGTGCCGATGGCCAAATCCTTCAGCCGGTGGAAATTCTGTGCAGCCGGTGATGATCTCCAGTACCAAAGAAAGTGTTCCTAGGACTTTGGTAATTCTCAGAGTTGGATAGCAGAAGAAACAGAGGCATACTTGCATGGTAGTGCGATTCCGAGCGAGTTCCGGGCGCGCGCTGCAGTTAGCCCTCATCCCAAGGCATCTAATGCTTAATTAGATTAATTATTTAATTTAATTAATTTAGTTGATTTGTAATATTTAATTAGCTAGTTTAGTTAATTATTTATTTGTTGGACTGTATTATTATTTTGGTCCCTCCGAGCGAGGGCAAAAATGTAATAAGTGTGCGTGAGTGGGTGTATGTCTTCCAACCCCCATTTCTTTCTAACCCTTTTATTTACCTGCTTATGGTAGATTAGGGCACGTCTAAATTAGCATACCTTATGCAATGCATGTGTGCATTCATGCATTTGTTTACATGCACCGGGCTCGGTACATCATACAAGCTGCATTGTATTTTCAAATTCCAAATTGAATATATGCTATCTGATCGCATTTCACATGCCATGTTTAGGGTTAGCCGAGCCTACTCTAGATTACATCTCTGTGTGTGATGCATTAGCCATTTGACATGAACTAGGATATGCATGTTTTTGCTAACTAGTTTGTTATTTTGGCAAGGAGTACGATGTAAGTTTTCATGGCTTTAGCATATCGCATGCGTGTGAATGTTTACCATGACAGTATGCTTACCATGCGGCTAAGTGCTTACATGATAAACTGTTTGAATGCCTGTGGGTGGAGGTTGGATTGCCTAAGTTGGAATAACTCGTTGAAATCCGTATTTTAGCCTACTTGCGAGTAGCAAAATCCAACACGTCTTTCGAGACAAAACAGATATGCAATGTTTATTTCCAAGTTAGGCGATCTAGTCTATACTTTTGTGTTGTGCGCATCACATAGTAATTCTAGGTTAATAACCGGAATAAGAACGCATAAAGTTTTCAAAAACGGATATCACGGTTAGTAGAGGCCGGTCTTCGGACCGGGCGAAAGGGGGTGCTCATAGCTGACCTTCCCCGATCGTACCCAAGCTCCCGAGCCAAGACCACTTTGGTGATGACGGACATGTGGCCTTCGGCACCGAGTCAGGGTTTCCTAAATTTCCCAATTAAAAAATATTTAGGTGGCGACTCTGTAATCTGGCAAAGCAGTCCATGTTTGGCACTACTTTTTCAAAAATCTGTTTTCTCAAACGATTTGCCGAATTTGGACTCTTTGGTTCAGATTTAGAACCGACACAAATCAAGTCTGAACTGTAGTAGCGAAGCCCCGCGGGCGCGTCTACAGATGCGTTGGGATCTCAATTTCACTATTTCTCCTCTCGCGTGAGATGCGTTTGGATCTCAAGTTCATTTTTCTTCTCTCACGTGAGACGCGTTTGGATTTGTTCACTATTTCTCTTCTCGCCTGGGACGCATTTGGATTTGTTCACCATCTTTCCTCTTTTTCGCGTGAGACGCGTTAGGTTGTTGATTCACTTGGTGAAAAAATCAGGTGCGCCTGGTGTTCACATCATCTTTCCCCCTTTCGCGTGAGACATGTTAGGCTATTTATTCACTCGGTGAAAAACATCAGGTGCACCTGGTGTTCACACCATCTTTCCTCCTTTCGCGTGAGATACGTTAAGTTGTTTATTCACTCGGTTAAAAACATCAAGTGCACCTGTTGTTCACACCATCTTTTCTCCTTTCGGGTGAGACGCGTTAGGTTGTTTATTCACTCGGTTAAAAACATCAGGTGCACCTGTTGTTCACACCATCTTTCCTCCTTTCGCGTGAGCCGTGTTAGGTTATTGATTTACTCGGTTAAAAACATCTAGTGTGCCTGTTGTTCACATCACATTTCCTCATTACGCTTGAGACGCATTAGGTTGTTGATTTCTCTTGGTTGAGGTCTTCCCTCTCTTTTCGTATGCAATGCGAGGATATGTTTTTGATTGGTTACACTTTCTCATTAGTCATTCATGTTATCGTATTGCTCATTGCATGATCATAAGTTTTTCAAAAATAATCGGCTTTGCGTAGCGTATAAGTCCAGTTCTCAAAATCTTCCTGCATATCATTAGCATCTTGCCCCTGAACTATGCTAGTTTGATTCTTTGCCATGGGATACGTAGACAACCTTTAGGTTCAACCACATTCATTACATCTTGCTTGTTTTCCCAAGTCTTACGGCATTGTCAAAAGGGTCGTCTTCGGGCTTTGACATTCACTTACGTCATAAAATGACTTCGAGCTCTATCAAAGAGGGGCAACTATAGACACCCCATTTTGATCGACCCTAAGACTTAGGCGCTTTCTGTTGATTACTCGATGATGACAATCAGAATGCGTTTCTCACAGAATCCTCAGTAAGAGAGATGGAATTTGAACTTGAATCCCAACCTTTACACATTTTTTTGGCCAAACTATTTTAGACCTTAAAACCCTCTTTTCAAAATTTTTTTTTTCAAATGTTTCTACGATGTTCTGAGGATCCCATTTCATTTAAAATATTGTACTTTTCAGTAAACTAAGTAAGAGCAAAGTGGAAATAAATTGAAGGAAGGTGAACTCTTTGAAAAAAATATTTAAAAACATCTTCTTTATAGGTTTGGAGTTGAAGGAAATAGGAGGGGATGGAAGAAAACTGGTTTAGGAAAAGATGAACATCAAATCATTAAGAAGAAAATAAACAGCCTTTACTAAATTACGCATATCTTTTTCTACACTTGGAATTTAAATATGAGGCCACCACCATTGTGTAGACACCCCATTTTTGACCGTCCTCAAGACTTGGACGTCACCGCTTGAACACTCGGTGATTATCCATGTTTGTGTTTGTTTGGAGTTCCCGGAGTTCTCGGCTACGCGCCCTGCCTCAGGACCTCCGAACTTGACCATTTTGTGTCTGGTTTTGCACCAAACACTTGTGTTTTGCCTTTGAGGGGCAGGGAATGCCTTCTGAGGTATCCCCACATACTACCGGCTGTGGCTAGAGGCCACCGGCTGGCTGTAGTTGCCACCGGCACTATATTGTGCCGGTCGGCACTCTTTTGTGCCGGTCGACACTCTTTTTGGCAAAATGACCATTTTGCCCAGCCGACCACTTTACAGCTGCTTTCTGAGATATTTTTAGACAGCTGTTTAGCTCTTGTTTCCCCTCCATACACGTGTATGGAGGGATGAACCCTTGAATGACTTAGTTTGTAAGTCTTTGTTGCCTATAAAGAGAAGGCTCTTCTCTTGGCTCAAGGGTTAGCAAAAATCAGAGAGTTAGACATTTTAGGAGAGGGTTGAGCTCTGGTTTTAGGTTAGAAATTCTATATCTATCCTATCTCTCTCTTTCTCTCTTATTTTGTACACTAGGTGTTTGGGACTTACTATTGCTCACCAACACCTAGTGTTTCACCCTCCTCTTGGAACTGAGGTGCTAAGGGCTTGTTCTTGGTGTTCTTGGCTGGTTTGAAGCTTAAGGAGGCATCAAGGTCACCATTGTTGAAGAGGTCTTCAAAGGTAACAAAACTAGCTCTTTTTACCCCATTCTTGCACCTTGTTTTTACCTATCTTTGAACTGTTTTTGTGCTTAGTCTATAACACATAAAAGTTCTGTTTTTAGGCCCTCTTTATTGTTCGTTAAGAGTGTTTTGTGGTTTGAGCATGTTTGACCACTCTTAGACCTTGAAAGGGCACTTTTTGTGCTATTTTGTGAGAGATCCGAGATTTTGGTGATAGGATCTCTTCACCACTGAAATCTTGAGGGATTTCAGTGGTGAAGAGCATGCCTTGAAGTCTCAAAAAGGGGAGGGCCACCCCCTCTCCTTGATGTCCTTGAAAAGGGCATGTTTTGGTCTCTTAAGTGAGTCTATGCTTGAGTGTGTGTTGAGCATGTTTGGCTTGTTTTCCATGCTTATATTACTATGATATAACATGTTTTCAAGTTGGTTTTGGTCTCCTATGCATGCTTAGTATAGTTGCCTTGTAATGCCTCTTATTGCCTTAACATGTCTAGGAAGTGTGCCTCTATTTCTAGCATGTTTTAGACTTGTGTTTGTGAAGCTTGTATGCTTATTTTGCCATGGTTTAGCTCTGTCCATGGTCGTTTGAGTCAATCTTGACATGCTTTGTATAGCCCCTTTGTATTGTAGCTTGTATGCTTCAAGTAGGTGCATGTGTAGGATGCATTGCCTCCATGTTTTCAAGGGTTTGGAACCCTCTTACATGCTATTTCAGACCTTATAATGTGCTTGTATCCTTGCCTTAGTGACCTTGTCAATGTTTTAGGAGCATGTGTTGTATGCCCCTTGTTTTGACTTCAATGCATGCCTTTGATTTAATGACTCTTAGATGCCATCTAAGTAGCCATTTGGCTTTGTTTTGACATACTAGAAGCCTGTTTTAGGTTGATTAGTGCATGCCATGTATGCTTGTGCGAAGTGTGGTTTAATGCCCTATTAGCTTGCCTTAAGCCTAGGCTATTCGCATGCTTTGTTTGATTTGATTTGTTGCATGATTTGGCATCATGTGTGAAATGATTTGAGAGCCTAAGTTGCATGCTAATAGTCCATGTTTGAGTCATCTCAAGTGTGCTTGAACGTAGCTTGTTTATGTCTTGGGTTTCGAACCTTAAAATGTGCATGCGTGTGTGTGTTTAGTCCCCAATTGTAGGCATTTTTGGTTACTGATTTTAGGCCTTTCTGAGTCGCCTAATTCATGTCCAAGTCTATCATTTCATTGGTTTTCATGCTTGCCTCTTATACTTGTTTGTATGCTTGCATAAACACATGGCATTGTACATCTTGCATCCTAGATGACATGCTTAGGTTTGCACTACATTGACATGCATGCCAAGCCTCTTGAAGTGAGTTTGATAGAGGTTTGGCACCCTTTTGTGACTATGTGTTTTGCATGCATTTGAAAGTGAAGTTGCATTCTTGGTTCTTAGGACCATCACGCATGGAAATGCGCGATTGGTGGTCCGGGAATCGAGCCACATGCCACCTTGAGCTAATAACATGATAAGAGGGGTGTGTAGTGCATAAATACCTTGAATTACACTGCCATGCATTTTGTTGTCCTCTGCTGCTGTGGTCTGCAGGTTCTGCAGGAATTTTGTGCCGGCATCAAGCCTTTGTTTAGTCGACCGTGACCAATTGGCAGCCGATAGCTTCATTTAGTGCCGGTGGCCATATCCTTTAGCCGGTGGTTCTCTGCCCTAGCCGGTGGTACTCCCCAATGCCCTGAGAGGCACTTCTGGGATTTTGGCAATTTTCTGAGAAGGATAGCAGGGAAAATAGAGGCACACTTGCATGACAGTGCGGTTCCGAGCTGATTCCAAGCGCGCGCTGCATCCGGCCCTCATCCCGAGGCGTTTTATTGCTTTAATTAGATTAATTAATCTGTTCAATTAATTTAGTCAATTTGTAATATTTAATTAGCTTGTGTAGTTAATTTGTATATTCTTTTGGTCCCTCCGAGTGAGGGTGCAATTGTAATAAGTGTGCGTGAGTGGGTGTATGTCTTCCAACCCCCATTTCTTTCTAACCCTTTTATTTACCTGCTTATGGTAGATTAGGGCACGTCTATCTTAGCATACCTTATGCAATGCATGTGTGCATTCATGCATTTTGTTTACATGCACCAGGCTCGGTACATCATACAAACTGCATTGTATTTTCAAAATTCCAAATTGAATACATGCTATTTGATCGCATTTCACATGTCATGTTTAGGGTTAGCCGAGCCTACTCTAGATCGCATTTCTGCCTGTGTTGCATTAGCCACTTAACATGAACTAGGTCATGCATGCTTGCTAACTAGTTCACTGTTTTGGCGCGGAGTACGATGTAAGTTTTTATGGCTTTAGCATATCGCATGCGTGTGAATGTTTACCATGACAGTATGCTTGCCATGCGGCTAAGTGCTTACATGATAAACTGTTTGAATGCCTGTGGATGGAGGTTGGATTGCCTGAGTTGGAACAACTCATTGAAATCCGCATTTTAGCCTACTTGCGAGTAGCAAAAGAAAACAACACGTTTTTCGAGACAAAACGGATATGCAATGTTTATTTCCAAATTAGGCAATCTAGTCTATACTTTTGTGTTGTGCGCATCACATAGTAATTCTAGACTAATAATTGGAATAAGAACACATGATGTTTTCAAAAAATCGGATATCACGGTTAGTAGAGGCCGGTCTTCGGACCGGGCGAAAGGGGATGCTCATAGCTGACCTTCCCCGATCGTACCCAAGCTCCCGAGCCAAGACCACTTTGGTGATGACGGACATGTGGCCTTCGGCACCGAGTCAGGGTTTCCTAAATTTCCCATTTTAAAATATTTAGGTGGCGACTGAGTCGGCAAAGCAAATCCATGTTTGGCACTACTTTTCAAAATCTGTTTTCTCAAAAGCGATTTGCGAGTTGGACTCTTTGTTTAGATTTAGAACCGCAACAAACAAAAGGAGTCCGAATCAGAGCCGAGGTCCCCCGGACGCGTTTCTGCTTCGCGACTCAAGCTGAGTTTAGAGAGCTTGACTCGAACTCGTGATATCCTGTTTTGACTACACTTATGTGTTTCTTTGCATTGCATGTGCATTGGTGCGCCTAGGACACCGTGTTGGCCATCTGCTATTCCTGAGCGGTTTGCCGGAGGCTTGTCTTGTCAAGGCATGTCCATAAGGCTGACCGGTTGCGGGCTCTGCCAGTATGGGAACACAAACCCCGGTTTTTACCGGGGCACCCTTTTGACCATTCGACCTAGTGCATATTCGGAATCCATAGTGACCATTCCAAACTAGGACAGGTTGCTTACCCGATATAGGTTGTTTGAAACCGCTGCGTGCATAGTAAAACCCTAGCTCCTGACAAAATAGGACAGGGAAACCCTACCCCAATGCAGGGGTGTATTGGCTCTCATTTATATGCTATGTGCTTTTAAAGTGTATCTCTGCAAGGAATGCGTACATCAGTTTGCAAAATCTGGGTATCCGGCCTGCAGACACCAGTATCAGTGTTGTTGAGAATCAGTTATATCTGCGGGTATCAGATTCAGATTTGGGACAGTGATTTTTGGGAACAGGGCTCAGTAGTAGAGTGCAGTTGTTCGACTACACCCGTGTTTGATCTGTTTGGGGCTGAAATACTGCTTGTTTTCCGTTTCAGTTTAGAGATTCAGAGAGTTAAGTCAGAACGGCTAGTATCTTCTCCTTGCTGAGGCAGGACCGAACATGATGCAGAACTCAGAAGAGATTGTGGTCATGACGGCCGCGCTGAGTCAAGGAACCACCCCACAAGATGAGGCTACTGTTGACATGCCGCACCCGCCTAGGTCGCCCGCTGCACACCCAATCTGGACCCCTCAGTTCTATCAGGCTCGCGAGCCCACTACATTCGAGTTAATGGGGATGATAGGTGATCTCCAGAGGTCCGTGGCGGATCTCGCTTACGGAATGTCAACCTCGCCACCGGTTGCACCGTATGCCGGAAATTTCGAACCCCAGGAGCCCCCGCTACTGGGGCGGATTGTGATCGAGCTCAATCAGTCGGAGATGACCTCCACCCTACAGATGATGTACCAAGACCCAAACCTCTCATCAGGCTGAGGCCAGAGGCAAAGACACAGGAAAGGTAGATGCCGACCCCGTGGAACAACTGTTGTGGGCAGTCCAGGCTTTGAAAGCCGGGGGAATGAGCAAACAACAGGTATCCGCGATTGTAACCAAAATTGTGGATGATGTTTTCCCCACTCTATCCGAGGGTAGTCCAAGTCGGTCAGAAAATCGGGGTAGGCCCCGTCATGCCAGAGTATCTCCTCTCACTTCCAATCCTGCACCAGGAAAGGATCAGAAATCCAAGCCCGCGCCTGCCGATCCGTTCGCCAGTGCGTCAAGCAAGAACATTCAGAATTCCAAATACCAACCTCGGGGACATAGGACCTTTCATGCTCTTTACATGCCACTGTCTAGGGCGCTTCTCATTTTGGCCAAGAAGGGGCATCTTACGCCTCTGGAGCCGCGACCTCTACCCAAGAATCTCCCGGCAGGCCATGACGCTACACAATACTGTGCGTACCATCAGCAGACTGGCCATGCCACTGATAATTGCTTCCGCCTCCGTCATGAGGTACAGGATTTGATTGATAACAAGGTCATTCTCCCGCCTACCTCGGCCAAATCAGTCACTACAGAGTTCTTGGATTGTGAGGACACAGATACCGAAGACACCGATACTGCGAGTATATAATTGGGACTCAACTGCCTGCGGGCAATATTTGGTACCTTGTTGGATGTGGCGTTTGGCACGCATTTTTGAGCACCTGCCAATGCTAATTTTGTAAATCCTGACTCGAGTGTCGAAACAGTCTTTGTTTTGTTTTTGAGTCTGTCTCTCTGTATTAAGTCAGTCTTTTGTTTACACGGTCTGTCTTGTTGTAATGAGTCAGTCCCTTTTTGTATAGTATACCGGGTGATTTCGGGGTTGTTGCCTCGAGCACCGTTTTGTCCTTCAATTAGTTGCTTTTATTGTTTAAGTTTGTTTCTGCCGAGGAGCCAGTTATGCCAACAAATTTGAATGAAACAGCTGTGGCTATCACGTCCCGTATCGGTTACTATTCGAACCAACCACGCCAGAGATGTGAATGGAATGATAGTGCTTCTTGCCTACACTCTCGTGCCTTGAACATTGTCACAATGACCGAAGCTTTTCAAAACCTTTTTGAGCACTGCGGTGATAAAAACAAAGAGGGAAGAATCCCTCGGGTTTTCGTAAAATTTTGACCATTTTTTTGAGAGAAAGAGAGGCATGCTAAGCCCTTAATGAATGGAATCATGCTTGTCGGCATGAGTATTGAGAAGGATCCTGGTTTGATCCGGACTGGTTCCACACTGTCTTTGGCACGAGCAATTTGTCGCCTTCTTAAAAACTTTCAAAAATAAAACATTTTTGCGCAAGTCTCGCGAAGACCTGCGTGGAACCACTTTTGAGATTGTGCAGCCCAGGATCGCTCTCGGTCTCAAGATTCAAATCATCTGTTTCAAGCCCGGGATCTGTTCAAAACGTTCAAATACCATGAGACGCCTGTGCGGCCCAATTCAAAGTGGCCCTCGAGCAGGAGGCATCAAAGTTCGACCAGGAAGATCAGATCCCACTAAGCAAAGCTCGAGAAGCAACCGTGATGAATTCTTCCGCAAATCAACCTAATGGTCACTCTTCCGGACACAGAGAGACTTCAATCTCAAAACCATTTGGCATGGACTTGTTACACTTCTACCCTTTGAAAGGCTTGCTGGGCTGAAAACCCGGAAGGGCTACCCAAGCAAAAGTTAGAGCAAGCAAAAAATACATACAAAAAATATATATACAAAAAAGAAGAAAAAAAAAAGAGAAAAAAATTCAAAGATGCACAAATGCAAAAAAAAAGAAGGAAAAAGAAAAAAGAAAGGAAATGAAAAGAAAAGAATGAAAAAAAAAAGAAGAAAGAAGAACAAAGCTCGCAAGGTCGAAAACCTACAACAGGCGCCTTGGCAAAAGTTAGAGCATAAAAAGGAGAGGTTAAATACCCGAGTGTACCTTAACCGGAACTACGTAAGGCTTGATTCCCATGTTTGGGATACGTAGGCAACTTCATCCTGAAGTCCAGCCCCCAACGCTTCCATAAGCGTCTCAGTCCATGTCATGGTTTTGATTACTTTTGTCCTCTCCGAATCCAATGTCCCGATTGCAGCAACCCGGAACTACGTGAGTAATTTCCTCTTGAAGCCAAACCGCCTACACCTTCCAGGTGACTGTGTCCACATATTGATTCAAACCGTCTTCGACTCCTTCGCGTTTGAGGGTCCGATTGTCGTCAACGAGGACTGGCTTATAACATGCCGCGGCATCATTCAAACAAGGGGCAACTTTCCGTTGCCATGCATCGCCATAAGTCGCCCTGAGTTACCGTTCAAACCAGGGGCAACTTTCCGTTGCTTTCCCCCCTTTTTAAGCCAAGGGCAATTTTCCATTACCTCCGATCCGAGGTTGCATATCTTGAGGGTAAGTTCTGCGCTGGTTGAGCATTGATTGTTTGCGAAAATAGTTTTTGAAAATTTTCACTGAAGTTGACTTATTTTCTCGAAAACTATTTCATTTTCAAAATTGGACCATGTTTGGACCCAAAAGGAGAATTTTCAGTGCTCATAGCCTGATTTGCACGATTTTCAAATCAAAAATCGAATAAGTATGTTAATCCAACTCTCATTTTGGTCAAAACTGTTTTAGGAAGAAAACAAAATGGTCAAAATGACGAACTAAGGGCACGATCGAGTCGGATCCTTTGTCTCCCCCCTCGTTAATATGCTTTCCAATAAGGCGCTCTATCCGCCAGAAGGAATAGCCGTGAGCTAACAGCGTTGGATGTGAACCCGCGACTTCCTACTCATCTGTCATTCACGCAGGGGAGGGATTGAAAATGAGAGAATAAAGAATAGAGAGGTGTAAGCCGAGAGAAAAGTGAGAAGAAGGTCTTGTCAAAAAAAGAGAAGCGAGCTCGAGGGCCGAGTGATGCGAGAATCACAAATCAGAGAGGGTGGGAAACTTGCCCAGAAGAATTGGCTCCTCAAGATCTTTTGTTTTCAAACACGTTCGTGTCGTGTCTTTTGGTTTGTTTGTCCCAACTTAGTCTTGAGTCTTTTCCGAGTGTGTCTCGTTGTGTTTAGGTCGTGTGCCTTTTACTTTCTGTACTTGAGTTCTCCGGTGGTGCCCAGTTGTAGGCTCGATACCCAAGTTAAAAAAAAAGAAGAAAAACCTCTCTTTACCTCAAAATCGTCTGTGCTCAGAATGCCGTGCCTTTCTCTATATCCGTGTAAAGCAAGAGAAGGAAGAAAAAATTTTTTTTGGAACATTTGAATGTGTTTCAACTGCAACCGTGTCAGTTTTGTGATCCGTCTCATCAGATTGGGGCTATCTGTTCAGAGTTTGCTGTGTGCATGATGAACCAAATACTGAGTTGTGCGCTAAATGCAGATCAATCCCCAGTAGATTAGTTCTCATGCAGAGTATGGGCTGTATGTTCGGATTGAGCAGTGGTTTGTATGAGCTGTTTTGCTGTTTAGTTGGTTGGTTATTTGATTATCACAATGCAAGTGTTCGATTGTCAGACAACAGATCCATATCATTTACATTTAAGGTGTAATATGATGCAATGCAGTGCGAAGTACAAAATATACAGGCATATACAAATGTAACATTCTTTGCAAACAAAAGTTCGTTTCATATCATCTTTTTCAAGTACATAGTTTGAGAAAAGCAAAAACCTGCCTGCGGCAGTACATAGTACTCTATCTACCAAAAAGAGAAAAGTACAAGAAAAGAAATAAAGAAAAGAAGCAGCAAAAATCATCATCATCAGCAGTAGGCCTCATGCCTAAGGGTCAGTCCTCGCCCTCTTCCCCGGCGTATAATAAAAGCATCGTCGAGCCGTCACTGTCGGAGCCCGAGACCGAGCTATCCCCGGCCTCCTCCACAAATGACTCCGTCTCGCCTCGACTCACCATCTCCTCGAATCGAGCTCGTGAGTCGCCCTACGTGACCACGTCCCCCTCTAGTACGAGGGAATATCCCGCCATCCCGGGTAGAGAGGGGAGGTCCAGCTGGAGCAGCGCCACCCACTGGAGGGATCGGGAAAGGAGGCTGAAAATATAAAGAGCAAACACATCGAAAGTCATGGCGCTTTATCAAGATAGAATGCAAGCAGTATGAAAGCCGTGAAAGCGCTTTATCGGTCACAGAATGCAATGTATGAGTACGATATGTGAATGCCGTGAGCGGTTTATCAAGATAGAATGCGCAGGCGAGTACGAGATGTGAATGCCGTGGAGCGGTTTATCGCTGCAAGATGCAGTATGAATACAAGTATGAAAGCCGTGAGCGATTCATCGATTCTTGTGCAAGATAGCGACAGCGAAAGCAGTATGATTTGAGATCGTGGTCGAGAGAACATACCGGCAAGCCGTAGACGGCCAAAGCGTCGAGAGTCCGCTGCAGCATCCCCATCAGGGAGGCATTCAGCTCCACAGACTGACGGGTATACTCGGAGGAAGCCTGCAAAAGTATTAAATACATCAGTATTCTGTCGGATATCTGAATGAACTGAAATGACAATGCAAGATGCAGAAATAAAGTAATACATACCGGAGGCAAGTCAGGAATACCGGCCAACTCGTGACCAGCCCGAGGAGGAGCAAACGGGATCTGGTAGGTCTCCCCACTCTGTCCCCTGTAAGTCAACATGGTAGGCAGCGCCCGCCCCCTTGTCCTCTCTGACTCTCCGCCACGAGCTCGAGCCCTCTGCGACGACCCCACTCCTCGCCTGCCTGGCTGGCGCCAGCCTTCATGATCACTCGGAGCCCTCGCTCAAAGGCCGCATCAAGAAGGTCCGGACGTACTCGAGTAATCGCCTCGCCTCGCCGGCATCTCGCCCACGCCCACCAAGGGTGTAATCCTCCATCTGCTGGAAGTCAGATCTCGCCTCTCATACGCTCGGGAGGATGGATCGGGACTATCTGCTCCGGCAACCCTAGGGTCTGGCGTATGAAACGCTCACCCAGGTACCAGGCCCGACAGACTGGGCCCTCCAGGAGAATCCGGTAGCGCGAGGTCTCGATGGCGCCGGCATACCGCTCTCGTATCACCGCTGGTAGTGGAGCCCACGGCTGCCAGGTGACCTGAAATGAAATACAGTTGATTATCTACTGATATAGAAATGTACGCTTGAAAGCGAAGCTTAAACGGACTATAAGTAAAACATACCTCGGTGGGGGTGATGGTGTCGAAGAAACGGCGGAAGAAGCTAAAAGTGTCCCGTGGTCTCCGGGTACACCTCCCGTCGTAGCGACGTGGAAAAGGGACGACCAGAGGAGTCTCCGTCTCCGGTACTGGCTCTAGCCTGGGAAAGTAGGCATAGACCCACAACTGCAAGACAGATGTCAGAACATTTATCAGAAAAGCAGAATACAGAATAAAGCAGAAATAGCGGAGCCGTGTGTTGTGCAGTGTATTGAGCAGAGTGTACAGTGTGAACAGTGTACAATCAGTATAAAGCGTATATGTGTGTGCAGGTGTATGCGATATCGGACTCTGATGTGTCGGTGTCTGAGTACGAAGATCTGAAGCGAAATGAAAAGCAGAGAAGAAGACATACCTCCCAGGCTTGCCAGTAGCCTCTTAGCAGCTGTCCACTGCCACGAGAGACTGAGCTCATATAACCGTAAAGGGTGGCCAAAGCCGTGCCCCCCCAGTCATACTGCACAATCCTCTCGACGTCTGTAGACACCCCATTTTTGACCGTCCTCAAGACTTGGACGTCACCGTTGGAACACTCGGTGATTATCCATGTTTGTGTTCGTTTGGAGTTCCCGGAGATCTCGGCTGCGCGCGCCTTGCCTCAGGACCTCCGAACTCGACCGTTTGTGTTTGGTTTTGCACCAAACACTTGTGTTTTGCCTTGGAAGGGCAGGGAATGCTTTGTAAGGCATCCCTACACACCACCGGCTGGGGCTAGAGGCCACCGGCTGGCTAGAGTTGTCATCGGCACTTTATTGTGCCGGTCGGCACTCTTTTGTGCCGGTCGGCACTAAATTTTGTCAAAATGACATTTTCTGCCGGCCGGACACTGTGCAGTTGCTTTATGAGATATTTTCATACAGCTGTATGGTTTGGTTTCCCCTCCATACACGTGTATGGAGGGATGAGCTTGCTTGGTGACTAAGCTTGTAAGCTTTTTTGCCTATAAGAGAAGGACCTCTTCTCTTGGCTCAAGGGTTACAAAAATCCAAGAGCTTTAGACATTGTTAGAGAGTTAGAGCTCTGGTTTTTTTTAGGGTTAGAATAGATATACTTACTATCTCTCTCTTTCTCTTTGAAATCTAGGTGTTTTGTGCCTTACTATTGCACTAAAACACCTAGTGTTCCACCTTTCTCTTGGTTCTGAGGTTCCAAAGGTTGGTTCTTGCTGTTTTTGGTTGATTTGAAGCTCAAAGAGGCCATCACTCCATCTTTGTTGAAGAGGTCTACAAGGGTGAGATACTAACCCCTTTTTCCCCCATTTTTGCACCTTCTTTTTACCTAGCTTAGGACTGTTTTTGTGCTTAGTATATAACACAAAAAAGTTTTGATTTTGAACCCTCTTTATTGTATATTAAGAGTGTTTTGTGGTTTGGGGAGGTTTGACCCCCTTTAGACCTTGAAAAAGGTCCCATTTTGTGCTATTTTGGAGAGATCCGAGATTTTGGTGGTAGGATCTCTTCACCACTGAAATCTTGAGGGATTTCAGTGGTGAAGAGCATGCCTTGAAGTCTCAAGAAGGAGAGGGCCACCCCCTCTCCTTGATGTCCTTGAAAAGGACAAATATTGCTTCCTTAAGGAGCTTCATGCTTGAGTGTGTGTTGAGCATGTTTGAGTTGTTTTACATGCTTATATTGCCATGATATAACATGCCTCTAAGTTGGTTTTGGTCCCCTATACATGCTTAGTATAGTTGCCTTGTAATGCCTCTTATTGCCTTAACATGTCTAGGTTTGTGTGCCCTATTTCTAGCATGTTCTAGACTTGAGTTTGTGAAGCTTGTATGCTTATTTTGACATGCTTTAGCTCTGTCCGTAGTCGTTTTGGTCGATCATGACTTGTATCTTATAGCTCCTTTGCATTTGGCTTGTTGGCCTTAAGAGCATGAGAGTGTAGTATGCCATGCTTGCTTTATCTTTGATGGTTGGAACCATCTAGCATGCCATTTCAGTCCTTCATACATGCTTATTTGATTGCCTTAGTGGCCTTGTTAATGCTTTAAGAGTATGTCTTGTACGCTCCTTGTTTTGGCTTCAATGCATGCCTTTGATTTAATGACTCTTAGATGCTATCTAAGTAGCTCTTTGGCCTTGCTTTAACATGCTAAGAACCTGTTTTAGGTCGATTATTGCATGCCATGTGTGTTCGTGCTAAGTGTGGTTTAAGCCTTCATGGCTTGTTTCAAGACTTGGGCCATTTGTTGTATATTTGACTTGCTTCATTACATGTTTTGGCATCATGTTTAACATGGATTTCAGAGCTTTTCATGCATGCTATTAGCCCATGTTTGTGTCTCTTAAGTGTGCATGAGAGTTGCTTTTGTATGCCTTGGGTTTGGACTTTAACATGTGCATGTGTGTGCGTGTGTTTAGTCTTATTTCCTAGGCACTTCGGCCACTGTTTTGAGCCTTGTTAGAGCTGCCCAATTCATGTGTAAGTCCATCTCATTACTTAGTTTGCATACTTGCCATGTACGCCTACTCGTATGCTTATATAAGTGCCTCGCATTATCCGTATGGCATAGTAGATAACATGCTTAGGGCCTTGTTGCATTGGCATGCATGTTGAGCCTCTTGAAGTGAAGTATGATGGAGGTTTGGCACCTTTATTTGCTTGTTTGCATCGCATGCATTTGACATTGAAGTTGCATTTTTGGTCCTTTGGACCATCACGCATAGAAATGCGCGATAGGTGGTCCGAGGATCGAGGCACACGCCCCATTGAACCATCAACATGATGTGGGATGTGTTTGTTGCATACATGCTTTGAATTGCCATGCCATACACTGCTTGTCCTCTGCTGCTGTCAAAATTGCAGGTTCTGTAGCAATTTTTGGCCGACCGGCACTGTTAAGTGCCGACCGGCAAAGAATGACTGGCCGATAGCATAATTTGTGGCCGATGGTAATTTTCCTTGGCCGGTGGCCATTCCCCTTAGCCGATGGTGTTCCACAGCACTCAGAGAAGCAATCCTGGGACTTTGGCAATTTTCAGAGGAGTATGGCAGTATAAACAGAGGCAACAGTGCTATGGCAACTGGATTCCGAGCGAGTCCCGGGAGCGCGCTGCAGTTAGCCCTCATCCCGAGGCATTTGATGCTTAATTAGATTAATTATTTAATTTAATTAATTTAGTTGGTTTGTAATATTTAATTAGCTAGTTTAGTTAATTATTTATTCGGTCTGTATATTATTATTTTGGTCCCTCCGAGCGAGGGCAAAAATGTAATAAGTGTGCGTGAGTGGGTGTATGTCTTCCAATCCCCATTTCTTTCTAACCCTTTTATTTACCTGCTTATGGTAGATTAGGGCACGTCTATCTTAGCATACCTTATGCAATGCATGTGTGCATTCATGCATTTTGTTTACATGCACCGGGCTCGGTACATCATACAAACTGCATTGTATTTTCAAATTCCAAATTGAATACGTGCTATTTGATCGCATTTCACATGCCATGTTTAGGGTTAGCCGAGCCTACTCTAGATCGCATCTATGCCTGTGTTGCATTAGCCACTTAACATGAACTAGGTCACGCATGTTTGCTAATTAGTTCACTGTTTTGGCACGGAGTACGATGTAAGTATTTTACGTTTTAGCATATCGCACGCGTGTGAATGTTTACCATGACAGTATGCTTACCATGCGGCTAAGTGCTTACATGATAAACTGTTTGAATGCCTGTGGATGGTGGTTGGATTGCCTGAGTTGGAACAACTCGTTGAAATCCGAATTTTAGCCTACTTGCGAGTAGCAAAAGAAAACAACGCGTTTTTTTAAGATAAAACGGATATGCAATGTTTATTTCCAAATTAGGCAATCTAGTCTATACTTTTGTGTTGTGCGCATCACATAGTAATTCTAGGCTAATAATTGGAATAAGAACGCATAAAGTTTTCAAAAACGGATATCACGGTTAGTAGAGGCCGGTCTTCGGACCGGGCGAAAGGGGGTGCTCATAGCTGACCTTCCCCCATTGTACCCAAGCTCCCGAGCCAAGACCACTTTGGTGATGACGGACATGTGGCCTTCGGCACTGAGTCAGGGTTTCCTAAATTTCCCAATAAAAAATATTTAGGTGGCGACTCTGTAATCTGGCAAAGCAGTCCATGTTTGGCACTTCTTTTCAAAAAATCAGTTTTTCTCAAAACGATTTGCCAGAGTTGGACTCTTTGGTTCAAATTTAGAACCGTGACAAAAAGGGAGTCCGAATCAGAAGCGAGGTCCCCTCGACGCCGCATTCTGGCGACTCTTTGAGATTTTAGAGAGCTTGACTCGAACTCGTGATATCCTGTTTTGACTACATTTATGTGTCTCTTTGCATTGCATGTGCATTGGTGCGCCTAGGACACCGTGTTGGCCATCTGCTATTCCTGAGCGGTTTGCTGGAGGCTTGTCTTGTTAAGGCATGGCCATAAGGCTGACCGGTTGCGGGCTCTGCCAGTATGGGAACACAAACCCCGGTTTTACCGGGCACCCTTTTTGACCATTCGACCTAGTGCATAGTCGGAATCCATAGTGACCATTCCAAACTAGGACAAAGTTGCTTACCCGATATAGGTTGTTTGAAACCGCCAAGGCGTAGTGAAACCCTAGCTCCTGACAAAATAGGACAGGGAAACCCTACCCCAACATAGGGGTGTATTGGCTCTCATTTACTTGCTATGTGCTTTTAGAGTGTATCTCTACAGGTAATGCATATACCAGTTTGCGAGTCTGGGCATCCGGCCTGCGGGCACCAGTATCAGTGTTGTTGAGAATCAGTTATATCTGCGGGTATCAGATTCAGACTTGGGACAGTGACTTTGGGGAACAGTGTTCAGTAGTAGAGTGCAGTTGTTCGACTACACCCGTGTTTGATCTGTTTGGGGCTGAAATACTGCTTGTTTTCCGTTTCAGTTTAGAGGTTCAGAGAGTTAAGTTAGAACGGCTAGTATCTTCTCCTCGCTGAGGCAGGACCGAACATGATGCAGAACTCAGAAGAGATTGTGGTCATGACGGCCGCGCTGAGTCAAGGAACCACCCCGCAAGATGAAGCTACTGTTGATATGCCGCATCCGCCTAGGTCGCCCGCTGCACACCCAATCTGGACCCCTCAATTCTATCAGGCTTGCGAGCCCACTACATTCGAGTTAATGGGGATGATAGGCGATCTCCAGAGGTCCGTGGCGGATCTCGCTTACGGAATGTCAACCTCGCCACCGGTTGCAAGTATCTTTGAAATTTCGAACTCAGAGCCCCGACATCTGGGCGGATTGTGATCGAGCTCAATCAGTCGGAGATGACCTCCACCCACAACAGTGATGTACTAGTACCAACCCAAACCTCTCATCAGGCTGAGGCCAGAGGCAAAGACAAAGTGAAGGTAGATGTCGACCCCGTGGAACAAGCTAGGCGATCCGAGCTTTGAAAGCCGGGGGAATGAGCAAACAACAGGTATCCGCGATTGTAACCAAAATTGTGGATGATGTTTTCCCTACTCCGCCTGAGGGCAGTTCCAGTCAATCAGAGAATCGGGATAGGCCCCGTCATGCCAAAAAGGTTCTTCCCACTCCCAGCCTTGTATCCGGAAAAGATCAGAAATCCAAGCCCGAGCCTGCCGATCCGTTCGCCAGTACGTCGAGCAAGAATACCCAGAATTCCAAGTACCTGCCCCGAGGGCGCAGGGTCTTCCATCCTCTTTACATGCCTTTGTCTAGGGCACTTCTGATTTTGGCTAAAAAGGGACATCTTACACCCATCGATCCTAGGCCGCTCCCCAAACCCCTTCCAGCAGGTCATGATGCCACTCAGTACTGCGCGTACCATCAACAGACTGGCCATGCCACTGATAATTGTTTCCGCCTTCGGCATGAAGTACAGGATTTGATTGATAACAAGGTTATCCTCCCGCCTACCTCAGCCAAATCAGTCACTACAGAGTTCTTGGATTGTGAGGACACGGATACCGAGAACACCGATACTGCGAGTATGTAATTGGGATTCAACTGCCTGCGGGCAATATCTGGTACATTTTTGGATACGGCGTTTGGCGCGCATTTTTGAGCACCTGCCGATGCTAGTTTTGTAAAACCTGACTTGGGTGTCGAGTCAGTCTTTTGATTTGTCTTGAGTCTTTCTCATTGTTTTGAGTCAGTCCTTTTGTTTAAGGGTCTGTCTAATTGTAATGAGTCAGTTCCTCTTTTGTATAAGGATACTAGGTGACTTCGGGGTTGTTGTCTCGAGCATTATTTTTGTTTTGTAATTACTTCTTCTTTTTTTTTTTTTTTTTTTGCTTTCTTTTTGGGTCTGCCTCTGCCATGGAGCCAGTTTACATCTGGGGAACCTGAATGAAACAGCCGCGGCTATCGTGTTCCCGTACTATTTATGTTGGGCTAGTTGTGCCAGAGAATTCGAACAGGGTGACAGCACATTCCGTCTGCTCTTTTGTGCCTTAAAAATCATTGTTTTGACCTAAGTTTTTCAAAACCTTTTTGAACACTGCGGTGATAAAAACAAAGAGGGAGGAATCTCTCGGGTCTTCGCAAAAATTTTGACCATTTTGAGAGAAAGAGAGGCATGCTAAGCCCTTAATGAGTGAAATCATGCTTGTCAGCGTGAGTACTGAGAAGGACCCTAGCTTTGATCCAGATTGGTTTCACACTGTCTTCGGCACGAGCGATTCGTCGCCTTCTTGAAAACTTTCAAAAACAAAGCATTTTGTGCAATCTTGCGAAGACCTGTGTGGAATCGCTCTTGAGATTGTGCAGCCCGGGATCGCTCTTGGTCTCAAGTTTCAATTCATCCGTCACAAACTAGATCCGTTCAAAGTGATCAGTACCATGAAACGCCTGTGTGGCTCATTTTGGGGCAACCCTCGAGCAAGAGGCATCAAAATTAGATCGAGGAAATCAGATACCACCAAGCAAAGCTCGAGAAGTAACTGTGATGGACCTTTCTGCAAATCGGCACGATGGCCACTTATCTCAAAACCATTTGGCATGGGCTTGCTACACTTTTTACCCTTTGAGAGGCTCGCTGGGCTGAAAACCCGGAAGGGCGGCCCAGGCAAAAGTTAGAGCAAAGAAAAAAAAAGAAAAATACAAAAGAGAAAAGAAAATGCAAAAAATAATAAATAAAAGATGAAAATGCAAAAGAA
The DNA here is from genome assembly GCA_025200525.1 of Camellia lanceoleosa. Taxonomy (NCBI): domain Eukaryota; kingdom Viridiplantae; phylum Streptophyta; class Magnoliopsida; order Ericales; family Theaceae; genus Camellia; species Camellia lanceoleosa. The sequence continues at coordinate 190,141,170 of CM045762.1, read as the reverse complement.
GAGAAAAAAAAGAAAAGAATGAAAAGAATAGAAAATAAGAAAAAGAAAGAACAAAGCTCGCAAGGTCGAAAACCCGCATTGGGCACCTTGGCAAAAGTTAGAGCCTAAAAATGGTGAAGGTTAAAATACCCGAGTGTACCTTAACCGGAACTACGTAAGGCTTGATTCCCATGTTTGGGATACGTAGGCAACTTCATCTTGAAGTCCAGCCCCCAACGCTTCCATAGCGTCTCAGGCCATGTCATGGTTTTGGTCAGTTTTGCCTTCTCCGAATCCGATATCTTGATTGCAGCAACCCGGAGCCGCGTGATTAACTTCCTCTTGAAGCCAAACCACCAACACCTTCCAGGTGACTGTGTCCACATATTGATTCAAGCCGTCTTCGACTCCTCCGTGTCCGGGGATCCGACCGTCGTCAACAAAGACTGGCTTACAACATGCCGTGGCATCATCCAAACAAGGGGCAACTTTCCGTTGCCCTCCGTTGCCATAAATTGCCCTGAGTTACCGTTCAAACCAGGGGCAACTTTCCGTTGCCTTCCCTCCCTTTTAAACCAGGGGCAATTTTTCCATTACCTCCGATCCGAGTTTGCATATCTTGAGGGTAAGTTCTACGCTCGTTGAGCATTGATTGTCTACAAAAATGGTTTTTGAAAAGTTTTACTGAGGTTGACCTATTTTCTCGAAAACTGCTTCGCTTTCAAAATCGGACCATGTTTGGACCCAACAAAAGGAGAATTTTCAGTGCTCACAGCCTGACTCGCATGACTTTCAAATCAAAAATCGAATAAGTGTGTTAATCTAACTCTCATTTTGGCCAAAACTATTTTAGTAGAAAACCAAAACAAAAAATGGTCAAAATGACGAACTAGGGGCACGATTGAGTCAGGTCCTTTGTCTCCCCCCCTTTTAACCTGATTGTCCGAGAGACACTTTATCTGCCAGAAGGAGTGGTTGCAAGCTAGCCACATCGGGCGTGAACCTGTTACTTCCTATTCATCTGTCATCCGCCCTGGGGAGGGATGCAAAATGAGAGATTGAAGAATAGAGAGGAGTAAGTTGAGAGAAAAGTGAGAGAAGGGTTTTTGTGAGAAAAACCGACCTTGAGGGCCGAGTGATGTGAGAGTCACAAATCAGAGGGGGTGGGAAACTTGCCCGGAAGAATTGGCTCCTCAAGATCTTTTGTTTTCAAACACGTCTGTGTGTCGTGTCTTTTGATTTGTCAGTCTCATTTTTGGCCTTGAAGTCTTTTCCGAGTATGTCTCGTTGTGTTACGTCGTGTGCCTTTTTGTTTCTCTGTTCGAGTCTGCCTCGCCGTGTTCTGTGATTAGGCTCGATACCCTGGTTGAAAACCCATCCTCTTTCAAAAAGTAATCGCTTGTGCTCAGAATGCTATGCCATTCTCTAACGTCCACGCAAAGTAGGGGAAGGAAAGGGAAAATTTGGGACATTTGAGTGTATTTCAACTGCAACTGTGTCAGCTTCGTGATCCGTCTTGTCAGATTGGGGGTATTTGTTCAGAGTTTGCTGTGTGCAGAATGAACCAAATACTGAGTTATGGGCTGAATGCAGATCAATCCCCAGCAGATTAGTCCTCAGCAGAGTATGGGCTGTGTGTTCGGATTGAGCAATGGTTTGTATGAGCTATTTTGCGGTTTAGTTGATTGGTTATTTGATTATCACAGTGTAAATGTTCAATCGTCAGATAACAGATCAATGTCATTTACATTTGAGGTGTAGAATGATGCAGTGCAGTGCAAAGTATGAAATACGCAAAGATAGACAAATGTAACATTCTTTTTCAAGCAAAAGTTCGTTTCATATCATCTTTTTCGAATACATAGTTTGAGGAAAGCAAAAATCTGCCTGCGGCAGTACATAGTACTCTATCTATCGAAAAGAGAAAAGTACAAGAAAAGAAATAAAGAAAAGAAGCAGCAAAAATCATCATCATTAGCAGTAGGCCCCATGCCTAAGGGTCAGTCCTCGCCCTCTTCCGGGGCAAAAGCACAAAAGCATCGTCGGAGCCGTCACTGTCAGAGCCCGAGCCCGAGCTATCCCTGGCCTCCTCCGCAAAGGACTCAGTCCCCGCCTCCGACTCACCGTCTCCTGGAACTGGAGCTCGAGAGCTGCTCCCCACATGACCACGTCCCCCTCTGGTACGAGGGAATATCCTGCCATCCCGAGTAGAGACGGGAGGCCCAGCTGGAACAGCGCCGCCCACTGGAGGGATCGGGAAAGGAGGCTGAAAATACAAGGAACAAACATATCAGAAAACTGTGAGCAGTTTATCAGTATAGAATGATTATGTGCAGTACGAGTGTGTGAATGTGAGTGGCGGTTTATCGATGCAAGATGCGGTGTACAAGTGTGTGAATGCCGTGGCGGTTTATCGCTGCAAGATGCAAAGTATGAATACAAAGTATGAAAGCCGTGGCGATTCATCGATTCTTGTGCAAGATAGCGACAGCGAAACAAAGTATGATTCGAGGCGTGGTTAGTAGAACATACCGGCAGTCAGACGGCCAAAGCGTCGAGAGTCCGCTGCGCAAAGATCCCCATCGTGGAGGCATTGACTCCACTGGTCGACGGTATACTCGGAGGAAGCTCGCAAAAGTATTAAATACATCAAGATTCTGGGATATCTGAATGAACTAAAATGAAATAACAATGCAACCGAAATAAAGTAATACATACCGAGGCAATCGAATGCCGCCAACTCGTGACCAGTAGAAGGAGGAGCAAAGGATCTGTAGGTCTCCCCACTCGCCCTATAAGTCAAGATAGTAGGTAGAGCGGCGCCCGTCCCTCGCCCCTCTGCACCCTCCGCCATGAGCTCGAGCCTCTGTGATGGCCCCGCCTCGCCTGTCTCTGCCTCGGCCTGGCGCCAGTCTCACTGGATCACTCGGGGCCCCCGCCAGAGGTCGCATCAAGAAGGTCCGGACGTGCTCGAGTAGTCGCCTCGCCTCAGAGGGCATCTACATCTACGGCCGACCAAGGGTGTAGTCCTCCATCCGCCGCACTGAAAACCTCTCGGTGTCCCTCATGTGCTTGGGAGGATGGATCGGAACTATCTAGTCCGGCAATCCTGTGGTCTGACGCAGAAGCGCCACCAGTACCAGTTCGACACACCGGGCCTCCAGAGAATCCCAGAGCCTTGAGGTCTCGATGGCGCCGGCGTACCGATCTCGTATCACCGCTGGGAGTGGAGCCCACGGCTGCCAGGTGACCTGAAATGAAATACAGTTGATTACCTACTGATATAGAAAAGTACGCATGAAAGCGAAGCTTAAAACGGACTGTAAGTAAAACATACCTCAGTGGGGGTGATGGTGTCGAAGAAACGACGGAAGAAACTAAAAGTGTCCCGGGGCCTCCGGACGACGCCCGTCAGAAGGGCGAGAAAAGGGGACGACTGGGGTCTCGCCTCTCGACTGGCTCTAGTCTGGGGAAGTAGGCGTACACCCACAGCTGCAAAACAGACGTCAGTATGATTATCAGAAAAGCAGAATACAGAATAAAACAGAAACAGCAGAGCCGTGTGTTGTGCAGTGTATTGAGTATGTGTGTGCCATGTGTACAGTATACAGCCAGTATAAAGTGGAAATATGTGTGTGCAGAGTGAACAGTGTACAGTAATTGTAAAGCAGACAACAATGTGGGTGCAGTGTACAGAATACAGAAAGTACAGAACAGAAATGTAAAGCAGAGGAGAAGACATACCTCCCAGGCTCGCCAGTAGCCTCCTAGCAGCTGTCCGCTACCACGAGAGACTGAGCTCATATAACCGTAAAGGGTGGCCAGAGCCGCGCCCCCCCAGTCATACTGCACAATCCTCTCGACATCCACCAAGGCGCTGAGCAGGCAGAGGGGCACTGTGTTCGCCCGGTCGGCAAACAGGGTGGTCCCCAGCAAAAACATGAGAAAGCCGCGTGCATACCTCTCAGCGGCCTCCTGGGTCATCGGAGCTGCGTCCACCAGCATGGTCCGCACTCGAAACTGCACCTCGAACCAGGAGTAGCGGACGAACCCTGGACGAACAAGTGGCGGCGCCTCGCCGAGCAAATGAACCTGAGCGGCGATCCACTCGTCCATGTCTGTGTCGAAGGGGATCGGATCACCCCCCACTCCGATGCCAGTGAGCATCGAGAAGTCGTAAGGGGTCATCGTCATGTCCCCGGTCGCTGATAGATGAAAAGAATCGGTGGTGTCCCACCACCTCTCTGCCAGGGCGGCAAGAAGAGGTCTGCAAGCAGAGAGCCTGGAGAGTCCCCTGCAGAAGGTACCGAAGCCGGCCCGATCCACAATGCGGCTAACGGCATCAGGCAGCTCGGCGTACCAATCGCGAGCGGTAACGTTCCCATACCCGCGGAGAGTATGGGAGTCTCCCTGTAGTCAAGAAATTGCAAAGCCATGTGAAGATATGCAGTTGGTACAAATCTGTGAACTACAAGCGCGTGATGCGTCAGTGTATTTTAGATGCTCTAATGTAAACTTGGTGCATGTGTGCACGTTTTTCAGATTCAAACAAAAACCGGGTGCCGGTGTGTTTTCAGTAAACTACAATGTGCGATGCATCAGTGTACTTTTGAGTGGTGCAGTGTAAATATGGTACACGTATGTACGTGTCTCAGATGCAAGTAAATGTCGGGTTTCAGCATACCAGTGGGTGGGCTACGGCCTGTGATATGTCAGTGCTCCTATGAGGATCAGTGTAAACAACGTGTGATGTGTCCGCGTGTTAGTGCAGTTTTGTGCAAATCTAGCATGCGTGCGAGTTTTCAGATTCAAATAAGCGCCGGGTGTCGGCGAATTGGTAGTGCAATGTGTGCCGTGTGTTTGAGTGCTTGAGGCCAGTGTAGTGTGTGTGCATATGCGTCGGCCCCAAACAGATGTCAGCAGTGAGTTTGTCTACAATCAACTACAGTTCAGTACATCGGAACTAAGCAGTTAAGGGGTTCAGTTAGCTACGGCAATTGACAGGAAATCCTACATTGCAGAAAATAAAAGACGAGAATGTTACCTCGGCGGCGCCAGAAGACAAGCGGGAGGCCGGCTCGCGCAGCAGAAGCTCTGGGTCCAAAACTCTGTCGAAGCCGCGGAAGTGGCGGAGTCCATCGGGTGGTAGCACGTGGATGGCCGGGCGATAGGTCGCCGGATCGAATGGGCGCTCGCTCAACGGGAGGAGCTCGACCCCGGGGTCCATCTCATGGTCCGGGGGAGTCCCGACATGTGGAACATCATCGGCCATGGTAGTGGTAGCGAGAAAATGACCGGAAAATGAAAAATGGGCCGGAATACGAAAAGTCAACCGAGAAGGTCAACCCCGAGAGGGTCGGAAATGGCCGGAAGGGTCGGAATGTGAAAAGGCACGAGGATGAAGAAAAAATCAAGGGGAATAAGTCCCGAGAAGGCGAAAATAGCAAAGGAGACCCCGAAACGAAATTTCGATCGGGTGGAAATGTCCGAAACGCGACGAATATCGCGAATCCGACGAGAAAACAAGCGTGAAACGCGCGGGAATCGATGAAAAAGTGAGAGAAAACACTTTGGAGAGGGAGAGCAAAGATTTTCGGCGGAGGCAAAGTGAGGAAAATAGGGTTTCAAACCCTATTTTAAAAGACCCAAGTCGAAATGGCGAAACTGCCCCCGATCAGGCATTTTCTGCCGGTCGGCACTATTTTGTGCCGGTCGGCACTATTTTGTGCCGATAGATGAGTTCATGCAGCCGGTGGTAGCCGGTGACCACCCCACCCAGCCGGTGGTGTTCCCAAGGCCCTTTTTAGGCAAATTGAGGATTTTTGGGTCTTTATAGCTCAAGAAAGTGCAAGAAAATGCATCCCCGATGCTCAACCGGCCTCCGTTTTGACTTCAGACCGTCTCTACTGTGCGTGACGCTCAAACTCAAGCAAAGATTGTATCCTTTTGTATCCTTTTGTCGTTTACAGAGATTCAAAAGTTGCCCCGTGTGCGTCACGCGCATCCATCACATTGTCCGGCGCATCGCATCGCGCCACCTTGCACGTCCCTTGCAACTTGCACCATTTTGCATTGTCGTGTGGCATGCGTGTCATACTCCTTCATCTTGCATCTCATAATGATTCACGTAGGGTGTACTACCTCACGCGCTTCATTTTGCATCTCATTTTGAGTCACGTGAGGTGTACTACCTCACGTGCTTCATTTCGCATTTCATCTTGATTCACGTGGGGTGTACTACCTCACGCGCTTCATTTTGCATCTCATTTTGAGTCACGTGGGGTGTACTACCTCACGTGTTTCATTTTGCATTTCACCTTGAGTCACGTGAGGTGTACTACCTCACGTACTTTGTTTTGCATTCCATTCTCCATCCAATGAGGTACGCGTGCCTCATGTGCATTTCATTTTGCCAACGGGTCCGGCGGGACCGAAAACACGCACGGTCCGGCGGGACCAAAAACACGCGCGGTCCAGGAGACCTTAAATCCTTGGGAGGTGCAAGACCTTCGGTGCATTAAGGTGCACCTCGTTACATTCATTTCGCATATCATTGCATCTCGAGGCATGTACGCCTCGTTTTGCACTTCATTTTCCATCAAACGAGGTGCGTGTGCCTCATTTCGCATTTCATCGCATTTCGAGGTGCGCGTGTCTCGTCTTGCATTTCATTTTCCACCAATGAGGTATGCGCGCTTCATCATGGTTCATTTCATTCTCATTTGCATTATTCTGCACCCCTTGTGGCACGCGTGTCACATTCGCATGGTTGCCCCATACCGGTCCGGCGGGACCAAAAACACGTGTGGTCTAGGAGACCTGAAATCCTCGGGAGGCGCAAGACCTTCGGTGCATTAGAGTTGCCCCTCATTGCATTCGGCATGCATTTTATCGCTACCGCTTACGACACCCCCATTGCACTTCATTTTCCATCCTTTGAGGCGCCGTGATACCTCATTGCACTCCATTTTCCATCTTTTGAGACACGCCGTGTCATCTCGCCTCGTTGCATCCGCGCAAGATCTCGCTTGCCCGCCGTCCTGGCGAGACCTTAAACACGCACGGTCTAGGAGACCTTAAATCCTCTGAAGGTGCAATTCCTTCGGTGTTTGTCGTGCCCGAACGACTTCCGGTGGTCTGGTGAAGCCACCCGTCTGTGTTTGCGGTGAGTTCCTAGGAGACCAATGGGGACGGTGAAAACTAGAGTTTAAATGGCTTATGCTTAGAACGCAAAGGTTCGGAATTTCCGAGACTAAAGTATGGTTTAAATACCCAGGGGGTGTACCCTCAGCTTGAAATCTGTATGGAAGCCCCATAGGTTGAGGCGGTATGTTTACGCCTCAATTCTGGATACTGAATCAACCTAGTATATCACCCCGTTGGTAGAATAGGGAAAACTGCAATCGCAGCCATTGCATCAACATGCATCCCACGCATCACTTGTAAATATTGCGTTGTCATGCATCATGTGCATTTCAAAAAACCAAAAAAAAAACAGCATCTCATGCATCATCAATACTATTGCATATGTCATGCATTTTCAAAAACATTCAAAACAAAAACAAACCATGCATATGTCATGCATTCTATTGTAGTATAGTGCATATGTCATGCATTTTTTGTGAATATTCATTTCTATCGCATTGTAGTTGCATGCATTCACTGCATCATCTTCCATCTATGGCTTGCGCCTTTCCTTGTTGAGCTTGGTCCGGTATGTGCCCTTACTTTTCACGTGCATCGCGCCTATTCCTTGATGAACTTGGTTTGAGGTTGCGGCACCTTTTACGTATTAGGCGTGGCTTGTATGTGTGCATGCCTTTCCTAGGCAAAATACGGTTTGGCTCATGCCATATCCATTGTATCTATTTCCATTACATTGCAACGTAGTTATATTGTCCCCGCATTAGGATCATTCTTCTCACCCCAGTCGTTTCCTCACTTATGTCATTCCACCCAATACTTGTTCTTGTGTCCCTCATAGATCGACATCGTTCTATGGGAGACGGACTTGTCACCTCCATCAATCTATTTGACATTTGTGTGGTTTCAACCGCTTGTTTCAATCATGATTCAATAGTTTTAATTGCACTACATTTTCATTTGCATTATTCATACATAGTTTTGTATATATTGCATATCATTCATCATTCGCATTGCATATGTCATGAATATTGTACTGTTAAGTTTACTTTCTTCTGAGCACGATATTGTATGATTGTATCCTCCGCGTGGAGGCGTTTGAGAATTTCATAATTCTCTTACATCCTTTCGCATTGTAGTGTAGTTTGGCATATGCTAGCTTATAAGCTGTTGCATGTGTGCTTCATTATAGCTTTTGCATGATCATAAGTTATGCCCGGCTCTTGCATTTTTATCTTACTTGTTTTGCATGATTGTCTAAGTCTTGACCTTGTCAAAAATGGGTCGCCTCTCGGCTTTGACATTCCTCCCGTCATGTTATGACTTGACACCCCATTTTTGATGGAACACTCGGTGATTATCCATGTTTGTGTTCGTTGGTTTTGCACCAAACACTTGTGTTTTGAAGGCAGGGGGGGGAATGCTTTGTAAGGCATCCCTACACACCATTGTCATCGGCACTTTATTGTGCCGTCGGCACTCTTTGTGCGGTCGGCACTAAATTTTGTCAAAATGACATTTTCAATTGATTTATGAGATATTTTCATATGGTTTGGTTTCCTCCATACACGTATGGAGGGATAAGCTTGCTTAGTGGCTAAGCTTGTAAGCTTTTTTGCCTATAAGAGAAGGACCTCTTCTCTTGGCTCAAGGGTTACAAAAATCCAAGAGCTTTAGACATTGTTAGAGAGTTAGAGCTCTGGTTTTTTTTTAGGGTTAGAATAGATATACCTACTATCTCTCTCTTTCTCTTTGAAATCTAGGTGTTTTGTGCCTTACTATTGCACTAAAACACCTAGTGTTCCACCTTTCCGAGGTTCCAAAGGTTGGTTCTTGCTGTTTTTGGTTGATTTGAAGCTCAAAGAGGCCATCACTCCATCTTTGTTGAAGAGGTCTACAAGGGTGAGATACTAACCCTTTTTTCCCCCATTTTTGCACCTTCTTTTTACCTAGCTTAGGACTGTTTTTGTGCCTAGTATATAACACAAAAAAGTTCTGATTTTGAACCCTCTTTATTGTATATTAAGAGTGTTTTGTGGTTTTTTGGAGAGATCCGAGATTTTGGTGGGTCATCTCTTCTCACCCATAATCTTGAGGATTTTTGAAGTCTCAGAAGGAGAGGGCCCCCCTTCCTTGATGTCCTGAAAAGGACAAATATTGCTTATGCTTGAGTGTGTGTTGAGCATGTTTGAGTTGTTTTACATGCTTATATTGCCATGATATAACATGCCTCTAAGTTGGTTTTGGACCCCTATACATGCTTAGTCTAGTTGCCTTGTAATGCCTCTTATTGTCTTAACATGACTAGGTTTGTGAGCCCTATTTCTAGCATGTTTTAGACTTGAGTTTGTGAAGCTTGTATGCTTATTTTGACATGCTTTAGCTCATCATGACTTGTATCTTATAGCTCCTTTGCATTTGGCTTGTTGGCCTTAAGAGCATGAGAGTGTAGTATGCCATGCTAGCTTTATCTTTGATGGTTGGAACCATCTAGCATGCCACTTCATACATGCTTATTTGATTGCCTTAGTGGCCTTGTTAATGCTTTAAGAGTATGTCTTGCTCCTTGTTTTGGCTTCAATGCATGCCTTTGATTTAATGACTCTTAGATGCTATCTAAGTAGCTCTTGGCCTTGCTTTAACATGCTAAGAATGGACTCCATTTTGTGTCGGTTCTAAATCTGAACCAAAAGTCCCCAAAAAAATCTCGAGAGAAAAAAAATTTTTGAAAAGTAGTGCCAAACATGGATCATGGCGCTGATGTCGCCACCTAAATATTTTATTTTTGGGAAATTTATCACCAAAGTGGTCTTGGCTCGAGCTTGAAGGTCATTTATGAGCACCCTTTTTACTCGAAGATCGGCCTCTACTAACCATGATATCCGCTTTTGAAAACTTTATGCGTTCTTATTCCGTTATTAACCTAGAATTACTATGTGATACACAAAAGTATAGACTAGATCGCCTAACTTGGAAATAAACATTGCATATCCGTTTGTCTCGGAAACGTGTTATTTTTTTTTTTTGCTACCGCAGGCTAAAAAATCATTTTCAACGAAAGTTATTCCGCAATCCAACCTCCACCCACGGGCATTCAAGCGTTTATCATGTAAGCACTTAGCCGCACATGGCAATATCTATCATATGCATTCATGCTAAAGCCATAAAACTTACATTTAGCAAACATGCATGACCTAGTTCATGTTAAGTGGCTAATGCAACACAAGCATAAATGCAAGCTAGAGTAGGCTCGCAACCCTAAACATGGCATATGAAATGCTTCAAGTAGCATGTATTCAATTTGGAATTGAAAGTTACGATGCAATTTGTATGATGTGCATGTAAATAAATGCATGAATGCACTCATGCATTGCATAAAGTATGCTGATTTAGACGTGCCTAATCTACCATAATAAATAAAAGGGTTAGAAAGAAATGGGGTTGGAAGACATACACCCACTCACGCTTATTACATTTTTGCCCTCACACGAGGGACCAAATAATAATATCTGAGACGAATAAATAATTAAGCGAACTAGCTAATTAAATATTACAAATCAACTAAATTAATTAAATTAAATAATTAATCTAATTAAGCATTAAATGCCTCGGGATGATACCATGCAAGTATGCCTCTGTTTATCTTGCCATACAAATTTGCACAAGTGAACACCATCAAATGACCACCGCCGCAAATTACTGACAAGCGATTGTATGGCAATGTAATTCAAAGCATGTATGCACCAAACACATCCCACATCATGTTGATGACTTAATGGGGCATGTGCCTCGATCCTCGGACCACCAATCGCGCATTTCTATGCGTGATGGCCCAAAGGACCGAGAATGCAACTTCAATGTCAAATGCATGCAATGCAAACAAACAAATAAAGGTGCCAAACCTCCATCATACTTCACTTCAAGAGGCTCAACATGCATGCCAATGCAACAAGGCCCTAAGCATATTATCTACTATGCCATATGGATAATGCGAGGCACTTATGTAAGCATACAAGTAAGCGTACATGGCAAGTATGCAAACCAAGTAATGAGATGGACTTACACATGAATTGGGCAGCTCTAACAAGGCTCAAAACAGTGGCCAAAGTGCCTAGGAAATGAGACTAAACACACGCACACACATGTACATGTTAAGGCTTAAGACTTAGGCATACAAAGTCAACTCCCATGCACACTTAAGAGACACAAACATGGGCTAGTAGCATGCATTAAAAACTCTGAAATTTATGTCAAGCATGATGCCAAATCATGCAATGAAGCATGCCAAATAAAGTATGCAAATGGCCTAAGCTCAAAGCAAGTCAATAGGGCATTAAACTACACTTAGCACAAACACACATGGCATGCAATAATCGACCTAAAACAGGTTCTTAGCGTGTTAAAGCAAGGCCAACGAGCTACTTAGATAGCATCTAAGAGTCATTAAATCAAGACATGCATTGAAGCCAAAACAAGGGGCGTACAAGACATACTCTTAAAGCATTAACAAGGCCACTAAGGAAATCAAATAAGCATGTATGAAGGACTGAAATGGCATGCTAGATGGTTCCAACCATCAAAGATAAAGCAAGCATGGCATACTACACTCTCATACTCTTAAGGCCAACAAGCCAAATACAAAGAGACTACCAAATACATGCTAAGATCAGCCAAAATAGCTATGGACAGAGCTAAATCATGGCCAAATAAGCTTACAAGCTTCACAAATCTAAGCCTAAAACATGCTAGAAACTAGGGCATACAACCTAGACATGTTAAGGCATAAAAGGGCATTACAAGGCAACTATACTAAACATGTATAGGAGACCAAAACCAACTTAGAGACATGTTATATCATGGCAATATAAGCATGGAAAACAACTCAAACATGCTCAACACACACTCAAACATGAAGCTCCTTAAGGAAGCAAAATTTGTCCTTTTCAAGGGCATCAAGGAGAGGGGGTGGCCCTCTCCTTCTTGAGACTTCAAGGCATGCTCTTCACCACTGAAATCCCTCAAGATTTCAGTGGTGAAGAGATCCTATCACCAAAATCTCGGATCTCTCCAAAATAGCACAAAATGGGACCTTTTTCAAGGTCTAAAGGGGGTCAAAGTTCCTCAAACCACAAAACACTCTTAATATACAATAAAGAGGGTCAAAAATTAGAACTTTTATGTGCCAAACACTAACCTCAAAAATAGTTCTAAATTAGGTAGAAATGAGTTGCAAAAATGGGGAAAAAAAGTACAAGTTTCTCACCCTTGATGACTACCTTCACAAGAGTTGTTGGTGTTGCCTCCTTGAGCTCAAATCCAGTCAAGAATCACCAAAAACCAACCTCTAGAACCTCTGTCCCAAGAGAAAGGTGGAACACTAGGTGCTAGTGTGCAAAAGTAAGGCACAAAACACCTAGTTTAACAAGAGAATGATAGATATAGGGTAGATATATATTTTCTAACCTAAACCAGAGCTTCCTCTCTCTAAAAATGCCTGAACTCTCTCAAGAAGTCCCAACCCTTGAGCAAAGGGAAGAGCTTTCCCTCTTATAGAACTTGTAAGACTTACAAGCTAAGCAAACAAGGGCTCATCCCTCCATACACGTGTATGGAGGGGAAGCAAATGCTCAAAAGAAATATCTCGTAGCAAGTGCAAATTGGTCCACAATATAGTGGTGGCCTCTAGCCCCAGGTGTGTGTGGGGATGCCTCATAAAGCATTCCCGCCCTTCAAAAGCAAATCACAAGTGTCCAGTGCAAACCAAACACGAACTCCGGGAACTCCAAACGAACACGAACATGGATAATCACCGGGTGTTCCAACGGTGACGTCCAAGTCTTGAGGACGGTCAAAAATGGGGTGTCTACACCTGTTTTAGGTCGATTATTGCATGCCATGTGTGTTCGTGCTAAGTGTGGTTTAAGCCTTCATGGCTTGTTTCAAGACTTGGGCCATTTGTTGTATATTTGACTTGCTTCATTACATGTTTTGGCATCATGTTTAACATGGATTTCAGAGCTTTTCATGCATGCTATTAGCCCATGTTTGTGTCTCTTAAGTGTGCATGAGAGTTGCTTTTGTATGCCTTGGGTTTGGACTTTAACATGTGCATGTGTGTGCGTGTGTTTAGTCTTATTTCCTAGGCACTTTTTGAGCCTTGTTAGAGCTGCCCAATTCATGTGTAAGTCCATCTCATTACTTAGTTTGCATACTTGCCATGTATGCTTATATAAGTGCCTCGCATTATCCGTATGGCATAGTAGATAACATGCTTAGGGCCTTGTTGCATTGGCATGCATGTTGAGCCTCTTGAAGTGAAGTATGATGGAGGTTTGGCACCTTTATTTGCTTGTTTGCATCGCATGCATTTGACATTGAAGTTGCATTTTTGGTCCTTTGGACCATCACGCATAGAAATGCGATAGGTGGTCCGAGGATCGAGGCACACGCCCCATTGAACCATCAACATGATGTGGGATGTGTTTGTTGCATACATGCTTTGAATTGCCATGCCATACACTACTTGTCCTCGTCACACAAAAAAAATTTCTCAGAGTAATATTTTGGTTTTTCAAAGGCAAGAATGATAGCATAATTTGTGGCGATGGTAATTTTCCTTGGCAGTGGGCATTTTCCTTTAGATGGTGTCCCACCCTCACTCGGAGAAGCAATCACAGGACTTTGGCAATTTTGCATTTGATGCTTAATTAGATTAATTATTTAATTTAATTAATTTAGTTGGTTTGTAATATTTAATTAGCTAGTTTAGTTAATTATTTATTATATTATTATTTTGGTCCCTCCGCGCGAGGGCAAAAATGTAATAAGTGTCTTGTGGGTGTATGTCTTCCAATCCCCATTTCTTTCTAACCCTTTTATTTACCCTTATGGTAGATTATATCTTAGCATACCTTATGCAATGCGCATTCATGCATTTTCTTTACATGCACATTGTATTTTCAAATTCCAAATTGAATTATTTGATCATGTTTAGGGTTAGTTGCATTAGCCACTTAACATGAACTAGGTCACGCATGTTTGCTAATTAGTTCCTATGTAAGTATTTTACGTTTTAGCATATGAATGTTTACCATGACGGTATGCTTACCATGCGGCTAAGTGCTTACATGATAAACCTGCTTGAATGCTGTGGATGGTGGTTGGATTGCTGAGTTGGAACAACTCGTTGAAATCAATTTTAGCCTACTTGCGGTAGCAAAAGAAAACAACGTTTTTAAGATAAAAGCGGATATGCAATGTTTATTTCCAAATTAGGCAATCTAGTCTATACTTTTGTGTTGTCATCACATAGTAATTCTAGGCTAATAATTGGAATAAAAGTTTTCAAAAGCGGATATCACAGACCACTTTGGTGATGAATTTCCCAATAAAAAATATTTAGGTGGCTCCATGTTTGGCACTTCTTTTCAAAAATCGATTTTTTTCTCAAAGCGAGTTGATCACTAACCCGATGCCGGTGAGCACCAGTCAGTCAAGGTCATCATCGTCGTCATCCGTGATAGGTGGAATGAATCGGTGGTGTCCCACCCCTCTCTCGCCCGCAGAAGAAGAAGAGGTCAAGAGCGAGAGCCCGAGAGCCCTACAGAAAGGTGCCCCCGTCTCCGCTACAATCACGCTACGGCGCGTCGCGGTACCAACATGCAGCAGAACGCTCCATACCCATGAGATACCATGTGAGAGTAGAGTAGTCAAGAAATTGCAAAGCCATATAAAGATATAATATGCAATGCATCAAATGTCGAGGTTTGATGTCTGCGCGGTGGACTACTGACTTTCATGATGTGTCGTTGATGCTTGTGAGGGGACATGCAACATGGTATGTGTGCACATTTTGGTTATAACGGTGGATTACAATGTATGATGTTACAGTGTGTCTATGTGATCCAGTATAAATCTAGCACGTGTGCAGGTTTTCAGATTCAAACAAATACCGGGTATTGGTGAGTTTGCAGTGAAATGCGGTTGTGCCGCGTGTTTGAGGTGATTCAGACTAGTGCAGTGTGTGTGCATGTGCGTCAATCCTAAACAGGTGTCAGTTACGAATTTGTCTACAATCAACTACAGTACAGTACATCAGAACTAAGCAGTTAATGGTTTCAGTTAGCTACGGCAGTTGACAGGAAATCCTACGTTGCAGAAAATAAAAGACGAGAATGTTACCTCGGCGGCGCCAGAAGACAAGTGGGAGGCCGGCTCGCGCAGCAAAAGCTCCGGGTCCAAAGCCCTGTCGAAGCCGCGGAAATGGCGAAGTCCATCGGGTGGTAGCACGTGGATGGCCGGGCGATAGGTCGCCGGATCGAATGGGCGCTCGCTCAACGGGAGGAGCTCGACCCCGGGGTCCATCTCATGGTCCGGAGGAGTCCCGACATGTGGAACATCGTCTGCCATGGGTAGTGGTGGTGAAAAATGACCGGAAGATGAAAACCGGGGCGGAATGTGAAGAGTCAACTGGAAAAGTCAACCCCGAACGGACCAAAGATGGCCGGAAAGGCCGGGAGACGAAAATACACGGGAATGTAGAGAATATCAAGGGGAACAAGTCCCGAAAAGGCGGAAACGGCGAAAAGTACACCGAAACGAAGTTTTGTTCGGTCGAAAATGTCCGAAACGCGAAGAATATCGCGAATCCGACGAGAAAACGGGTGTAAAACGCGAAGAAATCGGCGAAAAATCAAAGGAAAAACACTCTAGAGAGAGAGGAGGAGTTTTCGGCGGAAGAAAAGTGAGGAAAATAGGGTTTAAAACCCTATTTTATAAAGCCCGGAGCAAATTGTCAAAACTGCCCCCGATCAGGCATTTTGTGCCGGTCGGCACTTTTTTGTGCCGATGGATTAGTTTAGGCAGCCGGTGGCAGCCGGTGACCACCCCACCCAGCCGGTGGTGCTCCCAAGGATATTTTTAGGCAAGATGAGGGGTCTTGGGTCTCCATGGATCAATAAAGTACAAGAAAATGCATCCCCGATGCTCAACCGGCCTCCGTTTTGACTTCGGACCGTCTCTACTGTGCGTGACGCTCAAATTCAAGCGAAGATTGTATCCTTTTTGTATCCTTTTGTCTTTTATAAAGATTCAAAAGTTACCCCGTGTGCGTTGCATCCATCCATCACTTTGTCTAGTGCGGCACGGCGCGTCATTTTGCACGTCCTCTGCGACTTGCATCTTTTTGTATTTTGTGCGGCACGCGTGTCACACTTGCATCATTTTGTACTTTGTGTTGCAAGCATGTCGCACTTAGTATTCATTTCTATTTGCGTGAGATGTGCCACCTCACGTGCGTCATTTTCATTTCTATGCACGCGAGGTGTGCCACCTCACGTGTCTCGATGTAGCGCGTCCCGTGGGCTTCACTCTACAGTTCGGACTCGATTTTTGTGTCGGTTCTAAATCTGAACCAAAGAGTCCAAATCCGGCAAATCGTTTGAGAAAACAGATTTTTTTTTTGAAAAGTAGTGCCAAACATGGATTTGCTGCGAGACATGAGTCGCCACCTAAATATTTTATTTTTGGGAAATTTAGAAACCCCGACTCGGTCAAGGCCACGCGGTCCGTCATCACCAAAGTGGTCTTGGCTCGGGAGCTTGGGTACGATCGGGGAAGGTCAGCTATGAGCACCCCCTTTCGCCCGGTCCGAAGACCGGCCTCTACTAACCGTGATATCCGTTTTTGAAAACTTTATGCGTTCTTATTCCAATTATTAACCTAGAATTACTATGTTATGCGCACAGCAAACAAGTATAGACCAAATCGCCTAAATTGGAATAAAACTTTACATGTTCGTTTGGAAAATGGTTTGCTACTCGTAAGTAGGCTAAAATGCGGGTTTTGCCGCCCTCGAGTGGTCTTTAAAAAGATGATTTTTGCCACTATCCAGTGGGCTTAAAACTCACAGTTTTAATGTATTATCCCAATTCAGGTAATTCGACCTCCATCCACAGGCATTCAAGCAGTTATATCACATAAGCACTTAGCCTCATGGTAGTCATGCTATTATGTCAACACTCACACACATGTGATATGCTAAAGCATAAAAGCTCACCTAGTACTCCGTGCCGAAACAGTAAACTAGTTAGCAAAACAATGCATGACCTAGTTCATGTTAAATGGCTAATGCAACACAGGCAAGAATGCAGTTAGACAGGCTCGGCTATCTTAAGCATGGGATATGTAATGCTATCACATAGCACATATTCAATTTTGGAATTTGAAAATTGCGATGCAGTTTGTATGATGTACCGAGCCCGGTGCATGTAAACAAATGCATGGATGCACGCATGCATTGCATAGGGTATGCTAATTTAAAATGCCCTAATCTACCACTGAAAGCGGGTAAATAAAAGGGTTAGGAAGAAGTGGGGGTTGGAAGACATACACCCACTCACACACACTTATTACAATTTGCGCCCTCGCTCGGAGGGACCGAATAAATAAATAATACAGACCGAAGAATAAATGAATGAATAAGTTATTACAAATTTCTAAGCATCTTAAATTAAAGCATCTAAGTGAAATGAAATGGGGCCTCGGCCTGCTTTGATGCGCTGAATGATGCATGCCCGATGCCCGCTTTTGCCGAAAAGCCCACACCTTGGCACTCATCGTCTCGCTTTGCTCTGCCTCTCCAAAAATTCTCAAAACTTCAGAATACCTTCCAAAAAGCCTGAAATGATCCACCGGCTGGGTAGTGTAGTCATCGGCTTTCTCCAGTGGCCACCGGCTGAACTTGGTAATTATCGGCACAAAATAGTGCCGTCCGGCACTATTTTCTGCCGGTCGGCAGAAAATCCCTGCACCAGACAGATGACAGCAGCAGCAACAGATAGCAATGCATAGGCATGGTTTTTGGGCAAATGTGAGCATGTCCAACATCTCCTATCATGTTTAGGGACTCAAGGGGGTGTGGCTCTTGGTTCTAGGGCTATCAATTGTGCATTTGATGCATGATAGCCTAAGGAACCAAGATTGCTCATTTTAATGTAAATATGCATGCAACACAACAAATGAATACTAAGTCCCTATCAAATGGAAATCAAGGGCCTTAGTGACCAAGGATTGAGGTGAGTTACACCACTTGAAATGTGAACTCCCCTCAACCCTAGGCTTGGCTTGACAACCCCAAACCAAGCTATGAGATGCAAGTATGCAAGCAAGGCTCAAATGCAATGTAACCTATCACGTTAAGCATGCAAAGAGCTAAAGTATGTAGGATATAAATGGCATGCAAGATGGGCCAATTAACATGGAACTAACAAGCATACATTCAAGGCTATATTGACCAAGCAAGCAACAATCATGAAATAAGCATGTAACAATGGACTCAAGCCATAGAGGGCAGCCCCCAAGCTCCCAAAAACAGTGGCAAAACAAGCCTCACGACATGATGAAAATGCCACACAAACATGCTATTCAATGGGCCCAAGTCTAGGACACCAAAGAGAGTAATTTGACATCATTCATACAACCACTCATGACATGCATTCAACAAACCAAAACAGATTTTAAGCATGTGGAATGACACCCAAATCCTCCTATGGTACCCCCAAAAATGCACCAAACATGGAAGCATGCACAATGTCTATTTTAAAGCATTCAAGAGCATATCTTTAAAACATGAACTAAGCCACATGTGCCAACATGCAAACATGACTAATGGACATGAAATGAGATCTAATATGATGCCAAATCACTAGATCAAAGCAAGTCAATCATGCTAGAACTCTATGGAAGCAAAGTTTACAAGCCTAAAATGCAAAACATGCACACCAAGCATACCAAGGGTGTCCAAAACAGTGGCTCACAGCCCTATTATATGGCAAATAGATGCTTATATCCCCATGAAACCAAGCTAAAACATGCGAGAATCAAGGCTCAAAGCATGACACTACTTATAGGCATGAAAGAGCATTCTAAAACCAACATGGAAAGCATGCAAGAGGCCATGAAATCAACTATAAACAGAGGTCACACATGACCTAAAATACACAATGAAGCTCTGAAATGAAAGCTAAGGAAAGCATGCATGCATGTTATGCTATGAGCCAAAACAAAGGCCAACCAAAGGACCAAAGGGAGAGGGGTGTCTCTCCCTTAGATGAGACTCGAAAATATCATCCTCACCACTGAAAACCCACTGGTTTTCAGTGGTGAGAATATCAAAGAACACCAAAACAAGAAAGCCTAAGAAAAAGGCACCAAAAGTGGCCAAACAAGGCTTAAAGTAATGAGGCTTAACTCAAACCATAAAATGACCTTAAAGAAGGTTCAAGAACAAGTAAAAACAAGACTCTTTTATGTTAAACGCAAACTCAAAAACTCAAAGCAAAGAGGGTAAAAAGTAGTTGCAAGAATGGGGAAACTAAAGTGAAAAGCTCACCCTTGAAGATCCAATGAAGAACAGATGGTCCAACCCTCCTCAAGTGATCAAAATCAGTCCAAAATCACTCAAAACAAACCTCCAAGTCTCCCAATCTCGGAGCTAGGTGTAATAGTGTGTGTAATGGTGCAAAAGTGAGGTAAAACACACTATTTGGGCCCAAGAACACACACACAAGAGGAGAGGGAGGGAGATATAGATATATATGTATATATGAGCTCTGGTTTTCTGTCTCAAAAGGTTCTAACCCTAATCAAAGAGGGAGAGCTTCTCTCTTATAGGCAAAAATGCTTAGCCATTAAGCAAACCAGTTCTCATCCCTCCATACTCGAGGGAGCAAAAACTTTACAGCTGCAATAAAAATATTTGATAAAGCAAGTGCACAGTACCCGGCCGGCAAAGAGTGCCATTTTTAAAAAAACAGTGCCGGTCGGCACAAAAGAGTGCCGGTCGGCACAATAAAGTGCCGATAGAAGTTTCAGCCAGCCGGTGGCCTCTGGTCCCAGCCGGTGGTGTGTAGGGATGCCTAACAAGGCATTGCCTTCCTTTTCATGGCAAAACACAAGTGTTTGGTGCAAAACCAAACACAACTGGTCGAGTTCGGAGGTCCTGAGGCAGGGCGCGCGCAGCCGAGAACTCCGGGAACTCCAAACGAACACACATATGGATGATCACCGAGTGTTCCAACGGTGACGTCCAAGTCTTGAGGACGGTCAAAAATGGGTTGTCTACAGTTGCCCCTCTTTGACAGAACTCGGAAGTCATAACAATGACGGGAGTGAATGTCAAAGCCCAGAGACGACCCATTTTTGACAAGGCCGAAGACTTAGACAATCATGCAAAACAAGTAAGATATGCGCCCGAAGGCAGGGGCAAAATGCAACTGAAAATGCAAGAAGCCGGACATAACTTATGATCATGCAAAGAAAGCTGTAATGGAGCACACATGCGACAGTTATAAGCTAACATGCACCAATCTACACTACAATGCAGAAAGGATGTAAGAGAATTATGGAATTCTCAAAACGTCTCACGCGGAGGATACAATACCTGTGCGGCTCGTCCGGTTGCACCGGCCTCAAATGAGCCGTACATACAATATCGTGCCTGCAAAGAAAGCAAACTTAACAGGTATGGTATTGTTAGCAACATGCAAGTTACCCGATTGGAGGTGTGTGGCAGATGCGACGTGTATAGGCAGTTGTAATTGAACACATGTGAGTAAAGCAGAGCACGCATACAATGCAATGTGTATAGAGAAAATTGAACACATATCAGTAAAGCATAGCACGCATACAATGCAATGTGTATAGAGGAAATTGAACACGTATCAGTAAAGCATAGCACGCATACAATGCAATGTGTATAGAGAAAATTGAACACATATCAAGAAGCATAGCACGATACAATGCAATGTGTATAGAGGAAATTGAACACATATCAGTAAAGCATAGCACGCATACAATGCAATGTGTATAGAGAAAATTGAACACATATCAATAAAGCATAGCACGGATACAATGCAATGTGTATAGAGGAAATTGAACACATATCAGTAAAGCATAGCACGCATACAATGCAATGTGTATAGAGGAAATTGAACACATATCAAGAAGCATAGCACGATACAATGCAATGTGTATAGAGAAAATTGAACACATATCAAGAAGGATAGCACGATACAATGCAATGTGTATAGAGGAAATTGAACACATATCAAGAAGCATAGCACGATACAATGCAATGTGTATAGAGGAAATTGAACACATATCAAGAAGCATAGCACGCATACAATGCAATGTGTATAGAGGAAATTGAACACATATCAGTAAAGCATAGCACGCATACAATGCAATGTGTATAGAGGAAATTGAACACATATCAGTAAAGCATAGCACGCATACAATGCAATGTGTATAGAGAAAATTGAACACATATCAGTAAAGCATAGCACGCATACAATGCAATGCGTATAGAGGAAATTTGAAATTGAACATGGTAAAACATGATGTTGAAATGCAACGTACTGCAACACAGTATAATTGAAACAATTTCTTTTAAAATTTGCGAGACGTAAAAGGATACGGGAAGGAACATCCTTCGCGCGTTCTGAGCATCGCTCACCAAAGTTGTAGCAAGAGGTCAACTCGAAGCTTCGCTTATATTCTGAAGGTGCCACTTCTTGGACTGCCTTAAGCGATGAAGATACTAAATCACATGGCTGACCCGAACAAGGGCGTAAAAGGTGCGATGGCCGAAAGGAGGAGGTTCCCAATGTCAAACTCAGCACCCTGCTACCCTGTTATTTTCTTGCTTTACTTTCCTTTTTACTAGGAGTTTAAGCACATTGCAATCGCTTTTAGTGTGTTTTATTTCTCAAAATCGTGTGTTTTTGCAAAACATATGATGGAGATGAAACAACTATTTGTTCAAAAGGTACTGCATTTGCGTGTTCTACGCATCGCATCGCAAGGTTTCACACCACAATGTGACTGAAACTGAAACTTATGTTTATGAAAACAAAGCATCGCATCGTAATAATCAGGTAGTAAACCAACTACAACTCGATAAGCAAATCAAAGACTCGACAGAATAGCCAAGTGCAAGCACAACTTGCTAGACACATCAAAGACTTAAAGTGAGTGACATACAACTCGATAAGCAAATATACAACAACTCGATAAACAAATACGCGCGACTCAACGGGAATCAATCACCGGAGAGTGCTGGGAGGGGTGGAATTCCCCAATATTCAGCATAGAAAGCTTAGAAAGCATAGAAGGAAGATCATCGGCTGGACACAAGGACCATCGGCCGGGGAGGATGGTCATCGGCACATAATCTGGTCGGTCGGCACAAAATTATGGTCGGTCGGCACTATTTACTGCCGGTCGGCTGTAGACTGTCTGCACCAGCAGAATGTTGACATGTGTCCTCCACTCAACCTTATCCTCTACAAAAGATCTTAGCTTCGTGGTCTTCTTCATTTCCAGACTGATTGACTCCAAATGGAGGAATTTCTTGCTCAAAATCTCGCAACTTGGATTAACAACTTGGACGGCCTGAAAAGTCGGGTTTCCTGCTTTCGATAAATGCACTATTCACTTTGCGCCGCACCCCGCTGCATTTTCCGTTCCTCCATGCCGCGGCAAGGTTCTGGAACCCGGTAACGCATGTCTTTAGCTTTAGCGGACAAGAAGTATGTCCCACTTTCGAAGATTTCCAAGCTCTAATGGAATCAAGCAATGAGGAAATCCTACCCCAATTTCGTTTTGGCCATGCTCAAGCCTTAGGACAAATGTGTGGGCTCTCAATACCCGATGCTCGTTCTCTGATTTGTGACGGGATTCTAGACATTCCGAGCTTGGTCTGTCGTTTTTCTGAGACTGGTGATCGTGGCGACCATCACTGGCAAGGCTTTCGGCACGCCTCTGCCTATGTATGCTATCTCATTTTCGTCTCTCGTTCCGGAGGATCCAAAGGTCCTGCTGATTGAAGTTGCCAAAGGCTTGAAGGAGGGCAAAGCCGCATTGCCATGGTCCCGGCCGAGACACCGCTGGCTTAGACGCCTTTTTATCGCTTCTGGAGACGACCGATTAGCAGGAGTCCACTATTACCGCAGTAATGTTTCCCACCCTATCTCACTTTTTATGTTTGCTCACATCACTGGCTCTCGTGCTCGGTTTTTCTCACAAAACCCCTTTCTTACTTTTTTCTCTCATCGCATTTCTCTATTCTTTATTCTCTCATCAATTTTTTTTTTTTATCCCTCCCAGGTGTGGTTAATGGATAAACTGAAGGTTGTGGACTCTTGCCCAGCATATTCAGCGCGCGGCTATTTCTTCAGGCAACGCCTAGTTGACGCTCTTGATGGGAGTTGGTGGTTTGAGGGGGTGTGCGCTTTGTCTGCAGACGATTGCTTGGCGGTGCCCATGGCTCAATCTCCCAATGCTGAGTTATACTATGACCCGTCAGGCGGGGGTCCAATTGATTGGCTTGGCTTACCGTGTTTTCTACTTCCCATTCCAGATCTCGCGCCGCTTTGGTCAAGATCGACTTGCTCACGGAAGGATAGAGTACCCTTGCATTCCTAATCCGAGGCTCACAATGTCTAGATGCCACAAAGATGGAGGACGAGAGAACTCCTGGCCCCCGCTCCCACTTTCAGTTGTACTTTGTCTGATGAGTGCTTGGATTGGCTTAATGAAGAAGCACAGGAGGGACCCACTTTGGCATCAGAGGCTTCGACCAGCTCTAGGAGGGGATGCAGGGACATTTGACTTGACCATGCCCCGGATTTATTGCTTTATTAGTACTTTTCAAGTTTTCTTTATGAATGTAATAAAAAGCAACTTCAATTGTATGCAAGAGCAAGAGAACTCTATTTGAAATCAATGAAATTGAAGGTTGTGGTACTGAAAATTTTCCGTTTTGGTCCAGAAATGGTCTTAGTTGTAAAAAGATTTATCTAAACGAAGTCATCTTTTATCAAAACTTTTCAAAACCATTTTCGATATGGATCAGAACTGGACACGCCTGAAATTTGTCACTGAGATGCACAACCCCAGATTCCTGCAATTGGAAAATTGCCCCTAGTTTGAATAGTACTGCAGACCAAGCATGGCAACGGAAAGTTGCCCCTAGTCTGAATAGCACTGCACCGGAGATTGCGATGAATGCTGATGGACAAAGATGACCAAGGTGATCAAATAGACCAAGCTGATCGGGGAAAATGTTTATGGTCGACTTCAGATGAAGTCGCCACGATCCCAAGGATGGGAATCAAGCCCACGTAGTTCAGCTTGGGTTCACTCGAGTATTTTCACTCTCCTTTGCGCCTAACTTTTGCCAAGGCCGCCTTTATGGTTTTCAACCTTATGAGCTCGGTTTTATATTTTCTAATTTTTCGTGCTCTGAATTTTGCCTAGGTCGCCCTTCCGGGTTTTCGGCCTAGCGAGCCTCTCAGGGGTGATATTTCTTCAGCTTGTCCATGTTGATCGGTTGGGAGAACTCTAGGCCATCTAGGTCCATCAGAACCACAGCTCCACCTGTCCATACAGACTTGATGATATAGGGACCCGTCCAATTAGGTCTGAACTTGCCCCTTGGGTCGTGGATGGGAGCTCGGTTGTCCTTGAGCACCAAATCTCCTTCCTTCAAATTCCTGGACTTAACCTTCTTGTTGAAAGCCCGGGCGATTCTACGCTGATAACCTTGGACATGGTACAATGCTTTCAGCCTTCTTTCATCAAAGAGCATAAGTTCCTCGAACCTACTCACGCTAATCAAATTTATCTCGACACTCACCAACACTGCAATGATGGAACCTCAATCTCAATCGGTAGAACGGCTTCCATCCCATAGACCAAATAATAAGGAGTTGCTCCAGCTTGAAGTTCTAATTGAAGTCCCAGAGCCCCACAGAGCGAATGGCAACTTGTCCGCCAAATCCGATAGGTTTCTACCATCTTCTGCAAGATGTGTTTGATGTTCTTGTTGGCGGCCTCAATCGCCTCCGTTGGTCTGCGGCCGATATGTGGATGACTTATGAAAAGCCACATTATACTTCTCCAGCAAATCAATCACCTCTTTCTTGAAATGAGAACCGTTGTCTGAAATGATCTCGTTCGGGACTCCATAACGGCAGATAATGTTGTTTCTGATAAACTTTGCGACATGCGAAGCCTTCAACACTGCATAGGACTGGGCCTCGACCCATTTTGTAAAGTAATCTATTGCTACTAAGATATACTCATGCCCATTCGACCCCTTTGGGGTAACAGCTCCAATCACATCGATCCCCCAAACTGAAAACGGCCATGGCGATGTCATGTTGTACAGCTTTGACGGCGGGATGTTCATGCGGTTTGCGTGAATCTGGCATTTGTGGCATCGCCGAACAAAGCCGATACAATCTTCCTCCATGGTAGACCAGTAGTAGCCTTGTCTGAGGATCTTTCGTGCCAGCATCACCCCGTTCATATGTGCCCCACATTCTCCTCCATGGATGGCCTCCATCAGGCGCTTCGATTCTCCAGCTTCCACACATAGCTTGTGCATTCCCAGATGACCTCTCTTGTACAATTTACCCCCGCAGATGATAAACTGAACAGCCATTCTTCTGATTGCCCTTTTGTGTTTGACGTTAGCCCCAAGTCGATATGCTTCCTTTTCCAAGAAATTGCATATGTCATGATACCAAGGGTTGTTATCCCGCACTTCTTCTATGGCGTAGATCATATATGTCGGGCGCAAACTTTTGATCAATGATTACCGGACGCATCCGGATTCTCGACGGATGTCTATCATGGAAGATAGAGTTGCTAGCGAATCTGCGAACCTGTTGTTCTCTCTCACTAGGTGAGTGAAACTTAGCTTTTCAAACCGAGGAATTAACAAATCCAAGGTCTGGTGATATATTATCATCTTTTCCTCCTTGACTTTCCAGTCTCCTTTCGCCTGAGACACAACCAAGTTCGAATCTCCAATAACGTCCAAACGCCTTGCCCCTAGTTCTAGGGCTGCTTCTAACCCGGCAATACATGCCTCATACTCTGCCTCATTGTTCGAGACTTTGAACCGGAGTTTGAATGCTAAGGATACGGAGTCGCCAGCGCTATCGCAAAGACTCCTATCCCGCATTCGTATTGATTTGACGCCCGTCAAAGTACATCGCCCAAGTTTCATCTTCGGCGTGCGTAATATCTTCATCTCGAATAGGTACTCAACCGCTTCATCCCTTCAACCGGTGGCAAGGAACTCGCTCGCTTCTCCCTTTACGGACTTATGCGTTACATACTTGAGATCAAATTCGAAAGCAACAAAGAACCAACGAGCTAGCCTACCCGTAAGTGCCGGTTTCTAAAAGATATTTAATGGGATCAAGTCGTGAAACCACCATTACAGAGTGAGCTAACAGTTAGTGCCGTAGCTACCTAGTAGCCCATACCAAGGCTAGTCAAGCCTTCACCAGCGGAGTGTAGCGGTCTCAGAATCCAAAGATCTTCTTGCTCAGATAGTAGATGGCCCTTTCCACTTTATCTTCCGATTCTTGTGCGAGCATACAGCCCATTGTAGTCTCAGTCACTGATAGATACAATATCAACGGCTTCCCCGGCTTTGGTGGTGATAACACGGGCGGATTCTGTAGATACTCTTTAATTTGTTCAAACGCAGCTTGGCATCGGCCGTCCCAATGGAACTTCGTTCCTTTCTTCAAGAGACCAAAAAGTGGTTCACAAGTCAAGGTTAGTTTAGAGATAAACCGTCTTATGAATTGCACTTTACCTAGAAAGCCTCGCACCTCCTTTTCACCATTGGTGGTGGCATTTCTAAGATGGCCTTGATTTTGGAAGGGTCGACTTCGATGCCCTTTGTAATCAGAATCCCAAAGATTTTTCCCGCCAGAACGCCAAACGACATTTCGAGGATTCAACCGCAATTAAATTCTCGATCCTTTGAAAAACTTTTGCAAGGCGGTGTAGTGGCCCTCTCTTTCTTTGGACTTGACAATCATGTCGCCCACATACACCTCGACCTCTTTGTGGATCATATCATGTAATATCGTGGTTGCAAATCGCTGATATGTAGCCCCAGCATTCTTCAACCCAAACGTCATTACTCTATAACAATATGTACCCCACGGGGTGGTAAAAGCAGTCTTCTCCCGGTCTTCGGGTGCCATTACTATCTGATTATAACCTGAAAAGCCATCCATGAACGAGAGCAAAGCATGCCCCGCTGTGAAATCTACCAATTCGTCAATATGCAGCAAGGGAAAGTCATCCTTCGGACTGGCTCGGTTCAAATCCCTGAAGTCCACACATACCCGGATTCTGCCATCCTTCTTCGGCACTGGAACAATGTTGGCTAACCAAGTCGGGTATTCGGATACCAAATAGAAGCTCGCCAATTTGCTTGGTGACCTCTTCCTTGATCTTAATGGCGGTCGAGGCGAATCCTTCGAAGTTTCGCTTGATGTGTCGGGCCTCGGTCAAGAGGGATCCGGTGTCAGCAATCTCAGATCGATTCGGGCATGTCTTCATAGGACCACGCGAAAACATCTTTGAAATCTTTTAACAAAGCGACTAAGCGCCGCGTTCCTCAAGACAACGTGGACCCGATCTCGACCAAAGCGGGTCCTTCTCAAGACTAATGTTCACAAGATTGATTTCATCAATTAAGGGTTTAACAAACCTCTCTTGCTCTTATTCAATTAGTCGTTGTAAAACCGAGGAATTTCGCCCTCGCTGCTTTCATCAAAATTTTGAAAGTCCCGATTTAAGCAATAAACCAAAGGCAGTAAAAGTATTCGAAACCACGCTTACCTCATTCTCATTAGATACTTCCAAACCGTCCGATTCTTCTCACAACAGACTCAAAGGAGAAAGAAAAGACGACCGGACGGATCGGCATCCGGTTATCACTCCTGTGAATACTGGACTCAGACTCAGACAAGTTGAACTCGATTCCGACTCACAAGACTCGGTGGAATCAGATTCCCACCACCGACCCTTGTCGCTTGATAAAAATCCTCCTCAGATCGCCAGATGAGGGAGGGTGCGATGGACGATCCAAAATAGTCACCGGTTGGCCCACGTACCGCTTTCATCTCTAATCATGGACACCGAGGAGTCATCCCCTGCACAACCGGGTTGATCAAAGGATCCGAAGTAGACAGCTGCCATACCCCATTTCAAACTCAGGTCCGCAGACTCCAATTCCTTGCTATGTTCAAATTTCAACTGCCGGGTCTGCTCGCTTCTTCAAAGAACATCATCCCCAGATAACGCAAGTCAAGAAAATCTCAAATCCCGCATGCTTTCTTCTCTTTATTCACCATGGCTCCGGAAAACCACGTATGGGAAATCTTTCTCCCGGACGAAACGTCCGTTCAAGGTACCCCGGATGGGCCGGTGCATCAATTCAAAAGGTTTCCCCATCCGTTTTGCTTTGGCTCTTCCAGCCATCTCTTTTCCCCTTCTTACCCAATCTTCCTTGGTAAGGTGTAACCCAAGCCGAAGGTGTGAGGGTTGTGCGGCATTTTCCCAAGTTGCAATGCCCTTACGGCCGCTCTTCCCTAATCCCATCCCGGGGATGTATTGGAGTTTGTTCATGAGGTACACTGCTTGGGCACTAACATATATCCCTTCGTTAGCGGCCATGACGTTCTGTACAACCTGAGCCTCAGCCAAGGTAAAACCCGATATGAACACATCTTCCAGGCCATGCTCTATCTCCAGAATAGGTGTGGATACTTCCGGTGGCGGATGAATCGATGAATTCCCGAAGACGATGGCTACTCCCTTCCCGTAGGGGTATTTCACCATTTGGTGTAAAGTAGATGATACTGCCTTCACTTGATGCAGCCACGGCCGCCCCAATAACAAATTGAAAGTTGCAGGTACTTCCAAGACATGAAAATCTATTTCCTGTTGTCCCGGCCCGACCTTGGTCTGGATTTTAACGGTCCCCATCACTTCTCGGCTTGTATTGTCATATGCCCTGATGACCTGGATTGTTGGTACAAAGTCTGCGACTTTCAGACCGATCACAGAAGTCCTCATGCGGCAGACGTTGATGGCGGACCTCAGATCAACAAGGACTACCGTATCCATTTATCCTACACTCTACGAGATGTAGAGTGGCTTGTTGTGATTCGTGCCCTCAGCGTAATTCCTTATCGAAGAACGCCAACATCGGGTAGCCCTCCCGAAAGACTAGCCCCACTAGTCGCTCCGTGTTGTTTCTATTGAAAGCTTTGCCTTATCCATGGCCGATAAAACAAATTCTCCCTGGCACTCGAGAAGCCATAAGCAACCCCAAATAGAGATATCTCTGCTTGTATCTTTTTCACCGCTTGAGTACGGCTTCTTCGAAGCCGCTTTTCCGCTTCTCGGCCTCTCTCCTTTCCCCGAGGCCTCTGGTTGATCCAAGTGTGGAGGTTTGAAATACCGCCCACGCGGTCATGTGGTCAATTTCCCTAGGTACCGTGTACCGCAGTTGATCATTTCCCGCCTTCGCCTCAGATGGGCAAGACAAAGATCCTCATCTTCCCACCACATCCCATCGGCGATCGACAAACATCCGTTTGCTCGCATGGCTGTTCGCATCACTCAGATCTTCCATTCTTATACTCGTAGCATTATCCGCCTCAGGCACACAGCCGTTTCATCCTACTTGGCCTTTGCCTTCTTGGCTCTCTCAGATCCTCAAACACTTCGCTCGACCGTGCTAATACATCCGCCGCCGACAATTCCTCGCGTCAAGATGCTCCACTCGAAGCGAATTCTTCGCTTGGCGCTCTCCGCAAAACACTCTTTTTCAACTTTTCCGTCATATCGATGTTCCCGCCGGGCTTCCTTCGGGTCAAATTCTTCTATCACATCCGGTGATCGTCCAACCACCCGTAGCTTCTATCAATCTTCATAATTGAACCACGCAATCGCAAGGCCCTTCCGGATATTGGTCGCAGGAGTTGTAGATTGGCCAGTCCTCCTACGGTTGTCACATCATCGATTCCTTGTCCTGCACTATCCTTCTGATCATGCACAATTCTCCCGCTGGCGCTCCATCCCGGCCTACCTTGGCTTATCAACGAGATGTAGTCACTGGATCAGATGTCTTCCCATCAGAACTCCCAGATTCCGCGGACTCTGATTCAACAACCCTTTTCTCCTTCGGGGTCCCCTCTCTCCTGTTCTCGGCGGTCACCACTGACGGCTTAGGCTGTGCTACGGAGATGTCCATCATGCACAAGTCAGTGCACTCAGGGAGGAACACCTCTGGTTTAGGCAAGTGGGTGGGTGTGATATAGACACTAGGGTCATAAGATACGGCCCCAGTATGGATGAAATTAAGTCTTTTAGGTGGTGGGGGTTGGTTATGTGCAGGGAGGGGATTTGTGGTAACATTGGGCTTCTCGGGAGGCAAAATCACCCCGTTATCGATGAGATCTTGGATTTCATGGCGTAACCGATAGCACTGGTCGGTGTCGTGACCGTGCTGTTGATGAAATGCACAATATTTGGTCGGGTTATGGGTAGGAGGGAGTTTTTCCGTAGGGCCGCCTGTGGGCCTCAGTGCCCTTTTCTTGATTAATACCCTAGAGCTTTGGATAGGGGCATATAGAGCGGAGCGAAAATTCCGAATTTTTGGGTGGGTATTTGGTTGTTTAGGGTTGCTTCCTGACGCACCGAGAATGGCGGTTGCCAGATTTCTTTGTGGGGGTTTGTGGTGACCATGCTCACTTTGAGGTTCTCGTAGCAGATGTGCCACTCGGCCTCAGATAGTGTTACTACCAAGGTCCTTCGGTTGCTCCCGATCACTATCAATCCAACCTTGTTTCAATGCGTCTTCAACTGCACCCCATTTCATGCAGTCGAAAAGGTGGGAAATGGGACTACTATCATCTTTTGCATCAATTTCGTCAGAGATTGCGACAATCATCCGAATCTAGTCCTTGTCCGTAGGCCTTAAGGTCATCATTGAAGCCTTGGCCCTCCATCCGTTACGAATTCAAAAACTCTCCTTAGGATCTTGTTCGTTGTCTCGAGATCACGAGTAGTGATCTCAATCATGCGTGTTGTATGAATATCAAGCGATGAAGGCCTCACCATTTCGGCCCCAATTTCTCTTCACGCCATCATCTAGCTTAGCATACCATGCCGACGCCCACACCGACAGGTCCGACCAAACAGAGATAACTTCGAGCCATCGAGGCCCATTGGCCTTAGGACGTCCGAAAATAGTCTTAAATGTACCATAGGGTCCTCGCACTCCATCGAACCGATCGATATGAGGCATTTTGAACCTGCTTGGCAATACACAACAAGGCCAAGGTAACCATCTTCAATATCGGGATAGTCTTGACCCCTTGAGATCTCTTGAATAGCTTTTCAAGCTTGCTTAATTTGAGTGCGGTGGATCAGCCTCAAACTCAAAGGAGAGTCCGTAGATTGGTGGGTGTTTTTGATAGTTGAGGTTGAATTTGGGGTAGGGTTGGAGGTGGGGTGGTCCTGGGGTAGCTCAGATAGTCTCAACATTGGCCGCCTCCGTCGTTAGGAACTCCGTGGGGAGGAACTTGATGCGGCAGATGCTCCAGCTTTGTCGTCTAGCCCGCAATTGTTTCGCCGTTTTCACAAATCGTGGCTCGTTGTTCGGGCGAAGTTCTGCTCGACGGACGCATCCTCTGTTGCATTGCTTTATGTCTCTTGAAGGTGGCGCACCATCTCCTCCAAACCGCCATACTATCTTGTTCGCTGAATTATTGGTATAAATTCCTCTCGTGGTGATACAAAACCCCGATCTCATCGAGCACGTGGGGTAGACAAAGCCCTTCGATCGATCACAGTCTTGATGTCCGCCTTTGCCGACTTTCGCTTAGTAACCGGGTAGTGAGTAGTACATCGTTGTCCGCTCATCGATCCTCGATCGAAGAAGTCGACGACCTCTGACCCAGGGTGCTTGGGGAATATCTATCGGATCGGTAGCAATTGTGCTCAACTACCTAATAAAAAGATAAATAAAACACATAAATAAACAGATAATCGGACAGCATAACGGCGCAAAGTAAATAAACACACAACACACGGTCGGGTATTTTTAAAATAAACGGTCGAATGCTGGATACACTGTTTCTCAACCACTGATCACTGATCATGAACCATTGCCCCTAGGCCTGAATCTGATATCCACAGACAACTGATTCCCAAAACACTGCATCGATGCCCTGCCCGACATTTAAACTTGCAAACCGATTCAGATGTTCCCTGCAGAGTTTACACTCTAAAGCACATAGCAATTAAATGAGAACCAAAACACCCCTATGTTGGGGTAGGGTTTCCCTGTCCTATTTTGTCAGGAGCTAGGGTTTCACTACGCACGCAGCGGTTTCAAACAACCTATATCGGGTAAGCAACCTGTCCTAGTTTGGAATGGTCACTACAGATTCCGACTATGCACTAGGTCGAATGGTCGAAAAAGGGTGCCCCGGTAAAACCGGGGTTTGTGTTCCCATACTGGCAGAGCCCGCAACCGGTCAGCCTTACGGACATGCCTTGACAAGACAAGCCTCCCAAGAAACCGCCAGAATAGCAGATGGCCAACACGGTGTCCTAGGCGCACCAATGCACATGCAATGCAAAGAAACACATAAATGCAATCAAAACAGATATCACGAGTTCGAGTCAAGCTCTAAACTCCCCAAATAGAGTCGCCAGAAATCAGAAGGCGTCCGTGGGCTACACTCTACAGTTCGGACTCGATTTGTGTGAGTTCTAAATCTGAACCAAAGAGTCCAGATCCGGCAAATCGTTTGAGAAAACAGATTTTTTTGAAAAGTAGTGCCAAACATGGACTGGGGCTGACATGAGAGTCGCCACCTAAATATTTTATTTTTGGGAAATTTAGGAAACCCGACTCGGTCAAGGCCACGTGTCCGCTATCACCAAAGTGGTCTTGGCTCGAGCTTGGGTACGATCGGGAAGGTCACTATGAGCACTCTTTCGCCCGTCCAAGACCGCCTCTACTAACCGTGATATCCGCTTTTGAAAACTTTATATGCTCTTATTCCAATTATTAACCTAGAATTACTATGTTATGACAAAGAAACAAGTATAGACCAAATCGCCTAAATTGGAATAAAACTTTACATGTTCGCTTGGAAAATGGTTTGCTACTCGTAAGTAGGCTAAAATGCGGTTTTGCCGCCTCGAGTGGTCTTTAAAAGATGATTTTTGCCACTATCCAAAGGCTTAAAACTCACAGCTTTAATGTATTATCCCAATTGTAATTCGACCTCCATCCACAGCATTCAAGCGCTTATATCACATAAGCACTTAGCCTCATGGTAGTCATGCTATTATGTCAACACTCACACACATGTGATATGCTAAAGCATAAAAGCTCACCTAGTACTCGTCGTAAAAACAAGAAACTAGTTAGCAAAACAATGCATGACCTAGTTCATGTTAAATGGCTAATGCAACACAGTAAGAATGCGCTAGACAAAGCTCGCTATCTTAAGCATGGGATATGTAATGCTATCACATAGCACATATTCAATTTTGGAATTTGAAAATTGCGATGCAGTTTGTATGATGTACCGAGCCCGGTGCATGTAAACAAATGCATGGATACACGCATGCATTGCATAGGGTATGCTAATTTAAAATGCCCTAATCTACCACTGAAAGCGCGTAAATAAAAGGGTTAGGAAGAAGTGGGGGTTGGAAGACATACACCCACTCACACACACTTATTACAATTTGCGCCCTCGCTCGGAGGGACCGAATAAATAAATAATACAGACCGAAGAATAAATGAATGAATAAGTTATTACAAATTTCTAAGTACTGAAATTAAAGCATCTAAGTGAAATGAAATGGGGCCTCGGCCCTGCCTTGGGATGCGCGAATGATGCATGCCCGATGCCCGCCTTGCCCGAAAAGCCCACACCTTGGCACTACTGTCTCTGTTTTTACTGCTCTGCCTCTCAAAAAATTCTCAAAACTTCAGAATACCTTCCAAAAAGCCTGAAATGATCCACCGGCTGGGTAGTGTAGTCATCGGCTTTCTCCAGTGGCCACCGGCTGAACTTGGTAATTATCGGCACAAAATAGTGCCGTCTAAGACTATTTTTCACGGCCGGCGTAAAAATCCTCGCACTGACAGATGACAAAGAAGAAGAATGACAAAGAATGCATAGGCATGGTTTTTGGGCAAATGTGAGCATGTCCAACATCTCCTATCATGTTTAGGGACTCAAGGGGGTGTGGCTCTTGGTTCTAGGGCTATCAATTGTGCATTTGATGCATGATAGCCTAAGGAACCAAGATTGCTCATTTTAATGTAAATATGCATGCAACACAACAAATGAATACTAAGTCCCTATCAAATGGAAATCAAGGGCCTTAGTGACCAAGGATTGAGGTGAGTTACACCACTTGAAATGTGAACTCCCCTCAACCCTAGGCTTGGCTTGACAACCCCAAACCAAGCTATGAGATGCAAGTATGCAAGCAAGGCTCAAATGCAATGTAACCTATCACGTTAAGCATGCAAAGAGCTAAAGTATGTAGGATATAAATGGCATGCAAGATGGGCCAATTAACATGGAA
This sequence comes from Camellia lanceoleosa, assembly GCA_025200525.1. Lineage (NCBI taxonomy): Eukaryota > Viridiplantae > Streptophyta > Magnoliopsida > Ericales > Theaceae > Camellia > Camellia lanceoleosa. The sequence continues at coordinate 190,106,538 of CM045762.1, read as the reverse complement.
CTAACAAGCATACATTCAAGGCTATATTGACCAAGCAAGCAACAATCATGAAATAAGCATGTAACAATGGACTCAAGCCATAGAGGGCAGCCCCAAGCTCCCAAAAACAAGGGCAAAACAAGCCTCACGACATGATGAAAATGCCACACAAACATGCTATTCAATGGGCCCAAGTCTAGGACACCAAAGAGAGTAATTTGACATCATTCATACAACCACTCATGACATGCATTCAACAAACCAAAACAGATTTTAAGCATGTGGAATGACACCCAAATCCTCCTATGGTACCCCCAAAAATGCACCAAACATGGAAGCATGCACAATGTCTATTTTAAAGCATTCAAGAGCATATCTTTAAAACATGAACTAAGCCACATGTGCCAACATGCAAACATGACTAATGGACATGAAATGAGATCTAATATGATGCCAAATCACTAGATCAAAGCAAGTCAATCATGCTAGAACTCTATGGAAGCAAAGTTTACAAGCCTAAAATGCAAAACATGCACACCAAGCATACCAAGGGTGTCCAAAACAGTGGCTCACAGCCCTATTATATGGCAAATAGATGCTTATATCCCCATGAAACCAAGCTAAAACATGCGAGAATCAAGGCTCAAAGCATGACACTACTTATAGGCATGAAATAGCATTCTAAAACCAACATGGAAAGCATGCAAGAGGCCATGAAATCAACTATAAACAGAGGTCACACATGACCTAAAATACACAATGAAGCTCTGAAATGAAAGCTAAGGAAAGCATGCATGCATGTTATGCTATGAGCCAAAACAAAGGCCAACCAAAGGACCAAAGGGAGAGGGGTGTCTCTCCCTTAGATGAGACTCGAAAATATCATCCTCACCACTGAAAACCCACTGGTTTTCAGTGGTGAGAATATCAAAGAACACCAAAACAAGAAAGCCTAAGAAAAAGGCACCAAAAGTGGCCAAACAAGGCTTAAAGTAATGAGGCTTAACTCAAACCATAAATGACCTTAAAGAAGGTTCAAGAACAAGTAAAAACAAGACTCTTTTATGTTAAACACAAACTCAAAAACTCAAAGCAAAGAGGGTAAAAAGTAGTTGCAAGAATGGGGAAACTAAAGTGAAAAGCTCACCCTTGAAGATCCAATGAAGAACAGATGGTCCAGCCCTCCTCAAGTGATCAAAATCAGTCCAAAATCACTCAAAACAAACCTCCAAGTCTCCCAATCTCGGAGCTAGGTGTAATAGTGTGTGTAATGGTGCAAAAGTGAGGTAAAACACACTATTTGGGCCCAAGAACACACACACAAGAGGAGAGGGAGGGAGATATAGATATATATGTATATATGAGCTCTGGTTTTCTGTCTCAAAAGGTTCTAACCCTAATCAAAGAGGGAGAGCTTCTCTCTTATAGGCAAAAAATGCTTAGCCATTAAGCAAACCAAAGCCTCATCCCTCCATACACGTGTATGGAGGGGAGCAAAAACTTTACAGCTGCAATAAAAATATCTGATAAAGCAAGTGCACAGTACCCGGCCGGCAAAGAGTGCCATTTTTAAAAAAACAGTGCCGGTCGGCACAATAAAGTGCCGATAGAAGTTTCAGCCAGCCGGTGGCCTCTGGTCCCAGCCGGTGGTGTGTAGGGATGCCTAACAAGGCATTGCCTTCCTTTTCATGGCAAAACACAAGTGTTTGGTGCAAAACCAAACACAACTGGTCGAGTTCGGAGGTCCTGAGGCAGGGCGCGCGCAGCCGAGAACTCCGGGAACTCCAAACGAACACACATATGGATGATCACCGAGTGTTCCAACGGTGACGTCCAAGTCTTGAGAACGGTCAAAAATGGGGTGTCTACACTCGATTGCATTGCATTTCATATTCGCGTGAGGTGTGCCACCTCACGTGTTTCATTTCGTCTCAAAACGCGTGAGGTGTGCCACCTCACACGTTTCATTTGCATGCATTTTCATATTCGCGTGAGGTGTGCCACCTCACGTGTCTCGTTTGCATTGCATTTCATATTCGCGTGAGGTGTGCCACCTCACGTGTTTCATTTCATCTCAAATCGCGTGAGGTGTGCCACCTCACACGTTTCATTTGCATACATCTTAATTCGCGCGAGGTGTGCCACCTCACGTGTTTCATTTGCATTCTTGTAGATGCTATGAGGTATTCAGGCCTCATTTGCATTGTTTTTTCAAAATCCTATGAGGTATGTGCGCCTCATTTGCCTCATTTGCATTGTTCGCGCTTTTTTTTGTTTGTGCCCCCGGCCTGTCTGCATTGTGCGTGCATTTCGTACCGATCTGGCGAGACCCTAAACACGTACCGGTCTGGCGAGACCTTAAACACGCACGGTCTGGCGAGACCCTAAACACGTACCGGTCTGGCGAGACCCTAAACACGTACCGGTCTGGCGAGACCTTAAACACGCACGGTCTGGCGAGACCCTAAACACGCATCGTCGATGCAGCGAGACCCTAAACACGTCTGCGATGCGGCGAGACCTTAAACACGCACGGTCTAGGAGACCTTAAATCCTCGGGAGGTGCAAAACCTTCGGTGCATTGAGGTGTGCACCTCATCGCATTTGGCATGCATCGTATCGCACTGTCTTGTGCACTCGCATTGTCTAACGCATCGCGCTATTTTGCGCATCTCATTGCATTTGGCATGCATTCTATCGCGCAATCCCGCACATCGTGCTGTCTTGTGCACCGCATCTCAATTCATGCAATGCCCCATCCGGGTCTGGCGAGACCTTAAATACGCACGGTCTAGGAGACCTTACATCCTCGGGAGGTGCAAGACCTTCGGTGCACTAAAGTTGCCCCTCATTGCATTTGGCATGCATTTCATCGCGCCGTTTGGCGCACCCCCATTGCACTTCATTTTCCATCCTTTGAGGCACGCGTACCTCATTGCACTCCATTTTCCATCTTTTGAGACACGCACGTCTCATTCGCCCCATTTGCATCCCTGGGCGTGCCTCATTCGCAGCGTACTCACTTAGAGTGTTGTGTAATCATTGTTCCACGGTCTGGCGAGACTTTAAACACGCACGGTCTGGGAGACCTTAAATCCTCGGGAGGTGCAAAACCTTCGGTGCATTAAGGTGCACCTCATTGCATTTTGCATGCATTCCATAGCGTTGTTTTGTGCATCTCATCGTTGCCCCCCGGTCTGGCGAGACCTTAAACACGCACGGTCTAGGAGACCTTAAATCCTCTGAAGGTGCAATTCCTTCGGTGTTTGTCGTGCCCGAACGACTTTCGGTGGTCTGGTAAAGCCACCCGTCGTGTTCTTGGTGAGTTCCTAGGAGACCAATGGGGACGGTGAAAACTAGAGTTTAAACGGCTTATGCCTAGAACGCAAAGGTTCGGAATTTCCGAGACTAAAATCTGGTTTAAATACCCAGGGGGTGTACCCTCGGCTTGAAATCTGTATGGAAGCCCCATAGGTTGAGGCGGCGTGTTTACGCCTCGATTCTGGATACTGAACCAACCTAGTATATCGCCCCATTGGGAGAATAGGGAAAACTGCAATCGCAGCCATTGCATCATATTGCATTTATCATGCATCATTAAATACTATTGCATATGTCATGCATTTCAAAACATTCAAAACAACAAAAACACATGCATTTCATGCATCACCATTGTATTCTATTGCATATGTCATGCATTTCAAAAAAACCAAAAACAAAAAACGCGTGCATTGTCATGCATCATTCGTAAATATTGCATACATCATGCATTTCAAAAAACAAAAAAAAACATGCATATGTCATACATCATCATTGTAGTATGGTGCATATGTCATGCATTTTCTGTAAATATCTATTCCATTGCATGTATCCATTGCATCACCTCCATCTATGGCTTGCGCCTTTCCTTGTTGAGCTTGGTCTGGTATGTGCCCTTACTTTTCACGTCAAAGCATGGTCCATGTGCATCGCGCCTATTCCTTGATGAACTTGGTTTGAGGTTGCGGTACCTTTTCTGTGTTAGGCATGGTTCGTATGTGTACATGCCTTTCCTAGGCGAGATACGGTTTGGCTCGCGCGCCATAATCGTATATTACATTGTAGTGTAATTGTTGCATCCGGCATTAGGATCATTATTCTCTCCCCAGCGGGTCGTTTCCCCACTTATGTCATTCCACCTAATACTTGTTCTTGTGTCCGTACGAAGTACTCATAGATCAGACATCGTTCTATGGGAGACAGACTTGTCACCTCCATCAATCTATTTGACATTTGTGTGGTTTCGAACCGCTCCGGTTTGGATCATGATTCAATTGCCCTGCATGTAGTTCGCATTAGTTTCGATTGCATTGCACTATCATTTGCATTATTCATACATCATTTTGTATATATTGCATATCATCTTGCATTCATTTTGCATGACATGCATATTGCTAACAATATTATACCTGTTAAGTTTACTTTCTTTGCAGGCACGATATTGTATGTACGGCTCATTTGAGGCCGGCGCGACCGGGCGAGCCGCACAGGTATTGTATCCTCCGCGTGAGATGTTTTGAGAATTGCATAATTCTCTTACGTCCTTTCTGCATTGTAGTGTAGATTAGCGTATGCTAGCTTATAACTGTTGTATGCGTGCTTCATTACAGCTTCCTTTGCATGATCATAAGTTATGCTCGGCTCATTGCATTGTCTTGCATTTTGCCCCTGCCTTCGGGCGCATACCTTATCTGCGGCTTGTATGCCTGTGCTTGAACTACGCTGGTTTGATTCCTAAAGGGATACGTAGGCAGCTTGCGAGTTCAACCATTTGCGCTTTGTATGTTTGTCCAAGTCTTCGGCCTTGTCAAAAATGGGTCGTCTCTGGGCTTTGACGTTCACTCCCGTCATTCTTATGACTTTCGAGTTCTGTCAAAGAGGGGCAACTGTAGACACCCCATTTTTGACCGTCCTCAAGACTTGGACGTCACCGCTTGAACACTCGGTGATTATCCATGTTTGTGTTTGTTTGGAGTTCCCGGAGTTCTCGGCTACGCGCCTTGCCTCAGGACCTCCGAACTTGACCGTTTTGTGTCTGGTTTTGCACCAAACACTTGTGTTTTGCCTTTGAGGGGCAGGGAATGCCTTCTGAGGTATCCCCACATACTACCGGCTGTGGCTAGAGGCCACCAGCTGGCTGTAGTTGCCACCGGCACTATATTGTGCCAGTCGGCACTCTTTTGTGCCGGTCGGCACTCTTTTTGGCAAAATGACCATTTTGCCCAAATTCCACCACTTCTTACAATTTCGAGATATTTTTAGACAGCTGTTTAGCTCTTGTTTCCCCTCCATACACGTGTATGAAGGGATGAACCCTTGAATGACTTAGTTTGTAAGTCTTTGTTGCCTATAAAGAGAAGGCTCTTCTCTTGGCTCAAGGGTTAGCAAAAATCAGAGAGTTAGACATTTTAGGAGAGGGTTGAGCTCTGGTTTTAGGTTAGAAATTCTATATCTATCCTATCTCTCTCTTTCTCTCTTATTTTGTACACTAGGTGTTTGTGACTTACTATTGCTCACCAACACCTAGTGTTTCACCTTCCTCTTGGAACTGAGGTGCTAAGGGTTTGTTCTTGGTGTTCTTGGCTGGTTTGAAGCTTAAGGAGGCATCAAGGTCACCATTGTTGAAGAGGTCTTCAAAGGTAACAAAACTAGCTCTTTTTACCCCATTCTTGCACCTTGTTTTTACCTATCTTTGAACTGTTTTTGTGCTTAGTCTATAACACATAAAAGTTCTGTTTTTAGGCCCTCTTTATTGTTCGTTAAGAGTGTTTTGTGGTTTGAGCAAGTTTGACCACTCTTAGACCTTGAAAGGGCACTTTTTGTGCTATTTTGTGAGAGATCCGAGATTTTGGTGATAGGATCTCTTCACCACTGAAATCTTGAGGGATTTCAGTGGTGAAGAGCATGCCTTGAAGTCTCAAAAAGGGGAGGGCCACCCCCTCTCCTTGATGTCCTTGAAAAGGGCATGTTTTGGTCTCTTAAGTGAGTCTATGCTTGAGTGTGTGTTGAGCATATTTGGCTTGTTTTCCATGCTTATATTACTATGATATAACATTTTTTCAAGTTGGTTTTGGTCTCCTATGCATGCTTAGTATAGTTGCCTTGTAATGCCTCTTATTGCCTTAACATGTCTTGGAAGTGTGCCTCTATTTCTAGCATGTTTTAGACTTGTGTTTGTGAAGCTTGTATGCTTATTTTGCCATGGTTTAGCTCTGTCCATGGTCGTTTGAGTCAATCTTGACATGCTTTGTATAGCCCCTTTGTATTGTAGCTTGTATGCTTCAAGTAGGTGCATGTGTAGGATGCATTGCCTCCATGTTTTCAAGGGTTTGGAACCCTCTTACATGCTATTTCAGACCTTATAATGTGCTTGTATCCTTGCCTTAGTGACCTTGTCAATGTTTTAGGAGCATGTGTTGTATGCCCCTTGTTTTGACTTCAATGCATGCCTTTGATTTAATGACTCTTAGATGCCATCTAAGTAGCCATTTGGCTTTGTTTTGACATACTAGAAGCCTGTTTTAGGTTGATTAGTGCATGCCATGTATGCTTGTGCGAAGTGTGGTTTAATGCCCTATTAGCTTGCCTTAAGCCTAGGCTATTCGCATGCTTTGTTTGATTTGATTTGTTGCATGATTTGGCATCATGTGTGAAATGATTTGAGAGCCTAAGTTGCATGCTAATAGTCCATGTTTGAGTCATCTCAAGTGTGCTTGAACGTAGCTTGTTTATGTCTTGGGTTTCGAACCTTAAAATGTGCATGCGTGTGTGTTTAGTCCCCAATTGTAGGCATTTTTGGTTACTGATTTTAGGCCTTTCTGAGTCGCCTAATTCATGTCCAAGTCTATCATTTCATTGGTTTTCATGCTTGCCTCTTATACTTGTTTGTATGCTTGCATAAACACATGGCATTGTACATCTTGCATCCTAGATGACATGCTTAGGTTTGCACTACATTGACATGCATGCCAAGCCTCTTGAAGTGAGTTTGATAGAGGTTTGGCACCCTTTTGTGACTATGTGTTTTGCATGCATTCGAAAGTGAAGTTGCATTCTTGGTTCTTAGGACCATCACGCATGGAAATGCGCGATTGGTGGTCCGGGAATCGAGGCACATGCCCCCTTGAGCCAATAACATGATAAGAGGTGTGTGTAGTGCATAAATACCTTGAATTACACTGCCATGCATTTTGTTGTCCTCTGCTGCTGTGGTCTGCAGGTTCTGCAGGAATTTTGTGCCGACCGGCAGCCAATTGGCAGCCGATAGCTTCATTCAGTGCCGGTGGCCATATCCTTTAGCCGGTGGTGCTCTGCCCTAGCCGGTGGTACTCCCCAATGCCCTGAGAGGCACTCCTGGGACTTTGGCAATTTTCTGAGAAGGATAGCAGGGAAAACAGAGGCACACTTGCATGACAAAGGCGGATTCCAAGTGATTCAGCATCAAATTTCTTCCTCATCCCGAGGCGTTTTATTGCTTTAATTAGATTAATTAATCTGTTCAGTTAATTTAGTCAATTTGTAATATTTAATTAGCTTGTGTGGTTAATTTGTATATTCTTTTGGTCCCTCCGAGTGAGGGCGCAATTGTAATAAGTGTGCGTGAGTGGGTGTATGTCTTCCAACCCCCATTTCTTTCTAACCCTTTTATTTACCTGCTTATGGTAGATTAGGGCACGTCTATCTTAGCATACCTTATGCAATGCATGTGTGCATTCATGCATTTTGTTTACATGCACCAGGCTCGGTACATCATACAAACTGCATTGTATTTTCAAAATTCCAAATTGAATACATGCTATTTGATCGCATTTCACATGCCATGTTTAGGGTTAGCCGAGCCTACTCTAGATCGCATTTCTGCCTGTATTGCATTAGCCACTTAACATGAACTAGGTCATGCATGCTTGCTAACTAGTTCACTGTTTTGGCGCGGAGTACGATGTAAGTTTTTATGGCTTTAGCATATCGCATGCGTGTGAATGTTTACCATGACAGTATGCTTGCCATGCGGCTAAGTGCTTACATGATAAACTGTTTGAATGCCTGTGGATGGAGGTTGGATTGCCTGAGTTGGAACAACTCATTGAAATCCGCATTTTAGCCTACTTGCGAGTAGTAAAAGAAAACAACACGTTTTTCGAGACAAAACGGATATGCAATGTTTATTTCCAAATTAGGCAATCTAGTCTATACTTTTGTGTTGTGCGCATCACATAGTAATTCTAGACTAATAATTGGAATAAGAACACATGATGTTTTCAAAAAATCGGATATCACGGTTAGTAGAGGTCTTGAGGACCGGGCGAAAGGGGATGCTCATAGCTGACCTTCCCCGATCGTACCCAAGCTCCCGAGCCAAGACCACTTTGGTGATGACGGACATGTGGCCTTCGGCACCGAGTCAGGGTTTCCTAAATTTCCCATTTTAAAATATTTAGGTGGCGACTCTGTAATCTGGCAAAGCAGTCCATGTTTGGCACTACTTTTCAAAATCTGTTTTTCTCAAAACGATTTGCCAGAGTTGGACTCTTTGGTTCAGATTTAGAACCGCAACAAACAAAAAGGGAGTCCGAACTGTAGCCGAGGTCCCCCGCGGACGTGTTACACATTGGAAAGCGAACTTCTGGGGCTTCAATTTAGATCCACGAATCACCTAAAACCAAGTCTGGATAAGGGAGATATGCCCGTTTGAAGTTGGGCTTAAGGAGTAGATTTTGTTGACTGGCCCGAGGGAAATGAATAGCCTTCACTAAATTAGGCATATCTCTTTGTACATTTGGAATTTAAATGTAAGGCCACCACCATTGGAAAGTAGACTTCTGGAGCTTCAATTTAGACCCAAGAATTACCTAAAACCAACTCCAAATAAGGGAGATATCCCGTTTGAAGTTAGGTTTAATAGCAGATTTTGTTGACTCGGCTCAAAATAGTAGCAGCACCATTTTTCTTAGTTTTGGCTCGGTTGGGACACCCCATTTACCTATTTTCTGATTCATTCAAGTGCACCCACTCATCCTCTATTTTTTCCACTCACCCTCGATTATCAAAAGAGGTTTTGGCCTTGTCATAAAGGATGAATCAAAGCAATAAAGTCTTGATCATCATTTGTCGTCATTCTCATGCCCACCACCTTTGTCTTCCACCTTGTCCCCCATTCCTTGACTTGTTTATTCCTACATGGCTTATACATTTAGATCATATATTGAAGATGAGGAGGATAGAAAAGAGAGAGAGAAAAATCATTTGAGGGCATTAGAGAGAAAAGAGAGAAAAAGAGAAAAAATTGTCTACATTTCAACCTTGAGCCAAGACACTTCCAAGCTTCCATGCTACTGAAATTCCTCATTTCCATACACCAAAACCACTCCAGAAATTCTGATATAGCCAAAGATCAATTTTCTTGATCATAAGGAAGAGTGTTTAGTGATTGAAAGTGAGAAAAACTAGAGAGTCAGCCACTTTCCATACCATAAACTCCATAATTTCGAATTAAGGATTTGAGAACACACTTCCTACACTTGAGGGTGATCAATAGGGAGTTTGTGAACTAAGGAGTTCATCTTTTCCTTGGAAGGTGAATTTCACAAACCTTTTATTTTCTTGCATTTCTTACTTATTTTGCTCTTTTTCTTTGATTTATTGTTATATTGTATATTGTTGTATTCTAATTGAAAGTGGTGAATTGAAGTCCCATATATGTTGTTTTTAGCATGAGAAAGAGACCTTCCACGCTAAATGGTTTAATCTCTTCGGAGGTTCATTACCAGGGCATTACATCTATCTCATGCCAAGAACAACTCCTTGTTTGACGCTTCTGTTATTTTAGTAGACATAACTCTCATTTTTGGACTAAAATGACTAAGGAATGGCAAGCTAATTAAAAGGGCTAATAAATGGGTTAAAAGAGGTAAAACAAGATAATAAAATCAAGTTGGGTGACGTTAATTACATACTCTTAGTGATGATAATGGTTCAAGAGTCAATGTTTACTACTTCCCTTAAGGTAACTCCATGATAGGGAGGAGGTCTTGTTGGTCTTTTCTTTTCATTCATTGAGCCTTTGTCCCATCGAGCCATGGATCATCACGCAATAACCTTACGACCATTGATGATTTGTGGATCGATTCTAATCCTCCCTTGATTTGTTTCATGATAGGGTGGAGCAGAGAGGATAAACATCCCCTACAAACACTCTGTTTATGCTCTGTTTCTTGTCTGTGGCAGTAGGGTAGTACCAAAAATCCGGCCGGCCACTACACTTTTTACGGGCAGTGCCATTCTCATGGTAGAACAGAAAAGTGACTAGGGTGAAAATAGATTATTTTTCTAATCACAAATGTAATGTAAACCCAGCAAGAAGCAGAGAGTTTCCGAGAGGATATTCTTATTCGTATACGAGTGGTTCCTCACTTCCCGTGCCTTTGATTTAATTCTTTAATAGTAATATGTCGTAATTATTACTTAGATTAATTTGAATTTGTAATAATTAGTTAATTTAGCTTGCTAATTCATTTGGATTTGTAATAAGTAGTTAATTCGGACGTTCGAACCTTCCTGCACGAGGACAAATATGTAATAATTTGTGTATGTCTTCCAACTCCCATTCTTTCTCCCTTTTATTTATATGCTTATGATGGATACTATATAGCATCATGTTTTCCATAACATTTTCCATGAATTGCATCCATTCCTTTTACATGCATAAAAGTTTGGCTCACCATCTTAAACAAATGTCAACTTCAAACTCCTTACTTGAATACATGCACTATCACATGCCTTGAATTGACTCGCATGCCATGTTAGTAGCCGAGCTTATTAATTGTATGTTGTATGTGTTGCATTAGTCATGTTGCATTATTTAGGATCATGCATTTTTTTTAAAACTATTTTCTTTCTTTTGGCTCACCTTCGGACATTTGGGGTAAGCATTTTTGCTTTAGCATATTACATGCATGCGATTGCTACCATATCAAACATATTTACCTTCAGGCTAAATACTTAGTTGATATACCTGTTTGAATGCCTGTGGATGAAGGCTATTTGCTTAAATTGGGATACTTTGATTAATGTATATGTGAGATCATTTTTTTAAGTGGTACATATTCAAAACAGTTTTTTCAAAACAAAACATGAAATCAAAACATTCCAAATTTCGTGAAATTAGTCTATACTTGTATGCATCACATAGTAAAGATAGCATAATAATCAGAACAAGAGCATATACTGTACATAAGACTCACATATGATTAGTAGAGGCCGATCTTTGATCGGATGAGTGGGGTGCTCAATTCATGACCTTCCCTTCTCATATTTAAGTTCCCGAGCCGAGACACTTTGGTGATGATGGACTAGTGGCCTTTGGCATGAGTCACGGGTTTCCTAAATTTCCAAAATATTTAGGTGGCGACTCTGAAATCTAGCAATGCAGTCCATTTTTGGCATTCTTGATTCAAAATCGATTTTTCAAAAGATTTGTCGGATTTGGACTCATTTGTGCTTATCTATTTTCACATTGCATTTGTGAAATCAGATTCAAAACCACAGGAGTTCAAACTATAGGGCTATTATATCTGAGGAGACTAAACCCTTCCGAGGAGAACGAAAAGCAAGCTACATATCCTATCTTCCCCTTACTCTTCAGAAAAAGTGTCAAACACTGAGATCATAAAAGGTAATTATGACAATTAAACAGAGCGATGGTGATTTTGAGGCTAGGGTTCAGGTTGTCAGATGTAGTAGTCATAACTGGACTGGAGCTCTCCCTTTTAGATGGGTGAGAAGTCATGGTGGATTCACTAGTTAGGTCAACCATAAGAACTCTACAATCCAAAAAACCTTGCACGAATCACAAGAATGGAAAGAGGAATTGAATGGGCTGTAACACGTAAAATCACATACAGACCTCTATGGGAGCATAACAATCAGATTAATGGGTCATCTATGAACCAAAAAAAAAAAATCAAATAAGGGAAAACGAACTTTCAATCAAAACAAATGCTGAATTGTGTTTAAGAAAGTGGAAAGAAAGAAAATTGGGGAGAAGATGGACAGCCCTCAAACACTCATCCACAGGAGCCAAAATATACAAAGAGAGGCTAGGATAGCCCTCACAAGGGTCGACTAGGCCAGAGAGGCCTTTGGCTGAAGCCGAAACAACTCTGTGCGACCTTGGCTAGTTCCGACAGAGTCCCAGGGACTAGCGGTGGAGGATGGGTCGTGATAGGTGATGGCTGGTTGGTGGCAGCGGCTATTTGGGTGACAATTTTTAGGGTTTTGGCTTTGTTACCATGTAATATAAGAGAATACAAAGCTTAAGTGATGATTATGATATCATCACCTTTTATATTAATCAATCAACTGTTACAAAAGGAAGTCCCAAGGCACTAATTAAGGAATCACATTTTATATTGATTGATTAATTGACTGATTAAGGAATCACAGTCAATTAATCAATTATAATATAATCTAAATAAGGAAATATTCTAATAGATATGCTAACACCTCTGCTACATTTGATCATCATATTAGTAACTATAGTGTATATGAATACCTGCTCTTAAAGTTCCTCACATCTTTGAAATGTGCTCATTTCAATATATTCACCATCTTGTCAGCTAGATTTTTTTGTTTGTAATTGTCTGTTACTGACTATTGTTAGCAAAGACTTTTTTCCAATCATCTGAACTTTGATTGTTTTTGTGCTTATAAACACAAGCAGGTTAGACTCAATTATCCAGATGAGTTTCTAACATCAATAAGTGGTAGTTATCACACTGAACAAATTTTTGATGGTTACGACGGTGTGGACTATCATGTAATGACTTCTATCACATTTGGTACCAACCAAGGCAGCCATGGACCGTTTGGAGAAGCAGGCCAATATGACACAAAATTCAACTTTCAAATGGGGTAGGACCGGCTGTTTGGTGGATTTCATGGAAGTACTAAGGATGGGTTACTTGAATCTATTGGGGTTTATGTCAAGCCATTAGAAACTCTAAGCGACCTTAAATGTGCTGAAGACTTTATGAGTCGTTAATAATCTGATCAGACTAAGATGAAGAGTGCTACGAACTCCAGTCTAATTTTGCTGCCTGTAATAACAAGAACAGTGAGAATTTGCTGGCTGGGGTGTTCAATGTGTATCGTATTTTTCATGCCTGTACTTTTGAGACTAAAATATTGTTTGTATTATGTTAGAGAAATGTACAACTACTTGAATATGCTGCTCCTCTGGAGTTGATCATTATTTGTTCCTTTTGACTGGTTCCACCCTCTGCTCATATCTTGACAATCCACACCTAATTGACTGGATGTCTAGTCATGTGTTTATCAAGACCGAGCAGCTAGGCTGAGTAAATTGTGCTTTTCTTTTTGTTTAGTTTGTTTGCACATCTATGCTAGCTTTGTGTAACTCTCTTGTTTTTTTATGGCTTGTACTCAAATTTCATGTTGTCGTTTTATTGTTGAAAGGAATGCTTTTGATATATGATTTATCAGGACAAAACAGAGTAGAATGTTACTAATTTGCATGCTAAGAACAATTATTTATTTCTGCATTTTTAGTAATGTTACTCCGTTCCTTTATCAGCCCTTAAAATTCATTTTTTTTATTTTTAAATTTCAACTTCTGAGTATTTTGAAAATACTAAATTAAGGGGTTAATCATTTGATAATGTAGTCAGTTTTGTGTTTACTTAAAATAGGAAACAAAATTTTGTTTTTTCAAAATAGTGCCTACTAATAATGCCTGAATTTTTGTTTTTTCAAAATGTTAGGTGTTAACCAACAATTAGGTGGATTTCATAACACTGAGGATGGTTTTGTTGATAATGGCCTTCATAAACAATTCTGCAACTCCTTCATGACAGATATTGTTTCAGTCTGCACATATAGACACGGGATGCTCTGTCTCCAAACATATCCCCCTTCCACAAAAATTAGTACAGTGATTTGAGGAGAGCTCGAATACACTTTTTGGGAAATGGTTTCTGTTTTGCAATTCTTAAATAACAGAGAGATATATATGATTTGAAACCAAGAAAAACCTTACAACTTTAAAAAAATTAATTACATATATCACTGTTCATGGCAGAATGCTCACAAACTGTATTCCATCAAAAATACATTCAGAACTATAAGCCAAGCTTTGAAATTCTATTTCTTCCTTGATGGTGTCAATTTGATACAGCTTTGAGAGAATACTCCTACAATTTTTGTATAAAACCTTGCAACAACTTGGCGCAATGTTCATATGTTACAAATGTACTCTGCAGTTCCGGTTAATTAACTTGAATCACGCTGAAATTCAGACCCGATCCACAAAGATGGAACATTCACAAGAAAAATGATCAAACTCATAACTTTGGCAGTGTTGTGGTAGTTCGATCTTCTAACCGCCATACCTTTCTCAGAGACCTAGTTTTCTTTTGAACTGGATTTTGAGATGTTCTTTCCAAGAGAATATCAAGTTGGATGGGTCTGGCGATAGCCTTTCAACAATGAAAGCATCCAAATCAAAACTGCTTTCAGTGCTTTCTGCATTATTGTAATCAGAGGAAGGGCTGGCTGATTCTTCTCCCGTGTCATTAGCTCCAGCTATGTCTCTGGAAGTATCATTTACCTTGTAATATGAGTTTCGGTCCAAGTTCAGAAACCACTTTATGCTATCAAATGTTGGGTCGATAATGTCTAAGAGCCCCATAACCCATGAAGCATCATCGATGATTTCAGTACGCTGTTGCACACAACAATCAGGTCTTAGCCTCAATGTTAATTAGAAAAGATCAAAGGAAAAAAATTTCGTTTATTTTCCATCAAAATAATCAAAACGTTTCGTTTCCTAAGAAACCGGAACAAAATATTAGAATACCGAAATTCCAATATTTCCACTGAAATTTTAAGAAACATACTAAAACAATGTCTTGACAATGATATATTAACATTTATTTAGGTTTTAGTTTTAGTTTTCCATACATTTTCAAAATTTTATCCCATTTCGATAATGTTTTCAAAATGTTTTCAAAATGTTTCTTAAACATTTCCATTTCCAAGCTAACCGATACAACATATTGAAACAAAAATTTTCATCCTTGGACAAAACACCAACATCTTTTTAATGCATCTTTCACCAAGATCTCCTTTCCAAATTCATCAGATATCATTTATACAAATTGTCCTATAATCTATCTACTGAATTCAAATAGAACATGACTTGAGAGAAGCATAAATTTGGATGACATGGGTATTTTGTATGGTCAATTCTTGATATCAAAGCGTTTATTATAGGCAATTGAATGCTGTGGGTCATGGAAAATACCTGCTGCAAACAAAGGTTACGAATCTCCTCAGCACGCACAAAATTTCCTTGATCCTCCTCAAAAGATACCCATGTCATCCATGTAACATAGCTTTGAGAATTTGTGTTTAGAGAAGATCTGAACAGTCTCCGTGCAGCTAATAGGTTGCCAACTCTCTGCTCTAAAACTCCCCAAGCCTACAAAATATGTATGCATATAGCATAAATGATAGCATGTAAGGTAGCCTATATGTACTACATGACATGCATGAAGCAACAAGAAACTAATCATGATCACCTCATTTTATAGTGTCTGTACCTGAAGACATTGGGCAGCACTTTCGATGGTTGAATTGATTGATAATGCTTTTTGGTAGAGTTCCCTGGCTGTGGATATGTTTCCTTCTTTCCACTCCATCCACCCCCAAGCCTAAATCATCCGAGAAAAAAAAAAAATCAGCTTTTGGTGGGCCTGCACAACTGTGGATGCGCACCCTCTCATGCTGTATAGGCATAGAACGCTCCAGGCACAATAGATGAAGGCAGGGAAAACCTCAAACAAAATACAAGTTGGATGATCAAAACCAAAAGATAAAAGTTGTCAACTATTGTGTTCCCCACCAAAGACAATCTTTCTAAGATTATCAGGAAGAAAATATCCGTTTAGTGAGCAACCCCAGTTTCATGGATTCTTACAAAATCTAGATCTAATCCAAGTAAGCCACAAAACAAAATTCACCCTAGATCAAGAATTGCTTGGTTTTTCCTGGGAAAAAGGAACCCTGCCAGTCATCCAAAGTCAGTCGCTAAAGTCCCACTTTAACTTCTACAAATTTGGACTTGAAATTAATCAAGAAGTCAACAAAGCTGAATTCAAGGTTGGGGCTTAATCATATGAAGGTCTAAATAGCTGAAGCACCCCAAAATTGATATTTTTGGTACTGTGAAGCATTATCTTCCTATTTCTTTTCACAGACTTACTTGGGTTGCAGAAGTGGTTAATCATGTGGAAAGTCTCAAACTGTTGCATGATAAAATTAGGATTAGCACTTGGAATAAATTACTTACAATCCATATAGGTTGGTGCCTTGGGTCCAGTTCAGATGCTCTCTTGAACAACACTCGGGCATAATTTGCAGTTGAGTATTTGTATTCCAATAATGCAAGAGACTGAAGAAGAACAGGATCCCTGGGATTCACTGCATGACCTATCTTTAAAAGTTTCCTTCCAAGATCAATATTCCCCCGATTAGCTTCAAAGACTCCCCATACATGCCAGGCAAACCTATTCTTTGGACTGGCTTGGACTGCTTTCTGTAATTTAGAAGAGAGGAAGGTTTTATGCATCTGATGATAGATAGCAAAGCTGTAACATTCTGTAAAGTTACAAAAGAAATAAAATAGTTCAAATTAAGCCAAGAGTCCTCGCACTTTGCCCTCTATGTCAATTTGGTCGTTGCAGTTTCAATTGGTTCAATTTTGACCTTGAATTTTTAATTTTGGTCCAATTGATTACAAACGTTTTATGGTACAAAGGGAAAAGTGAAGGGATCACAGGCATAATTTGTCCAATAAAATAATATAGACTAACAAGTAAGGGAATAGGAAAAGAGAACATGATTAAGCGCTTCTGAAGAAGTCTAAAGGAAATGACACCAAGGGAACCCATAATTAAGGCAACAAAAACATAACCTCAAAACGTTGCCGAGCAATGCGGTTGTTTTCCTGTTGCATCTCCAATTGTGCCCATGCCTGTACCAAAAAAAGTAGAGGGATACAAGAAAACAAACTTCAATGAACCCTGCAACATAAAACATAAAATCATCCTCTGACAACGAAAGGTTGCCTTAAGAAGAACACTTACAAGCCAGCTTGCACAGCTTTTGGGATTAGATTTGGTGGCCTACTTGAATAAATACCTCGCCTACTCATAACGGGTTGCTTTAACCTCGAGCAATGCAAGTGTCTGGTATATGTACTCGTTTCCACCACAATATTTGAGACCTTTACCAAGGAGATTTCTTGCCTTCTTTATATTTCCTTGTTTTAGCTCCAAACTGCCCATCCATGCCAGGCTGCAATATGTCTCTTATCAGCAACAGTGGTAGCATCAAACAATTCTCTAGCTCTCCTTACATTTATGATCTTATTTTCCAGAACAGCCCAACATTGTTTTCAAAAGAATGAATCCATGTAAACTTCTAATGCAAAAAAATAAGGATAATAATCAATAATAATAATGAAAGGATAAGGAGGCAACAGTCACATTAACACTACTTATCTAAGTGAAAACCAAACATGTGTAATTGACTTAACATAGTTTGCTTAAATCTAAGTTAAAATGATAAATAAAAATCTAATAATTTCTCCATATCCGGGAACAATAATAGCCACTGGCATATGCTAGGAGAAACAAACTCGACTGCTATAAGGAAATTGGATTTTAGACAATGTTTAACTAATGAGTCAGCATCATATTCCTGAGTTATTTGTATAACATGGTGGATATTGTTAAACGGAGAAAGCGGCTTGTGAGCTAAAGGTTATTTTAGCGTTGAACCCACAGTAAAGACACTAACCGATTTAATCTACTGTAGTTTAAATCAAGTTTATTAGTTAAACCAAACATGTTTGACTCCAAAACACATAATTCAACAAAGCCTTAACTTTAATCAGTAAGTCTAATTAAGAAAAAATTGTACAAATTGATCTACCTAGGGGGACATGTTAAACATTGTCTAATTGCATAATTGGAAAGATAAGTTCCTCAACACTGCATGCCACAAAAGAGGTGGGGAAAATTAATGAGCAGTAAAAATGAAAACATTTCAATAATGCAAATTCAAGTAAAGGATATTGTAGATGTCCTCAACGCCCCGGGGAGAACCCCTGCTCGCTCAATTTGGGCTCACTACATTCATGACTCAATGTCATGGTCTCAGATCCAATCTCGTAGAGTGCAATGCAAGACCGATGAATCATTAAAGAGTCCAAATCCGGCAAATCGTTTTTGAAAATAGATTTTTTTGAAAAAAGTGCCAAACATGGACTGCTTTACCAGATACAGAGTCACCACCTAAATATTTTATTTTGGGGGGAAATTTAGGAAACCCTGACTCGTTGCCTAAGGCCACGTGTTCGTTATCACCAAAGTTGCCTCGGCTCGGGAACTTGGGTACGATTGGGGAAGGTCAGCTATGAGCACCCCTGCTCGCCTGATTAAAGATCGGCCTCTACTAACCATGATATCGAGTTTTGAAAATATTATGTGTTCTTATTCCGGTTTATTAGCCTAGAATTACTATGTGATGCGCATAGCATACAAGTATAGACCGGATCGCCTGAATTGGAACAAAACATTTCATGTTTGTTTTGAAAATGGTTTGCCACTCACAAGTAGGCTAAAATGCAGGCTTTTCCACCCTCAAGTGGGCTTAGAAAAGATGGTTTTGCCACTATCTAATGGGCTTAAAACTCATAGTTAATGCATTGTTCCAATTTAGAAAATCCAACCTTTACCCACAGGCACTCAGGCATATATATCACATAAGCACATAGCCTCATGGTAAGCATGCTATCATGGCAATCACTCACACACATGTAAGGATGCTAAAGCATAAACACTTACTGAGTACTCCAAGCCAAAACAGAAACCAGTTAGTAATCGAAGCATGATCCTAGTTCATGTTAAGATGGCTAATGCAACATATGCAAAATGAAACTAGAAATAGGCCCGGCTATCCTAAGAATGGCATATGAGATGCTACAACTAACACGTATTCAACTTGGAATTGAAATACAATGCAGTTAGTATGATGCGCCGAGCCCAGTGCATGCAATACAGATGAATGGTGCAAACATGAGAGCATAAGTATGCTAATTGAAACATGCCCTAATCTAACCATCATAAGCTGGTAAATAAAAGGGAGAAAGACGTGGGGTTGGAAGACATGCATCACACACACGCACGCTTATTACAATTCAACCTCGCTCGGAGGGACCAAAAAAATAATACAATTTGATTAACCTACAAGCTAATTAAATAATTTACAGACCACGTAATTAATTAACAAATCAATTAAGCTAAGGAAAATGATAAAAGGCCTCGGGAAGAGGGATGCACGCATGCTCGGATTAACTTTGCCCGTAAATCCAATGCCATGCACAAGCTGCCTCTGTTTACCCTGCTCTGCTCCTCTGAGGACTGCACAAGTCCCAAGGTACACCTTATGAACACTGGGGAATGCCACCGGCCATGAGGAATGGTCACCGGCCAAAGGGAAGTGGTCATCAACCATCTATGGAGCTATCGGCCATCCATCATTGGTCGATCGGCACTTGATGTAGTCGACCGGCCAAAGCTTCCTGCAGAACCTGTTTTGAGAGCAGCAGAGGGCAAAACAAGGCATGGCAATGCATTTCAAGAAAATGTGTGCACCAACACACCCCTTATCATGTTTATGACTCAAAGGGGGATGGTACTCGATTCTCGGACCACCAATCGCACATTTCAATGCGTGATGGCCCAAGAAACCAAGTTGTGCATTTTGATTTCAAATGACATGCAAACCAAATAAACAGATAAAGCCCAACCTCTATCATACTCAATTCAAGAGGCAAAGCATGCATGCTCTATGCAATGCAACCTAGACATGGAGGCTAAGTATGCAAGTTAGCAAACATGCAAAGTGTAATCTTAACCATGCAAGCATGCAAGATGCAACATGGACAACATGTTAAGTACAATTCATGCCAAATGCATTACAACCTGAGCATGCAAAGGTGCAATGTATCAAATATGCAAAATGCAATGTAACAAGCATAGAACAAGGCCAAGTATGCAACAACACATAGGGCAAGCATGCAAGAACATGCTAGAATGGTCTTAAACTAATTTGGGCAGCTCTCAACTAGGCCCAAAACAGTGGCCAAATGCTAAGGAAATGGGGGCCAAGTACACATACAATCATACATGCAAATGGACCAACACTTAAGCATAAAGGAGGGACTCTTAAGCGCACTTAAAAGAGATGAATATGGAGACCTGGTATGCATACTAAGCTCTGAAATTATGTTAGAAAAGGTGCCAAACAAACTAAACAAATCAAGAAAAATATGCTCATGACTTTACACACTCAAGGCCTACAAGCTAGAATGCAAAGAGACTATACAAAACATGTTGAGCATGACCAAAGAAACTAAAAATAGAGCTAAATCATACTAAAACATGCATAAAAGCTTCACAAAGCTTGGCCAAAATCATGCTAGAACAAGGGTCAAAGCCTAAAGCATGTTAAGGCAAATTCATGGCATTACAAGACAAGTATGCAAGGCATGCATGGTGTGTCTAAACCAAGTAAAAAAAGTGCTATATTATGGCAAAATAAGCACAAATAACACTTAAGACATGGCCAACATGAACTTAAAAATGGTGCTCACACATGAGGCTAAAATGGCACTTTTTGAAGACAATAAGGAGAAAGGATGGCCCTCTCCTTCTTAGGACCTTAAGACACCATCCTCACCATTGAAATCCATCAAGATTTCAGTGGTGAGTAGGCCCAAACAAGGTGGTCCCGAAGCTCACAAAAAAGGCACAAAAATGAGGCCAAACAAGGTCTAAGAGGGGGTAAACAACCCAAACACAAAAGTGATCTTAAAAAAACTTGAAAAGGAGCTCAAAAGAAGACTTTTTCTAGTTTATGAAAAAGCTCGAAAATGCTTCTAAGTATGGCTAAAAGAAGAAGCAAAATAAAGACCAAAATAGGGTAAAATGGGTTACCCTTGTAGCCAAAAGGGGACAGCAGCTTCTTGGTCCAGAAAAAGCAGTCCCTTAGCCTCTGAAAATGGCCTCCAAGATCCTTAGGTTGGTGTTGGAGGTGTTAGGCTAAGAGGTGGAGTGTAAATGTGCAAGAACTATGGAGTTTGGAGATTGGAATGTAGAGATATGGAGGGAAGTGTGTGTTTTTTGCCTTAGACAAATTTCTTAGAACCTTTACAATGGAAGAGGAGCTCTTCTTTTATAGAGGAACAAGGGTGCAAGCTTCTCTTGAAAGCTTGGAGCAAAGGGGCCAAGCTTCTCTTAGAAGCTTGAAGCAAAAGGGCTAAGCTTCTTGGAGAAGCTAGGCAAAGGGGTCAAGCTTCTCATAGAAGCTTGAAGCAAAAGGGGTCAAGCTTCTTGGAGAAGCTAGACAAAAGGGTGAAGCTTCTTGGAGCAGCTAGACAAGGGTTTAAGCTTCTCTTAGAAGCTTGGAGCAAAGGGTTCAAGCTTCTTGGAGAAGCTAGAGCGAGGGTTCAAAAGGTTCAAGCTTCCTCAAGAAGCTAAAACCAAGAGTTCAAAAGGTTCAAGCTTCCTCAAGAAGTTAGAACCAAGGGTTCAAAAGGTTCAAGCTTCCTCAAGAAACTAGAACCAAGGGTTCAAAAGGTTCAAACCCCCTCAAGAAAAGGTCTCAACCAGAAAAAGTGGCCGATCGACCAAAACAAATGGGCGGTCGACCAAAAACAGTGCCGGTCGGCCATCACTAATGGCCGATGGCAATAAAACAGGGCCGGTGGCCTCAAGCCATGGCCGGTGAGGTGTGGGGATGGCCAACAAGCTATTTCCCACCCTTAGAAGCAAAACAGCAAGTGTTTGGTGCAAAACCAAACACAAAACAAACAAGTCAAGAGGTCTTGAGGCAAGACGCGCGGCCGAAACCTCCGAGAACTCAAGACGAACACGAACAAAGATGATCATCGAGTGTTCAAACGATGACGTCCAAGTCTTGAGGACGGTAGAAAATGCGGTGTCTACAGTTGCCTCTCTTTGACAGAACTTGAAAGTCATAACAATGATGGGGGTGAATGTCAAAGCCCAAAGACGATCCATTTTTGACAAGGCCGAAGACTTAGACAAAGCATACAAGCTATAGATAAAGATATGCGCCCGAAGGCAGGGGCAAGATGCAAGACAATGCACAAAGCCGAGCATAACTTATGATCATGCAAAGAAAGTTGTAACGAAGCATAACACGCAACAGTTTTAAGCAAGTAGAAACCAAGCTACATTCCAATGCAGAAAGGGTGTAAGAGAATTACTGCAATTCTCACTGCGAATACAGTGTGCATATGTGGTAGATACACAAAGCAGATGTAGTGTGATAGATACACAAAATGGTGAACACAGAGTGTGATAGATGCACTAAGTGAACAAGCTATGACAGATACACAAAGCGAGAGTGTGTGATTTATACACAAAGCGAACGTGTGTGATTGATACATAAAGCGAACATGTGTGATTGATACACAAAGCGAGCATGGTGAGCATAGTGTGATGGACACAAAAAGTGAATGTGTGATAGATACACAAAGTGAGCATGTGATAGATACACTATATGAAGCAAAATGTGATAGATACAGTAGCTGAGCGCGTGATAGATACACTAAGCGAGTGTGGTGAGCACAGTGTGATAGATACACTATATGAAGCAAAATGTGATAGATACAGTAGCTGAGCGCGTGATAGATACACTAAGCGAGTGTGGTGAGCACAGTGTGATAGATACACAAAGGGTGAACACAAAGTGTGATAGATGCACTAAGTGAACAAGGTGTGATGGATACACAAAAGGTGAACACAGAGTGTGATAGATGCACTAAGTGAACAAGTGTGATGGATACACAAAAGGTGAACACAAAGTGTGATAGATGCACTGAGTGAACAAGTGTGATGGATACACTAAAGGTGAACACAAAGTGTGATAGATGCACTGAGTGAACAAGTGTGATGGATACACAAAGGGGGAACACAAAGTGTGATAGATGCACTAAGTGAACAAGTATGATAGATACACTAAAGGTGAACACGAAGTGTGATAGATGCACTTACTGAACAAGTATGATAGATATACTAAAGGTGAACACGAAGTGTGATAGATGCACTTAGTGAACAAGTATGATGGATATACTAAAGGTGAACATGAAGTGTGATAGATGCACTGAGTGAACAGGGTATGATTGATATACTAAAGGTGAACACAAAGTGTGATAGATGCATTGAGTGAACAGGGTATGATTGATATACTAAAGGTGAACACGAAGTGTGATAGATGCACTAAGTGAACAAGGTATGATAGATATACTAAATGTGAACACGAAGTGTGATAGATGCACTTAGTGAACAGAATATGATTGATATACTAAATGTGAACACGAAGTGTGATAGATGCACTAAGTGAACAAGTGTGATGGATACACAAAAGGTGAATGTGTGATGGATACACTGAAGGTGAACACGAAGTGTGATAGATACACTTAGTGAACAAAGTGTGATGGATACACAAAAGGTGAAGTGTGATTGATACACAAAAGTGAATATGTGTGTGATAGATACACAAGATGAATGAAGTGTGATAGATACAGAAAATGAGAAGGTGTGTGATAGATACACAAAAGTGAATATGTGCGTGATAGATACACAAAATGAGAATGTGTGTAATAGATACACAAAATGAATGAAGTGTGATTGATACACTAAATGAGTGAGAGTGTAATAGATACACAAAGTGAATGAAGTGTGATTGATACACTAAACAAATTAGAGTGTAATTGATACACTAAGTGAATGAAGTGTGATTGATACACTAAATAAATGATCTTAAACGGAACTTCTTTGAATGAACCGTACATACAATATCGTGCATAACTGAGAAAGAAATTTGATAGGTACAATGCATTACAATGCATGATGCTTAAGGAAAGCAATAAATGGACAAAGCGGCGCTTTAGAAAGCACCTCATGAGGTGAGTGGCAGTGAACCGCTCTTCTCCGATGGGGATCTTCCCTTGTTCTCTTCGAACACTTACCTTCAACTTACAGTACAAAGGCTCTGAAATGCTGACAAGGGTTCTTCACGTAGAACACTTTGGATGCTGCCTTTCTTCCTGATCATATTCACAACTTTCCCTATTCTCTAACGGGGTGATAGACTAGGTTGGTTCAGTATCCAGAATTGAGGTGCATACACGCTATCTCAACCTATGGGGCTTCCATACAGATTTCAAGCCGGGGATACACCCCTGGGTATTTAAACCAGACTTTAGT
This sequence comes from Camellia lanceoleosa, assembly GCA_025200525.1. Classification (NCBI taxonomy): domain Eukaryota; kingdom Viridiplantae; phylum Streptophyta; class Magnoliopsida; order Ericales; family Theaceae; genus Camellia; species Camellia lanceoleosa. The sequence continues at coordinate 190,082,140 of CM045762.1, read as the reverse complement.
CTCGGAAATCCCGAACCTTTACGTTCTAGGGATCATCTATTCAAACTCTAGTTTCCACCGTCGCAGTTGGTCTCCTAGGAACTCATTAGGAACACAGCCGAGATGCCTCTGGCAGGGAATGGTACTCAGGGAGAGCACTTTTGATCGCCATTCTGGCTTGAAGCAGACTTGATCTTGAGCTTGAGGTAGAGGCACACTCATTCTTCGAAGCATTGACAAGGCCTGACGAGGTGCATACGGAATGCAATCTCAGAGCTTACTGAAGTTGGAACAAACTCAGATGCCCGACATTTTCCTCTTTTGCTTTTGCTTTACAGTCCGAAACCATTATAGCATCAGATAGTTCCTGGTTCTACTATTCTCACATGACCTGGGTTGAACCCTGCGATTTTATGAAAGAACAAATTCTGTTTTGCACAAATGTAGAGAATGGCACAACACTCTGAGCACAAAACGATTTATTTTTTAAATCGAGAAATGAGTTCTGGACTGGGGTATTGAGCCTACGACTGACCACAGCAAAAATGACTCAACAAAAAAAAAACAAAAGGTAAACAACCTAAACACATCGAGTAACACTCGAAACGACTCAAAACAAGAATCGAAACAAAACAAAAGACACGACACTCAGACGTGCACAGGGAGCCTATTTCCTTGGGTAGTGTTTCCCACCCTTTCTTATTTGTGTTTTTCACATCACTCGGCCCTCAGACTCTGTTTTTCTGAAAAAAAAACCCCTTTTCCTCACTTTTTCTCTCAGCGCATATCTCTTTATTCTTCAATCTCTCATTTTTTATCTCTTTCCTAAGTGGTTGATGGATAAACAGAAAGTTATGGGCTCTTGCCTCTAGCATTCCGCTAGATTTTTCTTCTTGTTCACAACAGTGAGTTTCTCCAATAGAGGGGCTGTGCTACAACTGGGTGTGTAGCAAATCTACAACTGACATCGGTGGACGATGCTCTACTGGGGAGTTTGGACATGATCAGATCTGCTCAGATGAAGGTATAGGAATATCTTGATCCATTCCAATTTGTGCTTCACACTTGGTTTGATACATTGTTGCTCGGAGGATGAGAGAGCTTTCAGCCCTTTTTTGTTAGCTTCCGTTGTGCCCTTCTTGGCAAGTATGGTGCCCTTTCTGGTAAATGCATTGACAACGGGGAAAAGACAGGAAGCTTGACTCAACTGTGCCCCTAGTTCATCATTTTGACCATTTTTTGTTTTTGCTTTCTACTAAAACAGTTTTGACCAACATGAGAGTTATATTAACATGCTTGTTCAATTTTCTTATTTAAAATCATGCAAGTCAGGCTATGAGCACTGAAAATTTTCCTTTTTTGGGTCCAAGAAATGGTCCAGTTTTGGAAAAGATAGAATAATTTTTGTGAAAATTAGTCAACCTCAGTAAAAATTCTCAAAAACTATTTTTGCAAACGGCCACTGCTCAACGAGCACGGAACCTACTCTTGAGATGCACGACCTCAGATCCGAAGGAGGATTGCCTTCTATTTGAAGAGAGCTGCATGGCAACGGAAAGTTGCCGCTTGTTTGAACGGCACCACAACGCATTTGAATGGCACCGCAACGCATTATAGTCAGTCCTCAGAGTGACGAACACAACCAAATTCTCGGACACAGAGAAAACAAAGATGACCAGAACCATCACATGGACATAGTCGAATTTGAAGTGTTTGTGGTTGGACTTTAGAATGAAGTTGCCTACGTATCCCAAACATGGGAATCAAGCCTTACGTAGTTCAAGGTTAAGGTACACTCGGGTATTTAACCTCTCCTTTTGCACTCTAACTTTTGCCAAGGCCGCCCTTCCGGGTTTTTAACCTTGCGAGCTATGTTTTTCTTCTTTTCTTTTCAATTCTTTTCATCTTTTCTTTTTCATCTTTTTTTTTTTCATTTTCTTCATTTTTCTTTTTTTCTTTTTTTTCATTCTTTGCATTTTTTTTTGTTCTTTTTCTTTTTTTCTTGTTCTAACTTTTGCCTGGGTCGCCCTTCCGGGTTTTCGGCCCAGCGAGCGTCTCAAGGGTAAAAGTGTAGCTTTGTCCATGTCAAATGGTTCTGAGATCTCGAAACCATCTGAATCCAAGAGAATGGCTATTCGCTGATGTTGTAGAAGTCCATCCAATGGGGGGCGCTGAACCTACCCCTAGTGTTGTGGATCGGAACTCAGTTGTCTTTCAACGATACCTTCTTCTTTCCTCCCTTCTGGGGTTTGGCATTCTTGCCGATCTACATTAATTTGCGGAGCGATCCATTTTGGGCTCTTCGAGCATGTCTGATATTTTTTACCCCTAGTTCGAGGGGTGCTTTTGATCTAGCTTTGCAAGCTTCTTTCGATCACAACTGATCTTCTTAATTTGACTTTCTTGCCTCTTGTTCGAGGGCTGCTTCAAATCTAGCCACACAGGCCTCACATTGTAGTTGACCTTTGAAATTTCTAAGTTCTAGTCCAAGGTTTGAAAATGAGGGGTCGAGTCTCGAGGCTGAGAGGGATCCTAAGCTGCACAATCTCAAGAGCGATTCCACACAGATCTTCGCAGGACCGCGCAAAACATTTTTTGAAATCTTTTAAGAAAGCGACTAATCACTCGCGGTGAAGACGGTGTGGGACCAATCTGGATCAAGCCAGGATCCTTCTCAGTACTCACGTTAACAAACATGATTTCATTTATTAAGGGCTTAGCACGCCTCTCTTTCTCTCAATTGATCAAGTTTTGCAAAACCCGAGGAATTCCTTCCTCTTCGTTTTTACCACAGTGTTCAAAAGTTTTTTTTTTTTTTTTAAAAAACTTAGGACAATGCAATGAGTTCAAGGCACAAAAGAGCAGGTGAAAAGCACTGCCGTTTCAATCAAAACTTCTAGCACAACTGGCGCAAGGCAGAAGCAAACACAAGAGTGTGAAAATCATATGCTTGGTTTCCCTATTCAAAAAACACTTTTCAGAAAATTCTACTTTCTTATTTTCCATGTTTTTTTTTGTTTTTACTGATTTTTTTTAATATTTTAAGCAATTTTTAAAATTTTTAGGCACACCTAACTTAGATGTATCTAAAAAGTAAAAAAATTGTGAAGAAAATCTTTTAAAAATTCACTAAATACCCAAAATACAAAAAAAATACAAGAATTCAGTATATTTTTTGTATTTTTATGTATTTATTAATTTTTTAAAATATTTTTTCACAACTTTTTTACTTTTTAGATACATCTAAGTAAGGTGCATCTGAAAAGTAAAAAAAAATGTTTAAAATTTAAAAAATATCCACTAAAAACAAAAAAAAAAACACGAAAACCAAAAAACTTAGTTTTCAAAAAACTTAATTCAAAAAACACAAACCAAACACACTGACTGTTGTTCCATTCAGATCTGTTGGCGTAACTGGCTCCAAGGCAGAAACAGACTCAAAAGAAAGCAAAAAGACAAACACAAAACAAGCAAGTGATGTCCGAGGTAACACCCCCGAAATCACCCGACCTTCGTACAATAGGACTGACTCGATACAACAAGATAGACCCTAACTGACTCAGTATGAAAAGACTGACTCAAAACAAAGAGACAGACTCAAAACAAAACAACAGAACTGACTCAATACCCAAGTTAGAAACTACAAAACTAGCATTCGCAAATGCTCAAAACAGTGCGTGCCAAACGCTACATCCAGAGTAAACTGAGCGCCATCTGCAGGTGGTTCATCCCCTGATCACATAATCACATTATCCCTCACAAGTTCACTGGTCCAATGATGATAGACTTTGCTAGACTAGTGCGGCAATGACCTTGTTGTCAAACAAATCTTGTACATCATGACGCAGACGAAAGCAGCTATCGGTCTCATGACCGATTTGTTGATGGTACGCACAGTACTTAGTCTAGTCATGCTTTGGAGGGAGAGAATCTGGTAAAGGCCGTTGTTCCAATGGTTTCAGATGTCCTTTTCCAGATTAAGACCTCCAGAGCCTTTGACAAAGGCATATAAAGTGGGGTAAAAACCCTCTTGACTCGAGGTGGATATTTGGTTTTCTGTGAGCTACTTCCGGACGCACCGGTGAATGGGGTAGTTGTTCTTGATGTGGTGGTGGTAACCATGCCCACTTCAGAAGATCTTGCAGTTGCAGCACTGCTTGTGCCTGTATTGTTGTTATGGTTGAAGGTTCTCCTGGGTTGCTCTTTGTCATTATCAATCAAGCCCTGCTTCAAAGCATCATCAATCTATACCCCCAACTCATGCAAATCTGAAAAGGTAGGGAAGGGGAGCACGATCATTTTCTGCATCAGTTTGGGTTGGAGGTTGCGCACAACCACCCGTATTTGATCCTTGTCAGTGGGCATAATGGTCATCAATGAGCCTTAGCCCTCCAGCGGGCTACGAATTTAGAAAAGCTCTCCTTAGGCTCCTGCCTTGTTGTCTCAAGATCACGGGTCATAATCTCAATTTGTGTGTTATAGGAGTACTGTGCAATGAAGGCCTCGGCCATCTCATCCCAATTTCTCTTGACATCATCTTCTAATTTTATGCGTCAGATGGCCGCCACACCGACAAGGTCCGCCAAATAATGAAAGTTTCAGAGTCTGGTGAGGCCCATCGGCCTTAGTATGTCTCGAGAACAATCAGAGATGCACCATGGGATCCCTGGATCCGCCAAAGCGGCCATTGTGGCATCTTAAACCGATCTGGCAATAAGCATTTGAAGTCGATGTATCCGTCCTCAATGTCTGGAATGGACTTTACTCCCTGAGATTTCTTGAACATCTTTTCTAGCTTGCTCAACTTCAACGTTGTATGGTCTACCTCGAACTCAAAAGTAGAGTTCGGTAGGTTGATTGGTGCTTTAGATAGCTGGGGTAAGATTGGCGGCGGAGCCAGCCCTGTCGAAATGTCCGTACCTTCCTGGACATTTGGTGTCTCCCCGGGTATTGGACCTACTGGTGGGGAAGGAGCTTGGTGCGAAACAGATGCTCTGGCTTGCTGTTGTAACCTGGTGATTAGCTCTGCCTGTTGGGCCATGATCGCAGCCTGCTATTTGGCAAATTCCGATTGGCGGACAGAATCTTCCGGCATGAGTTTCATACTTTCTTGGAGTTGATGCATCATTTCCTCCATCCTTGCCATGTTCTGCTGTTCCGGTTGACTAACTGGTATATCTATCTCTGTGATAAAAACTGAGGCCTCAGCCTAACTGTTCACTGGTGGGGTGGATAAGGGCCACTGATCTGGGAACTCTTGAGCGGTGATTCAGGCTCGATCGACTTTTACCTTGCCTCTGGCAAAGGAACACTGATTGCCCTTGAATTAAATCTATGACCTAACAAAGTCTATCAGCACAAGTCCAATGAACCTTAGGGGATATTGGAGCCTTCTGAAGCTATGGTTTGCAGACTACCTAGCAAAAGAGAAAACAGATAGCACCTCAGCCTGATTTCACCAAAATAGATATGAGCATAGTAGGATGACTGTGCCCTCTACTGAATCCTGCCCCAAAATTCTACCTGTAAACCGATACCCTCAGGTAAATTGAATCCCAAAATACTGAACTGGTGCCTGCAGGCCTAATACTCAAACTTGTAAACTGATACATGCATTCTTGTAAAGATACACTCTAAAGCACATAGCAAGCAAGTAAGAGCAAAAACACCCCTATGGAGGGGTAGGGCTTCCCTGTCCTATTTTGTCAGGAGCTAGGGTTTCACTACGCACGCAACAGTTTCAAACAACCTACAATCGGGTAAGCAAACTGTCCTAGTTTGGAATGGTCACTATAGATTCTGAATATGCACTAGGTCGAATTGTCAAAAAGGGTGTCCCGGTAAAACCGGGGTTTATGTTCCCATCGTGGGAGAGCAGAATCGTCACCTTATGGCACACTTCGGCGAGCCTCCCAAGAAACCGTTCAGGAATAGCAGATGGAAAACACAGTGTCCTAGGCGCACCAATGCACATGCAATGCAAAGAAACACATAAGTGTAGTCAAAACAAGATATCATGAGTTCGAGTTAAGTTCTCTAAGTCTCCAGCAGAGTCGCCAGAAACTGTAGACGTCCCCGAACGTCCCGAGGGAGAACCCTATTCTGTTCAATTTGGGCTCACTACAGTTCAGGACTCAATGTCACGGTCCTATATCTAATCCCGCAGAGTGCAATGCAAGACCGATGAATCATTAGAGAGTCCAAATTTGGAAAATCGTATTTGAAAATAGATTTTTTTGAAAGAAGTGCCAAACAAGGACTGCTTTGCTAGATACAGAGTCACCACCTAAATATTTTATTTTGGGGGGGAATTTAGGAAACCCTGACTCGTTGTCTAAGGCCACGTGTCCGTCATCACCAAAGTTGCCTCGGCTCGGGAACTTGGGTACGATTGGGGAAGGTCAGCTATGAGCACCCCCGCTCGCCCGATCAAAGATCGGCCTCTACTAACCATGATATCGAGTTTTGAAAACGTTATGTGTTCTTATTCTGGTTTATTACCCTAGAATTACTATGTGATGTGCACCGCATACAAGTATAGACTGGATCGCCTGAATTGGAACAAAACATTTCATGTTTGTTTTGAAAATGGTTTGCCACTCGCAAGTAGGCTAAAATGCAGCTTTTGCCACCCTCGAATGGGCTTAGAAAAGATGGTTTTGCCACTATCTGGTGGGCTTAAAACTCATAGTTAATGCATTGTTCCAATTTAGATAATCCAACCTTCACCCACAGGCACTCAGGCATATATATCACATAAGCACATAGCCTCATGGTAAGCATGCTATCATGGCAGTCACTTACACACATGCAAGGATGCTAAAGCATAAACACTTACCGAGTACTCCGAGCCAAAACAGAAACCAGTTAGTAATCGATGCATGATCCTAGTTCATGTTAAGATGGCTAATGCAACATATGCAAAATGCGACTAGAAATAGGCTCGGCTATCCTAAGAAAGGCATATGAGATGCTACAACTAACACGTATTCAACTTGGAATTGAAATACAATGCAGTTAAAATGATGCGTCGAGCCCGGTGCATGCAATACAGATGAATAATGCAAACAAGCGAGCATAAGTATGCTAATTGAAACATGCCATAATCTAACCATCATAAGCTGGTAAATAAAAGGGAGAAAGACGTGGGGTTGGAAGACATGCATCACACACACGCACGCTTATTACAAATTCGCCCTCGCTTGGAGGGACCAAAAGAATAATACAATTTAATTAACCTACAAGCTAATTAAATAATTTACAGACCACCTAATTAATTAACAAATCAATTAAGCTAAGGAAAACGGTAAAAGGCCTCGGGAAGAGGGATGCACGCATGCTCGGATTGACTTCGCCCGAAAATCCAATGCCATGCACAAGCTGCCTCTGTTTACCCTGCTTTGCTCCTCTGAGGACTGCACATGTCCCAAGGTACACCTTATGAACACTGGGGAATGCCACCGGCCATGAGGAATGGTCACCGGCCAAAGGGAAGTGGTCATTGACCATCTATGGAGCTATCGGCCATCCATCATTGGTCGATCGGCACTTGATGTAGTCGACCGGCCAAAGCTTCCTGCAAAACCTGTTTTGACAACAGCAGAGGGAAAAACAAGGCATGGCAATGCATTTCAAGCAAATGTGTGCACCAACACACCCCTTATCATGTTTATGACTCAAAGGGAGATGGTATTCGATTCTCGGACCACCAATCGCGCATTTCAATGCGTGATGGCCCAAGAAACCAAGTTGTGCATTTTGATTTCAAATGACATGCAAACCAAATAAACACATAAAGCCCAACCTCTATCATACTCAATTCAAGAGGCAAAGCATGCATGCTCTATGCAACGCAACCTAGGCATGGAGGCTAAGTATGCAAGTTAGCAAACATGCAAAGTGTAATCTTAACCATGCAAGCATGCAAGATGCAACATGGACAACATGTTAAGTACAATTCATGCCAAATGCATTACAACCTGAGCATGCAAAGGTGCAATGTATCAAACATGCAAAATGCAATGTAACAAGCATGGAACAAGGCCAAATATGCAACAACATGCTAGAATGGTCTTAAAATAATTTGGGCAGCTCTGAACTAGGCCCAAAACAGTGGCTAAATGCTAAGGAAATGGGGGCCAAGTACACATACAATAATGCATGCAAATGGACCAACACCTAAGCATAAAGGAGGGACTCTTAAGCACACTTAAAAGTGATGAATATGGACACATGGCATGCATACTAAGCTCTGAAATTATGTTAGAAAAGGTGCCAAACCAACTAAACAAATCAAGCAAAACATGCTCATGACTTTACACACTCAAGGCCTACAAGCTAGAATGCAAAGAGACTATACAAAACATGTTGAGCATGACCTAAGAAACTGAAAACAGAGCTAAAGCATACTAAAACATGCATAAAAGCTTCATAAAGCTTGGCCAAAATCATGCTAGAACAAGGGTCAAAGCCTAAACCATGTTAAGGCAAATTCATGGCATTACAAGACAAGTATGCAAGGCATTCATGGTGTGTCTAAACCAAGTAAAAAAAGTGCTATATCATGGAAAAATAAGCACAAATAACACTTAAGACATGGCCAACATGAACTTAAAAATGGTGCTCACACATGAGGCTAAAATGGCACTTTTTGAAGACAACAAGGATAAGGGATGGCCCTCTCCTTGTTAGGACCTTAAGACACCATCCTCACCACTGAAATCCCTCAAGATTTCAGTGGTGAGGAGGCCCAAACAGGGTGGTCCCGAAGCTCACAAAAAAGGCACAAAAATGAGGCCAAACAAGGTCTAAGAGGGGGTAAACAATCCCAAACACAAAAGTGATCTTAAACAAACTTAAAAAGGAGCTCAAAAGAGGGCTTTTTTCAGTTTATGACAAAGCTCAAAAATGCTTCTAGGTATGGCTAAAAGAAGAAGTAAAATAAAGACCAAAAGAGGGTAAAGTGTGTTTCCCTTGTAGCCAAAAGGGGACAGTAGCTTCTTGGTCCAGAAAAGCAGTCCCTTAGCCTCTGAAAATGGCCTCCAAGATCCTTAGGTTGGTGTTGGAGGTGTTAGGCTAGGAGGTGTAGTGTAAATGTACAAGAACTATGGAGTTTGGAGCTTGGAATGTAGAGATATGGAGGGAAGTGTATGTTTTTTGCCTTAGACAAATTTCTTGGAACCCTTACAATGTAAGAGGAGCTCTTCTTTTATAGAGGAACAAGGGGCCAAGCTTCTCTTAGAAGCTTGAAGCAAAAGGGCCAAGCTTCTTGGAGAAGCTAGGCAAATGGGTCAAGCTTCTCATAGAAGCTTCGAGCGAAAGGGCCAAGCTTCTTGGAGAAGCTAGGAAAAGGGGTCAAGCTTCTTGGAGAAGCTAGACAAGGGTTCAAACTTCTCTTAGAAGCTTGGAGCAAAGGGTTCAAGCTTCTTGGAGAAGCTAGAGCAAGGGTTCAAAAGGTTCAAGCTTCCTCAAGAAGTTGAAACCAAGAGTTCAAAAGGTTCAAGCTTCCTCAAGAAGGTAAAACCAAGGGTTCAAAAGGTTCAATCTTCCTCAAAAAGCTAAAACCAAGGGTTCGAAAGGTTCAAGCTTCCTCAAGAAGCTAGAACCAAGGGTTCAAAAGGTTCAAACCCCCTCAAGAAAAAGTCTCGGCCAGAAAAAGTGGCCGATCGACCAAAACAAACGGGCGGTTGACCAAAAACAGTGCCGGTCGGCCATCACTAATGGCCGATGGGAATAAAATAGGGCCGGTGGCCTCAAGCCATGGCCGGTGAGGTGTGGGATGGCCAACAAGCTATTTCCCACCCTCAGAAGCAAAACAACAAGTGTTTGGTGCAAAACCAAACACAAAATAAACAAGTCAAGAGTTCTTGAGGCAAGACGCGCGGCCGAAACCTCCGAGAACTCAAGACGAACACGAACAGGGATGATCATCGAGTGTTCAAACGATGACGTCCAAGTCTTGAGGACGGTTAAAAATAGGGTGTCTACAGATATCTTAGAAGGAGAACATCATACGCACCTGCCAAACGTAGGCATTTTCGCTTTGTGTTGCTTGGCAACCTTTCTCGTACATGGCTCTGGCTTCAGCCGTCTTTGATTGCTGGCTTAAAATCTTCCCCAGTGCCACATACGGCCTCCCATCTTCAAGCCAAGTATTAATACACTTCACACATTACCAAATCACACAAAATATACAACATTCATTATTATGTTTTTTGTACATTAAATGGGCACACAACTATAGAGGAATCAAGTTAATGTGTCACACAATAAAAGTGTGGCATGAGTGATGGAACGTCAATTGCGAGATATAACAGAAGTGTTAGAGAATCAATTTGGGTTTATGCCTGGTAGGTCAACAATGGAAGCGATCTATCTTTTGAAGAGAGTAATAGAAAAGTATAGAGAAAAGAAAAGAGACATTCATATGATTTTTATCGATCTTGAGAATGCATATGATAGAGTGTCTCGGAATATAATTTGGTGGGTGTTAGAGAAGAAATGGGTGACAAAAGGTTACATTGATGTGATTAGAGATATGTATGAATGTGTGGTGACCATTATTAGATCGCATGTTAGATAGACGAATGAATTTCCAATTACTGTAGGGTTACACCAAGAATTAACCTTAAGTCTTTATTTTTTCACTTTAGTTATGGATGAGTTGACATGTAATATCAGGATAATGTGCCATGGCGTATGCTTTTTGCAGATGATACCGTGTTAGTGGATGAGACTAGAGAAGGAGTTAACACTAAGTTGGAGATTTGGAGAAAAACACTTGAATCTAAGGATTTAGAATAAGCAGAACTAAGACAGAGTATATGGAGTGTAATTTTAGTAACAGTCACAATAAAAGCAGAGGAGAAGTGAAGATTGAGAACCAAGAATTACCTAAGAGTGAACATTTTTGTTATTTAGGATCGATTATCTCAATGACTGGAAAGATTGGAGCGGATGTGGTCCACAGAATTAAGATGAAGTGGCTTAAGTGAAGGAGTGTGTCTAGGGTACTGTGTGATAAACGAGTACCCAGTAGACTACAAGGGAAGTCCTATAGAACGGCTATTAAACCAGCGATGTTCTATGGAATGGAATATTGGACAACTAAGAAACAACATATAGATAAGATGAGTGTTGCTGAGATGAGGATGCTAAGGTGGATATGTAGGAAGACTAGAAAAGAAAGAGTTAGGAATGAGTATATTCGAGAATGGATAGGATTAGTACCGATAGAAGATAAGTTGATAGAAAATAGATTGATATGGTTTGGTCATATACAACGGAGACCAACAGAGTTAGTAATGAAGAGATGCGATACCGTGACAGTAGATGGTAGTATGAGAGAAAGGGGTAGACCTAGAGTGATGTGGACTAGTATAGTAAATAGAGACACAAATCTCCTTAATTTGACTAACGAAATAATATTAGAAAAAGTCGAGTAGAGAAGAATAATTCATGCAGCCAATCCCATTTCATGGGACTTAAGGCTTGGCTTGGTTTGGTTTGGCTTGGTTTGGTTACATTAAATGGGCACAAGATTTTCTATCTTCAAATCCTTTTGTCTCAATGCACTCTTAGTCATTGAATTTTGCATGATCCTCCAACTGAAAGTACATTGGAACATAACGATAGAGAAATTTGGAGACAGAAGACTCCTAACCCTTAAAATCCACACAAAATTATTCACTAGCAGAGACGAAACTGTGTATAGACCTACAAGGGCCCTGCCCCCCCTCCCCGCTTTGCAGAAGATGCTCTACTGTTATATATAGATTTAGTTCAACACCAACAACTTCTCCTATGCCCCCCCTCCCCCTCTCATTTAATTCTTATAATTTTAACTATTCTCTTTAACTGCCCTTTATAATACAATAATAGTAAAACATATAGGAGAATGTTATATGTGCGCCCATTATAAGAAATATATGAATTTTTTATTTTACGAAAGTTTAAAATATTTGTAGTCTTATGTGTAGTAAAAGTTGCTAGTAGTCAATTTATGGTGTGCATCTACAAAGTGAAAGTGAAAGTGAAAGTGAAAGTGAAAGTTATGAATCATTGTAGTTATGTTATGAATGATGTAGCGTAAATCTTATGAATCATTTGTGATGCAAAATGTTACAAACTATTTTGGTGAAAAAAGTTGCAATTTGTTATGATTATGCTACATATATTGTGATTATGCGTATACGATATGCACATTTTAAAGAGTGCACACCATAATAACTCCCTAACATATTATGTTCTAAAATATATTTTTAATTATATTATTCACTTTGTAAATGAAATTAAGTTAACAATTTTTGTCTCTCATTAGCCCAATCATTATTTCTCAATACTATAATGTAAAAACTCTCATTGATTAGTGATGCTATCACGTAATATTACTCTTACATCAAACATTTAACAAAAATAAGATTTTATCCATTTTTAATGAATAGCATGAAAAATCACAGTTGTTAATTGCATGAAAATCCATTGCCTTAAATCTAACCCCACTTATATTCCTATGTTTTGTTTTAGGCCCCCCAATGATCAAATCCTGGGTCTGTCCCTATTCACTAGTCACAAAACAATAGAGCACTAGTGGCATATGCATGTGAACCAAGAGGCCACGCAAAAGGATGGATGAGGCCAACCTTATCTTCCACCCAAATAACCAAGCTGGTTCTAGTTGGCTCCATTCATGCGGTGACTACTTACTCTTATTTACCCGAAAGCACTAAGGTAGTGTTTGGTTTGCCAGAATGATTTTACATCAAGATTCAAGAATTGAATGATTATTATTTGGCCTCCCAATGGAATGACCACTCTCCTAAATTGGTGAATAGCGGTTCCATTTTTAATATAAATGCCTTTCCTTTTACCAAACCAAACATAAGAATGAATATTCTGATTATTCCATTATAACCGCATTCCAGTAAACCAAACACTGCAAAAGTGTTTTGACACTACGTCATAATTACCCAAAATCCACACGTTGGATTTGAAATCCTAGGTCTAAATCTAAAAAAATAAATAAATAAGACAACTTGTTATTTCAAATCCAAGACATGAATTTCAAATTGAGACCTCAATCATATTAAAGAAAATTGAAAAATTAAACGTAATTCACCTTCTGAAGAAGTTTCTCTACTTCATTATACCAAAAGCTCCTCACAAGCACCTTCACTCGATACAAAGCCAAATCCAAATTCACCACAAGAGGCTTTTCCCCAGAGCTCAATTCCATCCTCTCCGGCTCAAAAATCGGCATCTTCCTCGCAAACTCCGAAAGCCCCACATCGATAATTGTTGATGAAGATAACTCATCATCGCCGCTTCCATCTTTCTCCGAAACCTCCATAACCGGCCTCCGAACCACCAACAACTCCTATAGGAACTCTTTCGCAGTTCTGATCTCTCCATTGCCTCCATCCTCATCATTTTCGTCTCTGCCGCCGCCGCGAACGGTGGCGAAAGAGTTGAAGGATTGGGGATTTTCGTGGAGAAGCGATGGTTGGTGAGAGGACAAGGGCGGAGGCAAGAGGGGACGTGGCGGCGGAGAGGAGTGGAGGAGGGTTTTGATGGGGACGTTGAAGGAGTGGAATTTTGACGGGTTAGGGTTTTGAGAAGTAGAGAATAGAGTGAATTTGGAGGTTGAAGAAGAAGAAGAAGCAGAGGGAGAAGATGAGAAGATGTTCATTTTTTCTCTCTTTGTGTAACGGATAAAACTGTACCATTTACATGGAAGGAGTTGGGCGGGGTTTTGGTGGTAGGAGGAAGGTGGTGTGAGATTACAATAATACCCTTACGTACTATTTATTTATTTTTTTATATTTTGATATTGAAATAATCTAACCTATATTTATAAAAATAATTCTATATGTGCATAAGAAACATAGAAATGGCATAAACTAAAAAATCTAAAAAGTTAAAAAGTCACTATCATATTTAAGTCACATCATTTTATTTTAAGTCACATCACCCCTCTACCACATCACTTCAAACCCAACCAATATTTCATAAAAAGTCAAAAAGTGCACTTATTTAGGATATCCCAAACCACCCCAGTAGTTCTTATCACTCATATAATAAACATTTAAATAACACATTAACCTTTTGTGTATATTAATATTATTAATATTTTTATAAATATTATGGGTTTGTTTGATTTGTATCTCAAAATATAATTTTTGAATTTTTTTTAAAAAAATTTGGTTAGTTTCAAATTTTTTGAAAATAATTTTCAAAATCACTTTCTCTCTCCTACACATCAATTAATTACTTTTTCTCCATCCTCTTTCCTTTTCAATCACTTTTTCTCTTACATACATTTACTCAACTACAGCAAAATATCAAATCATCTCAAACTCCCAAATTTCAAAACTATTTTCAAAATATACAACCAAATAAACAAAAAAAATTCTAAACTCTCTCTTCAAAAAAGTTAAAAAAAAATTATTTCAAAACACAAACTAAGCACACCCTATATTTTCATTTTTTTTTTCCAGAATTAAACACTTTTTAAAAAAAACTTGGATTATATTGACTTTCTGTGCACATTATGTCATTGATTTTTTTATAAAAATCATATTACATTTTTATTCATTAGGTTATTCACTTGCACCAAAGACTAATTTGCATCTTCATATTTTTGTAATTATTTTTATTGATTTATTATTCTCCTAAACTTAATGGGGGAAAAAAATTTATAATATTGGGTGAGTTTGGCATTGTCAAATGGGAGGGCGTTTAGATAATTTAAAATAGAGACGTGACTGGTCCAAGATAGGCCACGTAGCTTACAGTGTTGGAGTGGCTTACACTTCAATCTGGATTTTGGACATAGATTTTCTATGGTACGTGGAAGGCCCTTATTGGTTCGTGCATTTTGCGCGAACAGCCAGGTTATTGTCATTTTTTTTTTAATGGTTCGTGAAAAAAAATCCAACTAATTATTATAGAGAAAAATATCAGATAAATAAAAAATAATTTTAGATAAATTAAGGGCAAGTTTGGTAAGTTCTAAAGGGAAAATTACAAACACCCTCTCGAGGTTTGGTGAAAATACAGATTCCCTCATAAGGTTTGAGAAATTACATCCCGCCCCCTGAGGTTTATATTTCCATAACAAATAGCCCCCTAAGGTTTTTATTTTCATACAGATTCCCCCCTAATTTGTTATGCAAATTTGACCTTCAAGGGGCAATTTCTAATTTCTCAAACCTCAGGGGGGAATCTGTATTTTTACCAAAACTCAAGGGAGGTGTTTGTAATTTGCCCAGTTATAAAATAGTAAAAAGTCATTAAAAAATTTTAAAAATTAAAGAATTGTAAAGAAAAGTTAAATTATCTTTTCTCTTTACCTTTGCACTTTTTTTGTTTTTTTATAAAAAGTTAAAAAATAGGCAAATGCTTGATAACTCGACATTCATGGGTCTCAAATGGCCCGAATCTTGGTAGTGCCAAAACGACATCGTTTTTGTATTTTCTTTTTCTTTTTCCTTCTTTCTTTCTTTACTCTCTAATTTTCTTTTCTCTCTAAAACTAGTTTGAGAGAAAGAGAGAGTAACAGAGAGGCGAGAGAAAGAGAGAATGAGGAAGAGAGGAGAAGAAAAAAAAGAGAGGGGAAACAGAGTAACCAGGTCGCGAACCACTCAAACCACCACAACTCAATCCATTGCTATAGACGGAGAGGCAGAAGCTAGATCTTTGGCTATGGGTTTGGTTTTAAGTTTGGTTTTGATTTTTGGGAATTGATTTTGATTTTGGGTTTGGTTTTGATTTTGGGTTTTGATTTTGATTTTAAGTCCAGTGATCATCAAGTTCTCCAATTTGGCCTTCTTATAGTTCCTCTGACTTCTCGCCATAGCTCTGATTCCAGCGATAAAACTCTGAATTGATTGATTTCCTAACCCATTTTGCCTTTTTTGCTCAACAAAACAAAATAAAGAACAACAATCATCCTCCGTCTTTTTGTGCTTTTTACAAACAAACCCAAATCACATTTTTGTTTCTTTTAGATTAGAAAACGAGACTAACATTGGCTTTAGACAAAGTGGTTGTAGAGGTGGAGGTGGTGGATGATACAAAAGATGAATTGTTGCATGTGAGTCTAGATTTCTGAGCTGTTCTTGTGGTTATTTCAGACACCCCTAAATCACTTCCAATGTGATTATAATCTCCAAAACAGAGCATTTTCGGAGAATGAGGAAGGAAAAAGATAGGGAGAAGGAAGAAAATGAAGAAAATATGAAGAAGGAAAAAGAAAAAAGGAAAAAGGAAAAAAATTGATTTTGATTATGAGTTTGGATTCGGACAAAACAAAGAAAGAAAATAGGAAAGAAAAAAAGAGGGGGAAGGAAAAAGAGATCGGGGCAAAAAGTGTCAAAACGATGTTGTTTTGGCACTTTGAGCCATTCGGGCCACTCCTTATTCGAGCTACCCAACAACTCTGTAAAAAATATTCCTAATATGTTAATTTTTTTATCTCATATTTTAATTAAAAAGTTAAAAAAAAATTCCTAAGATAGTATATTTCCAAACCAACCCTAAGTACAAATGAAATGTGTATTTAGGGCAAGTGATATAATTTTTAGGAAATATATATCAGTGTAATTTTTAAAAGTTAATTACTAATTAATGAAAAAATTTATAATTTTATATTTTAATATTAGGAGAATATCAAAAAAGTGGAGAGTGAAAAAATAATTTTAAAATGATGAAAATACAAGTAATTTAGGCATTCAATTATGAAAATAAATCTTGTACCTTCATTAGTTAGGAGGAAAAAAAATTCCACTCTCCATTTTTTAAAAATTTCCCCTTTAATGTTTGTAAAATTTATCAGTAATTTGTAAATAGTTTTTGAAGATTTTCCCCAATTTTTACTTGCATTTACCTGCACTCTATTACTTTATAATTTACGAGTATTTGCTGGCGCAATTTTACATTAATTATGACTGCACTATCCTCGATGCCCCTGTCATCATGCCACGTGTGCGGAATTCATGCCCACCACGAACTCGACTCATTGTAACATTCACTGGGATAGAGGCAGATATATGAATCTTTTCGGCATGTTGAACTAACAAATCTATTCGACATGTTGAATATTGTAGTATTCGGCATTACTTACTCAGGCAGAGACAAATATACGAATCTATTTGGCACGTTGAATATTGTAGTATTCGACATTACGTCATGGACGGGCAGATATATATAAATGTATTAAGCGCGTTAAGCAGTGTAAACAGAGTTATGCCAAATTGATACGGAATACCCCACGAATCATTGCACTATATTTGGTCTTTGAACCGAATTAAGAATATGATATGTGAACCAAATTAAGATGTCATTGCTATACCGAATTACTATAGTTCTCCTTGATACATCATTTTCATTCTAATTCTGATTCCTTTAATACACCACATTTTTTGTGCACAACGAACTGTTTTCATTAATAAACTAAATTGATACATTCATTTCACTTTATATGTGAAAACGACTTGAGTACATCGGTTAACAAACAACAAAAGTGGCAAGCACAACAAACTAAAAACTGAACAAAAATCCAAAAAAATTACAAGAATGATAGTCCCGCTGCGCAAAAATAGGTCGGCCTTACAGATCTTCAGGATCCAATTCAAAGGGCTCCACCTCTAGCTGCTTAAAAGGAATCGGCATTTCCAGGGTTACTTTTGTAGCTGCTAAGGCCTTGAAGCAGTGTTTGAAACCCCTGTTCTCAAACTTCAGGGCCTTATCAACATATTTTTTCTATCGCTAACATCTCCTCATCATCAAAGGTTTTTGATGTCGTCGATTGCGCCTCAGCTGTTGTCTTCTTAGCCGTTTCAAGGTCGGCCTTCAGCTTTTCCATATCTTCTTTTGTCATTTTCAAAGCGACATCCGAAAGGTTTACCCGTTCTTCAGCAACACGACGAAGCAGATTTACATGCTTCATCTTCTTCTACTTCACAGCCACTTTCAAGCATTAATTTTCAGCTCTTTTTGTGTCCGCCTCAGCCTTTTGCATAGCAACAGCTAAGTCAGCTATCACCGACTTGGCTCTATTATGCTCATTTGCCACTTCGGCTTTTAGTGAGAAAGTTAATTCAATGGCTTCATGCTGGCGCCGACCAATTTCAGCAATCCGTTTGGCAGTCTGAAAACAAACTTAGGTTAGAGCAAGAAAATTAAATTTAACCCAAGTAAAGCTGTCACGCCCCAAAATTTGGACAATTAAATATTAAATTAGGACTAAACCTCAATTAATATTCCATCATCCAAATCCTATGGGTAAAACAAAAAAAACTAAACGCCAACCAAACCATCCACCATAGTTTCAGAACTAACCAATACCTCCAACATTAAAGTAACAATACATAGTCAAAATAACTTAAATAATGTACGGTTACAAACCATGCCAAATTATCCCAATACTAAAGTCATAAAAAAAAAAATAATAACTACATAAACCAATATCAACCCTAAACTCAAGAAAAACAAAAGAAATCTAAGAGGCATGTCCAACAACTATAGTTATTCCATGTCACCACCGTAGCCCCAACAAATCCTGCAAAGAAAGCTCGGCTGCACTCAAACAGAACGCACCCGAGTTGCCAAAAGACAAAACGGGTCAGTATATAGGTATACTGGTATAAGTACAAGATTTAACACCCACGTGTCCACTAGACACAAATAAAAATACATTTAATTGTTGTTGTGGGACAAGACAAGTAGTTCTAATCGCACCGAGACGAATGGGTAGTTTCCCGAGATACGGTGGCATTTAGTTTCTTGCCCGTACACAACGAAATATAAATTGAGTATAAAATAAATAAAATAGAAATAAAAATATGGTGGGTCAGCCCTACATAAAAAGTTAGTAAGACCCACCATCCTGCAAACAAAAATAAAGTTAGTATAATTTAATCATAAGTAACTTGCTAAAGAAGTATAAAAATGCACCGTTTCATGCTTAAATAATTCGAATTGACCAAAACTCAAAGAACAAAAGTTGTACAGATTCAAATTTCCTAAAAGGGTAAGTCGACGAATTTAGTAGAAACTGAATAGGTTGAGAAAAAAATTTAATAGAAAATCTTAACCGAAATTTGATCGAAAAATCTGGAACTGAAAACGAAAAGAAAATGCTGTAAGATGAATTTTTTTCGGAAAAGTTCAAAACACAAAAAATGTTTAGAATAATGTTTTACTTCAATTTACACGAAACCAATAAAAATGAGCTCATTTAGTGGATTAAAACTGCCTCTAAACTCTACATTGCTAAAATGAATCAAAACTACAATAATCAAGATCATCCGATTATAAGTTCTAATCGAACTTTTTAATAAAAAGTTAAAACACAAAAGTTGTCTAGAATCACGTATACATGCATCTGCTCAAATTTCATAATTTATCGAGGTCGTTTACTATTTTTGAACATATACAAATCAATACAATTCACGCTATACTAATAAACTCACAATTAAATTGTTTGTACCTTAACTCCACCACTTCGGCCTTTCACTTCTGGCTTACAAATATATCCCATGTGCCTCCCGTATACCTAACACCGCTCCGAAGCCAAACTTGCACGAGGATATTGTCACAAGTTTGACCCACACTCTCTAGATGGTTAGCATATACGTACGCGCGTAAATCAAAGCACTCGTCTACTCATGAGAATGAGGCAATAATATACATATACAAAACATCTCACTTATGAGAACAAATATAAGAGTGCCAAGCTTAAGGCATTCAAATAAATCTCATAATCCTCACTTTTTTTTATACACTCTTTCTCACAAACACTCAAATAAAACAACAATCCATGGAGTCATGGTGGAGTATAAGGAATTTATCTATGGGTTCCTAATTAATTTTAATTTCATATAACCATGAGTGTGATTACAACCATAAAATAAATCTGTATAAAAACCCTAAACTTGGCATACACAACTAATCAAAATAATTAAAATCAATCAATCAACTAAAAATCCTAAACCTTACATACACAACTAAACCAAATGATTAAAATCAATCAATCATCTAAAAATCCTAAACCTTACACACACAACTAAACCAAATAATTAAAATCAATCAATCATCTAAAAACCCTAAACTTTACATACACAACTAATCAAAATAATTAAAATCGATCAATCATCTACATGCAAATATGAAATCAATTCAACATCAAATAAATATAAATAAATAAATAAAAACAACAAATTAAATATAAATCAAGGGAAGTGGGGTTTGTACTCACAATATTTTTTAAAGATCAAATAATTATTTGAAGAACTAATAAAGCCACCAAAACAAAACCACGATCTTTTTTCTCATTTCCTCTTCTCTCTCCCGGTCTCTCTGTTTTACGTCACACAATAGCACTCTTTTTTTTTTGTTCTTTGATTACTCTCTCTCTCTCTCTCTCTCTCTCTCTCTCTCTCTCTTTTGTTTTCTTTCTTCTTAACTTCTAAACCTAATTGACTTCTTATATTCTACTATATTATAAACCTAAGTCTAAATATATAATAACCTAATTTCCTATCTATATAATAAGGCAAGAGGCTTTTTGAAAATGTATAGAAATGTCTCAGAGATACATTTAATTTGGACGGCTGAGATCAATCTTCAGTATATATCAACGGCTCTGAATTATTTATTTCCCGCCCAAACACTTCTCTTCCTTAACCTTCTCACCTACCCACGTCTCTCTCTCCCTCTCTGCTCTCACCCACGTCTCTTCCTTCCTTCTTTATCTCTCTCTCCCTCTCTCCTTTTCTGTTTATTCTTCAACAGAACCCTCTCGACCACCGCCATCGCGACCACCTCTCTTCTCTCTCGCAAGACCCTCTATGTTTCTCCTTCTTCAACAGATCCCTCGACCACCACCATCACGACAGCCTCTTCCTCATCCCCCTTTATCACTTCAGTCCTCTCCTTCTCACAACAGATCTCACCGAAACCCTCTTTCCCTCTTTGCTACCGATGCTTGGCAAGGTACGATTTTTGTTTGTTTTGATCAGCTCCTTCCTTGATCTCACGGATTGTAGTCTTGATCAACTCCTTCCTTGATCTCACGGATTGAGGGAGATATATATACATACCACAAGAATAAGTCCACAAGTCATCTATTCAGGTACAGCTGGTGGAGGTTGTATTCTGATGAATCATAGAGCTAAAAATGGTATATGCTTCAGATATGATTCAAATCTCAGGGGCTAAAGTCTGTGAGTCAAAGAGTCTTTCCCCACAGTGAATTTTTTTGCTGAAAGCTGACAAACCATCAAAGCAGCCGGTGCCAGGAATTTGGAACTTTGATATCATTTTTTGGAATTGCACATCAATTTGTAGGTATGTTCTACAAACACATATCTATATATTTTTCTCAGCATTTTTAGCTCTATAATATTAATATATTTGAGAATTCTAGCTATGACAACAATAATATTTTCTTGATCAGAGTCTCACATCTTGAATTTTACCCTTTTCTATATCCACAAAGACAAAAATCACTCACAAACATGAAGATTCTACTTAAATCAAGCAATATATATAAGAAATGAATTACAAAAGCACTGCCATGATACAAAACAGGAAGAGGAGAAAGAGAATTCGAAATCTTCACTTTGGTGTTATTGCCTACAATCAATTGCATACTTTTTCCTCTATCAATTGTTATCCAAATCCATGAAATTCTTATTCAAAGTGATGATTTCGGGGTCTCTTTTCCTTTCTTTCATAGATTCCTACCCTTTTCGGGGTCTCTTTTCCTTTCGGTGATCTAAGGTATTATTGCCTACAATCAATTGCATACTTTTGCCTTTCTTTTATCTAACCTATTGGAGGAAAATGTGGCCAAAATAATTAATTTCTCCATGACTGAAGTTTACCACCTCTCTCATAAACTGATAAACAGAGCTATGCCTTTGAATTGAAACTTCACCATCATCATCATCTAACTAACTTCCTTTCTACATGGACACAATCCCACCTGAAGCATAATCAAAACTAATAGTTATGATGTGTTCAATGCAGGGAGAACTAATGGAAGAAAGAGCAGTGATCTCTGTTATTCAATATTTGGGACCATTGTTAGCCAGTGAAGTAGAGTTGTTGAGGGGTGTTCGCAAGGAAATGGCCAGTATCAAAGATGAATTGGAATGCATACACTCTTTATTAAAAGACGCAAAATCAAGAGCAAAAATTGGAGATGAAGGTGTGAAAATATGGGTGAAACAAGTAAGGCAAGTTGCTTATCGTATACAAGATGTTATCGACGAACACATTCTCTTGGTCTCTCCAAATCAACCTAGACTATTTGGTTCCTTGCATAAAGTCACTCGGACGATCACTAAACTAAAGCCACGACATGAGATAGCTTCTCATATCCAAGACATCAAGACTACAATCGGTTGTTATTTTTGTCTGTTTTCTGAATTTGGAGTTTATTTGGGTTACTAATAAATTGGTGTATTGTATCAGTCCCTTATTTTCCTCCACCGTTGTTGTTTGTTGAGATGAGGTATGGAGTGAAGGATAGACCCGTTGCCATTCTGAGAAAGGAGAGAGAGAGAGAGAGAGAGAGAGAGAGAGAGAGAGAGAGAGAGAGAGAGTTTGAGACAAAGTTGGGAGAGACCCAGAACAAGTTACACAGATTTGCTTTTCTCTTATCCCCACACCCCAATTTGCTTCTTTCCTCCCTCAGGTAAATTCCCCTCTGTGTGTGTATATATCTATGCGTGCATTTTCTTTTGCATCCGTGTTGTTAGAATGAAGATAAACGTTGCCTGTTATGAAAAATCTAGGTGGTTATTTATGGGACTCAAAATTTTTGAATTCTCCATTGCATGTGAGGCATGTGTGCATTTATAATTGAATCCAATTAAAGTCAGTCAAGTGGATCATCCTATTGTTGCTTTAATTGCTGAAAATTTAGTTAATTGTTTGTGGTTTTGACGGTTTCAGATGAATTGCTTGAGCTTTCTCTATGGGAATATTGATCTTGATTGTGATGCGAAGTAACACAATATCTCTGTAATTTCATGTACACTATGTAAAATTAGTCATCTTTCGAAGTTCACTCTTTAATTTCTATGTAGTTTTTATTTCTGATCAACATTTGATTTGTTATAAAATAAAATCTGCTGATACATATCAAATTTTATCAAACAAAATTTCTTTGTATCAATAAATTTTTTCATATCCTCTTTGGGAATTGCACAGTGTGCTTGCCACCCCACAAGGGTTGAGCCCGATTCCTGTTTTGACTTGCAAATACATACCAAGATACACCTTTAGTTGGTTGGTCAAACATATGTGGTGGGTCATAAGTATGTGAACTTTCGTTTCTAGCCTCAATTTCACATGGATTCTGACTTTTCGTGTTTGTAAACTAATAAATGAAAGTTTTGTTCTTTTCTTAACAGAGTTTCTTCATAGGGCAGCTGATCTTACACTGGTTCCATTAGCTGCCCTTGCAAAGGAGCTTGAAGGAGCCAGGGTAACAGCAGGTAAATGAACATCGCCCAATAGATAACTCTCTGAAATTTCACATTGATCACATAACAAAATTTGACATTTATGCTTCTGCTTGAATTTTCATTTTATTTTTTTCAAATGTTTCTCTGAAAATAGCAGCTCATATCCATGTTAATTCTTTGTTTATTTTCAGGTAACAAGATTCGTCTCTGGAATAAGGGTGTTGATTCTGAAAGCTTCCATCCCAAATATCGCTCTCAAGAAATGTGAATAAGACTAAGGTATGGCCTTCTTTCAATCCTTAAAATTTCATTGCCATGTAATATGAGTTTCCTCCAAATGTTAATATATTGTTCTTTTTTTAATCAGCAATGGGGAGCCCGAGAGACCATTGATAGTCCATGTTGGATGACTAGGAGTTGAGAAGAGTTTTGATTTACTCAAAAGGTACTGCTCTTTTATTTCAAATGATAAGTATTTTCTGCTTTTGCAATTTAGGAAATATTACTTGCAAAATATTGATGGAATAATGCTTTTTTTCATAATTATTATAAGTTGTAACCATTGACATTTGGGATGTATGATTGAACAGTGTCATGGACCAGATGCAGGAGGCATGAACTGCTTTTATTGGAGATGGACCATACAGGTATTTCTCTAAGGACTTATTAGCTGTTTAGTTTTGTCAACATTGCCGGAACAATCTCTATAGAATATAGTATAAAATGATTCTTTGTATTGAAAACCACAAACCGCTATCTAATGAAATGAATTATTTATTTTTATATTTTTGCTTACATCCAATGATACACAAATTGGCCCATGATGATCGCTTGAATTTATTTTCCAGTAAGAACCATGGGCAAAATTTATTCATCTAGAATGATTTCTTCGTGGTAGGGAGGATCTGGAAAAGCTGTTCTCTGGCATGCCTGCCGTATTCACATGGATGTTAGGAGGTGAAGAGCTCTCTCAAGCATACGCCAGCGGAGATGTTTTCGTCATGCCTTCAGAATCAGAGACGCTCGGACACATAATGTCATTTTCAGAAAACAGGTAAAAAGGTTGGTGTTCTATTTTTTGAACAAACATAAAAAGGTTGGTTGGTGAACTGTTTTTGATTTAATTAAATTTTTGTAATGAACAAAACCCACTTTTTAGGAATTATTTGTCAAATTTTCGTAAATCGTTTTTTCTTAGCAATGAAAAAAACCACTTTTTTATTTTATTTTTTATATTAACATTTATAGAAACACCCCAATCTATTAAGTCATATAAAGATATTGCACCAGAAATCCTATTTCTTTCTAATTTACCTAAACATTAATCTTTGGCATATGAATTTTCAATAGATTTCATTGTGTATTCACCTTAAACTGGGGATATGACTCATGAGAGCAGGGTCATTATTCATTCTTCATAGCAGCCAGTTTTTGCTTATCAATGAAAAAAACCACTTTTTTATTTTATTTTTTATTTTAACATTTCATTGTTCCTTTTTTTTAATTTGTTTTTTAAAGCATGAAAAACAAAGAAAACAAAAGCATGACCAAACAGGGCTATGTAGGAAAATTGTCCAGTTTTATGTCACATTTCTGGGTATTTTTCCAAAAATGAAAAACAGATGACAGAAAATGAAAACACAACTAAACAGGTACTTATTTTCGAGTATTCATATGTATATATAATCATAAATATTAAAATGATGGCCATTTTTAGAATTTTTCATTGTCTTCGTTTTTCAAAAAACTACAAACAGAAACACATCTAAACGGCTAGGAAAATTATTTGTTCTATGTCACATATCGAGGTCATATACTATCCCAGAAAAATATATAGCAAAGAAGAAAATCTATACCTTTTTCCCAGATCTAATGTCGATTTTATCTCACACTGCAGGGAATAAGTTATTCAAAGCTTGTGAATTTACCACTTATAGTCGGCCTCTGTGAGTATTCAACACCCTTACTCTGTTTTTCTTGCTAATTAAGTTCAAAAAACTATTAAATTCATAAGATTTGATAGTCTTTAATGTATTAATTTTACTTGAATTGGGTTTTTATGCAAACTCAAGCTTAATCTTGCGGTCGGTCCAGTCTCAATAGCAACATCTTTCCGCCAAATGAATACATAATTGAAGGCAGTTCAAGCTATCAGTTTTACCCACGGTAATTTTCCCTAACCTATAAAAGATTTGTAACAAGTTTACAAATACAAACTTACTACATAAAAGATAGAGTTTTAGGTAGATTACTTTACTTATATTTTCCAACTTTAGTTCTATGTCTTATGATAAGGTTTGGACTCTGGTAATGTTTAATAAAGTTGAAAATTAAAAATTAAGTGTTGAAAATTGAATGTTAAATTTATTGAGTTAAAAAGTTGCTTGATCAAAATTTAAGTACTAAACTAAAAATAAATTGTTTGATATGTATAAGATAAAGTTTGAAATTTATTATTTTCAATCGTTTTTTTTTTAATCGTTGTGTATGGTTTTCTTTGTTCAATTTCATGGTTTTTCTTTTTTTTGGGAGGGGGGGGGGAATCTTTGAAGTGTTGGTGCTTTGAAATGTGTGAATTGTTTTGTTAATGTAATGTAAATAGAAAGGAGCTTATAATGTGGGTTTTGCTTCATGTGTTCTATTCCCTTAATCTTTGTCAATGGATCACAATGTTTTATTGATTTTGCAATGTTTTAATGATAGAAGAGTTTTCTTTTGATTTCTTTTGATTTGTGCGCATTATTTGATATTTAATTTTTTTATATTTGATTTGTTTGGAATTGTGGAGAACAGTCTGTCAAATATATTTTTATAACTGCATTTTAATCTTAATATTATTTACACCGTGCCTTTAGGCACGGGCATACGCTAGTTATATTATATTATACAAATAAATCACAAATATAACATATATAAATATAAATATTTTATATAAAATCTATATCAATAATTTTCTTTATATATATATAAGTATATAAATATAAATATTCAGATTAATTATTATTAACTAACACATTAAATTAATTATATATTACATTAAATTCTTATATAACTACGCAATTAATAAAGCCAAAAATAAAATCAAGTAATAATAAATAAATAAAGGCTTAGGAAAAAAATCCGGGTTGTTA
Organism: Camellia lanceoleosa; assembly: GCA_025200525.1. Taxonomy (NCBI): domain Eukaryota; kingdom Viridiplantae; phylum Streptophyta; class Magnoliopsida; order Ericales; family Theaceae; genus Camellia; species Camellia lanceoleosa. The sequence continues at coordinate 190,055,553 of CM045762.1, read as the reverse complement.
CAAAAGCGGGAGAGAGACTCACCAGAATGGCCGTTTGCGCATCCAAAGCGATTGAAACTACATCCAACTCAGCGTGGAATACTACCTTGTCAACGGGCAGTGTGATAGCAGTAGCCACTCTTAGAGCCACACCAAGATCCTTCATTGCTGAGGCTCCGATTGGGACAATTGACCCTTCACCTTTGGCTGAATAGTAAATGATGTCGTAAGATCCAAAGGGAGAGAAGGTCTCAGCCTTTTTCGACTGCTTGCTCAATGACCTCTAAGGATTTGGCAGAGTGCTTCTCTCCCCTCTATTTGGCCATTGTTTCCTCAACCGAAGGCGCCAAAGCAGTTTACGCCGACTCCACCGGGTTAGCCTCCATGACTTCTGTTTGAGTCACCACTAGAGGGGGAACTTCCTCATTTCCCTCAGAGCTTGCCGCCTTTTTACGCGCTGTCATCTTCTCGGCGTATCTTCTCCTGGAAAATTGAGCAAGAGATTTCGTAGCCATGTCTTTAGATCTGACTCTAGGCAAGCCGTCCAGGTCTATGAAGATGTCCTCCTCCTGAAAGCTGCCGAAATCGACTCTTTCGCTGGAGCCGACTTGTTCATGTTCTAAGGTCAGAAATAGTTCCCCACTCGGTTGCTCTTCAGCCTCAAGAAAAGTTCACTCGGCGTTGGCGTCTCGTTAGGCATCTACATCTTGCACGCTAACTTGCTCCTCAGACTCGGTGTCTTGATCAAAGCCCTGCTCGAGCCCGTTTTCACCGTTGCCGCCTTGTTCGCTTACCGAAGACTCTTCAAGTCCAATATCCCTGAAGTTTGTGAAACTTGGGAACACGAGGGCCGCAAGGTGTTGCTCACCTCTCAGAATTGGGATATGATTAGCTACCGAGAATGTTGTGTAAGACGGGTCGTATTTGAGCAAGATATGGGCTGCCTGGCCTTGTCCTTGAAGATTCAGCTGGCCAACGAAGTCAAGGGCGGTTTTCACCTGAGCAAGGAGCACTTCGTCTGCAGAGGCGAGAGATTTTTTGAGCTCATTACCTGCATGGAACGAAGATAGTTAGAATACAGAACAAGTGCCGAATAAAAGTATAAATTAGAATTATATATTTGGCGACCTGGCTCACCCTTGTGCCTTGGCACAAGAGTTAGGCGATTTGCAACTTCATCGAACTCCCAATTGCCTTGAATGACAACCATCACCTCATCCACTCTTTTGCGAGAGCTAACGAGCATGGTGACCAAATGATGGTTATTGTCCTTCGCTCTAAGAAAATATTGTCCTTGCCAACCAGAAGATTTAGCAAGGACAAAACAATGCCGAATGGCAGGAATTCCTAGGTCAAGATGAAGGCGGCGATTCAACTCCACGATGCCCATTACGATTCGATAAAAGTTGACGTTTAGCTGAGATGGAATCAAACCCCACTAACGAAATACAGACCAAAGAGTAAGGTGAAGAGGGAAACAAACACCTCCTTCAGTAATTGCCAAAAGAGGTGTTTTCATCAGCCCTTTCCATGTCAACTTCGCTATCTCCGACTAGGGACAGTTGAACGTCATCGGGGATAGAAAAGTGACGACGAAAAGCAGCAATTCGGTCTTCAAAAAGAAGAGCCTTAAGGTGATTCTCCATGAGAGGATTGGAGTGGAAGATGAAGTGGAGAAGGAAAAAAAAAACACGAAGGACTGAAAGCGCAAAAAATAAAAGAGAGAATGGGGCTTAGAAGACTTATAGACAGAAATAAAAAGGTCACGAGCAAGAAGAAGAGCAGGAAAGTTACAGATGAGGTCCCAAAATTAGAAAGTCCCAAGTGTTGAGTAGCAGTGGAGTCCCAAATGAGATGAAGGGGCGAAAAGCTTTCAAATTGCATTAAATGAAGAATGCAAAGAAGCGGGAAGTAATAATCATTCTTTATCACGTCTTTTCTAGCATGATTATTGACAAAACGTGTCCGCCGCATTCCCAAATTCCAAAGTGCTTCAAATGCAGTGAATTGATCTTTTGGCAACCGAGTATGCCTACTACACAGAACCATGGGTAGCCGAATACTCGGAGGGAAATTATGGGAGCCAAAAAATAGTGGCCCAAAGAAGTATACAAGGCCCAAAAACATAGTTCAATCCAACTGAGCCTAATCCGAGATTGGCCCATTGGGCGAGCCTATTGGGCAGAATCAGAGCCGAGTAAAAGGCATTGAAAGGAACGAACGCCAAGTAATGAGTCCCGATTGTGGGTAGTCGAGCCGAGTAGTTCATATAAGTCGGCTCTAACTCCCAACCTACGAGTCCGAATTGCATTCTGTCTACTGTCACAGGTCCTAATTATCATGGAGAAGCTGTCCGTGAGAGCCACACTGCGGTTCAAGAGCTGTTTTGAATTTTCACGCCTGAAACTCCCTTTTTCAACTAAGTTTAAGGCATTTTCGGCTCTAACTCACAACCTACGGTCCGAATTACATTTCGTCTATTGTCACAAGTCCTAATTGTCATGGGAAAGCTGTCCGTGAGAGCCACACGGTGGTTCGGGGGCTATTTTGAAATTTTGCCCTCGAAACACCCTTTTTCAACTTAGTTTAAGGCGTATTCGGCTCTAACTCCCAACCTACGGGTACAAATTAGATTCCATCAATTGTCACAAGTCCTATTTGTCAAGGGGAAGCTATCCGTGAGAGACACATGGTGGTTTGGGAGCTATTTTGAATTTTCGCCCTTGGAACGTCCTTTTTCAACTAAGTTTAAGGCGTTTTCGGCTCTAACTCCCAACCTATGGTCCGAATTACATTCTGTCTATTGTCACAGGTCCTATTTGTCTGTCTGTGAGAGCCACATGGTGGTTCAAGGGCTATTTTGAATTTTCGCCACTGGAATGCCCTTTTTCGACTAAGTTTAAAGGGTTTTCAGCTCTAACTCCCAACCTACGGGTCCGAATTACATTCCGTCTGTTGTCATAGGTCCTATTTGTCAAGAGAAAGCTGTCTGTGAGAGCCACAGGGTGGTTTGGGGGTTGTTTTGAATTTTCACCCCCAGAATGCCATTTTTCAACTAAGTTTAAGGCGTATTTGGGTCTAACTCCCAGGCTACGCGTGGTAATTACATTTCGTCTATTGTCACAGGTCCTATTTCTAAAAATGTGCTAAGTAAGGTGTTTTTTCATGGTCCTATGTGTTTTTTTTTTTTTAGGTTTATCATTTAATGAAATTCCATTGGTGCTATAACATGGGAAATTTGCATCATTAAATATTCTCACAGCCCCTCCTCTTTTTTTACATAATTAATTAATTAGTTAACAAATTAATGTGTTCTTTCTTTTCTCCTCTTATTTGTATAATGTCAAAACAATTTCAAGTGGTCCAAAACAATAATGTCAATATGTGAAGTATTTTTGTAGAAGTTTTAGTATCATATGAATAAAATTCTTGTTACCAAATACGACGATGCCTGTCTGAACCCTCCAACAGAGTTGTGATTCGTAAAACCACGTCGTTCAGATGATTAAGTTGTTCTTGTTGCGCCTCCCTTTGCTTTTTTTTTCTTTCTTTCTTCTACTTCCTTCATCAACTCCCCTCTCTCCCTCATCATCTCTTCACGATCTCTCTAGCGCTCTTCTTTCTCTTTCATCAAATCTTTATGATCTCTTTGGAGTTCCTCACGAAAAACCTCCATCTCAGATCTCATTGCCTCCATTTGTTTGTCACGAGATTGTGTCACACTATCAGATAGTGAATAGGGTCATGGGCCAATCCTAAATCCACGCAAGTAATTCTTTCTCTGTCCAAGCACATGCCGTGAGAGTGCCTCTTGTGTCAATGGCGTCCCCGAATCCGTGGCTGATGCTTGTAGATTCACCATCTCATCCTGTCATTAGAAAAAAAAAAAAAAAAAATAGACTATTCAACAAGGGCACAAAGAATGACATGCAATTTTGTGCTAAGATACTAATTAATATTAAATACAATTGGAAAAAGAGTTTAATCCTTATATGTAGCTCATCACATTTGGGATGAATCCATTTGTTTGTATTCTTTGACTTGTGAGATTTCGAATAAGATTCCGGAAAATCCAACTCTCCATTCTCATCTACCTGCGACTTTCAAATAACAAAATTAATTCATCACAGTAGTAACCATGACTTTTGGTTACACATATAAGTGATGAGAAATAGTTTTCAAATGCATCTAGATCACCATGATCGACATTGCTATTGGAAATGATCGAGATCCACTTGTATGATTGTATGGTAGCAAACTCCTGTTTGCTTTACCAACTTTTGAGCGTTTCTGAAAAAAATGAATTATTCAAGAATTAGTACATATTAATGCATAATACACAACTAAAACAATAGAGTCGTTTATATTTGTTTGTTACCAAATGAGATTCATCCTTCCAAGCCACATCAATCATATATTTCAAATCGTCCAAGCAAACTTCTGTAGGTGAATGACTATATGGGTCATCAACACCCTCTTTTTCAAGTTTTTCGAAGTGTTGCTTTAGGTTATAGCTCCAATCCTTGTACAAGAGATATGCCTTCGTATCAACGATCTCTTGAGCTTGTTCATCAGTATGAAAATCCTCACAATTTCAAACTTGTCCTGCAAGCATAAGTATGTGAAGTATTACACAAATTAAATGCAGCAATTGCAAATTTACGTAATGAAGACATTTAGTTTAAGGTCAGAAATTACTAGCACAGCTTGTACAACAGCATCTTTGATACTCTTATCAATTTTCTTCCATGACTTCGCTCCCTTGATAGAGCACAATCGCCTTACCTGCAATCCTAACTCATTTGTTGTAGGGGTGGCATTCCCTCCAGTGAGTGCATTCAATATTTAACCAAGCTATCATCAAAGCTTACGAATTATAGGAAACAACCAAGGCTTAAATGCTTATTCAGAAAGGTGAATTAAATCAATAAAAAGTATTTATTAAGTAAAAAGGAACTGGTAGAAATAAAATAAATAAATAAAGGATGTGGTGCAGCCACAAGTCATAGATTATGCACTAAAAAAAAAGATTTCAGGTGTCAAAAGTTATGAATTTATTAACAACCCAATAAATTATGGGGAATTCCGGCAGTGAACAAGTGTGTTGGCTGGTTCTATGGTGATTAATAATAGATGTGTGGTGTATGTGATTCCCTCATCCCTGGACCTCTCAATTATCTTCATTGATTATAGAACACTACTATCTTTATGTTAGAAAATAAATTAATTAAAAAAAAGTTCAAGTATAGTGGAGTACATTGAATGAATAGAAATGACTATAATAAAAGATCCAAAATCTTCTTATTTCAGGTGACACTATTCTTGTTGTCTATTGGGGAGGGCGAAGAGCAGGGTGGTAGTGGTTATTGTTAACTCTTTGTATTTCAAGTAACAATAATGGTCTCCTTCATATTGCTATTACAAACGTTTAAGAATATAAGACATTCATGCATGCAAACTCAAAATTTGAGATGGCATTTTTCCTTTTGTATTTCGTTTCATTTTCCGTGTCTACATGTGTGTGTGCATTTGTGGATATGGTGGTCAAAGGCAAAGGTAGGCCTAGCTGAATTTTGATTCTTTATTTTTATAAATTAATGTAGAATTTTATCAAGATTTTTCAGGGTTTACAGATTGACCCCAATGGAATTAGGAAAAAAATACAAAAAATCAAACCCTTTCCCCCTCACTCAACCGTATTAGGGGGGAACAAAATTTATGCAAAACTTTTCGGGTTCTCCCTCCCTTCCTCCCTCCCTCCCTCCCTCTCTCTCATTATTTCTTTCTTTAATAAGGTTATCATGTGTTTTGATAGCACATATAATGAGGTTATCATGCTGCATTCAAAAAATCAAAACACGCAGGGTTGATTTTTGTTGAAGCAATAGAATTAACGTTCCCAAGTTATATTTTTTATTTTTGATAGGTTGCAAAAATAAAGAAAATGACATAATGGCATTGATGATGACTTGTTGAATGACCACACTAAATGAAATTCCTAGTTGCACTCTAACTGGTGGTGTGGGGACAGCTAGGATGAAACCAAGTCTGCAAATGCCTCAAGATGAAGAGTGGAAAGGACAAAGATTTATCATCAACTATGCCTTGGCTGGTTAGTCCCCTAATAGGTGAGAAACTTGTTTCATAAAACTTCAAGTTGTCATACAAAAACCACAATCTAGGCAAGCCAAAAAAAGCCTTTAACATTAACACTCAAAGAACACCTGTAAAGATTTTCATTCATTTTCTACTCTTTCCAGTGATTTCCAATGTCATTTCTAAGTAGTTACACTACGAGGTTCAACATCAGCATCTAGAGTTCAAATAATTACATAATCATAATTAGTTAGCCATGAATGGAATAGCCTATGCTAGCCACAAATAGCTGGTACCTAGTGTATAGGAATTAGCTGTTTCAACTAGCAAATGTTGCAAAAGCAACATACTTTTCTAAATAGAATGTAGACATAACACTAGAGAAGAATATCAGAAGAACTAATACCCTCCAACCTACACTCAACCCTAACAGTGAACAAGCAAACTAACAAATACAAAAATTTGTGCTACCTTGTTGCATTTTAGTCACTAGAATAATTTCAATTTCATAGATCAAATAAAGAAAGGTCACTAGATTCAAATTCTGACAGCATTCTTGCCACTAGACTATATGATAAACAACCAACTTCAATAAGCGAACCATTGAAAATAATTATACCATAATGTTCACGCTTTAATAATGGTCTTGACAAGGTGAGATCACACTCAAAATCATTCAAATAGAGCAATTCAGTTCCTGTTAATATAGAAGGAATTTTCAAATCATACAAAATAGTGATGTAACTGAAATCCTATATCTCTCGAAATCTTAAACTTCCAAGCAAGTGCCAAACAACCTTGTAACCAAATCAACTTTGAGATGCTAAGATACTCAATTGCTAGAGAAGCAACCTACTTCTAATAGAAATCAAACCAATTTTGGACATGAAGAATAACATAATTTCATAGAAATCAAACAATTTAACCAAACCAATTTACGAAATCAACACAAAATTAAACTAAAAAAAATCATATAAACCTTAGATGAAGTGTGAGAGCTAGGGAAATAGGGCAACGCAAAGAGAGAGAGAAACAGATAGATGGCTCGAGAGAGTGTGTGTGTGAGAGAGAGAGAGAGAGAGACCCAGATCGACAGAGAGGGAGATGACCGAGAGTGACAGAGAGAGAGAGGGACAATAACCTGTGATTTGCGACAGTGGAGGTGGTGATTTGCGGCAGTGGCGACGTGCGACAGTATCCGGCGACGGTGAGGTGGTGACCGTCACTGAGTGTGTGCCTAGTTTGGTGTACTAGTCTGTGTGTGTTTGTGAGACAAAACAGAGAAACGATCTGTGTGAAAGAAATAAGAGGGAAGGGCACCAATATTTCCCTCTAAAAACAATTTAGTACCTTTATCGACTAAATAAATATTTGTCGCTAAATGTAATCAATAGCTACTAAACATTTGTAGCTGTTTGTTCAATATTGGCTACTAAAAATCTTTTTGTCGGCAATAACTACCCATCTACGACTACAGTTTTTTAGTCATTGATATTTTGGTCCGCAAAAGGCTGTGTACGCCGACTAAAACCATAATTAGTAGCGTAAAATGTAAACGAATGCTGACTAAAACTTTTGTAGTCTCCTACTGATATATTTTCAGCGACTAAATATTATTTTAGTTAGCAATTTTAGTCAGCAACAACTAACATATGGCTACTAAAAAAATTTAGTAGCTAAAAATCATTGCCCACCAACAAGAAAATTTGTCATTAAAGGTCTAACTTTTGGCAACTAAAAATGTTTTAGTAGCCAAAAGTGGTCGCCAAAAGTGCAGATTGTTGTAGTGAAAAGAATGGGAGTAGGGTAGGGAAGGAGTTAGGCGTGGCAGTCGAAATTGGGAAGGGAAGAGAAAGGATGCCTCAGCCAAAGTTGGTGGTGGTGGGTGTTGGTTGGGGTGGTGAATAGGGTTAAGGTTTGAGACAATTAAAGTTAAATTCAGTATCAAGTGAGTTGTTTAAATAATTTTTACAAATTTTAAAATGTGAGATCCAAAAAATTATATAGTTGCTACCAGTAACACCACAAATAAAATTAAAATAGTGCAATGGTATGTAAGTTGGCTTTCTAATCGAATGGCTCAGGCTTAAGTGTCATAGATGACACTCTCCTTCATTCATTCCCCTCCCGAACTTCTTGTCACAGCCTGAACCTACCCCTAAAAGTTCGGGCATGACCCATGCAGAAACATATGATAAACCTGATATAATAATATATATAGGGGCCTGAACGGAAGCATAATACAACAATAACCAACCATGTCCATTGAGCTATTACTGACTTGCCAGGATCATGCACAATTAACAGAAAAATAATATACAAAACCATACCGCTGTGCACCGGTTACTTTTACACATACATACAGGCCCTGCCCTAGGAGTGGGCATATACAAAAAATATTAATTACAGGCGACCCAAAAACAGATACTTAGAACACAAGCCAAAACTTGACCAAAGTCTACAAAGGTAGAACGGGTCTTCTTATGTGCCTGACCATAAGGGTTGACAAAAAGGAACGAGCTTCAGGAGTTAAGACTGGTTCCCGGGTTGATGACCTACAGAAACAAGCAATATGAGGGGTGAGCGAAGCTCAGTGAATAATAGTACCAAGATAATTGAAATCATAACTCATAACCAAATGTATGTAATTGTGAAATGCTACAGAATGGTCCTTGACCCAGAATGTTGCACTTAGCCCTTGGACCAGAGTATTACAGAATGTCACAGAATATCACGAATGGCCCTCGGCCCAGAATGTTACTCAATGTCACAAGTTGGCCCTCGGCCCAGAATGTTGCTCAGAATGTTACTCAATATCACAAGTTGGCCCTTGGCCCAGAATGTTGCTCAGAATGTTACTCAATATCACAAGTTGGCCCTTGGCCCAGAATGTTGCTCAGAATGTTCACAATTCTTTCCACATTTACTTTTCATTCATACCACATGTTATTCAAGCTCAGTTAAGGTAGGAAGATGCAGAAAACAGACAGAAACAGATCATCCACAATAAATGAATACACACAACATGTAAGTTAAATCTTCTTCAGGTTTGTCTAAATATTTTGCAAATAATTTGGACACAAAGGAACAGGTAGAGCCAGAATCAAATAATACATAAGCAGAATGGCCGTAAACCGTAAATGTACCTGATACCACCGTCGCGGCATTTTGCACGTCCCCTGGCACTAATGCAAATACCTTACCTTGCCTCGTAGTATCTTTGTTGCTCGCGGGTTTGGTAACAGACTTAGCATTGGAATTAGACTTTGGTGCAGACCCTACTGAACTTGTCACAGCTTTGCTATTCGCCTGTTGCTTCCCTTGATGACAATATCTTATTAGGTGACCTACCTTGCCACATCGAAAACATGCGCCAGACAATCGGTGACAGACTCCACGATGCCTCCAACCGCACTCTGAACATATTGGAGCTAAATCTTGAGGAGGAGTGCTTATGCTGGAGGTCCCTGAATTTTGCTTCTTAGCTGGTGGGGTAGTTGTTCCCTTTGACCACGACGTATTTTGCCTCTTTCCCTTCCATTCAGAAATTCGGTTTTGGGTTGCGAGATTTCCTTCCGCTATCACAGCTCTCTCTAATACATCAACATAAGTGGGTAACTTCAACATATTAACCTTGTCCAATATTGCACTCCGTAGTCCCCCTTCAAATTTGCGTGCCTTCTTGTAATCGGTATCTACCATGTGAGGGGCAAACCGTGCAAGTTCTGCAAACTGAGCTTCGTATTCCGCAACGGTTTTGTTCCCTTGATGAAGAGTCTCAAATTCGATCACATTCTTGTCTCGAATACTTTGGGGAAAATACTTATCATAAAATAACTCCAGAAATCTGTCCCATACTAGTCCCGGGTAAATAGATCGTGTAAGCATCCACCATCTTCGTGCCTCGTCCTCTAGATTAAAAGCAGCTAGTTGAACTTTGTGGGCTTCAGTGCAAGGAAAAACTTCAAATAATTTTTCTATACCCAATACCCAAGCCTCGGCTTTCATTGGCTCTATCCCCTCTTTGAATGTCGGCGGTTTCATCTTTTTGAATTCCTTTATGAGGGTAATGGTTCGATCTTCAGCGTAGACATCCGGTGCCATTAGGGGAGGTACTGGTGGAGGTGGCGGTTGTTCTTGGGGCTGTTGTTGTTGTTGCGGTTGTTGTTGGCGTAGGGTTTCTGCCATTTCCATAATCATTCTTTCCATTCGATCCAACCTCAGGGAAGTAGCATCTTCCTGTTCTTCTGCCCTTGTTCTCACCATTTCCTACACAACAATCAATGATATACAAGAGACATAATTGAACTTTGTTAGCACTAGCAGAGTACGCTTAACGTTGCTATCAGCCTTTCATATGTTTTTAGGATGTCATGCAAAATGCCTAAAGCTTTTCTAGACACCCTACAGCTCAATGGATCCCCGTGTGTGAGATAGCAACTCGTGCTCTGATACCACTTGTCACAGCCCGAACCTGCCCCTAAAAGTTCGGGCATGACCCATGCAGAAACATATGATAAACCTGATATAATAATATATATAGGGGCCTGAACGGAAGCATAATACAACAATAACCAACCATGTCCATTGAGCTACTACTGACTTGCCAGGATCATGCACAATTAACAGAAAAATAATATACAAAACCATACCGCTGTGCACCGGTTACTTTTACACATACATACAGGCCCTGCCCTAGGAGTGGGCATATACAAAAAATATTAATTACAGACGACCCAAAAATAGATACTTAGAACACAAGCCAAAACTTGACAAAAGTCTACAAAGGTAGAACGGGTCTTCTTATGTGCCTGACCATAAGGGTTGACAAAAAGAAACGAGCTTCAGGAGTTAAGACTGGTTCCCGGGTTGATGACCTACAGAAACAAGCAATATGAGGGGTGAGCGAAGCTCAGTGAATAATAGTACCAAGATAATTGAAATCATAACTCATAACCAAATGTATGTAATTGTGAAATGCTACAGAATGGTCCTTGACCCAGAATGTTGCACTTAGCCCTTGGACCAGAGTATTACAGAATGTCACAGAATATCACAAATGGCCCTCGGCCCAGAATGTTACTCAATGTCACAAGTTGGCCCTCGGCCCAGAATGTTGCTCAGAATGTTACTCAATATCACAAGTTGGCCCTTGGCCCAGAATGTTGCTCAGAATGTTCACAATTCTTTCTACATTTACTTTTCATTCACACCACATGTTATTCAAGCTCAGTTAAGGTAGGAAGATGCAGAAAACAGACAGAAATAGGTCATCCACAATAAATGAATACACATTCTTTGCACTATTACTCACAGTGTGATGGCGGAGTACGGCTTCCCCCTGGAGTGTGTCCTACACACACATAAAACCCATAAGTTAGTTCATGCTTTCCTTACATTTTCATTCGCAGTTCAGTCCAAAACTTCCAAGAAATAAAGGCACATTGTAACAATTTTAAAGGGTCATTTTACACATTTTAGAGGGTCCAACAGGTCAAAAACAACATCCCAATGTTTTGGTCTTTGGGCAGACGCGTGGGCAGTTTTGTCTTGAGCCCCGCGTGGCGTCAACTCCTCCCGCGTCTTGGCAGTGATGCCCCGCACATGCGGTTTTTACAGTGTGCTCGCCCAAAATTGCCCCAAACTGCCGCACATGCGGCAGTGATCCCCGCACGTGCGGCGAATCAGCCAAAAAACTGTTCGAAGCTCTTCAAAAATGGGACTTTTTGGTGGTACTACGAAGCTTCAAAATGGATGTTTAAATGCTCAAATTAGACTTCAAATATCATGTGATTTAGGAGGAAAAATCATAAATTATCCAATTGTAAACCAAATTCTCTACACATGATTCATATTCTAAGAGGTCATAACACATACATAGCAAAGTGCCACTCAAATCCATAAACATGGTGATTTGCTTACACTAAAATCATTCAAAACCCATAGGTAGTATAGTCCTGCAGAGGAAAGAAATGAAAATAGAGGTCTAACTCATTTGAACACCAACACAACTCAAGTTAACACCAACACATCTCACTTATATCCATATCAAAGAAATTATACACATATACTCAAACAAAACTTATTCATATAATGAATTTACATACCTTAAGTTCAAGTCTTCAACCCTCTTGGAGGATTCTCTTTACCCTACCTCTTCCACCTCTCTTCTAACCCCAAACCTCTTCTAGTCTAAATGTTGTTTGAAACATAAACATAAGACTTAGATATTCATTTATACATATAAGATGACTAAGGTGGGAAAAAGACGAAATTCAATCGTTTAATCATCCGAAATTAAAATTTCACAGACAAGCTTAATATTACCTAAAAATTATGCTGAATCCAAATATAACATCAATTTCAAATTATTATGTCTCTAAAGCTCTCAATTTCTCTTCTGAGCAGTTTAAGAGTAACAGATATCTTTCTTAACCAACAGATCTAATCTCAAGCATTTCACATTAAGCATTTCAAAGCACTAAAAGAAGAGATTAAACATATCAGAAACACATACGAGGGTCGGGCTATTACACTTCTACTAATTTATATAGCTTGATAAAATAATAATAAATGGTATTCCTAATAATTGTTTTCATCAACCCAAAATTAATAACTAGATCCAAAGAAATCCAAATCTTAAGTATTAACATATCCTTTGATTTATGAAATATTTTTGGGCAAATTCATAAATTTGTTACTGAGGTCATTATTCCTTTGAATTGAAGCAGATTATCTAAGAGAATAGTTTTCTTTGTTGTTGCACTCATGGCAATTGTGATCCGTATTCACGTTTCTTCTTCTACTTGATGATGGTTATCATTATGCCTCGCAATTCAGAAGTACATTCAGGTACTCCATAAATAAACTATCTTGCATTAGTTTTGAGGATGTAAAATTTTAAAAATTGTTCAAACTCGATTCATGTTCAATTAATAAATATTTGTTTGGCATCAGTTCATTACGTAAATAAATTAAGCCTGAACATATTTTTAAAACTCATAAGTTTTCAAACTAATTATTTTATTTCTTTCAGACTCGACTCGATTACATGCATTATAAATAACAAAATTACTTCAATCCAGCTCGCGATTAATATTGGCCCACATGTTAGGCCGATTAAGCAAACTGTCTAAAGCCCTTTCTCAAAACCTCAATTTTTAAGGCCCTTAATAATGGCCTAGTATTTGTAAAGCCCAAACTGTATTATTTGTTTAGGCCGAAAAGATTCAAACCTCCTTGTAATTATTTTAAACTTAAACAAATCACAAAAAAAAAAAAAAAGAAAAAAGGTAAAATAAAAAAGAAGAAGATGAACAAAAAAGGAAAACATCCCATGCTTCCAAATGAAAAAGGCATTTTTGTAAGAAAGTTGTCTCCATGTTGAAAATTTTAGTAACGTTTTGAAAATGTTTTTAGAGCTGAGGTCCCGACTTTTTAATTGTTAAAATAATAAAAATATTTGCTCCCTAAAGATATTAATAATATATTAGCAATCAAATTTATTGGTCTAAAATCATATTAAATAATAGATGCAAACCCCCTCTGTGGCATCTCAATTATGTGAAGGATAGGATTTTAAACTATAATTACTAAAATTAAAATTAGCAATAACGTTATGTTAGGTTGTGATTTTATACTGCAATCACAATCACAAATTTTTGGCAATGATGAATTTTTAAATAAAAAAATTAGCTTAATTTATATAAATTAGGTTTTGAAATAATTATAAAATGAGTATTTGAATGCTATGAAAATTAAAAACAATGAGAAGAATATATTAGAAAATCATTCCATAAAATGACATGTGTATAAGTGTTATATATTATGAAATTATATTATGGAAATCTTTGGTTTAAGGAAATATTATTGGTTATCAAAAAATATTACAAAATCATGATAATTTTATAATTTTAATTATTAATGTATATAAAGTATATCATTTTTCTGTAAATTTTTTTATAGAAAAACTTACACTGATTTGAAATTCCCCCAATGTCATTTTACAATTATTGATACTACAATGTCAAATCACAAAATTTAAGGGAATCTATTAATATATTATTGACAATTATTAAGAGAATTTGAAAATCAATTTAATTTATGTAAATTAGATTTTGGATCAATTAAAAAAATGTGTATTTTGAGTGTTAAACAATTTAGAAAATATGAGAAAAGTAGATTGGCATATCTACCTTCAAAACGGCCATAATATTTTTGCTTATATAATACTATAGATTAGATTTTGGACCAATTAAAATATGAGATGTGTATTTTGAGTGTTGTACAATTTAAAAAATAGGAGAAAAAAATAGATTGGCCACAATATTTTTGCTTATATAATGATATAGATATTATGGAATTTGTATCTATATTGTAATATTATAAAATTATATTATGAAAATTTTTAGATTGAAGCAAATATCAATCAAAAGATTTTTTTCTAATAATCTCTAACTTCTACTAATAAATATAGATTGATAAAAACAAAATAATGTTAGAAATGGGTTTTGGAAATTCTGAAAAAAAAAGAAAGAAACAACAACTAGATTTTTTCTTAAACTTTGGTCTAATTTTTAGGTGGGATCCATGCGCTGAATTTCGCGGATCAAAGTTGTAACACGTTCTATGCCGCGTTGTGATTCACATGGTATATTTGGTTCTCAAAATCATTATCGGATAAATGAGAAATTGAAGCCAAAGTGAGCTCCATGGAAATGGAGTTTTTGCGGAAATTTCTTGAAAATGCGGTTTAGGTTTGTCCCACATTGATTTGGTGGGAAACTTTGAGTGGGTTTATAAGACTTGGAGTTGGAACTTAGGGTTGGCCCCAACGGGCACCCAAGTTTTGTAGAGAGGGAGGTTATGGGCAAAATGGGCTAGACCCATTGGACCAAAAATAAACACACGCGCATGCCGCTGCCGGTCGGGCTGGGCTTGGGCGCGGGTGTGTGCTTGGGTTGGGCTTGTCTGGCCAAAAACATTTGAATTTATTTTTTATCTTTGGAAAATATATTCCCACCATTTGAATTTAAATTTCAGTTGGAAAATTCAAATTCAATTTTTGCACATCTTCACGGTTTCTGTACAAACAGATCCGAAATTCTGTACAGATTCAAAACTGTTCAAATATAGTTTTTATTTGTCTGAATTTAAATTTGAACCCAAACAGTCCAAATTCAAACCCAACGGGTTTAGTACCTGTTCAAACAGGTATGCTACATGTTCAATTTAAAATAAAAGGGTGCCACTACACCTATATATAGACAAGTCCTTCATTTGGATTAATCACTCTAATTTTCGTCCTTAAATCTGCTACTGCTCTCTGCGTTTTGCTGCGTCTAATTTTCTGTGAGAAAAAGTGTAAACACAAAGTGTGTTCGATGTGCGAATAAATTATAGTGCTGCATTTATTCGTTGTTGATAATTTTATCTTGGGAGATAGACGTCCGAAAATCTGAAAGTACCGTAGAGAGAATGAATCTGTCTTAAGGACACAGTGTTAAACACTGAACTTGATCAAAAGTTTGTTCAATAGTCGTTAATTTATTTTATGGTTTATTATTTATTTAAATTAGATTTTGATTTTTTTTTTTGGTAACAAAATAAAAATCTGCTTTTATTTATTTTATTTTATTTTTCTAGTTTGATTTTTGTAATCAAACAAATTTTCTCATTTTCTTTTATTTCTTTTGTACTCTATTTGTTGTTAAGTACACAAACATAATTTATTTTTCAAATACAGTGAAGATTGTCCAACAATCTTAAGACAGTTTAATTTTTGGTTTTATCATTGTATTTAATTTTCTGTGATTTCATAAAGTGATATTCTTGTTGGAAAATACAAATAGTAGTAATATACTGTTTGACGAATAGTAGTAATATACTGTTTATTTTCTTTGACAACTAGTAGTAATATACTAGTGTTATTAACAATTGCAGAATATTAATTTGTGTTACAGAAAATTATTGTGGTATTTTATTTTTCTAGTTTTAGTAACAAGGAAAATAAAATTATTTTGTGTTATAATTTATTTTATGGTTTTAATAACTAGAAAATTAATTTGTGTTTTGATTTTTGCTGATTTTTGTAATAAGATATTATGGCTACTGCAACTGAAACTGCAACTAGAAGTAGTACTCCAATTGTTACACCAACTCTGGTCCTTATCCAGAAACATGTGCAAGTTTCGATAAATCATGAAGAAAAATCAGAAAAATTTAATGGCACTGGGTTTAAGAGATGACAGCAGAAAATGCTGTTCTATCTTACAACTCTAAATTTGGCCTGGTTTCTCCATGAAGAGGCTCCAGTACTGAGAGAGGATGAAAGTGATCGACAAGTTGTTGCCGCTGTAGATGTTTGGAAGCATTCTGATTTCCTGTGCAGAAACTACATCCTAAATAGCCTTGACAACATGTTGTATAATGTTTACAGCCCTCTAAAATCAGCAAAAGAATTGTGAGATTCTTTGGAGAAAAAAATACAAGACAGAGGATGCCGGCACAAAGAAATTTGTTGTCGGTAAATTTCTGGACTTTGTTATGGTAGACTCTCAAACGATAATTTCTCAAGTTCAAAATTTTTAAATAATTTTGCATGATATTCATTCTGAAGGTATGTCTCTTAGCGAGTCTTTCCAAGTCATTGTGGAAAAGTTACCACCGGCTTGGAAAGATTTCAAAAATTATTTAAAACGTAAAAGTAAGAAGATGACCATGGATGAATTAATTGTAAGATTGAGAATTGAGGAAGATAACCGAAAGGCTGAAAAAAGGAATGGGAAAAATCCCATAGAGTCCAAGGCTAATGTGGTTGAACAAGTTCACAAACCACATAACAAAAAGAGGAAGTTTACTGGAGATGGTCTTAAACAAGGCGACAACAATGACAATAAAAAGTTCAAAGGAAAATGCTATAACTGTGGCAAGATTGGACATCGAGCTTTTGACTACCGCCGCCTTAAGAAGGATCGCGGAAGCACAAATAAGAAGACTACGAATCAAGCTAATGTGACAGAATTAGATTACATCTCTGACGAGGTAAATGACATCAACCTCTTTGCTGTGGTGTTTGAGGCTAATTTGGTTGGAAATCCCAAGGAATGGTGGGTTGACACTGGAGCAACTCGTCACATTTGTGCGGACAAGAAGATGTTCACAACCTACAATGAGGCTGCAAATGGTGAACAACTTTTCATGGGAAATTCTTCCACTTCTACTGTGGCTGGACAAGGAAAGGTGATCTTGAAGATGACATTAGGGAAAGAACTGACCCTTAACAACGTACTGCATGTACCGAACATCCGGAAGAATTTGGTTTCTAGTTCTTTGTTAAGTAAAAATGGTTTTAGGCTTGTCTTTGAGTCTGATAAATTTGTATTAACAAAGAGTGGTATGTATGTTGATAAGGGATACATGAATGATGGTCACTTCAAATTGAATATAATGACAGTTGTACCAAAAGTTTCTATTAATAAGAATAACACATCTTTTGCTTATATTCTTGAGTCGAATTTATGGCATAGTAGATTAGGACATGTAAATTTTGATGCTTTGCGTAGATTAATTAGTTTGGATTATATACCAAAGTTTGAAATTGATCCTAATCACAAATGTGAGATTTGTGTAAAAGCGAAACTAACTAAGGCTCCATTTAAATCGGTTGATAGAAAAACCGAACCTCTAGAATTAATTCATACTGATGTATGTGCTCTTAAATTTATTCAAACTAGATGAGGCAAAAAGTATTTCATAACATTTATCGATGATTGTACAAGATATTGTTATGTTTATTTACTTAAAAGTAAAGATGAAGCCTTAGAAATATTTAAACTCTACAAAACAGAAGTTGAAAATGAACTTGGAAAAACCATTAAAATTGTTAGAAGTGATAGGGGGTGAATATGATGCACCATTAAATAAATTTTGTGCACAATATGACATTATTCACCAAACTACAACACCTTATTCTCCACAGCAAAATAGAATTCCTGAAAGAAATAATAGAACCCTTAAAGAAATGATGAATGCCATGTTACTAAGTTCAGGTTTACAGCAGAACTTGTAGGGGGAAGCAATATTGTCTGCTAATTATGTTCTTAACAGAATACCCTACAAGAAAACCAACAACACTCCTTGTGAATTATGGAAAGGTCGACCACCTTCCTATAAATACTTAAAAGTGTGGGGATGTTTGGCAAAGGTAGAAGTTCCTGTTCCTAAACAGACTAAGATAGGACCAAAAACAGTGGATTGTGTGTTTATTGGTTATGCTCAGAATAGTAGTGCTTATCAATTTCTGACTTATAAATTAGAAATACCTGATATAATTGTGAACACTATTATAGAGTCAAGGAATACTGTGTTTTTTGAACATGTCTTTCCTTACAAGAAAGGATAGGAATTAAGTTCACAGAAAATAACTTATGATTGTACACAAAGTCAAGAGACTAATGACAACCAAACACAAGAGACTATTAATGGTCTTGACCAACAGGATTTAACTGATGATGAACCAAGACAAAGTAAGAGAGCAAGAGCATCAAAATCCTTTGGTCCAGATTTTTTGACATACCTGTTAGAAAATGAACCTCAAAACTTTAAGGAAGCAATGACAGGTCCTGAAGCACCTTTGTGGAAAGAGGCTGTTAATAATGAAATTGAATCCATTATGCAAAATCATACTTGGGAATTGGTGGATCTTCCACCTGGTTCTAAACCTCTTGGATATAAGTGGATATTCAAGAGAAAAATGAAAGCAGATGGTTCAATAGACAAGTATAAAGCAAGACTTGTAATAAAAGGTTACAAACAAAAAGAAAGTCTGTACTATTTTGACACATATTCTCTTGTGACAAGAATAACATCCATTCGCATGCTTATTGCTATAGCAGCATTGTTTAATTTAGAAATATATCAAATGGATGTTAAGACAGCTTTCTTAAACGGTGATCTAAATGAAGAGATATATATGGAGCAACCTGAAGGGTTTGTAGTACCGAAGCAAGAAAAGAAAGTTTGTCGGCTTGTAAAATCTCTTTATGGATTAAAACAAACACCTAAGCAATGGCATGAAAATTTTATCATGCAATGCTTACTAATGGGTTTAAGATAAACGAATGTGACAAGTGCTTCTATGTTAAAAATACTAACCAAGGATATGTCATAGTTTGTCTTTATGTAGATGACATGCTTATCATTGGAAGCAGTCAAAATATGATCAAATTAACTAAGCAAATGCTTAATAGAAGATTTGATATGAAAGATATGGGGGTCGCAGATGTTATATTAGGAATGAAAATTACTAAAACATCTGACGGATATGCATTATCTCAATCACATTATATTGAGAAAATTCTTGATAAATTTATCAAAAATGATATGAATGTAGCTAGAACACCTATAGACATTAGTTTTTATTTATCAAAAAATAAAGGTGATGCTATGTCTCAGTTAAAAACTCCCAAATCATTGGAAGCCTAATGTACCAAATGAATTGTACTCGTCTTGATATGCTTATGCTATCAGTAAATTGAGTAGGTACACTAATAACCCGGAGAAGACCATTGGAAAGCGATCATTCAGGTATTTAGATATCTAAAATTTACCCGTGATCATGGTTTGAACTTTACTTGATACCCAGCAGTACTCGAAGGTTATTGTGATGCCAATTGGATATTGGATACTAAAGATTCAAAATCCACTAGTGGATATGTTTTCACTTTGGAAGGAGCTGTTGTTTCTTGGAAATCCATGAAACAAACATGCATCGCACGATCCACAATGAAATCTGAGTTCATTTCTTTAGACAAAGCAAGAGAAGAAGCAGAATGACTTCATCATTTCTTAGAAGACATTCCAATGTGGCCAAAATATAGCGGCCTCGGTCTTGCCCCATTTGGTTGTTGTATCCGGACTTAGGTTCTGTGGATCCTGTTATTATATATTTGTTGTTGTCATCCTTTAATTCCTTATTTTTGAGATTATAGGATGTGTTGGGCAGGTTTATTATAGGTTGGTTGGGTTTGGGAGCAAGTGGTTGCTGCCTAGAATTTTGGTCATTCGCTCGAACGAGCAGTTCTTCGCTCGAGCGAACTCTTTGCATTTGTTCCTTCGCTTGAGCTAGCGTTTCTTCACTCGAGCGAGAGTAGAGTTTTGTGTCTGGTGGCTCGAGCCAGGTTCCCTTCGCTCGAGCGTGTGATTGCGTCTGGGGTTAGACCTGAGAGTTCCATTTCTTCGCTCGAGCGAGCTTTTCTTCGCTCGAGCGAGCAAGGTGTACATTTTCGAGTTCTTCGCTTGAGCGAGCATTTTGTCGCTCGAGCATGCTTCTGGGTTGCAGACCTGAAGCCTCGAGTTCTTGGCTCGAGCGAGACTTTCTTCGCTCAAGCGAGGTTTTCTGTGTCTGGTCGCTCGAACGACTAAGTCTTCGCTCGAGCGAGCCTGTTATATATCAAAACGCAGCAGCGGTTTAAAACATCATTTTTTTTTTATCTCCTTTGTTTTAAAAACCCTAGGTCTGTGTTCTCTCTCCCTCCACACATCTTCTCTCTTAGGTTTCATCTACTTTTAGGGTATTTCTACCCTAGGTTCTTTATTAAAAAGATAGAGGGTCGCGAGGGCTTGTTTTTAATCTGAAAGTTTGGCGGTTTGGAGCACTTTGGATTTTGGGTCATCGTCTCCATTTGAGTTCTTCACTTCGAGGTAGGGATACCCTACTCCATCTTATAGGTTTTGTCCTAAGTTTTAGTCATTTTGATATGTTGGTGTTGTTTGGTAATTTTGGGAAAAGTTAGGGTTTGAATTATAATTTGAGGAAAAGGAAATTTTTCATATATTGAATCCCATGTGATTGTAAGTCATGAAAAATGACATTGATAGTGTCAAATTGAGAAAATTGAACCTTAGGGTTAATTTTGAGGAAAAAGGGAAAAGCCCTAATTGTTGTAATAAATTAATTTGTATAATTAATTTTGGGAAAATTGTGGAATTATGTTTAATTCATGAAATTGGGGAATTATGAGATTAAATGGTGTAGTTGGATAATTTAATCACTCACCTATGAGAATGTTGAGATTACATTTGTTGATACATTTATTTCCTGTTTAGAAATAACTGTTTTGGGCTATCGGTGGAGGATAGTCGTGATTGTTGTAGACATTGCATGTTGATTAGGGAAAACTAAAACTAATCACATTGAATAGGTCATTGAATATAACGGATAAATTAATACAACAAATCTGTGTATTGATTGAATATGTTATATGACAAGTGTTTAATACATTGTATATGCATATTGTTGGGGAAGAGATAGGGGATGTACTCCATGGTTTGAGGGAAAATAGGGGATGGACTCTCAAACCTGTTTGGGAGAAGATAGGAGATGGACTCCACTAGTACAACGATTATGTGTACTTATTGATTTATGAAAGTGTTGTAGAATGAGTCTTAGTCTCATTTGAATTATTGATATTGGAAGTGATGTTTATGTGAGATGTAGTCTCATGTTATAGTTTGGCCAGGTTCTGAGCTATGTCTGTATAATTGGAAAGTTGAATAATAACGGAAAGTGAAATATGTCATGGACTTTATTGTCATGAAACTGTATAGTGATATAATGGATTCATAAGTGTTAACCATCTATTGAATGCTATTGCTTTAGTCAATTCTTATATTTGGTTTAGTATATTTCTGCTGGGCTGTGGCTCACCCTATACGGGAACATCATTTGGAGTTGAAGACTCTGCTTAGTTAGTTGTTATTTTGATTTATTTTGATATTACATGTAAAATCAAGCCAAGGGCTTAATGTGTAGTTGAGTTAGTACTCAAACTTTTGTGTCCAAGTGTTGGCTTGGAAAGATGTAAGCCCATAGGGCATTTACTTTCGTTATTACATGTAATGTCTTTTAATAAGATTACTTTGATGAATGGAACAATGCTTTGTTTTTCTTAATCAATGCATGTTAATATTATGTATGTTATGGGATTATTTTGAGGGCGTGACACAAAACTTGTGCCAGCTATTTGCATTCATTATGATAGTCAATTTGCAATAGGCAGGACACAAAATCATATGTATAATGGTAAGTCATGACATATTCGTCGTCGACATAATACCATAAGGAAATTGTTCTCAAATGGAATAATCTCAATAGATTATATAAAATCTAAAGAGAATATTACGGATCCGTTAACAAAAGGTTTGACAAAAGAGCAAGTGTATAGTTCATAAAAAATGATGGGATTAAAGCCTATTACATAAGAGTCATCATAATGTAACCCTATTTATATGACTGGAGATCCCAAGAACTAAGTTCAAAGGGACAACTAAGTTTTGTGTGGCTCGCCAGAAATCACCAAGGAATTAAAATTCCCTACCCATTCCTATGGTGAGAATGATATCTGCAACATGTATTGCATGCAGGGGTCTAAGGATAAGCTTAGCTTTTAATGATTACTTATATCATGATTTAGGCATAAAATCAAGACGAGTACAAGAGATACTCACAATAAGAATCACCTATATGAGTATCGAACTGGGGCCGGTTATATGAGAATGAAGAGGCTAAATTCTCTAGAAGTACTCATGAACAACCAGGAGCGTTTAAGGCCAAAATGAACACTACCCTGAGAACCACGATGTGTTAGAAGATATTTTGTGTGAAATCTATTGTCTTAGCTTATAGAAACGGCTGAACAATTCAAGGCATTGCGCCCATTGGTTATCTAGTAAGTTCGATAGGTTATCACTAGGGAAGGTTCAAGGCCGAAAGCTACCTATCTTAATGCAAGATGTTTTCGATTTATACTCTTTTGACAAATTTTGCATTTTGTTGCATTTCTGTTGTCATCAAATTTCATTCATGTAAGGGATTGTTAGAAATGGGTTTTGGAAAAAAAAAAAAAAAAAAAAAAAAGGTTTTTTTTCCTAAACTTTGGTCTAATTTTTATCTGTCAAATAAAAACAAAGTGTGTTCGTTGTGTGAATAAATTGTAGTGTTGCATTTATTCATTGTTGATCATTTTATCTTGGGAGATAGACGTCCGAAAATCTGAAAGCACCGTAGAGAAGACGAATCTGTTTTAAGGACACAGTGTTAAACACTGGACTTGATCAAAAGTTTGTTAAAGAAAGTAATCAAGTAAGTTGTTAGTTTATTTTCTGGTTTATTATGTATTTAAATCAGATTTTGATTTTGTTTTTTGTTGGCTTTTTGGCTTTTTGGCTTTCGAAGGTTATTATTGTAATTGCGAGCGTGCCAGCAAGGATCAATCAGTCCTTATAGAAAAATAATTTCCAACCAATTATCAGACGATTGTATTTTAGTTCTTTCAGCCTTAATGAAGAGGACTTTTACTAGTGGCTTGATTTAGGAGAATTAAGCAAAATAACAATCAAATGACGAACAACTAAAGTATTTCATTAAGATGAAAAACTTACAATGATTCAAACTCAGCCTCGCAGAGGTTTATAACAACAATCTACTTGAAATTACTCCTAGGAACGAAGTGCATACAGGAATTGTAAAGTGCGGAAATGTAAAGAACTGGAAATGTAAAAATGTAAAGAAATAAAGTAGGAAAGACTGGTTTTTTGGATCTGAGTCTGAGGCTTTTTCTGGGGCCTTCTCTGCTATTTATACTGCTCAAGGATGACCATCGAACTGCATTTCCAACCGTCGAACTGCTCCTCCATGATCGCTGATCATGTTGTCTTATAATTAGTTCCACTATGCCATCACTTGCAGTTAGGCTTCCCTCCCAAATTTGAATTTAAATGTGAGTCATCGTTAAAGCCACATCACCTTGCATCTCTTTGTTGATTCACTACTACTCAGTTCTCGTAATAACCAATACTAACTGCCACGTGTACGATCAGGATCGAAGACTTAAATATTCTTTCTATATTGCCCTTATTCTGCCACGTGTCGAACTGTAATTGGCTTATACAAAATATGTAGCCAACATTACCCCCCGCATTAATATACCCAATACTTGGTGATATTAGTGGATCAAGGTCTTTTATCCACATCTTAGAACGTGCATGGGCTTTGCATTTTTCCAGAACTGCAACTGTCATTCATCATCTGCATTAAACTCTCATTCAATCCTTTGAACAGCCCCACCACCTTAGTATTCGAACGGACTGATACACTTTTATGGATGAATCAACTCTCTCCTCTATTGATCGAGCACACGAAGAGTCATCTGATGATGTTGTTCCTCGTCGAAAGAACCTCCATGGATTAATTAGCCACCCTTACCCACCTTTCTATATTCAGGTCATGGATGCCTTTGCAAATTATCAACCTTTGGACTACGAACACATCACCCTTAATCCTTTGATTCATAAAATTGCAAATATAAACATGGAAAGCTCTTCTTCATAACCCTCTGCATGGGATAAGGCTCTGGCCTCTTCTTCCTCTGGGGCTTCTAACTGGACAAGCTGGTCGAAACCTGAGACCTGTGATTTGAGGGAGCAAATTAACCATCACTTCGTCAAGTTCACTGATCCTTTAGAGTTTCCTTCCTATGCGCAAAGCTCGGTGGTCTATCCTTACGTGCCCATCGATCATCGACGCAGTTTAGAGGAGAATCTGCTTATAGCATGGTACACATCATCCATGCCTACAAGGATAGTGCACGCTGCCCGATGCCCAGAAGAGGCACAAGGGTACAATCCATCGTTCTTAGCTCAGAAGGCGAAGCTTTACTCTTCTGACTGGCTCGATTATATTAATGCCCTTGTTCCTTCTACCCTTGCTCCTCCTCCTGAAGTGGAGGCTCCTCCTCTCAAAGTGGAGGCTTCCATACCTTCTCCTCCCTCAACTCCTTGCTGGACAGAGAGGCTAAGGCTTGCCCTTTCTGCGGACAAAGCCTTTGCTTCGTACAAACCTCCACTTTCCCCCACTCCAGCTGAACGGAAGGAAGCCCAACTTCTACTTGCGGCCCTCTCTCACTTGCCTTTCAATGTTCTTGAGGATGACATCCCTCTCAAGAACCTTCGATGGGCATGTGACATTCTGAGTCGGGGTCACATTCTAAACCCCCTCGCCCAAGTAGAGCTTCACATGTTTTTGGGCCAGCTTCCATTGCTTCTCCACTAGCATCGGACCTGTGTGGCCACTACTCAATCTTTGGACCAACTCTCATCTCTTCGAGTTCATGCCCAGTACGAAGCAGAGAACTTCATTGAAGAATTTGATGACTTCAAGAATAAAGATTCTGTGTATTGGGATGACTTGGATATAGACGAGTTGGAACAAGGATTGGGAGAAGCGGCATTCGAAATAAAGGCCGAAGACCTCTTCTATGAAGTGAGAGCACATCAACTCATGCATCCAACCATAGAAGAAATAGAGGATAAAATAAAGAAAGAACATAAATTCATTGATCATAGTTGGACCAAATTTCACGATCTTGTTATTTGTTCTATTCCATATTTTTATGAGCTTGAATTTATACCCAAGTAGGGCCATTCGATGTAATTACTTTTTGCTTTAATACAAATAAGACTTTTCTCTTTGTTTGGCGTTGTCTGACCTTGTCTCTGTTTGTCTTTGAAAGCAAATTTAGGGCTTCGAACTGAACAATCTTATCCTTCGAATCCGGACTCAATCGTTTTAAATGAAAACACTATAAAAAACCAATATGAATTTTTCCAATTTATGGAATAAAGTTGACAGCTTTTGCTGATTTTCATTTAGAATCAGTGCTTCAAATTTAACAATTCTTACCCTTAAAGCTTGTTTTAATCATAACCAACTTATGGCCATGGTTAGTATGATCAATCAGTTTTAAATTGACCATTTTTGCTTCGAACAACAATTCATGCTGTTTCAGTTCAAAAGACAATCTCTTTTCTGTATATATACAAACCAACTATTGGTTTAGATGTTTCGAACACCAATTCCCATCCTTAAAGGGTCTCAAGTTTTGCTTCGAAAGACATTACTTTCATTAAGAAACCTAAAGCAGGTCTTAAATCCCTTTGAAGTAAAAAAATACTTGAGTATTCTTACGTCTTTAAGTATAGAATGTGCTTCGAAGTCGACTTCTCTATTTCGAAGCTGTTGTTATTTGACTTTTGGCGCCAAAATTTGGTTTCGAAGCCAAATCTTTTACTTCGAAACTGGCATCAACATCTGGGCTGTGTTTTTCCCTCCAAAAGTATCAATATTGAAGGAAACACTTCGTATTCATACTTTTAGTACTTAACGAATTACACGATATATCTCCCAGACACAAAGGCTTTTAAAACCCTTTTATTTTCGTGCTCTAAAATCACTCGCTCGCTCAACACACAAACCCTTTATCTCTACCGATCTTCCACTTCTCTCTACTCCCTTTCCCAGCTTCATCCTGTGAGAAAGCGTTCTATCAATGGCTTCTTCTTCACTAAAAGTGCCAATCGTAGAGCGTGCAAGTCCGTCTGTAACCCTGAAAAGGATCATTGAAGCAAAATGTGAAAAGTACAAGGCTGGGGAGAAAAGTGCCATCGACAGACGCATCTTCATCTCTCGTCGTCATGTGCAACAAGACTATGTCCTTGGGCCCATATTCAAGGAGAATCTTACTGAGCTTCTAGCTCTATATCTACGTCTGGAAGACCATTGTCTCCTTTATGAAGGTGGCCTTGACTGGAGGAACTGGAGGACAAACCGTCCCTACCAATGCTGGACCACGGTGAGACCGGAGTGGCAAGAATGGTATGATCGGGTTGTCCCTGCTAGCACTCTGGACCTTCAGGAGCTCTGCCTTCTCGACGCCCTCCGATTATCTAGGTTAACTATCTCAGAGGACCCTTTCTTAATTCCTGCTGGCCTATGCTTTTGGAATTCTGTCTTTTATTTCTTTCAATTTAGATGTGGGATGATGGCCCCTACTGTTCTTGACATTTTCCATCTATTAGGATTATCCCCCATTGGTACCCCCATCGGACAGTTATCTGATCTAGCGTCCTTTTCCTCCTCTCTTAACTCATCCTATAGTGATTTTGTCAAGGCTGAGAATAGAAGAGAAGGCCTTGTGACTGATAGGGAATTCTTTTCTTTCATATTATATTGGCTTTGCAAATTCCTTTTCTGCACCTCCTCTCAGAGAATCATGCTTGAATTTGCCCCTCTTGCCAAAGCCCTTGTTTTACAGAAGAAGGTGGCCTTAGCTCCATACGTTCTAGGTCACGTATATAGAGTCTGTTCTCTTTTCTATGAG
This sequence comes from Camellia lanceoleosa, assembly GCA_025200525.1. Taxonomy (NCBI): domain Eukaryota; kingdom Viridiplantae; phylum Streptophyta; class Magnoliopsida; order Ericales; family Theaceae; genus Camellia; species Camellia lanceoleosa. The sequence continues at coordinate 190,028,260 of CM045762.1, read as the reverse complement.
AAACCTTTAGATGCCAATCAAGGGGGGTCATTTTCGATTCTTCAGCTTTGGCTCTATGCTTATTTCACTGAGTTATAATCCAAATGTCTTTAATTTTTCGAGCCAAACCCTCATATTCATGGCATGAGGCTAGCCAATGCTTCACTTTATTCTTCTACCTTTGCTTTTTTACTTCTCTTTCTTCCACCAACTTCCAGCTTCCCTTCCTTCTTACAGTTTTCGACCCTTCGAACCTACCATTGGCCCATCTTGGTTGAAGAATTTCTTAAGTGATAGGTTTTGTGCTTCACCTGCTCACAAAGATATATGGGCTTCTATTCTGATCCCCAGAAAGTTATTTATTGGGACCATGAACCCCAGAGCTTACAAATGCATTGCTGAGCCCTATTGTCCTGCTTAATTTACTAGACAATTTGGCTTCTCACAAGGGGTTCTAATACCCCTCTGCAGTAACACCAACCTAAGTCTTACCAGCAGGGATTTGAAAGTTCGAAGGTCCAGACTAGAAGAGGCAAGTTCTAAGTTTATACAGGACTTGTTCGAGTTTGAATATGTCCCTTTCCTTCTCAAGGTAACCATTTGAAGAGGTACTAAAACTGGTGGGTGACCAATATGGAAGTATACTTGGCCATTTCTCCTCAAGACCTACTAATGGTGTTGGATGTGCCTAAACCCAAAGGAGCTGGAGTTGTTACTTCTTCCACTGTTCTTACCACTTTAGTTCCTGTGCCTGTCACCAGACAGTCTGCTCCTGCTGCCTCAACTCCTCCTAGAGTTACTCGGGCTGCCTCGAAGGAAGGTATATACCCTTGTTTCTTCTCTTTTTTCCTTCTTTATAATGCTTTTAGCCTTATCTTTAGTTCTTCTTTTGTGAAGGTGGTGCGAATGCCTCACAAGGGGACTCTCCTCAGAAGACCCAAGCTTTAAATCTTCTCAAAAGCAAATAGAAACAAAAGAAAATGAAACTTTTACTTGAGCCTGAAAAGAAAGCACCTGAGGTTCAAGAAGAAGAAGAAGAAGAAGAAGAAGAAGAAGAGGTAGATCAAGAACAGGAGTCACCCTTAAAAAGAAGGAAAAGAGTGACTGTCTCTTCTTCTGATTTGATTCAAGATTCCACTCATGAGACAACTGCCAGAGTAGTAGAAGAGGAACTCACTTCTGAGGAATCCGAATCCCGGATTGAAGAGAGAAAAATTGAGAAGGAGCAGGCAATACCAGTACAGAGAAAAAAGAGAAGAAAGATGACTGTCTCTCCTTTTGAGTTGGTCGAAGACCCTATTCATGAAGTACCTGCCAAGGCAGTAGAGCAGGAACATTCTAAGGCTATAATTGTTTTTGAGAAAGCGGAGAAGAGACGGCAGCAACAATTCTTAAGAGATGAAGCTGCTGCTGCTAATGCAATCCAAAGGGAAACTGCAAGAAGGCAACATACTGCTGAGTACTATTCCCTTCGTAGTTCTCCCATTGTTGCTATCACTTCTGAAATAAGTAACTTCTTTCATGCCTCTGCTATTTTTCCTTCTCAAAATTTTTTTTTGGTATTGAGACTTGACATCACTTTGTATTTCTTCTTTTGCAACAACAACTACTGAGCCTATTCTTCCAATGAGGACTCCCTTAGTTTCAATTGAAGTTGATCAATTGCAACATGTAAAATCTATTCAGATAATACTTCCCCTTTCTAGGCCTGCATTCTCTGTACCCTCCTTGAGGCCAAGTATTCCTGCATTTCCTTCTTTTGGCTAAAATCTATATCTTCCTTACTTGTCTTTTTGATCTATCCCAATTTAGTTCTCTTTCGAGCCTTGCTCTTCCTCCTCATCCTAAGGAAATTCCAACTACTACTTCCTCATTGATGATTAGCTGATTCCTCTACAGAGGGTGCTGGTAGCTCTCCAACTAATGGTTTATTACCTTTACCTAGTTCTAGCCCTTCTTCCATTGATCTATTGGTGGCTAGAACCATAGAGACTGCTAAAGATACTCCACCCATTTCTCCTATCTCTATGCAGTCCTTTGTGCCTTCCACTACAGCTCTCTCTGCACCCCTCATGTCCACGGATGAGGTAGACATCTTCGAAACAAGACTCGCTAGTCTCTTGGACATACCTTCTACCTCTCCAATAGCTAATGATGAGACTGAGCCATTAGTTCTGGCTGACTCCTTGTTAAAAATCTTTGAGAGCTCTTCCTCCAGTAGCAAACCTTCTTCACATCTGATGGACTTGGCCATCTGTCTGGAGCTGTTGGCATCTTTTTCAAGGATTCCTTTCGAGGCTTTATAGAGGCCTATAATAAAAAATGGTTTCCTTCAATGCTGCAAAGTTGTTGAGCAATCTGGCATGACTGTCTCAAATCATTTATCTCAGGCAGCAACCACTATTGACTTTTATATCAACATTTGCCATGCTGTCAAGGCTGCAGAGGAGAAATTGGTTAGAGACCAGAGTTTTGTCTCCACGGTACATATTGAAGTGTCAGAGCTAAAGGAGAAACATTCCTCTGCCTCCCACTTTCGAACTCAACTGCTGAAGAAGAAAGCTCAACTTGAAGAGGAGCTATCTGCGATGAGCGAATATAATCCGAATGACACCAAAGCTGCGGATCACTAACCAAGAATTTGGTGACGAAAGCGAGAAATAGCCCGACTATCCAGTTGTTTTCATCCTTTAATAATAGAACATCTATTGTAAAAGAACAACTGAGACATTGTAATGATTTCTGGGCCAATTTATGGCAGCATGTATTTGACTCTTTATAAAAACAATTTCTTATTTATCATTTGAGTATTCTTCTGTTCTTGTACTTAGCATTTATTTTATTCCTTGTGTTTCCCAAATGGTTGGAAAATAAGGCTTCAAATATCTGCCATTAATCTTTTTGGGATGTACATATCCATTCAAATTTCTCAAATGGTATGCTCCAAAAGGCAGGACTCTATGAACTTGATATGGTCCTTCCCAGTTAGGTGACCATTTGCCAAACTTGTGGCTTTTAATCCCTATTGGGAGTATTGTTTTCCATACCAAATCACTTTCATCAAAGCCAATGTGTTTGACTTTTTAATTATAGTTTTTGGCTGCTTTCTTCTTTTGAAAAAGAATGCTATTCAATGCCAGAATTCTAGCTTCATCTATGCCTTCTAATTCCAAGCACATACGCTGATGGTATTGCTCAGGATTTAGCTGGTCTTGGCATCTTACCCTCAAGGACTTAACATTAATTTCCACAGGTAACACTGCATCATGCCCATATACTAAAGCATAAAGAGTGACTCCTGTGCTTGACCTTGGGGAAGTTCTATAAGCCCACAATACATCCAACAATAAGTTATGCCAATCCCTAGGATTGTCTTCCATAACCTTTTGTATTCCTTTTTTCAAGGACTTATTAGATGATTCAGCTTGACCATTGGCTTGTGCGTAATAGGGGGTGGAATTAACAAGACTAATTCCAAACTCTGCCACAAAAGACTTCACCATTTTCCCATCGAATATAGTCCCATTATCAACAGTTATAGTCTGTGGGATACCAAATCTATGGATTAAATCCGTAATGAATCCAATGACCTCAGTCTGGTCTACAGCCTTGTATGGCTTAGCTTCGACCCACTTAGTGAAGTAATCAGTGGCCACTAGAATGAAACAATGATCCTTCGAAGAAGGTGGGTGTATTTTCCCCATCATATCCATGGCCCATCCTCTAAATGGCCAAGGCTTCACTACTACATGCAGGTCAGTTATCGGCACATGCCTTATTATGCCATGCTTTTGACATGTCTGGCAACCTTTTGCATATTCTATACAGTCTTTAAGGATAGTTGGCCAATAGTAGGAATGCCTTCGAAGCAACCATCTCATTTTCACACCAGGCTGATGAGCACCACAGATGCCTTCATGAACCTCAGCCATAGCTGTTAATGCTTCTTTTGGGCCTAAACATTCCAGCAATAAACCAACTCCCTCCCTTTTGTAGAGAGAACTACCATATATCATGTATTGCATAGATTGCAATTTAATTTTTCTGTTGGCCTTCGAAGATGGGCCAGCCAAGTACTGCATTATTGGATGCCTCCAATCTTGTTCTTGTAAGTCATTATGATTGATTTCCAGGACCACATTCTTTTTATTTAAGGGTGGTATTAATTTCTGGTATGTTGTTTGGCTTATGTCCCTTTGAGTATTATCTCTTCTCTTGAAATTTGAAGCTTTCTGAGCCACATCATTAGCTCTATTATTCAAGAATCTTGGGACATGAGTTACATTTGCTATCTGAAATTGAGAAAGCAGATGTAATGCAACAACATAGTATGGCAACATGCTTATACTTTGACATTTGAAAATCCTTTTCATTTGGTTAGCCACAAATTGAGAATCTCCAAATATATCAACTGCATGAACTTGTAATCCAATAAAATTTCGGTCCACTATTAAGGCTTCATATTGACTGATTATTAGAACAAGTAATTTCATCCACTTTGAAACCATGTGTGGTTTCTACTCCTTGTGGTGACTTAATCACTATACCAATTCTAGTTAGGCCATTGGCTTTTGATCCATCGAACCACATTTTCCATGGTTCAACACTCGCCATACCAAGTTCCATTATCTCTTGGCTTTCTATTTGAGATGGATTGTCTGTCAAAAAATTAGTTAAAACTTGTCCTTTTACTACCTTTTGGGAAACATATTCTAAATGGAATTCTAATAAGGCTAGTATCCATTTGCTAATTATTCCCCTCAATATAGGTCTAGATAACATATACTTAACCAAATCTGTGGTTGCAATTACCAAGACAATTGTAGGTAAAAGATAGTATCTTAATTTCATTGCAGCAAAATACAATGCAAGGCACAGCTTTTCTACAGCTGAGTATTTACATTCACAAGAATTTAAAAACCTACTAAGGTAATAAACAGCTTGCTCCTTACCTTCTTCATTGTCTTGGGCTAAGAAAGCTCCCAATGAATCTTCTGCTACAGCTATGTACAACTTCAAGGGTTTATCACCCTTTGGTGGCATCAGCACTGGAGGGTTGGTCAAGTAGTCTTTGATTCCTTCAAAAGAAATTTGATGCTCTGCTGTCCACACAAATTCCTCTTCATCTTTTAGCCTTAATAAGGAAGAAAATACTTTAGTTTTCCCTGCAGTATTAGAAATGAATCTTCGAAGAAAATTAACATGCCCAAGGAACTTCTGTAATTCTTTCCTTTCTTGATGGAGGTCTGGCTTCAATGATGGCTTTGGCTTTCCTTTCTTGTGTACTACATAGCCCAAGAAGTTTCTAGATGATATGCCAAAAGCACACTTAAGAGGATTAAGTTTCAACTTAAACTTCCTCATTCTTTCAAAGGCTGCTTCCAAGTGAAACAGATGCTCCTCCATGGATTGGGATTTCACTACAATGTCATGAATACAACACTCTAAATACCCTCTAATGAGGTCATGAAAGATAGTGTTCATAGTCCTCTGATATGTAGCCCCAGCATTCTTCAGGCCAAATGGCATTTTAACCCATTCGAAGGTGCCAATATTCCTAGGACATCTAAATGTTGTCTTGTGGATATCCTCCTCTACAATGCAGATTTGGTTATAACTAGAGTGCCCATCCATCATTGATAAAATTTGATGCCCTACTGAACTGTCTACCAACAAATCCACTATAGGCATAAGATACTCATCTTTTGAAGTTGCTAGGTTTAAATTTCTGAAATCAATGCATACTCTCATTTTACCATTCTTCTTAACTACATGCACAATATTGGATAGCCATTCAACATACCTAGCTATCCTAATAAAACCTGCCTTGAGTAGTCTAAGAATTTCCTTCTTAACTTTCTGAATCACTTATGGACTCATTCTTCTTGATTTTTGCTTGTATGGCTTAAAATTAGGCCTCATAGGGAGCCTATGTTATACTAATGACCTATCCAATCCTGGTAGTTCATTATTAGACCATGCAAAACAATCTTTATATTTCTTCAGAACAACCAACAACTGGTCCCTGTCCAGAGCATTCAACCAAGCACTTATATAGGTAGGCTGTTGTATAGAACCTTCCCCTAAATTCACTTCTTCTAAGGGGCCTTGTGTCTGAGAACTTACTGAAGCTTCTTCTTTGATTCCTTCTGCCTTCGAAGTAATCTTCTTGCTTTGTTCTGCTCCCAGGTTCTTTAATTCAACATCTTTACCCTCCTCCTCATAGACAAAGTCTGTCCATAAGGCTTCTTCTTCCTGTATCTTCTGGACTTTTGTTTCAATGTCCAATGCACAGTATTTATCAAGGACCAAAACTCTGACCTGTTGCTGCCCCTGCTTGCAGCCAATTATCATGGCTTCTTTCTCTTGCTCCTGCACTTTCTGGACTATTGATTTTACATCCAATGTTGAGAACTTGATTAGAGCCAAAGATTTGGCTTATTGTGCTTCATCTCTTTGCTTATAACCAGGCATCATTGTCATCCTTAATGACAATCTCTTCATCAGCACTCTCCTGGACTAAGTGCTTCAGGTGTGTCACTTCCTCATCAGTCGTCACTTCGGCTGAGCCATCAGGTTTCCTCAATAGACTGAGTGGTGTTACTCCCTCAATATACAATTTGGCCTCTGCGAAATCTGCACAGGCTATGAAGGGTTGAGGATCTGCATCAATTTCCTCTATCTCTCCATTGCCTAAGGCCATCATTATTTTCTAATGCAAAGAGGAAGGCACACATTTGTTAGTGTGTATCCAATCTCTACCCAATAAAGCATTGTACTTAGCATTGCTATCGATAACGAAGAATGCCGTCATGCAATCCCTGGTTCCAAAACTCAGGTTGATGAGCAGAATTCCTTGAGCCATCTGTTTATCTCCAGCGAAGCCAGCAATGGTTGTGCTGGTAGGGATCAACCTAGGGTTTCTTTTCCCTAGTTTCTTCAAGGAAGATTTCGGTAGTAAGTTCACTGCTGCTCTATTGTCCACCAAAACTCGGTTCAATTGTATCCCATCAAAGAAGGCCTTGATAAACAAAGGCTTGACATGTTGTGTCATAGAGTTCGAGACATACTCAAAAGGATAAGAGAGGTTAATGCTCACCTCTTCTTCATTCTCGTATTCAGTTTCCATTAGGGTAGCCATTCTGAAATCATCTTGCACCATACTCACTTGTGAGTTTTCACTGGAGACTGGAATTGGGTCAATTTCTTGACCCTCTTGGTTCTCATCTCCAACTTGGAATTCATGTAGCAGTATGTGTACCATATTCACCGACACTGAGCCAAATTGGATGGCTGGTTGTGCCTGTTTCTCCTCTTGGCCACCTTGTTCAGTTATTTTAGAAGCATCATCCATGCTGCAATCTGGCACTCTATTACTAACAAACTCCTTCAAATGGTTTTTTCCGACTAGCTTTTCAACCAAAAATGTTTGTTCAACCATGAAGGCATCGAACATTTCTTCCTCAACCATTCCTTTCTTTTGGCCTAGGCCAACTTCTTCTTCTGTGTCGCTATCACTCTCCATCAAAGCCTTCTCCAATCCTGTTAAGCTGGACTTCTCTCTGGCTTTTAGTTCAGAGTGAACTTTGGCCAACTGTTCTCTATTGTAGCCCATTTTGCCTTGTAGATTTGGTTTTGGAGTATGGTCTGACTTTGGATTCTTCTTTCCTTTTGTCTGGACCAATGAAGAGCTCTCTCCACTTTCTTTCAAGTCTTTCTGGTACTGAGTGTACATACGCTGAATCTTTCTCTTTTGTGATCTCGAAATTACTAGGACCATGTCTGGTTCCTTTATCTTCGGGTGTTTAAGCAATACCCAATTGTTTGGAGCCACCAAAGGGGGTTTGACCATCCTACCTTGGTTTCCAACAATATCTCTTTGGGTAGATACCTCCCTAGGTTTATTCTACATAACAAACCAATCTGGAACTCTAGGTACCCACAAACTTACTGACCCAAATGTTGAACTGTTCCTTTCTTCCTTCGAATCCATCTTCGAAGCTGGCTGTGAAGGCCACTGCTTGGTCCTGACTTCATGTTTTGGGCCTAACACGGGCCTTCGATGAAAAGTGATCGCTTTCTGTCCTTCGTGAGGTTGGTCTAGGGGGCCAATCTCTAGCTTTGATCCCATGAACTGAACCCTTCTCCAGTCTCCCTTCAGAATGACTGCTCTCCATTCTATAATAATTAGGTGGCCTGGACTCATACAAAGGTCTCTTGCCTTTAGAATGCACTCTATCGGCGGTTGACTCAACCATTAATGGCTGCTGCTTACCACTAGTTGGGTATGGCCTTTTGTTGTAAGCATTGGTTGGTTTAGGATGTCTCTGCACATCCCTGTAATATTGCTTCCCATCAATTGGAAGCCCTTTCAACCACTTATAACTCAGTCTGCACCTGGGACATATCCTTTGCATTACAGCTGCCTTTATGGAATCGTCATCCAGTGCTTCTTCATCATAGTCTTCCCTCTGGTATGAGAAACCTTTTCCAATAGCTGGTAGATTTTCAGTGTCTTTCTTGATAGTTGTCTGGTTGGCAACATGCATCTGCACATTGACTTCTTCCAATTCTTTCAATGACAAACTCTGGAAGTCTGGCATAATGACATTGGCTGCCACCTCTCCAATTTCTGGAAATGGATTACTGTCGATTCCCATGGCCTTTTCTGCTTTGGCTGGGAATTTCAAACTTCCTTTCCGCATTTGTTCTTGTATCCTGTCTCGAAAAACAATGCAGTTTTTAGTCGAGTGAGACCAAGAGTTATGCCATTTACAATATACTTTTCCTTTAAGTTCATTGGAGATGGAATTTTGACTCCTTTTGGTAACTTAAGGAAGTTGGCTGCAAGCAAATGATAAAAAATGTCATCTTCCTTAGTTAAATCGAAAGAGTATTTCTTATGAAGGTCTTTCTTTTTAAACTGTTGGTCAATCGTTGTATCCTTATGAACTAATGCTTCACAGATCACTGGTTCTTTTCCCACAATCTCTACTGCATCGATCTCATAATTAGGATCTCTATAATATGTCTTGTATGATGCATTATTTCGATCTTGTTCTTCCTCTAGTAATGCTTCGTACCTAGACACCTTATAAGTCAGTTCCACTAAGTCCCTGAACTTAGTTGAATCAAACTTCTTTCGAAGCCTAAACTCTAAGCTATTTTGAGCCAATCTCACGAATTCTGGCTCTGGTAAAATGACTCTACATTTATTTCGAGCCCTTTTAAATCTGGCAATAAACTGAGTAGCCTTCTCCTCAAGCCTTTGACTCAATCTTGTCAGGTCTGCCATGGAAACCTCTGGCTCCAATTGGAAGAATTGGGCATGAAATGCCTCTTTCATTTGTTGCCAAGTTTGGATAGAGCCAGGTGTTAGGTTAATGTACCATACAAATGCTCCCCCAGTTAGAGAATTTGGGAATAACCTTAACTTCATATAGTCATTATTAGTAAATTCACCACATTGAGCAGCAAACCTAGCAATATGCTCTACTGTTGATTGGTTTCCATTCCCATAAAAAATGGCAAAATCTGGTATCTTGAAATCTCTTGGGTATTCATGGACCCTATCTACCCATTCTGGGTATGGTTTCCTATACACATGACTCTGGACCCCCTGAGCCATCGGTCCACACATCTCTCTAACAATATCAGCAATTTGGTCCCTAGGGACCATATTTTTTGCCTGCTGAACCACTACTGGAGGGACAAACATAGGATTTGGTGGGCACACTTGTGTCTGTGGTCTTCTTGGTCCATAAGGTGGTAAATTTGGGGCTGGTTGTCCCTGTGGTGCAGGTTGCTATTGGGGGTGTGGGTAACCCCTTTGAGCTTTCTCTGCGAAGGTCTTTGGAGCAGTGTTGTGTCTCTTCCATTTGTAGGAAAACTTTCCAACCCCCCAGGCATAAATTCAAATAAGGGATTAGTGAACTCCCTTGTGCCAGGTATGGTTTCAAACATGGGATTCGGAACCATTCTTATGCCATTTTCTTGTACTGGGCCAGATCCACCAATCTGCATGGCTTCACTGTTAAGTGCTGAGGCATTTTGACCTGCTATGGGCCTCGAAACAGGTTCGTACCAAGACTGAGGTGATGGTATTTCATAGTTCTGATTACTAGTTTGACCAGTAGAATGTCCATTAACTTGCATAGGCTATTTATCTCTAGCCAATCTTTGCTGAGGGACATTTAAAACTTCCTCTATGTGTCTTGTATTTATTGGTTGGTGGTTATTCATTCGATCCAAAAAGGATGTTGCCCACCTTTCCATCGTGTTCATGCTTCTTTGTCCCATGGCATCTACTAGGCCACCCCATGAATTTATTGGCTGAGTAGATGGAACAGTGGATGGTCCAATTCCTTGGTCTCGTCCAATATTATGAACATATGGTTTTTGTTCCGAAGTGCTGGTTTGTTCGACCATGGGTTCTGATAAAATGGGAGTTTCCACAGGATGTGTTATCACATTATCCTATGGATTAGGTATTTCTACCTCTCCTTCTGCACCTTCTTCCAGGCGTTCATTTTCTCCTTGTCTTCTATGTCTAGCCATTTAAATGAGTCCCACCAGGCGTGCCAAAAATATATGTTGGCTTTTTGGCTTTCGAAAGTTATTATTGTAATTGCGAGTGTGCCAGCAAGGATCAATCAGTCCTTACAGAAAAATAATTGCCAACCAATTATCAGACGATTGTGTTTTAGTTCTTTCAGCCTCAATGAAAAGGACTTTTACTGGTTATTTGATTTAGGAGAATTAAGCAAAATAACAATCAAATGATGAACAACTGAAGTATTTCATTAAGATGAAAAACTTACAATGATCCAAAATCAGCCTCGTAGAGGTTTAAAGCGACAATCTACTTGAAACTACTCATAGAGCGAAGTGCGATCTGAAATTGTAAAGTGCGAAATGTAAGAAACGAAATGTAAAAAACTGAAAATGTAAGACAGGAAATGTAAAAATGGAAAGAAATAAAGTAGAAAAGACTGGTTTTTTGGATCTGAATCTGGGGCTTTTTTATGGGCCTTCTCTACTATTTATACTGCTTAAGGATGACCAGGATGACCATCGAACTGCATTTTCAACCGTCGAACTGCTCCTCCATGATCACTGATCATGCTGCCTTATAATTAGTTCCACTATGCCATCACTTGCAGTTAGGCTTCCCTCCAAAATTTGAATTTAAATGTGAGTAACCGTTAATGCCACATCACCTTGCATCTCTTTGTTGATCCACCGCTACTCAGTTCTCGTAATAATCAATACTAACTGCCACGTGTATGATCAGGATCGAAGACTTGAATATTCTTCTTATATTGCCCTTATTTTGCCACGTGTCGAACTGTAATTGGCTTATACAAAATATGTAGCTAACATTTTTGTAACAAAATAAAAATATGTTTTTATTTATTTTATTTTATTTTTCTGGTTTGATTTTTGTAATCAAACAAATTCTCTCATTTTCTTTTATTTCTTCTGTACTCTGTTTGTTGTTAAGTACACAAACAAAATTTATTTTTCAAATACAGTGAAAATTGTCCAACAAATAATAATAATATATGGCATTCCTAATAATTGTTTTCGTCAACACAAAAATAATAGGGAGACTTATTTATAAGTCCTTTTTCAAACACTTATGCTAGGCTAAGTCCTGTGTAATTTCTTATAGAGTCTCAAGTCCTATTTTCATAAGAATGTATTCCACAAGATCCTACATAAACCTAACGTGACGTGACACTTACATAAACGTAACGTAACGTGACACCTATATATACGTAACGTAACGTGACACCAATATGAACGTAACGTGACATCTACATAAACGTAAAGTAACGTGACACCTATGTAAACGTAACGTGACACCTATATAAACGTAACGTGACACTTACATAAACGTAACGTAATGTGTCACGTTACGTTTCGCAAACTTAATAAGTTTTTATTTTTTTAATCCGTTTGTTTTGAAATAGATATATAATCTTAATATATTTTTATTTTGTATTATTAATTGTAAAATTTTAAAAATTATCAATAATATATGTGAAATCTAAATTAATTAATAAAAATTATAATTTTAAATTAATTAATGGAAGGATGATAATGTATCTACTCTTTCTTTCCCCTTTCGAATTGGATTGATGGTTGATTATTTTTTAATGAATTTGTGTTTTCTTAATTCTAAATTAAAGATGAAGCTTTCCAAGGAGAGAGATTCATTGGGCATGACAACGAAGAAACTAGGGTGTAATTTGGCGAAGGTGAGATTCATTTTGGGTGTTTTTCTTGCCTTTAATTTGGGTTTTTATCTACTTGTTTGTCAATTATTCTGAGATGGTCCATTTGGAGAATAGAAAACAATTCCTTCATTGTGTAATCAATTTGCTGCTACTATGTTTCATAATTAAGAGTCCTGTGGACAGGGTGAAGCCTATTAATGGAACCTTGGCCCACCTCATCTAAAAATAAGATTTTTTGAAGCTGCCTTTATGTATAACTTATGTAAGGTTCTTTCTCATCAGAATAATGATGGAATTTCTGATCAGAATGCATATTAATTTAGGATTTAGTAACATTGTGGTTCCATTCTATAGGCTCTTATGTAGGTGTCACGTTACGTTATGTTTATGTAGATATGTCACGTTACGTTTATATAGGTGTCACGTTACGTTTATGTAGGTGTCACGTTACGTTACGTTTATGTAGATGTCATGTTACGTATATGTGTCACGTTACGTTTATGTAGGTGTCACGTTATGTTACGTTTATATCAATTTCCTATATATGATTTCACTATTATTTATGATATTAACAACAAATATTAAGGGTAAATGTGTCAACAAACTTCCCACAGGACTTATAAGAACATAAATTTTTTAGTAGGACCATATGTAGCATAAGTTTCTCTAATAGGACTTATAAATAATTTTCCCAAAATAATAACTAGATCCAAAGAAATTCAATTCTTTAATAATAATATATCCTTTGATTTACGACTGTATATATCACTTGGGCAAATTCAAAATTTTGCATTGATTCTTTCCATTCCATGGTTATAATGGAGGATGTTAATTACATCAGTTAAGAGTTATAAAATAATTATGAGAAATTATCAATATTTTAAATTTAAAGAGAATCGTTACAAACGTTTGAATAATGCCATAAATGTAACGCCCTCAAAATAGTACACAGAACCCATCATTCTAGACATGCAATGATATAAGAGAAATCAACACATTTCCATTCATCAGAGTAGTTCTTACAACAGTATTACATGTTAACAACAAAAGCAAATGCCCTAAGGGCTTACAGCTTTCCAAGTCAACACTTGGTTACAAAAAGAAGAGTACTAACTCTATACAAGGAAAGCCCAAGGCTTGGTATACATGTTTAATACAAACAAATGAATCAAAAAGAGTCTTCAACTCTCATCTCCATCGAAGCTATGTCCTTGGAGGTGGCATGCTACCTGTACCTGAAAATGATGTCCCATATATGGTGAGCCAACGCCCAGTAGAGATATGCTAAACACAATATGAGCAATAACTAAGACTTTAGCAATCGATAAATGTTTAACTCACATCAACCAATTCATACACCACTTTCGTTACATGACCACTGCATTCATGTTTCATTTCATTTTTTCCATTTCTTATCCAATTCACAATTCAACTACGGCTCAGAACCTAGCCAACAACCTAGATGAGACAGTAACTCATGTTAAATATTTCCCATTTCCCATTAGATATGCATATGAGCTATACCAACAAATCAACAGATAAGCATATGAGCTATATCAACAATTCAACAGATAAGCATATGAGCTGTATCAACACTTCAATAGATAAGCATATGAGCTGTATCAACACTTCAATAGATAAGCATATGAGCTGTATCAATTTTCGGTTTAGAGGTCCAGCCCCTTTCTTCCAATAAACCGTTCGGTTTAGAGGTCCAGCCCCTTTCTTCCAATAAACCGCCCACACAAAACAACATATATATATACATATTGGTAGTATACATAATCAATCAATACATAAAGTTAATGTATTCATTCAACAGTCATACTCTATGACACGTCCATTCGATTAGTTTTAGTTTGCCTAGTCCTCATGCATTGTCTACAACAATCAAAACTACCCTCCACCGGTAGCCCAAACAATTATTTCTAAATAGATAATAAAAACTCCAATAGATAAAATTATCAACATTTTCAAAAGTGAGCGATAAATAAATCCAACTCCACTAGTCCATCTAATAATGAGCCAATTTCATTATATTCACTTCAATTTCACAAATCCATGACTTTCTCAAATTTAATTATATCAATTAATTAATACACAAATTAGGGCTTTCTCCCCCAACTCTCAATATTAACCATAGGTTCAAATATCAACAATCAACACTCAAATCATCATTTTGAGACCCAAAATACATGTTTAAGAATCAAAATAACAAACCCTTGTTTATACCATTTTGAAACCCTAAGTCCCAAAATCAACTAACTTCAATGCTTTATCAAAACTACCAATAATCTATGTTGAAGACCATAATGGTGAGTAGGAATCCCTACCTCAAATTCAGAGCTCAAGGGAAGAAGATGACGAAACTCAACATGCTCCAAAACTCAAAATTTTCGGATCAAAGTAAAGCCCTCAACGATCAACCCAACTTTTGTAAAGACCAAAGGTGAGGAAAACACCCTAGCTAGATCAATACTTAGAGAGAAGTTATGGTTTTAGAGAGAGAAGCTCTCAAATGGCTTTTTGGAAAAGTAAGAGAGAGAAACGGGTGTGAAAAAGTGAGCCAAAAATCTGAATCTCGGAACCTTATACCAGTCGCCCCGCTCGAGCGTGGAAACCCCCGCTCGAACGTCACTCACAGACTCCGGCTCGAGCGGCCAATCCCCTGCTCGAGTGGCGGATGCACACTTCCAGAACTTTTGCAGAAAGGTCCTTCGGCGTCAACTCCCGCTCGAGGCACTCCAAACTCCGCTCGGCGTCAAACCCGCTCGGCGGAGAGGCCTGTCTGGGTAACTGTTTTTGGTCTCTAAGCTCAATCAGCCTGTTCCAAACCTTCCCAACACAACCCGAGACTCAAATACAACGAGTAAAGGATGCAAACGCGGTATAAACAACAACCAACTTCACGGAACCGAGTCCGGATACAACAAATAAAGAAAAGGGAAACCGAGATCGCTATAACCTCCCCCCTGTAGACACCCCATTTTTGACCATCCTCAAGACTTGGACGTCACCGCTTGAACACTCGGTGATTATCCATGTTTGTGTTCGTCTTGAGTTCCCGGAGGTTTCGGCGGCGCGCCTTGCCTCAGGATCTCTCGACTCGACTGTTTCGTGTTTGGTTTTGGCACCGAACACTTGTGCTTTTGCCTTGAAGGGTAGGGGATGGCTTTTTGGCCATCCCCACATCTCACCGGCCTCCCCCCTACCTCACCAGCTGTGGCTTGGTGCCATCGGCCGTGGTTTCTTGTTATCAACTGCCGGTCGGCACTATATTTGGACGACCGGCACTATGTTCGGCCGGTGACTTTTTTTTCTGGCCGGTGTGACCCCTTTGCACCCTCCAAGCCTGGTGCATGCCAGCTGTGCCAGCTGGAATGCACCATCACACTCCCCCGTGCATAAGTGTGACCACTTTGCACCCTTGTGAGCCTTTGAACTCCCTAACCGTCTAGAAGCTTGAACCCTTTCGCCAAGCTTCTTGGAGAAGCTTGGCCAGCTGTCTTGGCTTCCTCTAGAAGCCTAGACTCTTTTGCACCCTTTGCCCCTTTCCTTTGGCTTCTTTGAGAAGCCTAGAACCTTTTGTTTTGCCTGTATAAGCCCCTCTCCTCTCCCTTTGGAAGAGGTTGGCCACTTTTGAACAAAAACCAGAGCTCATATATATCTATACATCTGTGATACACTCATTCTCTCTATATTCCCCTGTCTCTCCCCTTTGTGTGTGTTTTGGTGGCCTAAAAGTGCATTTTGACCTTACTTTTGCACTAACACACACCATTACACCTAGCTCCGAGATTGAGAGGCTTTGAGGGTTGTTTCTTGAGCTTTTGAACTGATTTTGATCAGTAAAGGGCGGCTGGACCAACTGTTCTTCAAGGGTAATCACTTTGCTTTAGTTTCCCCAAATTTGCACTAGTTTTCTACCTGTCTTGCTTGCTGATTTAGGCTTTGTGCATAACATAAAAAAATCTTATATTTTCATGCTTAAGAACTTTCATTGAGGGTGTTTTGTGGTTTGAGTTCAAACTCACCCTCTTAGGTCTTATTTGGCCTTTTTGGTGCTTTCTTTGTGAGGCTTTGTTTACTTGAGTGTTTGAGTCTTCTCACCACTGAAAATCAGTGGATTTTCAGTGGTGAGAAAGGTGGTTTGAAGTCTTGTATAGGGGAGGGACACCCCTCTCCCCTTTGTCCCTCTTTGACCTTTGTTCTTGGCTCACAAGGTGGCATGTATATCTAGTCTTGTATGGCTTCATTTCAGAGTTTATTTGGGTGTTTTGGAGCATATTTTATCTCTGTCTCATGAGGGTTTGTTTGCCTCTTTCATGCATGATATACTTGCTTTGCATTCCTCTATTTGGCATAGAAATGCATCTTGTGTTTAGGCCATGATTCTTGCATGTGTTAGCCTAACTTCATGAGGGCATTAGCATCATTTCGCCATGATCAAGGTCATTGGCCTTTGTTTTGATCATGCTTGCCATGTTTGGTGTCACCTCTTTGTGTTTTGGCTTGTGAGCCTTGGGTATATTGGTCTCTAGCATGCTTAGCTTAGACCATCCTCATGATTTGGCATCATTTAGGATCATATTTCAGTCTATAAATCATGCTTGTATGCTTGCATTCATTACTCTTCTCATGCTTTCAAGGTGTGCCCTTTTATGCTTTGAAATGAATATTGTGTATGCCTAAGTATTTGAGCTTTCAAGACTGTCATATCAGTGGGCTTTGGAGCCCATTTTTGCATGCTAGAATTCTGTTTTTACTTGTCTAATTCATACCACGTATGGTCATGTTGATGTAGTAAAGTGCTCTCTTTTGTGCCTTAGCTTTAGGCCCACTAGCTTGCATATTGGCATGAATGTTAGTCCACCATCTTGGGACACTTTTGGCCACTGTTTTGGGGTGGATTGAGGTCTTCCCCCTTGTGGTTTAAGTCCACTATTGCATGCTTGTCCCATGTTTGTTGCATATTTGTTTAATAAGGTCTTGTCACATGCGAATCTTTTTGCATGATTATCCATGTCTAGCTTTGCATACTTAACATGATAGATTGCATTACATTTGGCATGTTTGCATTTCAGTATTAGGTTGCATTGTGGAGCCATGTTTGCATAACATGCATTGAATTACTTGGTTTGGGGTGTCAAGCCAAGTGTGAGGGTTAAGAAGAGTTCATACTACAAGTGATGCAACTTGTCTCAACTCTCGGTCACCGGGGCCCTTGACCTTGGCATGATAGGGTCTTGGTCTTCATTTGTGTGTTGCATGCATCCTCATTGAATTGCAACCTTGGCCTCTTAGGCCATCATGCATCAAAATGCACAATTGATGGCCCGAGGATCGAGGGCCGTGCTCCCTTGAGTCTAATACATGATAGGGAGCATGGCCATGCTTACATTTGTCTGAAATTTCATGCCATGCACTACATCTCTGTTGCTATCAAAATTTGTTTTCTCTGAAGTTTACGCCGACCGGCAACACTTAGTGCCGAGCCATTGGTGAATGGCCGATAACTTCACCATTGCCGGTGGCTTTTTACCTGACGGTGGCCATTTCTTTAGCCGATGGTGTTATACGATTGTGCCTGAAGATACCACAGGACTTTGTGGTCTTGAAGAGCAAGCGATAAAACAGAGGCAGTAGTGGCATGGTGCGGCCTTTCCGGGCAAGACGGACTGAAGCTTGCATCATTCACGTATCCCAAGGCGGGGGCTGTGGCCACCTTTCTTTTTGCATTTATTTGTTAAGTAATTATAATTTCTGTAATAATTAATTAATTTATTATTCGGATTGTAATATTTATTTGGTCCCTCCGAGTGAGGACATATTTTTAATAAGGGTGTGTGAGTGTGTGCATGTCTTCCAATCCCACGTCTTTCTTCCATTTTATTTACCTGCTTATGATGGTAGACTAGGGCATATTTAATTTAGCATAACAGTATGATAGCATGCGTGCATTCATTCATCTGTCTTACATGCATCGGGCTCGGCACATCATGCTAACTGCACTTGTATTTTGATTCCAAGTTGAGTACGTGTTAGTTGCAACATTTCACGTGCCATGTTTAAGATAGTCAAGCCTGTCTAGATTGCATCCTTGCATGTGTTGCATTAGCCACCTTAACATGAACTAGGATCATGCATACGATTACTAACTAGTTTCTGTTTTGGCTCGGAGTACTAGGTAAGCTTTTATGCTTTAGCATATCGCATGCGTGTGAATGTTGCCATGATAGCATGCTTACCATGTGGCTAGATGCTTATGTGCTATAAACTGCCTGAATGTCTGTGGGTGAAGGTTGGATTGTTTAAGTTGGAATAGCTCATTGAAATCTGTGTTTTAGCCTACTTGCGAGTAGCAAATTCCAAAAACATTTTCAAAACAAACAGATATGCAATGCTTATTTCCAAATTAGGCGATCTAGTCTATACTTTTGTGTTGTGCGCATCACATAGTAATTCTAGCCAATTAATCGGAATAAGAACACATAACATTTTCAAAAATGGATATCATGGTTAGTAGAGGCCGATCTTCGGATCGGGCGAGAGGGGGTGCTCATAGCTGACCTTCCCCGATCGTACCCAAGTTCCCGAGCCGAGGCAACTTTGGTGATGACGGACACGTGGCCTTTGGCACCGAGTCAGGGTTTCCTAAATTCCTCCATTTAAAAAATATTTAGGTGACGACTCTGTATCTGGCAAAGCAGTCCATGTTTGGCACTTCTTTTCAAAAATCTGTTTTTTCTCAAAACGATTTTCCAGAGTTGGACTCTTTGGTTCAGATTAAGAACCGCAACAAACAAAAAGGGGAGTCCGAATTGTAGTAGCAAGGCCCTCGCCAGGGGGCGCGTCTACAGTTTCTGGCAACTCCACTGGGGATGTTTAGAGAGCTTGACTCAAACTCGTGATATCCTGTTTTGACTACGCTCATGTGTTTCTTTGCATTGCATGTGCATTGGTGCGCCTAGGACACCGTGTTGGCCATCTGCTATTCCTGAGCAGTTTGCCGGAGGCTTGTCTTGTCAAGGCATGACCATAAGGCTGACCGGTTGCGGGCTCTGCCAGTATGGGAACACAAACCCCGGTTTTACCAGGGCACCCTTTTTGACCATTCGACCTAGTGCATATTCGGAATCCATAGTGACCATTTCAAACTAGGACAGGTTGCTTACCCGATAATAGGTTGTTTGAAACCGCTGCGTGTGTAGTGAAACCCTAGCTCCTAACAAAAAAGGACAGGAAAACCCTACCCTAATATAGGGGTGTTTTGGCTCTCTTTGCTTGCTATATGCTTTTAGAGTGCGTCTCTACAGGGAATGCATGTATCAGTTTGCAAGTTTGAGTATCGAACTGAGGGCACCGGCATCGATGTTTGAGAATCGATTATCTGCGGGTATCGATTGAACTTAGGGCAACGATTTGGAAACAGTGATCAGTGTTTGAGGAACAGTGTATCCAGGTTTTGGCCGTATATTATAATACCCGACCGTGTGTTGTGTGTTTCTTTGTTTTACGCCGTTATGCTGTCCGATTGTCTGTTCATTTATATGCTTTCTTTATCTTTTTACTAGGTAGTTGAGCACAATTGCTTCTAACCCAGTAGATATTCCCCAAGAACTCTGGATCAGAGGTCGTCGACTCCATCGATCTGAGGATCTAGTAGACGGACAACCAGTGTACCACTCCCTACCCCCAGTTATTAGATGGAGGACAGTCAGGCAGAGGGCATCGGTTCAACAGTCAGTTCAGAGGGCTTTGTCTACCCCACCAGTCTGATGAGGGATCGAGATTTTGTTTCTCCTCTGAAAGGAACATATCTGCATTAATTCAGTTAGAACAGAATAGTATGGCTAGTTTAGAGGAGATGGTGCGCCAACTCCAAGAGGGTATGAAAATGATGCAACAGGATCTTTGTCCAAGCGGCGAGATTAAGTGCAATGAGCCATGGTTGTGAATGAACAAGCAGAGTTAATAATGAGGTTGCAACAGCAAACTGGAGCATCTGCTTCTCAGCAAGTTCCTTCCCCGCCAGGAGTTCCAAACCCCGGGAAGGCAACCAATGTTTAGAATCACACAGACATTCCCACAGGACCACCTCCACCCCCGATCCTACCCCCGATCCTACCCCAGTTCTCAAAAACACCCACCAACCTACCGGACTCTCCCTTTGAGTTCGAGACTGACCCCACCGCACTAAAGTTGAGCAAGCTTGAAAAGCTGTTCAAGAGATCCCAGGGAGCCAAGACCATCCCTGACATTGAAGATGGATATACCGATGCGGTTATGACGCTGCCTGACAGATTTAAAATGCCTCATATCGACCGAATTGATGGGTCTGGCGACCCCATGGTGCACCTGAGGTTGTTTTCAGATATCCTAAGGCCAATGGGCCTCACCAGGCTGCAGAAGCTGTCTCTATTTGGCCGGACCCTGTCGGGTGTAGCGGCCATATGGTATGCCAAATTGGAGGATGACGTCAAGAGAAACTGGAACGAAATGGCTGAGGCCTTCATCTTGCAATACTCATACAACACGCAAATCGAGATTACGACTCGTGATCTCGACACAACCAGGCAAGAGTCTAAAGAAAGCTTCTCAGAAATTGTGACTAGATGGAGGGCCAAGGCTTCGATGATGACCTTGAGACCCACAGACAAAGACCAGATTCGGATGATTGTGCGCAATCTTGGTAGAAATGCAAAAGATGATCGTACTCCTCTTTCCTACCTTCTCGGACCTGCATGAAATGGGAGTACAGATTGAGGATGCACTAAAACAAGGCTTAATTGATAATGACCGGGAGCAACCCCGCAGAACTTTCAATCGTAACACCAATACAGGCCCGAGTGGCACTACAACAGCCAGGACCTCCGAAGGGAGTATGGTCACCACCAACCCTCCCCCAAGGACTATGGCAGCCACGCCATTTTTCGGTGCGTCCGGAAGTCATCCACAAACAGCCAAATACCCATCTAAAAACACTAGAACCTTTGCCCCACTGTATATGCCCCTATCCAAAGCTCTGGGGGTTTCGATTAGAAAAGGGCATTTGAAGCCCCTGGAGCCGCGGCCCTTACCGGAAAAACTTCCCATTTCCCACAACCCAGCCAAGTATTGTGCATTTCACCAACAGCACGGTCATGACACCGATCTGTGCTTTCGATTACGCCATGAGATTCAAGATCTCATTGATAACGGGGTGATTTTACCTCCCGAGAAACCCAATGTTACAACAAATCCCCTCCCCGCACGTAACCAAGCTCCACCACCCAAAAGAGTCAACTTCATCCAAGCTGGGGTCACGCCTTACGATCCTAGCATCTATATCACTTCATACCTACCCAAGATGGAGGTTTTCCTTCCTGATTGCATTGATTTGTGCATGATGGACATCTCCGTAACCCAACCTGAGTCAGCTGTGGTGACCGTCAAGGACAGGAGAGAGAAGATTCCAAGGGAAAAAGAGGTTGTTGAGCCAGAGTCTGCGGAATCTGGGAGTGGTGTTGAGAAAGCTTATCACCCAGGTGACTACATTTTGTCAATCGGCCAGGATAGGCCAGATATGGAACTACAACAGAGGGAGAGCTGTGTGTGATCCAAGGGGACAGTCCAGGACAGGCAATAGACGATTTAACGGTCGTGGAAGAAGACCTTGCCAGGCTCCGGTTTTACAGTAACCAAGATCCAGGAGACTCAAAAGTCAACTGGTTCGATTATGAGGAATCAATAGAGGCTACGGGATGGTTGGACGATCAACCAGATGTGGTAGAAGAGTTTCAGCCAGAACAGGGCCCAGCAGGGGCAAAAATGTCAGTGACAGCCGGAAGGGTTGAAGAACAGAGTGTATTGCCGGGGAGCGCCTGTAGACACCCCATTTTTGACCGTCCTCAAGACTTGGACGTCACCGCTTGAACACTCGGTGATTATCCATGTTTGTGTTCGTCTCGAGTTCCCAGAAGTCTCGGTCGCGCGCCTTGCCTCAGGACCTCTTGACTCGGCAGTCCGGTGTCTGGTTTTGCACCAAACACTTCTGTTTTTGCCTTAGAAGGCAGGGAATGGCTTGTTGGCCATCCCCATACCTCACCGGCTGTCCCCACACACCACCGGCAGTCTTTTGGTTCCATCGGTAGTTTTTTCTCAAAATAAATTGCCGGTCGGCACTATATTGTGCCGACCGGCACTTTTCTTGGTCGATGACCTTTTTGGCTGGCCGGTGTGCACCCTTTGCACCCCCCCAAGCCTGGTGCATGCCAGCTGTGCCAGCTGGAATGCACCATCACATTCCCCCGTGCACAAGTGTGACCACTTTGCACCCTTTGCACCTTTGAACCCCCTAACCTTCTAGAATGTTGACCCCTTTGGCCAAGCTTCTTGGAGAAGCTTGGCCAGCTGTCTTAGCTTCCTCTAGAAGCCTTGCCCCCCCTTGAACCCCTTGACCCCCTTGAACCTTTCTCTTTAGCTTAGCCATTAAGTTTCTTGGCCTATATAAGCTCCCCTCCTCTCCCTATGATGGAGGTTAGCCATTTGTGAACAAAAAACCAGAGCTTCTATATCTATACATCTGATATATATCCCTTCTCTCTATATTCCCCTCTCTCTCCCCCTTTGTGTGTGTTTTGTGTCCAAATAGTGCATTTTTACCATACTTTTGCACTAACACACTATGACACCTAGCTCCGAGATTGAGAGGCTTGAAGGGCTTGTTCTTGAGCTTTTAGATTGATTTTGATCAATAGAGGGTGGCTGCATTGACTGTTCTTCAAGGGTTCTTCAAGGGTAATCACTTTGCTTTATTATCCCCAATCTTGCACTAGTTCTTTACCTGTCTTGCTTTGTGTTTTTTTCTTTGTGATTAACATAAAAAAGGCTTATATTTTCGTGCTTAAGAACATTCATTAAGGTCACTTTGTGGTTTGATTGCAAACTCACCCTGTTAGGCCTTATTTTGGCCCTTTTGGTGCCTTTTCTTGAGGCTTTGTTTACTTGAGTTTTTTGGTCTTCTCACCACTGAAAACCAGTGGGTTTTCAGTGGTGAGGAAGGTGCTTTGAAGTCTTGAATAGGGGAGGGACACCCTTCTCCCCTTGCCGCTTTCTTGCCGTTGTTCTTGGCTCATAAGGTAGCATGCTTGTCTAGTCTTGTATGGCTTCATTTCAGAGCTTATTTGGATGTTTTGGAGCATGTTTTACCTCTATCTAAGGGTGGTTTGTTGGCCTCTTTCATGCATGTTATACTTGCTTTGCATTCCTCTATTTGGCATAAAAATGCATCTCATGTTTAGGCCATGATTCTTGCATATACTAGCATAATTCCATGGAGGATTAGCATCATTTTGTCATGTTTTAGGACTATTGGCCACTGGTTTTATCATGTTTAGCTTGTTTGACATAGTTGCTTTGCATTGAGGCTTGTAAGTCTTGAGATGTGAGTCCTAAACATGCATTTGGTTAGGCTATTTTAGTGATTTGGAATCATTTAATATGCTATTTCAGTCCTTATGCCATGCTTATATGTCTCCATTTACCATCTCTTCCATGTTTTGAAATGTTGGTCTCTTATGCTTTAAAACGGGCATTGTGCATGCTTATATGTTTAGGGTACTTTGGGGCTGCCATATCAGAGGGTTTGGGTGTATTTTTGCATGCTAGAATTCTGTTTTTGCTTGTATAATACATGCCATGAGTGTTCATGCTAGTGGTAGTGGAGTGCTCTCCTTTATGCCTTAGCTTTAGGCCCTTATGCTTGCATGTTTGCTTGGGCAATTGTCCACCATTTTGGACACTTTTTGCCACTGTTTTGGGGAGGTTTGAGGGCTGCCCCTTTATGGTTTAAGTCCATGATTGCACATTTATCTAATGCTTGTCGCATGTTTGATTAACAAAGTAATGTCACATGCTAGTTCCTTTGCATAAATTGCCTATGTTTGCATTGCCTTTGCATCTTGCATGCCTAACATTGTGTGCTTGCCATGATAGTTGCATTGCATTTGGCATGCCTTGCATCCTAATCTCATGTGACATCTTTGAGCCTTGCTTGCATAACATGCATTGCATTGCTTGGTTTGGGGTGTCAAACCAAGTGTGAGGGTCGAGAGGAATTCATACCACAAGTGATGCAACTTGTCTTAACTTTCGGTCGTCGAGGCCCTTGACCTTGACATGATAGGGCCTTGATCTTCATTTGTGTGTTTGCATGCATTTTGATTGAATTGCAATCTTGATCTCTTAGGCCATCATGCACCAAAATGCATAATTGATGGCCCGAGGATCGAGTGCCATGCTCCCCTGAGTCCAAAACATGATAGGGAGCATGGCTATGCTTACATTTGCCTGAAATTCCATGCCATACACCATCTGTCCTCTGTTGCTGTCAAAAGCTGTTTTCTGAAGGAAGTTTCTGCCGACCGGCAATATATAGTGCCGACCGGCCATTGGTGAATGGCCGATAAATTCATCAGCTGCCGGTGGCTTTTCACCACGGCCGGTGGCCACTCCCTTCAGCCGATGGTGTTATACAGTGTGTAAAGCAGATACCCTGGGACTTTGACAGTCTTCAGAAGAGCAAGGCATTGAAAACAGAGGCAGTAGTGGTATGGTGCGGGTTTCCCGGGCGAGTCGGATTCGAGCATGCATCATTCGCGCATCCCGAGGCAGGGGGCTGTGGCCACCTTTCTTTTTGCATTTATTTATTAAGTAATTAGAAATTCTATAATAATTTATTTATTTATTATTCGGACTGTAAAATTTATTTGGTCCCTCCGAGTGAGGGCGTATTTGTAATAAGGGTGTGTGAGTGTGTGCATGTCTTCCAACCCCACGTCTTTCTTCCTTTTTATTTACCTGCTTATGATGGTAGATTAGGGCATATTTAAATTAGCATACCTTATGCTATGCATGCGTGCATCCATATATTTGTCTTACATGCACCAGGCTCGGTACATCATGCTAACGGCATCGTATTTCAACTCCAAATTGAATACATGTTATTTGTAGCATTTCACATGCCATGTTTAGGACAGCCGAGCCTGTTTAGATTGCATCTTTGCATGTGTTGCATGAGCCATTTCGAACATGAACTAGGATCATGCATATGATTATTAACTGGTTTCTGTTTTGGCTAGGAGTACTAGGTAAGCTTTTATGCTTTAGCATATTGCATGCGTGTGAATGTTGCCATGATAGCATGATTACCATGAGGCTACCTGCTTATGTGATATAACTGCTTGAATGACTGTAGATGGAGGTCAAATTACCTAAATTGGAATAATGCATTAAAACTGTGAGTTTTAAGCCCACTTGATAGTGGCAAAACCATCTTTTCTAAAGCCCACTTGAGGGTGGCAAAACCCGCATTTTAGCCTACTTGCGAGTAGCAAACCATTTTGCAAAACAAGCATGTAATGTTTTGTTCCAATTTAGGTGATTTGGTCTATACTTGTTTGTTGTGCGCATAACATAGTAATTCTAGGCTAATAACCAGAATAAGAACACATAATGTTTTCAAAATCGGATATCATGGTTAGTAGAGGCCGGTCTTCGGACCGGGCGAGAGGGGGTGCTTATAGCTGACCTTTCCCAATCGTACCCAAGTTCCCGAGCCGAGGCAACTTTGGTGATGACGGACACGTGGCCTTTGGCACCGAGTCAGGGTTCCCTAAATTCCCCCATTAAAAAATATTTAGGTGGCGACTCTGTATCTGGCAAAGCAGTCCATGTTTGGCACTTCTTTCAAAAATCTGTTTTCTCAAAACGATTTGCCGGATTTGGACTCTTTGGTTCAGATTAAGAACCGTAAAAACAAAATGGAGTCCGAACTGTAAAGTGAGGCCCAAGGGCGCGTCTACAATTTCTGGCGACTCTGTTGGGGATTTAGAGAGCTTGACTCGAACTCGTGATATCCTGTTTTGACTATGTTTGTGTGTTTCTTTGCATTGCACGTGCATTGGTGCACCTAGGAACACAGTGTTTGCCATCTGCCATTCCTGAATGGTTTGCCGGAGGCTTGTCTTGTCAAGGCATGACCATAAGGCTGACCGATTGTGGGCTCTGACAGCATGGGAACACAAACCCCGGTTTCACCAGGGCACCCTTTTCGACCATTCGACCTAGTGCATATTCAGAATCCATAGTGACCATTCCAAACTAGGACAGGTTGCTTACCTGATATAGGTTGTTTGAAACCGCTGCGTGCATAGTGAAACCCTAGCTCCTCACAAAATAGGACAGGGAAACCCTACCCCAACATAGGGGTGTTTTGGCTCTCACTTATCTGCTATGTGCTTTAGAGTGTATCTCTGCAGGAACGTACATGTCAGTTTGCAAGTTTGACTATCAGGCCTGAGGGCACCGAGATCGATGTTTTAGAATCGATTATCTCTGGTGTCGATTCAGACTTAGGGGCAACGATTCGAAAACAGTGATCAGTGTTTGAGGAACAATGTATCCAGCTTTTGGCTGTATTATAATACCCGACCGTGTGTTGTGTGTTTATTTGTTTTACGCCGTTACGCTGTCTGATTGTCTATTTATTTATATGCTTTATTTATCTTTTTACTAGGTAGTTGAGCACAATTGCTTCTAACCCAGTAGATATTCCCCAAGCACTCTGGATCAGAGGTCATCGACTCCACCGATCTGAGGATCTGGTAGACGGACAACCAGTGTATCGCTCTCTACCCCCGGTTATTAGACGGAGGCGATCGGCGAGGGTATCAGTTCAACGATCGATTCGAGAGGGCTTTATGCGCCCACGAGTACAAAGAGGATCGAGATTCTATTTCTCCTACGGAGAGGGAACATATACCGGTGATTCAGTCAGAACAGAATAGTATGGCCAGTTTAGAGGAGATGTTGCGCCACCTCCAAGAGAGTATGAAAACAATGCAACGAGATCTTTGTCAAGCGAGCGAGTTAAGCCAAGCGAGCCATGGTTGTGAAGGAACAAGCAGAGTTAATCGGGAGGTTGCAACAGCAAACTGGAGCGTCTGCTTCTCAGCAAGTTCCTCCCCCGCCAGGAGTTCCAAACCCCGGGGAGGCAACCGATGTTCAGACTGACACAGACATTCCCACAGGACCACCTCCACCCCCGATCCTACCCCCAATCCTACTTCAGTTGTCAAAAACACCCACCAACCTACCGGACTCTCCCTTTGAGTTCGAGACTGATCCTACCGCACTAAAGTTGAGCAAGCTTGAAAAGCTGTTCAGGAGATCCCAGGGAGTCAAGACCATCCCTGACATTGAAGATGGATACACCGATGCAGCTGTGACGCTGCCTGATAGATTCAAAATGCCGCACATTGATCGGTTTGATGGGTCTGGGGACCCCATGGTGCATCTGAGACTGTTTTCAGATATCCTAAGGCCGATGGGCCTCACCAGACTTCAGAAGCTGTCTTTATTTGGCCGGACCCTGTCGGGTGTGGCGGCCATATGGTATGCCAAGCTAGAAGATGACGTCAAGAGAAACTGGAACGAAATGGCTGAGGCCTTCAACTTGCAATACTCATACACCACACAAATCAAGATTACAACCCGTGATCTCGAGACAACCAGGCAAGAATCTAAAGAAAGCTTCTCAGAATTTGTGACTAGATGGAGGGCCAAGGCTTCGATGATGACCTTGAGGCCCACAGACAAAGACTAGATTCGGATGATTGTGCGCAATCTTCACCGAACGTCTGCGAAGATTATTGTACTTCCCTTCCCTACTTTCTCTGACCTACATGAAATGGGGGTGCAGATTGAAGATGCCTTAAAGCAAGGCTTAATTGATAATGACCGGGAGCAACCCCAAAGGACTTTCAATCGCAACACTAATACAGGCCCGAGCGGCACTACCACTACAAGAGCCTCCGAAGTGAGCATGGTCACCACCAACCACCCACCAAGAACCATGGCAGCCGCACGATTCTCCGGTGCGTCCGGAAGCAAACCGCAAACAACTTAGTACCCACCCAAAAACACCAGAACCTTCGCCCCACTGTACATGCCCCTATCCAAAGCTCTGGGGGTCTTGATCAAGAAAGGGCATCTGAAGCCCCTCGAGCCGTGGCCATTACCGGAAAACCTTTCCAGTACCCACAACCCAGCCAAATATTGTGCATTTCACCAACAGCACGGTCATGACACCGATCTGTGCTACCAGTTACGTCATGAGATTCAACATCTCATCGATAACGAGGTGATTTTACCTCCTGAGAAACCTAATGTTATGACAAATCCCCTCCCCACACATAACCAAGCTCCACTACCCAAAAGAATCAATTTCATTCAAACTGGGGTCATGCCATATGATCCTAGTGTCTATATCACTCCTTCCCACCTACCTAAGCCGGAGGTGTTCTTCCCTAATTGCATCGACTTGTGCATGATGGACATCTCCACAACCCAATCTGAGCCTACGGTGGTGACCGTTAAGGATACAAGAGGCGAGATTCAGAGAAAAAGAGGATTGTTGAGCCAGAGTCTGCGGAATCTGGGAATTGTGTTGAGGAGGCATATAGTCCGAGCGACTACATTTTGTCAATAGGTCAGGACAGGCCAGATATGGAGCTACCAACAGAAGGAGAGCTGTGTATGATCCATGGGGATAGTCTGGGACAGAGGACGGATGACGTAACAGTTGTGGAGGAGGACCTTGCCAATCTCCAGTTTTACAGTGACCAAGACCCAGGGGATGTAGCGGTCAACTGGTTTGATTACGAAGAATTAGCCGAGGCTACAGGATGGTTGGATGATCACCCGGATGTGGTAGGAGAGTTCCAGTCAGAACGGGGCCCGGCAGGGGCAAGAATGTCAGCAACAACCGGAAAGGTTGAAGAACAGAGTACACCGCCGGAGAGCGTCGGCACTAAGAATTTCGCTCGGAACTCGGGTATTGTGAATGTGGGAGTCATTGAGCCGACAGCTACGCTAACGCAATTGGAACAGACATTGGCACAGTTGGAGCAAGGGAGATTTGAAGATTCCGAGAGAATCAGGAAGGCCAAGGCCCATGTGGAGACCCAAATCTTGTGAGCGAAATCTTTGCGAGCATATGGAGGGAAGGTACCGTGAGTACAAGAACAATCATACCAGAGCCGGACAGATGTCTATCAGCTGCTGATGGAATGTGGTGGGAGGACGAGGACTTGTGTCTCGCCCACACAGATGAGGATTGGGGGAGCAACCAACTCGATGAGACTTGGTACCTGGGAGAAATCGACCATATGACCCGAAGCGGGCGGTACTTCAAACCCCCACATCTAGATTAATCCGAGACTTCTGGGAAGGACAGGGAGGCTGAGAAGCAAAGAGAAAAGCAACTCGAAGATGAGGCCGTTCTAAGACAATTGAAAAAGATACAAGCAGACATCTCCATCTGGGGACTGCTAATGGCTTCCCGAGTGCATAGACAGGCCGTCCTTTCAGCCATGGACAAGGCCAAGCTTTCGATAGAAACTACGCCAGAACAGCTGGTAGGATTAGTCTTTCCGGGAGGAGCTACCCCGATGCTGACATTTTCTGACAAAGAATTGCCACCCGAGGGGGCAGACCATAACAAGCCACTCCACATCTCTGTGGAGTGTAGGGATAAATGGATACCGGTGGTTCTTGTTGATACAGGATCTGCTATCAACGTCTGCTCGGCAAGGACAGCATATGCAATCGGCTTGAAGATTGCAGATTTTGTAAAAACAGCCCAGGTAATTCGGGCATACGACAATACAAGCCGAGAGGTGATGGGAACCGTTAAAATTTAGACAAAGGTTGGGTCGGACAGCATGAGATAGATTTCCATGTCTTAGAGGTTCCTGCAACGTTCAACTTGCTTCTGGGGCGGCCGTGGCTGCATCAGGTGAAGGCGGTATCATCCACTTTGCATCAAATGGTGAAATACCCCTATGGGAAGGGAGTAGCCATTGTTTTCAGGAATTCATTGATCCACCCACCACCGGAGGTATCCACGCCTGTTCTAGAAATTGAGCACGGTATGGGGGACGTGTTCATATCGGGTTTTACCTTGGCCGAGGCTCAGGTTGTACAAAGTATCATGGCAGCTAATGAGGGGTTGTATACCAGTGCTCAAGCAGTATACCTCATGAACAAACTCCAACACATCCCCGGGATGGGATTAGGAAGTAGCGGCCGGAAAGGCGTCGCAGCATTGGTCGAAGTGCCACACAACCCTCATACCTTTGGCTTGGGTTATCTGCCCACCAAGGAGGATTGGATAAGAAGGGGAAAGGAAATGGCTAGAAGAGCCAGAGCAAAACAAATGGGGAAACCGTTTGAGTTGAGGCACCGGCCCATCCAGGGTACCCTAAACGGACGCTTCGTCCGGGAGGGGGAAGACTTCCCATTTTGTGGTTTTCTAGAGCCGTGGCTAAACGCGGAAAGGAAGCGCGTGCCGGGATTTGAGATCTTCTTTGATCTTCAGTTATCTGGGGATGATGCTACCGAAGAGCAGACAGACCCAATAGTTGAGGCGGAACAGAGCAGTGAAATAGAGTCTGAGGACACCGCACTGAAAATGGGGGTAGCGCTGGCCTGTCTACTTTCAGATCCTTCGATCGACCATTTGTGCTTGGGGGATAACTCCTCGGTGTCCATGATCGGAGATGAAACGGCTGCGGGCCTACTAGCAAACATTTTGGATGCATCCATCGCACCTTCTCTCGTCTGGCAGTACCCAGAGGGATTTTTGAGCAGCACCGGGTCAGGTAGTGAGCCGAAATCTGATTCCACCGAGTCTTGTGAGTCGGAATCAAGTTCCAGCTTGACTGAGTCTGAGTCCGGTATTCCCGGGGTCGATAACCCGGATGCCACAGTCCTGTCTAGGTCGTCTTTTTCTTTCTCTTTTGAGTCTATTGTAACAGAAGAATCAGACGGTTTGGAAGCACTTAATGAGAATGAGGTGAATGTGGTTTTTGAGTACTTTTCTGTGCCTTTGATTTATTGCTTAAATCAGGATTTTCAAAATTTTGATGAAAAGAACGAGGACGAAATTCCTCCGGTTTTGCAGCGTTTAATTGAACAGGAGCAGGAGAGATTTGTTAAACCATTAATGGATGAAATCACTACTGTGAATGTTGGTACTGAGAAGGACCCGCGGCTGGTCCAGATCGGGTCCACGTTGTCTTCGGAGGAACGCGAGCGCTTAGTCGCTTTATTAAAAGATTTCAAAGATGTTTTCGCATGGTCCTACGAAGACATGCCTGGAATTGATCCTGAGATTGTGCAAAGACGGATCCTCTCGACCGAGGCCCGACCTATCAGCGAAACTTCAGAGAATTCGCCCATCGGGCCGTCAAGATTAGGGAAGAGGTCACCAAGCAAATAGACGTAGGCTTCCTACTGGTATCCGAATACCCGACTTGGTTGGCCAACATTGTTCCAGTGCCGAAGAAAGATGGCAAGATCAGAGTATGTGTGGACTTCAGGGATTTGAACAGAGCTAGTCCGAAGGACGACTTTCCCCTACCGCACATCGATGAGCTGGTGGATTTCACAGCGGGGCATGCTTTGCTTTCGTTTATGGATGGCTTCTCAGGCTATAATCAGATAGTGATGGCACCCGAAGACCGGGAGAAGACTGCTTTCACCACCCCGTGGGGGACATACTGCTACAGAGTAATGCCGTTTGGGTTGAAGAATGCTGGAGCTACATATCAACAGACCGCGACCACAATACTGCATGATATGATCCACAAAGAGGTTGAGGTGTACGTGGACGACATGATTGTCAAGTCCAAAGAAAGAGAGGGCCACTACACCGCCTTGCAAAAGTTTTTCCAGAGGATCAAAGAATTTTGGTTGTGGCTGAATCCTCAGAAGTGTACATTCGGTGTTACAGCGGGAAAAATGCTAGGGTTTCTGATTACACAAAGGGGCATCGAAGTCGACCCTTCCAAAATCAAGGCCATCTTAGAAATGCCACCACCAATGACTGAAAATGAGGTGCGAGGCTTTCTGGGTAAAGTGCAATTCATAAGATGGCTTATCTCAAAATTAACCTTGACTTGTGAACCACTTTTTGGTCTCCTGAAGAAAGGAACGAAGTTCCAATGGGACAGCCGATGCCAAGCTGCTTTTGAACAAGTCAAAGAATATTTACAGAACCCGCCCGTGTTGTCACCGCCAGAGCCAGGAAAGCCGTTGATATTGTACCTTTCAGTGACTGAGACTACAATGGGCTGTATGCTCGTGCAAGAATCGGAAGACAAAGTGGAGAGAGCCATCTACTATCTGAGCAAGAAGATGCTAGAGTATGAGACTCGCTACACACCATTGGAGAAGGCTTGCTTAGCTTTGGTATGGGCTACCAGGAAGCTGCGGCACTACTTGTTAGCTCACTCTGTAATGTTGGTTTCACGACTCGATCCCATCAAATATCTTTTCGAGAAACCGGCACTTACGGGTAGGCTAGCTCGTTGGTTGCTGTTGCTCTCCGAATTTGATCTGAAGTATGTGACGCGCAAGTCAGTACAGGGGAGAGCGGTAGCAGAGTTCCTTGCCGACCACCCGGTTGAAGGGGATGAAGCAGTTGAGTACCTATTCCCGGATGAAGCCATTTTGCACATCGACGACGAATTTTGGACGATGTACTTTGACGAAGCGTCAAACCAGTACGGACATGGGATAGGAGTGTTGCTGATAGCACCCGACAATTCCCGTATCCCTCTAGCCTTCAAACTCCAATTCAAAGTCTCGAACAACGAGGCAGAATATGAAGCATGCATTGCCGGTCTAGAAGCTTCCCTAGAACTAGGGGGAAGACGGTTGGATGTCATCGGGGACTCGAACCTTGTTGTGTCTCAAGCAAAAGAAGACTGGAAAGTCAAAGAAGAAAAGATGATGATGTATCACCAGACCTTGGATTTATTAATTCCTCGGTTCGAGAAGCTAAGTTTTACTCATCTACTAAGAGAGAACAACAGGTTCGCTGATTCACTAGCAACTCTATCTTCCATGATAGACATCCCGTCCGGAGTCCGGATGCGTCCAGTCATCATTGACCAGAAATTTGCACCGGCCTATGAGTCGATCAATGCCATAGATGAGGTTCAGGACGAAAACCCCTGGTATTACGATATTTGGAATTTCTTGGAGAAGGAAGCATATCCACCAGGGCAAATGCCAAGGATAAAAGGGCGATCAGAAGAATGGCCGTTCAGTTCATCATCTGTGGGGGTAAATTGTATAAGAGAGGTCATCTGGGAATGCACAAGCTGTGTGTAGAAGCTGAAGAATCGAAGCGCCTGATGGAGGCCATCCATGGAGGAGAATGCGGTGCACATATGAATGGGGTAATGCTAGCACGGAAGATCCTCAGACAGGGTTACTACTGGTCCACCATGGAGGAGGATTGTATCGGTTTTGTTCGGCGATGCCACAAATGTCAGATCCATGCAAACCGCAGGACTATCCCGCCATCGAAGCTGTACAACATGACTTCGCCGTGGCCATTTTCAGTATGGGGAATTGATGTGATTGGGGCTGTTACTCCGAAGGGGTCGAATGGGCATCAGTTCATCTTGGTTGCAATAGATTATTTCACCAAGTGGGTTGAGGCCCAGTCCTATGCGGTGTTGAAGGCTTCACATGTTGCAAAGTTTATCAGAAACAACATCATTTGTCGTTACGGGGTCCCAAACGAGATAATTTCAGATAACGGTTCCCACTTCAAGAAGGAAGTGATTGATTTGTTGGAGAAGTACAACGTAGCTTTCCATAAGTCATCCACATATCGGCCACAAACCAACGGAGCAGTTAAGGCCGCCAACAAGAATATCAAGCACATACTACAGAAGATGGTGGAAACCTACCGGGACTGGCCAGACAAGCTGCCGTTTGCCCTGTGGGGCTACCGGACTTCAATTAGAACTTCAACTGGAGCGACTCCGTATTCATTAGTCTATGGGATGGAGGCCGTTCTACCTATCGAGATTGAGGTCCCGTCATTGCCAATGCTGGCCGAGTGTTAGATAGCTGAAGCAGATTGGCAGCAGAGCAGGTTTGAGGAACTCATGCTCTTTGATGAAAGGAGACTGAAATCACTGTACCATGTCCAAAGTTATCAGCGCAGAATTGCCCGGGCTTTCAACAAGAAAGTTAAGTCCAGGAATTTGAAGGAAGAAGATTTGGTGCTCAAGGACAACCGAGCTCCCATCCATGACCCAAGGGGCAAGTTCAGACCCAATTGGACTGGTCCCTATATCATCAAAGCTATTTGGTCAGGTGAAGCTGTGGTTCTGATGGACCTAGATGGCCTAGAGTTCTCCCAACCGATCAATATGGGCAAGTTGAAGAAATATGACCCCTGAGAGGCTCGCTAGGCCGAAAACCCGAAAGGGCGACCTAGGCAAAAGTTAGAGCACAAAAAAAATTGGAAAATATAAAAACTGAGCTCGCAAGGTTGAAAACCCGCAAAGGGCGACCTTGGCAAAAGTTAGAGCGCAAAAGGAGAGTGAAAATACCCGAGTGAACCCAAGCCTGAACTACGTAAGGCTTGATTCCCATCTTTGGGATACGTAGGCAGCTTCATCCCGAAGTTCAGCTATAAACATTTTCCCCGATCAACTTTGTCCATTTGATCATCTCAGTCATCTTTGTCCATCAGCATTCATTGTGATCTCCGGTGCAGTGCTATTCAGACTAGGGGCAACTTTCCGTTGCCAGGAAGTGTCGCAGTGCTTTTCAGACTAGGGGCAACTTTTCGTTGCCATGCAGTGTCGCGGTACTCTTAAGACTAGGGACTACTTTCTAGTTGCTGGGATCCGATGTTGTGCGTCTCAGTGACAGATCTCAAGCGTGTCCAGTTCTGATCCATATCGAAAATGGTTTTGAAAATTTTTAATAAAAGTTGACTTTGCTTAAATTAATCTTTTTACAACTAAGACCATTTTTGGACCACAACGGAAAATTTTCAGTACCACGACCTTCAATTTCATTGATTTCAAAACAGAGTTCTCCTGCTCTCACATACAATTGAAGTTGCTTTTTATTACATTCATGAAGAAAACTTGAAAGTACTAATAAAACAATAAATCCAGGGCATAGTCAAGTCAGGTGTTCCTACACCCCCTCCCAGAGCTGGTCGAAGCCTCTGATGCCAAGCTGGGCCCAATCTGTGCCTCTTCATTGAGCCAATCCAAGCACTCATCAGACAAAGTGCAATTGAAAGTGGGAGCGGGGGCCAGGAGTTCTGTCATCCTCCATGCTGTGGTATATCGGGCAAGTTGTGCGCCCCGAATCGGGAATGTAGCCGGATACTCTATCCCCTCTGGTGGGCAAGTCTGATCGTGACCGAACTGGCACTGGATCAGAACGGGAAATAAAATACATAGTGAGTCAAGCCGATCAGCTGAATTCCGAGTTGGCGGGTCACACTATAGCCCATCGCCGGTAAATTGAGCCAAGGGCATCGCCAAGCAATACGGTCTGCGGACAAATTGCACATCCATTCAAACCACCACCCCTTATCAAGGGCATTGACCAGTCGTTGCCGAAAGAAGTAGCCGCGAGCTGAATATGCTGGGCAAGAGTCCACAACCTGCAATTTATCCATCAACCATACTTGGGAAGGGATGAAAAATGAGAGAATAAAGAATAGAGAGGTGTACGACGAGAGAAAAGTGAGAAAAGGGTTTTTGTGAGAAAAACCGAGCTTGAGAGCCGAGTGATGTGAGTAACATATCTGTGAGACGAGATGGGAAACATCACCTGCAGCAGTAGTGGACTCCCCGCAAATTTGGTCATCTCGCAGCGATGGAAAGCATCTAAACCCATCAGCGTCTCAGCCAGAGTCAGGGCAATGCAGCTCTTGCCCTCCTTCAAGCCTTGGGCAACCTCGATCAACCGGGCACTAGATCCCCCGGAGCCTGAGGCAAAAAGAAAATAAGACAACATGCATAAGCAGAGGGCGTGCCATCGGAAGCCTTGCCAGTGATGGTCACCGAGGTCACCGGTCCCAGAGAAACAACAAATCAAACTCAGAACATCTAGCATTCCATCACAAATCAAAGAACGAGCATCGGGTATTGAAAGCCGCACATTTGTCCTAAGGCTTGGGCATGGCCAAAACGAAGTTGAGGCAGAATCTCCTCGTCATGCTCAGATTCCATTAGAGCTTGGAAATCTTCGAAGGTAGGACACACCTCTTGCCCGCTAAAGCTGAAGACGTGTGTCACCGAATTCCAAAACCTCGCCGCGGCATGGAGAAACGAAAAATGCAATGGGGTACGACCCAGAGTGAATAGTCCGTTTATGCCGAAACTCCGGAAATTCAACTTTTCCGAGCCATCCAAGTTGTTAATCCAAGTTGTAAGATTTTGGCCAAGAAGCACTTCCATTTGGGGCAAATCAGTGTTAAAATGAAGAAAACCACGAAGCTGAGACCCTTTTGTAGAAGATAAGGTTGAGTGGAGGACAGATGTCAGCATTCTGCTGGTGCTGACAATTCATGGCCGACCGGCCAATCATAGTGCCGACCGGCCACCATTTTTGGCCGATGGATCAAGCTTCTGGCCGATGGCCACACCTCACGGCCGATGGCCTTCATATTTGGTCGGTGGTCTTCCTCCCTTGTTCCCTGAGTTGTTTATGCTGAATGTTGGGGAATTCCACCACTTCCAGTACTCTCCGGTGATCAATTCTTGCCGAGTCACACGTATTTGCTTATCTAGTTGTTGTACATTTGCTTTTCGAGTTGTATCTCACTCTCTTTAAGTCTTTGATTTGTCTATCAAGTTGTACCCGCACTTGGCTAGTGTAGACGCGCCCGTGGGCCTCGCTCTACAGTTCGGACTCCCTTTTGTGTCACGATTCTTAATCTGATCCAAAGAGTCCAAATCCGGCAAATCGTTTTGAGAAAATAGATTTTTTGAAAGAAGTGCCAAACATGGACTGCTTTGCCAGATACAGAGTCGCCACCTAAATATTTTATTTTTTGGGAAATTTAGGAAACCCTGACTTGGTGCCAAAGGCCACGTGTCCGTCATCACCAAAGTTGCCTCGGCTCGGGAACTTCGGTACGATTGGGGAAGGTCACTTCGTGAGCACCCCCACTTGCCCGATCAAAGATTGGCCTCTACTAACCATGATATCTATTTTTGAAATCATTGTGTGTTCTTATTTCGGTTATTAGCCTAGATTTACTATGTGATTCGCACAACATACAAGTATAGACTAAATCGCCTAAATTGGAACAAAACATTTCATGTTTGTTTTGAAAATGGTTTGCTACTCGCAAGTAGGCTAAAATGCAGGTTTTGCCACCCTCAAGTGGGCTTTAGAAAAGATGATTTTGCCACTATCTAGTGGGCATAAAATTCTCAGTTTTAATGCTTTATTCCAATTTAGGTAATTTGACCTCCATCCACAGGCATTCAAGCAGTTATATCACATAAGCAGCTAGCCTCATGGTAATCATGCAATTATGGCAACACTCACACGCATGCGGTATGCTAAAGCATAAAAGCTTACCTAGTACTCCAAGCCAAAACAGAAACTAGTTAGTAATCATATGCATGATCCTAGTTCATGTTAAGGTGGCTAATGCAACACATGCAAGGATGCAATCTAGACAGGCTCGGCTATCCTAAACATGGCATGTGAAATGTGGCAACTAACAAGTACTCAACTTGGAATTGAAATACGAGTGCAGTTAGTATGATGTACCGAGCCTGGTGCATGTAAAACAAATGTATGGATGCACGCATGCATAGCATAAGGTATGCTAATTTAAATATGCCCTAATCTACCTTCATAAGCAGGTAAATAAAATGGAAGAAAGACGTGGGGTTGGAAGACATACACACATTCACGCACACTTATTACACAACTGCCCTCACTCGGAGGGTCCGAATAAATATTACAGTCCAAATAACATATAAATCGATTATTACAGAATTTCTAATTAATTAACGAAATGAATGCAAAAGAAAGGTGGCCACAGCCCCTGCCTCGGGATGCGCGAATGATGCATGCTCGAATCCGACTCGCCCGAGAAACCCGCACCATGCCACTGCTGCCTTTGTTTACACTGCCCTGTCTCTCCAAAAACTGCCAAAGTCCCAAGGTATGCTCTCTGTATGTTGGGGAGTATCACCGGCCAAGTAGAAACATCATTGGCCAAAGGAGATGGTCACCGGCCACAAATGAAGTTATCGACCACACATTGTTTGCCGGTCGGCACTGAATGTTGCCGACCGGCAAAAACTTCCTGCAGAAGACAGTTTTGATAGCAACAGGGGACAGACAGTGGATGGCATGTAATTTCAGGCCAATGTAAGCATGGCCATGCTCCCTATAATGTATCAGACTCAAGAGAGCATGGCCCTCAACCCTCGGGCCACCAATCACGCATTTCGATGCATGATGGCCAAAGAGTCAAGTATGCATTTCAATGTCAAATGTAATGCACACAAAACATATAAGGGACCCAACCTCAATCATGGTTGATCAAGAGGCGAGGCAATGCACAATAATGCACACGCGACCTAAGCATGCAAGCAAACATACAAACATGCAATGCAACTACATGGCACACACAATGCGAACAACATAACATGCACAACGCATTGAAATATGGCATACACAATGCAAGATGGACTTACACCAATGTGAGTGGGCCTCAACCGCACTCACATCAGTGGCCATTAAATGAAAATGAGACACTCGAAATGCGTGCACGCGTGCACGCAAACCGAGGACCAAACCTAAGGCACGAATGCCACTCTAACAAGGCATGGCAATGCAAGGATCATGGCATACAAACATATGAATTTCAATCACTGAAATATGATGCTTAACAGCCCCGAAACATGACAATATGGCACCCAATACATGAGACGCATCCCGAAACTCAAAATTAGGCATATGGGATGACTTATAGCTATACAAAGCATGCATTATTCGATCATGAAGCATGAAGACAGATTCAATACAGTCCCAAAACAAGCATATTTACAGTTTTAATCAAGGCCAAACAGTACTAGCAAGATGGACTAATTTAGCATGCAAAAATGGCCGCGAAAGAGAGGCAATGAAACAAGTGGCAGCTGCTGATCTCGAACAGAGAAGGGCCCTTCTACAATGTTGAATAGGGGCCCAAAATATGGCATTTTACAGTTTATGATAAGCCACAAAAACAGACACAAGTATGGCAAAACTCTCAAGCAAGAAACGGGCCAAAATGGAGACAAAGAAGCAAGTGATGCATGCTAGTCCCAAACAGGTGAGGGCCCTTCAACAATGTTGAAGAGGGGCCCAAAATATGGTCTTTTACAATTCGGACCAGAGCCCAAAAATATTAGCACAAAGGGCTAACAAATCATGCAAAAGTAAGGCCAAAAAAGGGATACAAAGGCAAGTGGCAAATGGAAGCCTCGAACAGGGATGAGCCCTTCAACAATGTTGAATAAGGGCTCAAAATAAGCTCTTTACAGTTTACAACATGCCTCAAAACAGTTTACAAATAGGCTAAAAATAACATGCAAGAAAGAGGCATACAAGAGAGATAATGAAGCAAGTGATAGATGGAGATTCCAAACAGCAAAAGACCCTTAAACAAACATGGAAAGGGGCTCAAAATATGACTGTTTTCAGTTTAGGTCGGAGCCCAAAAATGTAAGCAACTATGGCTTAGATAGCATGCAAAATAAGGCTACAAAAGAGGGAAATGGGACTCAACCTTGTAGAATCCAACTTCAGCAACTTTTGATCCAAGAAATGGAGCTCCCAACCTCTAAAAAATCAGCCTCCAAGTGCTGGAATGGAGGATGATGGTATTGTGCTATGGCTTGTAGTGCAATAGGCCAAGAACTAGGGAGTTTTGGAGGCAAAGGAATGAGATATAGAGAGAGAGGTGGGATATGTGTATATATCAGATATATATGTCTTCTTTCTGGTTTTTTTGCTCAACCTCATCAAAGGAGAAGGGACCTTTTTTATATAGACAAGAGGAAGACTCCAAGATTCTTAGAGAAGCTATTGTAGAAGGGTCAAGAGGGTCAACAGGGGCAAGGCTTATCAAGGAAGCTAAGGCAAGGGTGCAAGCTTCTTGAGGAAGCCAAGACAAGGGGTCAAGGCTTTCTCAAGAAGCCTTGAGCCAAGGGTACAAAAAAAGGGTCAAAGGCTCAAAATAGCCACATATATGCACGGAGGAGCAGGGCCTGTGCATCCTAGCTGGCACAGCTGGCATGCACCATGCCTGGGAGGTGCAAAAAGGTCAAACCGGCTAGAAAAAGCGGTCATCGGCCAAAATTAATGGCCGGTCGGCTAAATAGATTGCCAGTCGGCAAAATAGATTGCTGATAGGTGCTGCCAAGGTCAAAAAATGGCCGGTGGATATCTAAATTGAAGCCCCGGAAGTTAGCTTTCCAATGGCGTAAACCTTGCATTAAAATTCCTCCTGAGAAAAAAGTTATGCCCTTTTTGGTGAAGCCGCGCAGATTCGATCCAACCGGGATGATGCCCAACTTCAACCAATCATATCTCCCCCACCCGGACTTGGCTCTAGGAGATTCTTGAATGAAAAATGAAGCCCCAGAAGTATTCTTTCCAATGGTGGTGGCCTCATAGTTTAACTCCAAGTGTATAGACAGATGAGCTTGATTTAACGAGGACTGCTCGTCCCTCTCTTAGCGGTTTTTGCCTATCTTCTCCTCCAACTTGATTTCTGCTCTCCTTTCCTCTTTTCTTCAACTTCAAACCCCTAAGAAAGGTGTTTTGAAAGATTTTTTTAAAGATTTCATCTCTCTTTCATTCATTTCTGCTTTGTCCTTGCTCAGTTTACCGAAAAACGCATTATTTGACAAAGTGTGAGCCTCGGAACATCGCGGAAACTTTATTTCAAAAATGTTTTGAAAGAGAGAGTTTTAAGGTTGGAAAACCATCCAAAATAGTTTTGGTCCAAAATGGGGTGTGAAGTTGAGATTTGTCTCTCTTCTTACCGAAGAAACTGAACCTTTGCCCTGCACACCTTTTACCACCAAGCAGACCATCAGTAATGCCCAAGTCTTAAGGGCGGTCAAAAATAGGGTGTCTACAGCTAGCTTGTCGAGTCTTTGTTTTGCTTATCAAGTTGTAATTGGTTCACTACCTGATTATTACGATGCGATGCTTTGTTTTCAAAACACAGTTTCAATTTCATTCACACTGTTATGTGGTGACATGCGGTGCGATACATAGAGAACACAAATGTAACACATTTTGAACAAAATGGCTGTTTCATTTTCATCATGTGTTTTGCAAAAACACACGCTTTTGAAAAATAAAACTTGTCTGAGGCAGTGTAATGTGCGTAAACTACCAGTAAAAAGGAAAGAAAAGCAAGAGAATAGCGAGGTAGCAAAGTATCGGAAGAGATACCAGCAACCTCCACTTTGCGGTCAGTGCGCATTCCGCACCCTTGTTCGGGTTGATTGGGTGGTTTTACACCTTCATCATTCAAGACAATGCAGGAAAATGCACTTTTCGAACATGAGTGGACCTTCGAGTTGACCTCAGGCCATGACTTTTGTGAGCGATGCTCGAGGCGTGCGAAGGACGTCTCTCCTCGTATCCTTTTCATATCTTGTGAATTTCACCAATCATTCAATGATACTGTGTCGCAGTACTTTGTATCCCATCAATTTTTATACACATTGCGTGCATGCGTGTATTGCTTTACTTACATGTGTTCAAGTTCTTTTTTTATACACATTGCGTGCATGCGTGCATTGCATTACTTACATGTGTTCAAGTTCTTTTTTATACACATTGCGTGCATGCGTGCATTGCTTTACTTACATGTGTTCAAGTTCCTTTTTATACACATTGCGTGCATGCGTGCATTGCTTTACTTACATGTGTTCAAGTTCCTTTTTATACACATTGCTTGCATGCGTGCTTTGCTTTACTTACATGTGTTCAAGTTCTTTTTTATACACATTGCGTGCATGCGTGCATTGCTTTACTTACATATGTTCAAGTTCCTTTTTATACACATTGCGTGCATGCGTGCATTGCTTTACTTACATGTGTTCAAGTTCCTTTTTATACACATTGCGTGCATGCGTGCATTGCTTTACTTACATGTGTTCAAGTTCCTTTTTATACACATTGCGTGCATGCGTGCATTGCTTTACTTACATGAGTTCAAGTTCCTTTTTATGCACATGTTCCTTTTTATACACATTGCGTGCATGCGTGCATTGCTTTTCTTACATGTGTTCAAGTTCCTTTTTATACACATTGCGTGCATGCGTGCATTGCTTTACTTACATGTGTTCAAGTTCTTTTTTTATACACATTGCGTGCATGCGTGCATTGCTTTACTTACATGTGTTCAAGTTCATTTTTTATACACATTGCGTACATGCGTGCATTGCTTTACTTACATGTGTTCAAGTTCCTTTTTATACACATTGCGTGCATGTGTGCATTGTTTTACTTACATGTGTTCAAGTTCCTTTTTATACACATTGCGTGCATGCGTGCATTGCTTTACTTATATGTGTTCAAGTTTCTTTTATACACATTGCGTGCATGCGTGCATTACTTTACTTACATGTGTTCAAGTTTCTTTTATACATATTGCTTGCATGCATGCTTTGCTTTACTTACATGTGTTCAATCTCAGAGTCCAATTTCAAATTTCTATACACATCGCTTGCATGCGTGCATTACTTTGCTAGATTGTTCTACACACATCGCATGCGTTGTCACGTTATGCTTCACTTACATATGTTCAAATTTTCCCATCACACACATTGTACACGTTGTTGCGTGTTCTTTACTTGCTTGTGCTTGTGTTTTCATAGCATTGTTATGATTACTCTAAACAGCATTGTTATGCATCCCACTCGACTTGCGTTGTCACGCACTTTCGATTGCATTGTCATGCATATTACTAACGATATTGTATCTGTTAAAGTTGCTTTCTTTGCAGGCACGATATTGTATGTATGGTTCATTTGAAGCTGGTGCAACCAGACGAACCGGACAGGTATTGTATCCTCCGAGTGGGGCGTATCGAGAATTCCATAATTCTCTTACATCCTTTCCACATTGTAGTGTAGTTTGGAGTATTGTAGCTTAGAACTGTCGCATATGTGCTTCATTAGAGCTTTCCTTTGCATGATCATAAGTTATGCTCGGCTTCTTGCATTTTCAGTTGCATTTTGTCCCTGCCTTCGGGCGCATATCTTGTTTGTCTTGCATGCTTTGTCTAAGTCTTCGGCCTTGTCAAAAATGGGTCGTCTCTGGGCTTTGACATTCACTCCCGTCATTGTTATGACTTTCGAGTTCTGTCAAAGAGGGGCAACTGTAGACACCCCATTTTTGACCATCCTCAAGACTTGGACATCACCGCTTGAACACTCAGTGATTATCCATGTTTGTGTTCGTCCTGAGTTCCCGGAGGTTTTGGCGGTGCGCCTTGCCTCAGGATCTCTCGACTCGACTGTTTCGTGTTTGGTTTTGGCACCCAACACTTGTGCTTTTGCCTTGAAGGGTAGGGAATGGCTTTTTGGCCATCCCCACATCTCACCGGCCTCCCCTCTACCTCACCGGCTGTGGCTTGGTGCCATCAGCCGTGGTTTCTTGTTATCAACTGCTAGTCGGCACTATATTTGGACGACCGGCACTATGTTCAGCCGGTGACTTTTTTTGCTAGCCGGTGTGACCCCTTTGCACCCTCCAAGCCTGGTGCATGCCAACTGTGCCAGCTGGAATGCACCATCACACTCCCCCGTGCATAAGTGTTACCACTTTGCACCCTTGTGAGCCTTTGAACCCCCTAACCTTCTAGAAGCTTGAACCCTTTCGCCAAGCTTCTTGGAGAAGCTTGGCCAGCTGTCTTGGCTTCCTCTAGAAGCCTAGACTCCTTTGCACCCTTTGCCCCTTTCCTTTGGCTTCTTGGAGAAGCCTAGAACCTTTTGTTTTGCCTATATAAGCCCCCCTCCTCTCCCTTTGGAAGAGGTTGGCCATTTTTGAACAAAAACCAGAGCTCATATATATCTATACATCTGTGATACACTCCTTCTCTCTATATTCCCCTCTCTCTCCCCTTTGTGTGTGTTTTGGTGGCCTAATACTGCATTTTGACCTTACTTTTGCACTAACACACACCATTACACCTAGCTCCGAGATTGAGAGGCTTTGAGGGTTGTTTCTCGAGATTTTGAACTGATTTTGATCAGTAAAGGGCGGCTGGACCAACTGTTCTTCAAGGGTTCTTCAAGGGTAATCACTTTGCTTTAGTTTCCCCAAACTTGCACTAGTTTTCTACCTGTCTTTCTTGCTGATTTAGGCTTTGTGCATAACATAACAAAAGCTTATATTTTCATGCTTAA
Source organism: Camellia lanceoleosa (assembly GCA_025200525.1). Lineage (NCBI taxonomy): Eukaryota > Viridiplantae > Streptophyta > Magnoliopsida > Ericales > Theaceae > Camellia > Camellia lanceoleosa. The sequence goes on along the minus strand of CM045762.1, from coordinate 189,983,718 downwards.
GAACTTTCATTGAGGGTGTTTTGTGGTTTGAGTTCAAACTCACCCTCTTAGGTCTTATTTGGCCTCTTTGGTGCTTCCTTTGTGAGGCTTTGTTTACTTGAGTGTTTGAGTCTTCTCACCACTAAAAATCAGTGGATTTTCAGTGGTGAGGAAGGTGGTTTGAAGTCTTGTATAAGGGAGGGACACCCCTCTCCCCTTTGTCCCTCTTTGACCTTTGTTCTTGGCTCACAAGGTGGCATGTATATCTAGTCTTGTATGGCTTCATTTCAGAGTTTATTTGGGTGTTTTGGAGCATATTTTATCTCTGTCTCATGGGGGTTTGTTGGCCTCTTTCATGCATGATATACTTGTTTTGCATTCCTCTATTTGGCATAGAAATGCATCTTGTGTTTAGGCCATGATTCTTGCATGTGTTAGCCTAACTTCATGAGGGCATTAGCATCATTTCGCCATGATCAAGGTCTGTTGGCCACTGTTTCAGTCATGCTTGCCATGTTTGGTGTCACCTCTTTGTGTTTTGGCTTGTGAGCCTTGGGTATATTGGTCTCTAGCATGCTTAGCTTAGACCATCCTCATGATTTGGCATCATTTAGGATCATATTTCAGTCTATAAATCATGCTTGTATGCTTGCATTCATTACTCTTCTCATGCTTTGAAGGTGTGCCCTTTTATGCTTTGAAATGAATATTGTGTATGCCTAAGTATTTGAGCTTTCAAGACTGTCATATCAGTGGGCTTTGGAGCCCATTTTTGCATGCTAGAATTCTGTTTTTACTTGTCTAATTCATACCACGTATGGTCATGTTGATGGTAGTAAAGTGCTCTCTTTTGTGCCTTAGCTTTAGGCCCACTAGCTTGCATATTAGCATGAGTGTTAGCCCACCATCTTGGGACACTTTTGGCCACTGTTTTGGGGTGGATTGAGGTCTGCCCCCTTGTGGTTTAAGTCCACTATTGCATGCTTGTCCCATGCTTGTTGCATATTTGTTTAATAAGGTCTTGTCACATGCTAATCTTTTTGCATGATTATCCATGTCTAGCATTGCATACTTAACATGATAGATTGCATTACATTTGGCATGTTTGCATTTCAGTATTAGGTTGCATTGTGGAGCCATGTTTGCATAACATGCATTGCATTACTTGGTTTGGGGTGTCAAGCCAAGTGTGAGGGTTGAGAAGAGTTCATACTACAAGTGATGCAACTTGTCTCAACTCTCGGTCATCGGGGCCCTTGACCTTGGCATGATAGGGTCTTGGTCTTCATTTGTGTGTTGCATGCATCCTCATTGAATTGCAACCTTGGCCTCTTAGGCCATCATGCATCAAAATGCACAATTGATGGCCCGAGGATCGAGGGTCGTGCTCCCTTGAGTCCAATACATGATAGGGAGCATGGCCATGCTTACATTTGTCTGAAATTTCATGCCATGCACTGCCTGTCCTCTGTTGCTGTCAAAAGCTGTTTTTTGCAGGAAGTTTTTGCCGACCAGCAACACTTAGTGCCGACCGGCCATTGGTGAATGGCCGATAACTTCACCAGCTGCCGGTGGCTTTTTATCACGGCCGGTGGCCATTTCCTTTAGCCGATGGTGTTATACAGTGTGCACAGAAGATACCCACAGGACTTTGGCCGGTCTTGAGAGCAAGGCAAAGGAAAACAGAGGCAGTAGTAGCATGGTGCGGGCTTTCCGGGCATGACGGACTGAAGCTTGCATCATTCATGTATCCCGAGGCAGGGGCTGTGGCCACCTTTCTTTTTGCATTTATTTGTTAAGTAATTAGAATTTCTGTCATAATTAATTTATTTATTATTCGGACTGTAATATTTATTTGGTCCCTCCGAGTGAGGGCGTATTTGTAATAAGGGTGTGTGAGTGTGTGCATGTCTTCCAATCCCACGTCTTTCTTCCTTTTTATTTACCTGCTTATAATGGTAGACTAGGGCATATTTAATTTAGCATAACAGTATGATAGCATGCGTGCATTCATACATTTGTCTTACATACATCGGGCTCGGCATATCATGCTAACTGCACTTGTATTTCGATTCCAAGTTGAGTACGTGTTAGTTGCAGCATTTCACGTGCCATGTTTAAGATAGCCGAGCCTGTCTAGATTGCATCCTTGCATGTGTTGCATTAGCCACCTTAACATGAACTAGGATCATGCATATGATTACTAACTAGTTTCTGTTTTGGCTCGGAGTACTAGGTAAGCTTTTATGCTTTAGCATATCACATGCGTGTGAATGTTGCCATGATAGCATGCTTACCATGTGGCTAGATGCTTATGTGCTATAAACTGCCTGAATGCCTGTGGGTGAAGGTTGGATTGTTTGAGTTGGAATAGCTCATTGAAATCCGTGTTTTAGCCTACTTGCGAGTAGCAAATTCCAAAAATATTTTCAAAACAAACGGATATGCAATGCTTATTTCCAAATTAGGCGATCTAGTCTATACTTTTGTGTTGTGCGCATCACATAGTAATTCTAGCCAATTAATCGGAATAAGAACACATAACATTTTCAAAAATGGATATCATGGTTAGTAGAGGCCGATCTTCGGATCAGGCGAGAGGGGGTGCTCATAGCTGACCTTCCCCGATCGTACCCAAGTTCCCGAGCTGGCACCGAGTCAGGGTTTTCTAAATTCCCCCATTTAAAAAATATTCAGGTAGCGACTCTGTATCTGGCAAAGCAGTCCATGTTTGGCACTTCTTTTCAAAAATCTGTTTTTTCTCCAAACGATTTGCCAGAGTTGGACTCTTTGGTTCAGATTAAGAACCGCAACAAACAAAAAGGGAGTCTGAACTGTAGTAGCAAGGCCCTCGCCCGGGAGCGCGTCTACACTCCCTTGAAGAATTTCGTCCCCGAAATTAAGGAAACGCCAAAACACAAGGCCAATGGATCACAGAGCACTCAACACCCGAGCCCTAAGGAAAGAAATTACTCTCACAACAAACCTTCGATTTATTCTTACCAAGGAAGAGATTAACCAAGGGAACACGTTCTAAACGACAACCCTATAGGCATGAAGGCCTCAACAAAACCAAACCTTCCTCGAAACAATTCACCAACAACCGACTAGCACCCCAAGCTAAGTCACTACTCGACATGCATAATTCCCAACAACACGACCAAAGTAAATCGTTTGCATAGATAAAAGAAAATCACTTTCTAGTTCATGAGACATTTCTCAAAGATGTTGAAATTTTCAATGTTAGTATTCCGAAATAAATCTTGCACTTTCCATGTGAAATTTAAAAGTTTTGTAAACATTTTTCATAAGCACGGTGTTACTCAAAACACTTGACCACCTACTATTTTGTTTGCCAAAGACTTCCCATTGAAATTTCTCAACAATATTACAGTTCAATGTTCAACAACCTGACCCATTACTGGTCACTTTATCTCTATTCAAGAAGCAATTTACAACATCTGCTATAACATATATTTCTTCAAATCTAAGAATTCCCAAAATACATGGTTCACAAGTTCATATCATAGTCAATGTTCATGATATAATCTCCAGTTCTATAATACATTCAACATATGCAATGTTTTTCAACTTAAGATACATTCAATGGTCTTAAAGTTCAACAATATACAACACATGCTCAAGCATCCACAAATAGATCTGGATATTTCTCTCGGATCTGAAATTTACTCACCCAAGTGGTCTTCCCAACCCCGTTATGTTCCCACAACACCTCTATTAATGGAAGGGTCCCGTTTCCCAAGACCCGATAACAATGATAATAGTAAGCCACACGCAACCACTACAGTGTTCTGAGACCGCCACTGCATCTCGACTACCGACAGTACTTACATCAGTATTTAGTACTCACCACCCCAACACAGGAAACATGAGAAACGTTTGTACACGAAATTTCTGGTCAACTTCCACAAAATAGGGACACAAAAGACGAAGCAAGGGTAAGGAACCACATTACAGCACATTAATACCCCCAAGAAAAATTTCAAGGTCTTTCCCCAGACACACAACTGGCCACTTACAACTGGCCACAGCCGAACTCAGAGATTTTCCTCAAATTATTTCCCGAAAGTAAGGATCGCAAACCCACATTTCGATTCAAGATCATTTTAGTTCACAAAGAGTACTCCATTTCCCTCAAGCGAATCACAACGTAATCACCCACAAAATCCGCCATACTCACAGTAATGACGCAATTCCCAAAAAAAGTACTACCACAATAGGGACTCCTAAACGTTTGAAGTTCCCAACAATGCAGCAACATAAAGGATAACTTTATACACCACGCGCCTTACACCACACAGACAAGACTGAATAAGTCGAAACGACTCTAACAGTGTGCCACACTTACTCCACACACTTTCACCCCCTTACTCGTATTATCACTATCCAAACTGAACGACGGACACTTATGCCAAAGTGACCTAGCTTTACCAAACCTCAAACCAAATTTCAAACTTCAAACCACACTCCCATCAGTAACCATATTAAAGCCTCACCAAGGCATTCACCTGGGATTCCCTAAGATTAATCCCCTTCTATACATCATCTACTAACAACGTATGAACCATACACTAACACGCATCGTATTATGCAAAACTTCCTCATCTAGGGATTTCACCCACCACCTCGACTGAACTTGTAGTAACAGAGTTTGCTTACCCTTTCCCTCGCACAGAGTTAATTGACAGGGTTTGCCACACCACGACATTTACACTACTAAGTAACCGTTCGCACCAAACACAATCAAACATAACATCTTCGTCTGACAATGACCCATAGGGTCCACCCTTTATTCCACATCCTATTTATCACTCATCCTGAGAGTACAACCAAGACACTAGGTCTACGTGCCCAACCATCCGCCATTACTACAACTAAACAACTGTCTTGCACCATACCCCAACACCAAAACATGACGCCGACAAGGCTTTCAAAGACTCAGCATCCTAACTATCCAGCAGAGTAAAGGTCCTCACCCTCCTCGCTATTAACCCATATCTCTATCCCCAGACACCATACCATTGTGACTCCATTTATGGGTCACACCCTAACCACAGGCTTTACACCCGATCAACCCTTACGATAGCATCTCCAACCTAACCAGTGTTAAGGTACAAACCTATCACATTTGATCCTAACAAAGGAGCTCGAAAACTTACGAAACACCTATATACTATGACCCGAGATATAGCACCAGCTGCTTAGAACACATCACTCCCCGATGCCAATAACCATACCCTCCTATAGGGGCCAACACTCCCTTAATCGAAACAACCAACCAATACATATGCCAATTCAGCAACATTACCTACCACGAAGGTACAAGTCTAATCCTAACAAGATTATGCACTATGCCCTCGTAAGATACCATGTTAAATGAATGCTACACCTAGTATTAATCGCACACTTCCCATCCCCTCAAGGAGTTCCCGCGACAGTAGATCAACATCATTTTCACATACATAAGATCGATTAGATAACACTAATGAAATTTTGAACACCCGGCAAGTATACTGTTCTCGCCTCCTAGTAATCCTGATTGGGATACGCATCTCTCAGTAATCCTTTCAAATTTGAAAACATGGCTCATCAGCCCTCATTTTTCCCCAAACTATATCACACGCATATGAATGCATTATTACCAAGAATTCTATGGTCTCACAACAACCTATTACGTCAATAAAACTTTTAGAGTCACTACATGCTCTAATCTGCCCATTTCAGGAAAATAGATAAGTACTGGCACACATAGCTATATAAACATATATATATATATAGAAACAAACAACCTTGATGTTCCAACATTTCCAAAATACATTGGTTACACAACAGAATCCAATGATTACAAAACGATAATTCACCGATTACAAAACGGATTAGTCAAAACAAAACCACCCTATCGGTGTTACCACCACTACCGTCCCTCGCTGGACCACAAAAGTTGGTCATCTCCAACCCAAGATAACCTACGAGCTTACGAACCACGGACAAGAACTACTGACGTGCCCCATCCAGCCACACCTGGAACAACTGCGGACTTCCCCAACCGGGGCTTGGGAACTCGACTCTCCCGAGGCCCTCGAAATCTGGCCTATTTGTTCCCCAAAACGGTATTGCCCCTGTCCAGTCAAATAAGGCTGGACTCGACTAGGTTGTAAAACCCCCAAAGTAGCCCCTGGCTGAGTACAGAAACGGTTGAAATGACCCGGCTGATTACACACCCAACAAGTAAGTGACTCCCTAGCACGAGGCTGGTTCAAAGCCTGAGCTGATGGAGGCCCCAACAGCTGCTTCCCCACTGGGCATTAGATCGGCCCAAAACCTGGCTGGCTAAAAGATTCAAGTGGTGCAACTACTGGTTGGACTGCCAGCCCTGCCCTCTTCCTCTGTGGGCAAACCGAATACTTGTGGCCCAGCTGACCACATTTGAAACAACTAACAGACTCCCTATTTTGAGGCTGGTTTGATGCCTGAATCTCTCTGGACCTCCCAACAAAATAGTCCGAAATCCCTGACGAAGAGAAGGACTTAACCTGGGACTGAGCATACTTTCGCCTCCACCTCTTACCAGGCCTAGAGTACCTATAAACCGCAGGAGTCTCCGCAATAGCTTCCTCCCTAACCCGGCCAACACCCATCACCATAGGCTCTTCTCTATTTTGTCCCATAGCTAGCACCGCTGCCTCAACATGAGTCGCAGCCCTAACAAGAACACTATAACTCCTATGCCAAGACCCTGCGATCCTTTCTCGGATGCTATCACACAACCTACTCTCAAACTTTGAAGAACGTAATTCCTCCGTCTCCACCAATTCCGGGGCAAACCTTGACAGATTCACGAGCCACGCTTCAAACTGCACCAAAGGTGTAGTACCTTGGCGTAACTCCACAAACTGTTTCCGCAACTCTTCCCGTGTGGAAGGAGGGAAATCAAAACTCCCTCGTCTAGGCATCCTAGTAAAAGCAACAAAGGTATTAGCACAACAACAAAGGTGCCGAAACTGTTTCACTACCGTCCTAACACGATGGACAGCTGTAATTCATTCCACGTAAGCACATAAACACATAAGCACTTACGAATTTCATTTCCGGATGATGATAGTCCCAAGGCGTTACTAGAGTTCCGGTTAGAAACAGCATTGATCAAGTGCTCTTCCAACAAGACTCCCAGAAACCCAAGGATCCAATCAACATCCTAGAAATTAAATCCCATACCCAAGTAGTCACATAAACATGTTATCACATAATCACATAACACTACATCTAAGTCTCTAACCAAGCGAGACAAACCTATTGTGATACTAATCACTTCCCACGTACCCAAAGTATTCGAACCCGGCACGCTCTGATACCAAGTTGTAACGCCCTCAAAATTATACACAGAACCCATCATTCTAGACATGCAATGATATAAGAGAAATCAACACATTTCCATTCATCAGAGTAGTTCTTACAACAGTATTACATGTTAACAACAAAAACAAATGCCCTAAGGGCTTACAGCTTTCCAAGTCAACACTTGGTTACAAAAAGAAGAGTACTAACTCTATACAAGGAAAGCCCAAGGCTTGGTACACATGTTTAATACAAACAAATGAATCAAAAAGAGTCTTCAACTCTCATCTCCATCCAAGCTATGTCCTTGGAGGTGGCATGCTACTTGTACCTGAAAATGATGTCCCATATAAGGTGAGCCAACGCCCAGTAGAGATATGCTAAACACAATATGAGCAATAACTAAGACTTTAGCAATCAATAAATGTTTAACTCACATCAACCAATTAATACACCACTTTCGTTATATGACCACTGCATTCATGTTTCATTTCATTTTTTCCATTTCTTATCCAATTCACAATTCAACTACGGCTCAGAACCTAGCCAACAACGTAGATGAGACAGTAACTCATGTTAAATATTTCACATTTCCCATTAGATATGCATATGAGCTATACCAACAAATCAACAGATAAGCATATGAGCTATATCAACAATTCAACAGATAAGCATATGAGCTATATCAACACTTCAACAGATAAGCATATGAGCTGTATCAACACTTCAATAGATAAGCATATGAGCTGTATCAACACTTCAATAGATAAGCACATGGGCTGTATCAACACTTCAATAGATAAGCATATGAGCTGTATCAATTTCCGGTTTAGAGGTCCAGCCTCTTTCTTCTAATAAACCGTTCGGTTTAGAGGTCCAGCCCCTTTCTTCCAATAAACCGTTTGGTTTAGAGGTCCAGCCCCTTTCTTTCAATAAACTGTTTGGTTTAGAGGTCCAGCCCCTTTCTTCCAATAAACCGCCCATACAAAACAACATATATATATACACATTGGTAGTATACATAATCAATCAATACATAAAGTTAATGTATTCATTCAACAGTCATACTTTATGACATGTCCATTCGATTAGTTTTAGTTTGCCTAGTCCTCATGCATTGTCTACAACAATCAAAACTACCCTCCACCGGTAGCCCAAACAATTATTTCTAAACAGATACTAAAAGCTCCAACAGATAAAATTATCAACATTTTCAAAAGTGAGCGATAAATAAATCCAACTCCACTAGTCCATCTAATAATGAGCCAATTTCATTATATTCACTTCAATTTCACAAATCCATGACTTTCTCAAATTTAATTATATCAATTAATTAATACACAAATTAGGGCTTTCTCCCCCAACTCTCAATATTAACCATAGGTTCAAATATCAACAATCAACACTCAAATCATCATTTTGAGACCCAAAATACATGTTTAAGAATCAAAATAACAAACCCTCGTTTATACCATTTTGAAACCCCAAGTCCCAAAATCAACCAACTTCAACACTTTATCAAAACTACCAATAATCTATGTCGAAGTCCATAATAGTGAGTAGGAATCCCTACCTCAAATTCGGAGCTCAAGGGAAGAAGATGACGAAACTCAACGTGCTCCAAAACTCGAAATTTTCGGATCAAAGTAAAGCCCTCAACGATCAACCCAACTTTTGTAAAGACCAAAGGTGAGGAAAACACCCTAGCTAGATCAATACTTAGAGAGAAGTTATGGTTTTAGAGAGAGGAGCTCTCAAATGGCTTTTTGGAAAAGTAAGATAGAGAAACGGGTGTGAAAAAGTGAGCCAAAAAGCTAAATCTCGGAACCTTATACCAGTCGCCCCGCTCGAGCGTGGAAACCCCCGCTCGAGCGTGAAGGCTCACTCGGCGCCAATCCCCTGCTCGAGTGGCGGATGCACACTCCCAGAACTTTTGCAGACAAGTCCCCGCTCGAGCGTCCAACTCCCCGCTCGAGCGGCACTCACAAACTCCCGCTCGAGCGTCCAAACCCCCGCTCAAGCGGAGAGGCCATAATCTGGGTAACTGTTTTTGGTCTCTAAGCTCAATCAACATGTTCCAAACCTTCCTAACACAACCCGAGACTCAAATACAAGGAGTAAAGGATGCAAACGAGGTATAAATAACAACCAACTTCACGGAACCGAGTCCGGATACAACAAATAAAGAAAAGGGAAACCGGGATCGCTATAATAAAGATCCTCTACACACTCTTTTATTAGGTTTATTATTATAGGATTTTCTCTCAACACGTCATCAAGTTAAAAAGCTCAACCATTGTTATCAGAGGGTTTGTGACACTTACTCACATATATTTCATTAAATTTAGATTTTATAAAATATATTTATTTTTTTCTGTTTTAATCATGACATTAAACTCATATTAAATGAAAGTAAAGCCTAATTTGTTATCCAATCAACAGAACCTTTAGGCCCCGTTTAGTTAGAGTTTCAAATTATAGTTCAACCCATTGATTTGAGTGCATTATTTGTTTTGAGTTTTCAAATCGTAATTCTACACCTATTTCTCAAAACTCAATTCGAAACATAATCATTACTTATCAAAACTCATAACCAAACACATAATTCAAAATTCTTTTCAAAACTCAATTCAAATCAATATTTTAATTTTTTAAATATTTAAATATTTTAAAAATATTTTAATTTTGTTAAGATTTTAAATATTTTAATATTTAAATATGTTACGATTTTTTTAATTTTTTAATTTGTTGAATATTTTTAAATATTTTAATTTCAAAATATTACAATTTTAATTTTTAAAATTTTAAAATATTTTATAAAAATAAATTCAAACTCTATTTTATAAAAATATTTTTAAATATTTTAATTTTTTTGTTAGGTATTTGGTTACGATTTGAGTGTAGAGTTCTGAAAGCAGCATGAAATTTCGAGTTATGTGTTTGGTTATGAGTTTTAAAAATAATTTCTTAATTGAGTGTTGTCTTATGTGTTTGGTTACGATTTGAGTGTAGAGTTGTTTTTAAATTTAAAATATTAACATTTTAAATTATTTAAATTTTTTGAATATTTAAATTATTTAAATTTTTTGAATATTTATTTTAATTTTTTACTTATTAAATTTTTTAGATTATTTAAATTATTTAAATATTTATGATTTAAATTTTTTGAATATTTAAAATTTATTTCCTTTGTAGTATTTTCAATTAAAAAATTGATTAATGTTATTTTCTGTTAATAATAAATTTTTTTAATTGAATTTTAAAAAGAGTTTGGTTATGAGTGTAGATTAGAATTTTCAATAGTGTGAAAGTAGTGTGTTTTCTTATGTGTTATAACAATTTGAATTAAGTTTTGAAAATGCTTTCCAAAACTCATAACCAAACAAATTTTTTTACTTCACTTGTCAAATCAAACTTTCAAAACTCAATTCAATACTCTCTTAAAAAAATCATAACCAAACAAATTTTCTACACTCAAATCATAATTTCACAACTTACAAACTCAAAATAAAACTCATACTCTCAAATCATATTTACAAACTTTACCAAACACAACATTAACCTTTCATCAAATTTTAAAGACAATCGAATAGATGACCGGCCAATCAATCAAGTAGATGACTAGTAGGGCAATCAGATGGATGACTAGCTTGGGAAAGTTTTGCTAAAAATTTGCTTTAGGCCGAACTATTGATTAGATTTAATGAAACAATTAGAGCATAACATAAATTTTTAGTTAAATTTGATAAAAAATTTGAATAAACACAAGAAATGTTCTTATTTATGTACAAATGCATGATGAATGAAAAATAAATATCACAAAAAATTTAAACATTTTTTTTTAAAAATTTTTTATAATTGAACTCGTAATTTAATACTAAGAGTTTTAGAAATTAGTTTTTTTATAATATTTTTTATTTTAGAAATTAATTCTCGTTTAGACTCAAGTAGACAGTTGGATGGGAGATAACTAAATTATAAAATAAAAAAAAAATGTGGTTTGATTTGTAAATAAGAAAAATATTAAAACTAATTATATTTTTAAAAAATAATTTTAAATTAATAATAAATTTTATAAATAATAATTAAAATATCAAATATTCTTACATAATTTTATAATTATTTTTTTAAAACTCTTATTGAATTATAAATCCCAGAGTATAAAGGGCACTTAGATCATAAGTCAATTTTTTAATTTTTTTTTGAGCCATTAGGCTCAAACTCTAATATCTTTGAGCCAAAATGACATAATTTGTCGCAAATAATAACTTGAAATCAACATATCTATCAATCTTTTGAAATCACACCATTCTTAAAATTATCAAATTTATCTATTTGTTAATATTCACCATCTCTTATACCCTCTTTAAATTAAAATTTCTGACAATTTTCTCATAAAAGATTAAAAAAATATTTTTGACCCTCCCTTCCCTCTTTCTTAAATTATTTATAGTAGTTTGTTAAATTATTTGCTGTCACGACCCCAACCTGCCCCTAGTAGGATGGTGCCGTGATGGCCAGTAATCCATGATTACCGAAGGCCAACTTACAAAAAAACAAACACAAAAGAGTATGATATATGGGGCTCACAAATGCGGAAGCAATAAATCAAAGTACCAGCGGTCCATAAGAGCTGTGCATAGATCAAACGAGAAGACATATACAATATGGTTTACAACCAGTCTATAAATAACAAGAATACAAATACATCTTGATCAAAAGGCTTCTCAGCCGACATGTACAAAACAAAGGAAATACAAGCCAAGAAGCATGATTTTCAAGATTTGCCGACGTGAAAATAGTATTGCCGACATGAATGCAAAACAAAGCCGACGTAATCAAGAACCCAAAACAAGCTTGCAAACACATCTAGGCGTCACTGCCGTCCTGCTCATCACCTACATATATATAGAGAGGGTGAGCTTGGATACTCAGTGAATGGTACAAATAATAAAGGTTTTTGCATAAATATAGCCGAAGTCTTAACAAAACAATACATGCCAAAACCATACGAATATCAGCCGAGATCCTTTCATAGCAAAACACATCAAAGCTTTATCAAAACAAGGGATGAACCGTATTCATCTATCAAGTCTTATAAGTCTCAAGGGATGCTTACTGACATCGGCAAAACACAAATCAAGCTTTCCGAACAAACAAATCCACGCGGTAAACCGTCAGTGGCAAAAAGCGAAAATGTGCGATCCGTGTCGATTAGTCAAAGGTACTGCGAAAGTTTATAGTCCTCCAGCACAAGGGACTTGTGTTACTTAAGCCCGTAGCTCTTTTTAACACGATAGTCTTGTGTTACTTAGGCCCGTAGCCCGCTTTAACACGATAGTCTTGTGTTACTTAGGCCCGTAGCCCGCTTTAACACGATAGTCTTTCCAAGAAAGGACCGTATCCTTTTTATACTTAGTGCTGCAAAAGTTTAGAGTCCTCCAGCCAAGGGACTTTTCAAAGTTGGCATCAAAACAAAGCTTATACTCGATACATCAAAATAGAGCTAATCATTCATGCTTAACAAATACTTTCATCAAAACAAAGCAAAGCAAGATTTATCAAAACGGTATAACATAGCTTTATTAAAAATACCACTCACCTAGATCTCTTCGGGTGTAGGCTCAAAGCAAAGATCAAGGACCTACAATCACATGGCAAATCACATTCTCAAAACAAGCCTTACAGGCATGCAAATGATCTCGGCATTCACACCAAATCTATGCCAATAATAAGGCAGAACTCGCTGGGAGTTAAAACACTGTTTTCCCATCTCGTGAAAACACAGTGGGTACCATCCAGGTCTTTGCCGCGGTCCCACACCTCCTTGTCGAGGTGTGGTCCTGATGACCACATTCAAAACGAAATTGGGAAAACCTGGGTTTCTCCTTTGAAGAATGCAAAGAACAGGATCATCAAGAACATCAAGAACATGCATGCCAAAATCATAACTCGTTTATTCAAAAACTGAGATTTCATGCTAAGAGTTCAAAAACATGGACCTGGGTACCCATACAAGAAGATCATGCAAGAACAAACACAAAAACATGGTTCTTGTTCCAAACTTCCGGATCAAAACGAGACTTTTCTTCAAAAACACATGAACATTATTTCTCTTCAAAAACCGACTTCAAATCGATGCATGGCATGCAAAACAAATTCAATCATGCAATGCAGCTTGATAATCAATAAGAATAACCAGAGTAGAGTAAGAATCTAACCTCAAAACTCAAATCTAACGGTTCGACCCTCAAAGATCGAGCTCGGAACTCTACTCTCTCACTCTAAAACTCCTTCCCCCTCTCCAAGAGTTTCTCTTTCTTCAAGAACAAAGGCTTACAACGAAATGATACAAAATGATACAAAATGATATGTTTTCAGGCCTGTCGGCTGACTTAACCTTCAGCTCGGACACGTGGCGCTACCGCGTTGGTTCAACTCAAAAGGTGACTGGTTGATAAGACAAGTCTCTGACAAAGCGTATGTAACAAGCTAAGGCAAGACACATCGGCAATTAGGTACATCAGCTAAAGACAAAGCGTCGGCAACAGGGTAACAAAGATATCGGCTAGGGAGGACGACACTTTGACTAAGCTGTGCCACACCTTGGCCTGGATGTGCCACACCTCGGTCTAGGCCATACCTGCCCAAGGACAAAGATCACTAAGTGCAAAACATCTCGGCCTCAAAAGCGACATCTCGGCTACCATGCCGGGGTGAAGATGGAGGTCAACCAAGTGGTTCCAAAATGGTTCTAAGTACAAAGGTTCAAAGGTGAACTAAGCTCAAGATGACCTCGGCTACACACCAGCAAGGGACAAAATCATGCAAGCAACACTTAAGCAAAACAAGGCAAATCCCAAACAAAACAAGACAAGGCAAAACTCGCAAAGCAGCATAACAAGACAAGATCATACATGAATGTATGCAAGTATGACTAAATCAAAGTGAGGGTTGTTACATTTGCAGTGTGACAGGGTTTTCTATAGTATAGGGAAAATTATTTGGTAGTTTTGAATCAAATTTATATGATATTTTAACTTAATATTTATTGATTAAAATAGCAAAATTTAACATTTTTGTTAATTTTTTAAAAAATAACTTCATAAATATCAAGTGATAAATATTATTAAACAATATTCTAAAATCACTCAATAATCGTGCCCTTATCTCTTTCAATCACTTTCTTCCCGTTTCCCTTTCGACTTTGTTAATACCATAATCTCTTCAATTGACAAATTATTTAGCTTATTACAAAAAGAGCACATCACTAACAAATAATTTAACAAACTTATTGGATAGTAATATATATATATATATATATATAAAACAAATTTTGTTAACTGTGTTGTGAAAGATTAATAAACAATTTAACAAAACTCATTGGAATCTCCCCCCCCCCCCTCCCCACCCAAAAAAAAAAAACAAAACTTTGTTAATTGTGTTGTGTAAAAATAATTTGTGACACCAGTATTCCAACTAAAAATTACAGTACATAAGGGAATTTGGTATTGATTTTTCAGTGAACTTTTGAATTTTTTTTTTTAAATGGTTCAATGGTTTTGAAGATCGATAAAAAAACAAAATTGATTTTTTTAACATTTTTAGATTTGAAAATAGTTGATGTGTTGGGACACTACTAGAAAATTTGGCAAGTTTTAGTTTTTTTTAATAGCTTGTTAGTTTATTCAAATCACCATTTGGGAAGAGCTAAACTAAGTTTTTTTTGGTTATTTTAGTCACAAAAGACAAAACAGATTATTTTAACCACAAAAAACAAAATATCACAACTAACCCATAATCATTACACTTTTCTCTCACAAAAAAAAAATCTAAAAAGCCAAAAAGTCAAAAAGGTCTTCCCAAACCAAGCTTTTTAGCCCAGGCTAAAATAGCTAAAAAAGTCAAAAAGTCAAAAAACTCTTTCCAAATCAAGCTTTTTAGCCCAGACTAATATAGCCAAAAAGTCAAAAAGCCAACCCACTATTTGATATTTTTGATGACCTTTTTGTCAACTAGCTTTCACTTCCAAGGAGGCTTTTGGGTTTGGGAATACTATGGAAAGCTAGGGAAGTGCTCAAGTTTGGAAGCTAAAATTTGGACTATTTATATGAAGCTCACCATCATCTTCCAAAATGGAATACAAGATGTGGAAATCGAATTAGATTTCGAAATGAAAATAACCTTAGTTTGGGATGGTGCAAATCGTAACTTGCCACACACAGAGCACTAGCTAAATTCCTAATGAAGAGATGCAAATGCTCCATTGGCTAGCGCTAAGAGAAGAAAACAAATGCACTGATAAAATTACTATTCTAGGAGTCGAGCAAAGCGAGCATGTTGTCATTTTGGAAGACCCACCAGAAGCTGTTAGACCTCTAGTCATAGCAGATATGACTGGAATTTGCTATGAGAGGGAATAGCTCACCAAGCTCTCTCTTTTTTTTTTTTTCTTTGTTTTTTGGTTCTTTTGGTGCTTCTTGTTATTTCCTTGCTGACTTTGTTTGTTTATAACATTCCTGTCCAAAAAAAAAAAAAATCACTTTTTATCATATTTGTCATAAAATAATTCTTGTAGATAATCCCAAACGGGTTTAAGTAGATAATCTTTTATCTCTAATAGACTTTATTTAATTTTTCATTAATTTGGAACACCAAATAAATAATATCATATAATGTCTGAAATTACTGAGTAACCTAATGTGGGTTAGGAAATACACAATTCATCTAATCACATGTACAATGTATTCATTTATTTTTCAAGGACAAAATAGAAAAAATAACAATGTTTGGTAGTCTGAATTTTCGTAACCCGAATGGGTTGTCGTTTTGAGACATTCAAGCCGTTCGGACCATACAAATTCAAACTACCAAATGTTTTCCTAGAAAAAGTTATAGATCATTGGGATTGGTGTAGCTCCTGCGCATAGTTCACAACAACCATTGTTGTGTGGCATTTGGGCCAATTTCAATGATCTGATTCATTCACTTTTAAAGTATATCGAGTAAAATATTCTTGTAAAAAATTCAGTTGATCGGATATCGGTAGATCTTTCATCAAATCACATCTGTATTAAAAAAAAAAAATAGTAATAAGTGTAATTTGAAGCATACAAATGTGATTTGATAAAAAAGTTATTGATATGCAATCAAATTGATTTTTATACAATTTTGTTTTACTCGATATATTTAAAAAAATGAACGATTCGAAATATTGAAATTAGCCCTCAAATGGGCCCAATATACCACAACAATAGTTGCTAAGCATAGTGCACAACAACCACTCCAATCCCAAGATCCTTACCTCCAAAATTTTAATTATTAAATTATATAAAAAAAAATTCTAAATTTATAAATTTTGAGTCATATTTAATTTGTTGAGGGGTGCATTGGGAAAAAATAATTCCAAAAATTCATTCAAAAAAATTTTAATGTTCAAAGATCAAAATGAGAATTTAACAATAATTTATCAGAAATTGTACTTATAAGTGATGATATACTAATAGAAAATTATACATAAAATTTATATAACATAATGTGAGAATTTTTTCTATAATTTCATACAAAAATAAAAAATCATATTAATTTATTATTTAAAAAATAACAATTTCACATCATTCTAGTTGTTTTTTTTTTTTTTGGGGGGGGGGGGGGAGGGGGGGGACCAAAATTACATTTGCAAGTCTTTTCTTACTTTTGTGTATGTTAGTGGAGTTGTCAATAAACTCAGTCAAGTAACACAGAAAAATTTGAGTTAGACGCGTTTTAAATGTAATAGAATTTGAATTATTTTTATTTTTTTGATCTCCATAGAGTTTTATGGTAGTTGTCGTCTGCACATCAAAATAAAATAAATAAAAAGGTAAATTAGTAATAGGTCTTAATAGTTGGACTTAATTCTTATCAAATTCTATTAAAAATAAGTCTTGGTAAAATTGTCGCGAAAAATATTTTTTTTTGTGACAATTTTTTACATACGTCGCTAAAAATTGACAATTAATGACTTTTTTTGTCATGATTTTTATAAATTATTGCTAAAACTTACAATTAGTGATTTCTTTTATGACAAATTTTTTTCATATGATCTATTAGACAATAAATCCACTTATTAGGACCTACACGTAAGTAGCCCTTAAAAAAATAATACAAAAAACACCAAAAATAATATATATATATATATAAATTTGATATCGTGACACAAAGGAGATACCCATGTTAGACATATAATTTATGGAATATTTACCTTTGTTGGACACTGGTGGATTGCCTCTGCTGGACATATAACTTGGAGGATATATATATATATATATAACTACTAACTTCTAACAACTAACATTTACTTTACTGCGATTTACTTTATCTCATTTATTTATTTATTTTATTTTATTTTTGGGAGGTCTTATATCCCTTTTATTTTTATCGCACTTTAATTTACTGTAATTATCTTGTAAAGTTTTGTTCTATTTTTCTTACTAATTTGCATGTTTTTGTGTGTTTTTGTATAAATAAAAATAATAATAATAAAAAAAAAGAGTCTGTAAGTGTGGTGTATGCATTGTCGCCGTTCTTGTCTTCCAAAATTATGGTACTATCCTAAACTAGAGCGGACCCTAAGAAATCTACAGAAATCTAAACCGACTTTAACCATGGCTAAAGCAGTAGTAGACCAACCTAGGTCACTGAAGGCACATTTTACACCTACTACTAATGTTTCATCATCTTGCATCCAATTATCAATTAGCAAAGCAACCCATTATGAGATTAAGCCTAGTACCATTCAAATGCTTCTATCCTTTCACGGACTTAGTAATGAGGATCCCTATAACATCTTAGTGAGTTTTTAGAGACCTGTTCTACAAAGAAACTTCAAAACTTTTCCGATGAGGCCCAAGTTGAGACTGTTTTCCTTTTCACTAAAGGATAAGACCAAACTAATTAGATAAGACGTGCCATCAACAATTTCTCTCAAATTGATATGAGACTTGGGAAAGGTTTCGGGATTTACTCCATTAGTGTCTCCATCATCAAATAGCCCAGTGGTAACTTGTTCACATTTTCTATTCTGGTTTCACCGACTCATTTAAACAAATGGTCAACTCGGCCTATGGTGGGACGTTTATGACTAAGAGTGATGTAGAGACATGGGAGTTGTTTGAAAATTTGAGTGAAAATTCCCTACACCATGCGTCTGCCTCTCGACATGAGAAGCTACCAACCCCTAATGGTACGAAGCGAGGTGGCCTGTTTGAGGTAGGTCATAATGTAGATATTGCTTAGAAAGTTGAAATATTGTCCAGAAAAATGGACCAATTGTTAGCAGTAGGACACATTTTTTCACAACCAACACAACCGTCATACCAAGATGCTTGCACAATCTGTTTAAGTCCTATCCACTATGCAACCGAGTGCCCATCAGCACCTTAGTGTTTCGAGCCAATTCAAGAGCATGCTAATGCCGTCAAAGGTTTTCAAAACCGGATAATGATCCATTTTCCAACACTTATAACCCAGGATGGAAAAACCATCCAAACTTTTTTTTGAATCACAAGGAAATCCTTATGTTCCATCTCCACCAAGGCATAATTTTCAAAATTCTGCTGATCCACCTCTCCACCGTCCTGTGTCTCACCAGTCATATCAATATCCTCCTTAGAAAAATTCTACTTTTAAGGAAATAGTGTTATAACTCTTGTAAGCTACAAACCAACTTGTCCATTCTCACTCCCAATCCATTTCAAAACTGGAGATCCAAATTGGCCAACTAGCTAACACTTTGAGTAAAAAGGATGAAGGACAATTGTCTAGTCAGCCAGTCAAAAATCCAAAGGGACAGTATGGGGTGGAATCATCTAGTGGCAATAACATAAAGCAAATTCAATCTGTCATGACTCTTAAGAGTGTCAAGAAATACCAAACAGAACTAATGGGACCACTAAAAACATGGGTAAGCAGGGTATTCAAAGTCAAAATCCACTAGAACAAAGTGATGAGACCAGAGAAAATAGTCCTACCTTGAGTCTTCCATGTGAGGTACGACACCCTTTGTGCTGAAGGCACCATATCCCTAGTGTTGAAATGATCCTTCTGATTTCAGCAAGAAGAAAAAGGCATCTACAGAAGTAATGATGAAGATGTTCAAACAAGTAAAAATCAACCCCCCCTTGTTGGAGGCGATTCAATAAGTACTCTCCTATGTCAAATTTCTCAAGGACTTGTGTACGCAAAAGCATAAATTCAAGACCCATGTGACCAAAAAAGATCCTACTCACTAAACAGGTGAGTTCCATTTTGACCAACAACATTGGCCATAAGTTCAAAGATCCAGTTGCACCTACCATCTTTTGTATCATTGGTGAACACTTGATTGAAAAATCACTTCTTAACGTAGGTACTAGTGTCAACCTTCTTCCATATTCGGTGTACAAAGAATTTGGGCTTGGTGAGTTGAAACCCACATCAGCGACTCTTTAATTAGTTGATCATTCCCCCTCAGAGCTCCTCGTGGCATACTTGAGGATATCTTAGTTAAGGTCGACAAGTTCTACTCTCCTGTTGATTTCCTTGTCCTTGACATGGAACCTACAATAACTGATAAGAAACAAATCGTAGTCATCGTAGGGTGACCTTTCTTAGCCACTGCCAATGCATGCATTAACTATAAGTCTGGAATGATGGAAGTATCATTTGGAAATATGCAAGTCAAAATGAATATGTGTTTCATGCATCCCAATACCCTTCCAATGATAGTGAATGTTTTGTAGTTGATGTGGTTGATGAATTAGTGGAGGACATTCCTCGATCTATTCTCTCAATAGATCCTTTAGAGGCATGTCTTACTCATTTCGGATTTGAGAATTTTGATATTGATAGATCCATTGAGAATGTCAATGCTTCACTAGACTTTGCTCCTCACATGAACCTTTAGCTATGGAACTCTCGATTTGAGCTCCTAACTACCCTCTTTAGTGAGACTGTAGTACCTTCTATTGTGACCTTACCAAAACTTGAGTTGAGACCTTTTCCCACTTCACTTAAGTACTCCTTCTTAGAGCCTGATGACACTCTTCCTGCAATAATTGCATCTAACTTGTCTAGTAAGCACGAATGTCACCTTTTACATATATTCAAGGAGCATAAGAATGCCACCATGAAAGAAGGAATGAAAAAGGGAGAGGTAAAAATGTTAGATGCGGGTATCACTTACCCTATGTCAGATAGTAAATAGGTAAGTTCCACATAAGTTGTACCCAAGAAGTCAGGCATTATAGTGGTTGAAAATGAAAATGGTGAGCTAATTCTTACACGTACCAATATTGGGTGAGATGTGTCCACTGCCTTGGTGGATCTTGCTTCTCAAACTAATTGATTCATCTTCATTTGGCTGAAGATGTTAAACTTAGTGCTGCATTAGAGGCAACTAATGGTCCAATTTTGTGTTCAAACACACTAACACATGTCCCATCATGAGGTATTTTGATTAAAAGAAAATACTTGAGCTCCTACTTTAAATAGGCTTGGTTCTTGTTCTATTGGAGACGTGTCTCCCTCAGCTTAATGTAGTTTGGTGTTGTAGGCTTGTTAGTGGCATTGCAGAACCGGTATACCGGAGAGACGAAACGTCTAGCATTTTAAGATCAACTTGGCATAGTTCTTACACCTATGGAACGTCACTAGGGCACTTTTCAGCCGATTGGAAACCTTTGGAGTGTATGCCTTCCTATGACCAAGTACGATAAGGGTATAATCTTTTACTAATTGTTTTCTTTGTATATTTTTATTTGTAGTTCTTCCCTTTAACTAATTTTGTTGTTCCTTTTTGGTATATGCCATTGAGGACAATGTCATTTAAGTTGGGGATAGGGCTTGGGTTTGTGTTTATTTGGTGTTTTTATTTTTACTTTTTTTTTTCAGTTTGTTTTTATTTTTACTTTTTTACTTTAATTTTTGGTTTTATTTTAATTTTTATTATTTGTGTTTCTATTTTAAATTAACAAAAAATCATTTTATATTAACATTAAAAATAAAAATTATATTTTAGATTAACACACAAAAAAAAAAAAAACTTTTGCCTATCTTAGGTTCCGACGATATGCAAGAGCTCGCGGGTGAAGGTTAAAAGCAACTCTCATTTGCAAAAAGCATCACCACTCGACTCTACCGTTAATCGCCTCGCCTCGGGGTTCATTTTGGGAAGCTTTTGAAGGCCCTACCTCCGGATTTGCAGGGTTTGTAAAGGAGATTACACCCGATTGGCCGTCGAATGAGGAGCTCCAAGACACTGAAAATTTGGCCATAGTAGTTATTCTTCTCTTTTATTTCTTGTTCTATTTCTTCAGTTGACTAATCTCCCACTGAGCATCTTCATACATACGTTGAAAAAGGGAGAGTTGTGCAGGCAACCGTTGCACTTCATTCATTCGACTCTATAATCGGCGAGACAAATTTGACACCGAATTCATGGTCACTATAAACAGATTTAGTGTGTGAGAATTAGTATTAATGTCAGATTTGGTTGCCAATAATTGGTTAAGTGGCACTACTAGGTTAAAAGCATGGGGTGGGGTTCTCTGAAGAGGGTATGAAGAAGTAGTATCACGTATTTTTTCTGGAGTTTCATTAAGGTCAGGAAAGAGGGTAAGAGGGCGAGCAGAGGCCATGTCAAAAAAGAAAAAAAAAATTGAGCTGTACTGGACTGATTTTGGCAAATTTTCACTTTGCCATTTCCGTTGAACTAGTCTTCTTTAAGAAGAAGAAGAAGAAGAAGAAGAAGAAGAAGAAGAGAACAATGAGAAAAAGAGGACAAATGGAAAGTGTCACAACCCAAACCCGCCCCTAAGGGTTTCGCATCGTAACCAGCCTGTAATCCGGGATTACCAAACGCCTGCTTAACAATGATGACAATAATATAATATAAAGGGGCTGGCGGAAGCCAATTAGTAATAAAAAGATGTCCAATGAGCTGTGAAAACTTGAATGGGAAAAGACTTTCATGGACAAAACTACATTCATAGCCATATACCAAAAACACATGTACAAAGTAACATACAGGTTAGGGGCCTAATCCCCTTATCATAGCTGTACATTCGAGGTCTTAAACATTCTTTACATTAATAGAGACAAAAAAGGTGAATCTGAAGCACCCCAGATAGCCTTGACTCGTGTGGGTTCGGAACCTTGATATAAGGCACGATGGTTGGCCTGACAAAACATGAGTGTAAGTCGGCGCCTCTAGCTCTGGTCTGGTGCTTGGCCACCTACATATATATATATAAACAATGAGCTAAAGCCCAATGAATAACAAATGTGTAAAGAGGTTAAGAATGAATGTCCTTCAGTAATTGAAATAGTCATTTGCATCAGTAAATCAGTTATTCAATCAGTGACTCATATTTCAAGTCATATCAGTCATTTAGGAATCATAGCAGTCATACGTGGTACATCCAATAGTAGAACAGTACAGTAGGTCTTAATAGACCAACAGTCAGTTGATGGCTATCAATACAGTAACAGTAGTTCCAAGGATAGGAACTGACAGAGATCTCTGTAATGTGATGAATAAAGAATAGCGATACTTGATAATGATAATAGTCAGTCGCTATGGATGCCACGAGTACAATTCGTAAAATAGGACAAACATTCATTCAGTAAACAATATCAGTTCATGCGTTGGATAATTCTTTTCATGTGGTCTCAGTTGTCAGGAAGCATATGCAATAACTTTACCATTCTGCATTAATACACATCCCAAACCCTTATAAGAAGCATCACTAAAAATAGTAAATCCGTTCGTACCTGAGGGTAGGGTGAGAATCGGTGCAGTCACAAGTCGAGTTTTCAATTCTTGGAAAGCTGATTCCCTATGATCGGTTCAGTCAAATGGTATTCCCTTTTGAGTCAACTGAGTCAATGGCAGAGCAATTTTGGAAAAATCTCTCACAAACCTTCTGTAGTATCCGGCTAAACCCAAGAAACTCCGGACTTTAGTAATATTAGTCGGTCTAGGCCAATTCACCATTGTTTCAATCTTCTGTGGATCAACTGAAATGCCATCTTTACTAATCACATGTCCCAAAAACATAACACTATCAAGCCAAAATTCACACTTCGTTAGTTTTGCATATAGTTTCTGTTCTCGCAAGGTTTGTAAAGCAATTCTCAAATGATAATGATGTTCATGTTCCTCCTTACTCTTGGAATAAATCAAGATATCATCTATAAAAACGACCACAAATTCATCGAGAAATGGTTTGAAAATTCAGTTCATAAGGTCCATAAATGCAGCAGGCGCATTAGTAACTCTGAAAGGCATAACAAGAAATTCATAATGTCCGTATCTTGTTCGGAAAGCAGTCTTCTCAATGTCCTCTGCCTTGACTTTCAATTGGTGATATCCGGATCTCAGGTCAATTTTGGAAAAGACTTGAGCACCTTGTAATTGGTCAAATAGATCATCAATACGAGGCAATGGGTACTTATTTTCACTGTCACCTTGTTCAATTCGCGGTAGTCAATACAAAGCCTCAATGAGCCATCTTTCTTTTTCAAAAATAAAACTGGTGCGCTCCACGGTGAAGTGCTTGGTTTGATAAACTTTTTGTCCAACAATTATTGCAACTGGATTTTCAATTCTTTCAATTCAATAGGTGCCATTCTGTACGGAGCTTTGGAAATTGGCTGTGTACCCAGTATTACCTCGATGGTGAACTCAATCTCCCTATCAATCAAGTCCCCTGACAAATCATCTGGAAAAACATCTGGGAATTCTCTGATTATAGGAATAATACCCACATTAGCTTTAGTATCAACAGGTACAGTCAGTATACAACATAAATACCCTTTACACCCATTTTTAATCAATTTGAATGCTTTCATAGATGAAATCAAGTATGGGGGAGGTACAAAACCAACTCCGTCAAACACAAATTTTGGCAATCCAGATGGATGAAAAATAAGTTGTTTTGTCAAACAGTCAATGGAGGCATGATATTTTGTTGGCCAGTCCATCCCCAAAATAATGTCAAAATGATCAAGATTTAGAGGTAGCAAATCAACATACAAAAGTACATCCCCAATAACAATCTCACATGCAGGATACTTATAAGCATAAGTCATAGATCCCCCAGCAGGTTTAGATACAGCTAATAAATAGGTCATGGTTTCCAATGGTCTATTGAATTTTCGTGAAAAAGCATGCGAGACAAACGAATGTGTGGACCCTGAATCAATCAGAATGTAAGTATTTTGAGCACAAATTGAGAGTGTACTTGACACAAATGCCTCAGCATTCTGCACGTCTCCTGGTACAAGTGCAAACACCCAGCCTTGCCTCAAAGGTTCCTTTTCGGTAGCTTTCAGATTGGGTTTTGGAGTAATAGTTGATGCTGCGGCACTGGCTGTGGGGCCTACTAGTGCCTTGAGACGTGAGAGGGAAATCTTTGACCATGTGGCCCACCTTGCCACACCGGTAACATGCCCCATAAATTTTGTAGCAAACCCCTCTATGTCTTTTGCCACACTCTGAACAAGGTGGTATGGAACTATTTCCCTAACTAGAGCTGCTTGTTGATCCTGTGTTTTGCTTTTTATTTAACGAATTGTTCCGGCCCTTTTTAAACTTGAAATTTTGCCTCTTGCCCAGCCATTCAGTCACTGGTACCTTAGCCTGTTTCAATGTTGCCACATTTGCCTCGGCTATAATTACTCGGTCGAGAACATCCACATACTTGAGTAATTTCAAGACATTGATTCGATTGAGTATTTCTACGTTAAGCCTACCTTCAAACTTTCTAGTCTTCTTATAGTCGGTGTTCACCATGTGTGGCACATATCGGGCAAGTTCAGTAAACTTGGATTCATATTCAGCTACTGACATGGTACCCTATTTCAGTTGTTCAAATTCAGTCACTTTACGGTCTCTGACACACTGAGGGAAGTACTTTTCATAAAAATCTTCCTTAAAATGAGTCCAGGTCATAGCATTGTTTGTGTCACGGATAAGCATCCACCACCGTCTAGCCTCCTCTTGTAAGGTAAAGGTAGCCAGTAACACCTTATGTGCCTCTGAACAAGGGAACACTTCAAACAACTTTTTAGTTTCTAGGACCCATGCTTCGGCCTTCAATGGCTCAAGACCTCCCTGGAATGTTGGTGGCTTCATTTTGTTAAACTTCTATGCAAAACAATCACATCATCATTGGCATTTGGTTCTGGCTGCATTGGAGGAGGTGGGGCTGTTGATTTTGTTGTTGTCTTAATGACTCGGTTAGTAATTCAACCATCCTTTCTAATCTGGCAATCCTTGTATCGGATGATTCAGGTTCATTGGCATTCCTTACGTTCTCCATTTCACTATATACAATACAGTAATAATAAACGTAGGAAAAATAGCTTACTTATGCACATTAGCATATATAAGCATATCACGACCACACACACTTTCTTATGCTCATGCAATGCCCAATTCTTTTCTAGGACATCCTATAGCTCATTTGGACACGTGTGTGCGGTATAAATCGTGCTCTGATACCACTCTGTCACAACCTAAACTTGCCCCTAGGGGTTTAGCATCGTAATCGGCCAGTAATCCAAGATTACCAATGGCCTGCTTAACAGTGATGACAATAATACAGTATAAAGGGGCTGGCAGAAACCAATTAGTAATAAAAAGATGTCCAATAAGCTATGAAATCCTGAATGGGAAAAGAATTTCATGGATAAAACCACATTCATAGCCATATACCAAAAACACATGTACAAAGTAACATACAGGTTAGGGGCCTAATCACCTCATCATAACTGTACATTTGAGGTCTTAAACATTCTTTACATTAACAGAGACAAAAAAGGGTGAATCTGAAGCACCCTAAACAGCCTTGACTCGTGTGGGTTCGGAACCTTGATATGAGGCGCGATGGTTGGCCTGACAAGACATGAGTCTAAGTCGGCACCTCTAGCTCGGGTCTGGTGCTTGGCCACCTACATATATATATATATATATAAGCAGTGAGTTAAAGCCCAGTGAATAACAAATGTGTAAAGAGGTTAAGAATGAATGTCCTTTCAGTAATTGAAACAGTCATTTGCATCAGTAAATCAGTTATTCAATCAGTGACTCATATTTCAAGTCATATCAGTCATTTAGGAATCATAGCAGTCATACGTGGTACATCCAATAGTAGAATAGTACACTAGGTCTTAATAGACCTAACAGTCAGTTGATGGCCATCAATACAGTAACAGTAGTTCCAAGGATAGGAACTGACAGAGATCTTTGTAACAATAGCAGTAGCAGTAGTAGTAACAGTAACAATCAATCGCTATGGATGCCACGAGTACAGTTCGTAAAATAGGACAAACATTCATTCAGTAAACAATATCATTTCGAAAAACAGTACAGTTAATCATTCAGAAAATAATTGTAATTGAACATAGCTTTACAACATTGTTACTCACAGATTACTGGGCTATAGGCAGGCTAGTCAGCGTCCTTGGGCACCAAACCTACACAATTGCAGAATGAACACACACCAAATTACACACCCAGAATTAATAACTCAGCCCCTTGCTCGTTTTGGCGTGGTTCTAAATCATTATCCTCATTATGGTGCCTTAAACATGGTCTAGGAATGCCTAGGATGGGAATAAGGATGCAAAAATGTACTTAAAAATATTTTTCAAAACTTGCTGAAAACAGGAGTCTCGCTCGAGCGTGGCTTCTTTTGCTCGAGCGGACATGCAGAATGTGTTTGGTCGCTCAAGCGTAGACTCCTTCGCTCGAGTGATCTGCAAAAATGTGAAAAGTGCTGGTTACTGAAAATCTTTGCCCGATGCTCGCTCGAGCGTGAGACACAGTTCTTTGCTCGAGCGCAAGTTTTGTCGCTCGAGCGTGCTTCTGTACACGCAAAAACATGAGAGCTTGCAATTTACGCTCGAGCCAGAATTCCGTAGCTCGAGCAAAAGTATGAAAACAAAGTTGGTCGCTCGAGCGAGGAGGCAAAATTCTGGGTTTTCTAGATTTGCTCCCAAAGTTTAAACCACGGATTTAATATGCCAAAACTCATCCTTTTGGGCCAATTTTTTGGAAAATACTTAGAAACTCATAACACAACATGTTTTGAAGATCATCTCGTAAGATCAAAGCCGAAGAGTGTGCCAATTGTACACAATATCAACTTGAAATGGGAGAACATGGTGTAATTATGCCATGCATGTACTTACTTGAATTCAAGACTTCCAACACATGATCACATGAGCTATTCTCCCCAAAATCATGAAGAATTCTTAGATTACAACTATAATATGAACATGCATGTGTGAATTTCATGAAAACAAATCTCAAAATCCAATGATATGGACAAGCATGCATGGATTGATTCTCAATCCTACTCTTTAGGCTATTCCTTGACTTTAGTCTCCAATTTTTCCATGAACCATGCATGAAGCAACTTAAATTACAATTAAGAAGGTGAATTCCTACCTTAAGTCTTGAATTCCCAAGAGTGGTAGCTCAATTTTGCAAGTCTTCTTCCATTCTTCTAAATTTCAAGCAAGACTCTTGTTGAAATTAATTTTCTCCTACTCTCCTCTCCCTCACGATTTGTGCAAGGAAATGGAGGCTAATGGTGTCATACATGTGTGAAATAGGAACAAAACAATGGCCTTGAGGAGTCCACTCAATGGCAAAAATGAAATTAACTTAGGCTCAATTAGTTAGAATTATTTATTCCAATTTAATCGTTCCAAATCGGATTTCCATTAAATCTACCATAAAATTCTATAAATCTGTAGACACGCCATTTTTGACCATCCTCAAGACTTGGTTGTGCTTGCAGGTACATCCAGCCATAAGTTCGATTGCTCGTCGGGTACTCGACTTTCATGGCGGAATGTCACAGTTTTGAGTTTTCCAAACCCTGTATCCTTTCTGCCCCATTCTTGGACCATGTGTTGGCCCTTTCAGTATGTTCCTCTTGATGCACTGCCGGCCATTGCCTGCCACTGTCGGCTATGCATTTGCCCCTACTTGCTATTGATGAAGCCTGCCGGCCATCAATAAAACCTTTACCGCCACCACTTCGATGGTGGCGTAACCCTTGTCTCAGTAGATTTCACGCCAGATCTTTTGAGCCAACTGGTTTTCACTCATCTCTCCTCCATACACGTGTATGGAGGGATGAAGCCCCTTTCAAGCTTGTTTAACAAGTTTCTCATTGCTTTCTTCTATATAAGGAGATACCCTTCCTCTCTTACAGAGGTTCAGCATTTTTAGAGAAAATATAGCTCTCTCTCTCTCTATATATATATTGTATTGAATAGTGTCCCAAAGTGTGTTTTCTCTTCACTTTTGCAAAGGAACACTTAGTGATACACCACCATCTTTAAGCTGAGGTTCTTGGAAGTGTTGTTTGAGCTCTGAAAGTTGGGTTTTTGCCTCAGAGTTTGCTGGTTTCGAAGTTGAACTTCAAGGGTCAGTATATTCCCTTTTTAAGCTTTTATTTGTGTATCATTTTGGCCATCCTTGCATATTGTTTTAGGCCTTGCTTTCAACTAAAAAAAGTTCTGTATTTGAGTGCTTTTGGTGTTTGTTTAAGGTCTTTTTGGTGTTGAGGGTCTTCTACTCTCTTGTTTGCCTTGTTTGGCCTTGGTTTGAACCATGTCTTAAGGCCTTTGCATTAGTATTTGGTTGGCCTTTTTGCCACTGCAATCCAGTGGATTTTCAGTGGTAGACATGTAGTTTTGAGGCATCAAATCAGAGGGGATGACCCCCTCTCTTTTGGTTTTGTTTGCTTGAGTTATTGGCCTATCAATTGAGCATATATCTCTATATTTTTTAGGCTTATTTCAGGAAATTTTTTGTGACTTTTAGGACCTGCCTTGACTCTATCCATGGCTGGTTTGGTCACCTTTTGCATGCTTCTTGTATGTGTAATGTAATCCCATTTGTGGCTTATCAAAGTAGCATGTCTTTCTAGCATGTATTGGCTTCATTTCAGTAGGTTTTTTGTGATGTTTTACCATGTTATACCTCTGTTTAGGTTGGGTTTGATGGCCCCTTGCATGCTCCATACACTTGTAGTGCATTTCCATGAAATAGCCTAATGTGTGCCATGCTTTAACATGTCATTCTAACTTGCTTTTGGCTTAACTTCAAGAAGCTTTTGTCCATGTTTTAACATGCTTTAGCTCTGATTTTGGTTATTTTAGTCATGCATGCCATGCTTTGTATAGCTATAGTGCATTCTACCTTGTTAGCTTTGTGTATTGAGTCCTCTAACATGCATTACTTGTACTGTTTCAATGATTTGGCATCATTTGTAATGTGATTTTAGTCCATGTTTCATGGTCATGCACTTGCATTTTTCACTCTTTGAATGCCTTAGAGGTTTGGCTCTTTATGCCTCAAGAATGAATTTTTGTGCATGCCATCATGCTTAGGCCTTTGGGCCATCATATCAGTGCATTTTTAGTCTCATTGTATCATGATGTAACTCTGATTTATGTTGTTCAAGTCATGCCATGTTGGGTTGTAATAGGTGTAGTGTAATACCCCTTTGTAGCCTTGCATGCTTCATGCTTTTGGTCTTTTGTGCTAGCTTGTTTTGGCTTCCTTCCATGCATGTTTTAGTATCATATTGACATGTTCTAGGACTATTTTGGGTTGCCTTTGTCATATGTTTCATGCTTTGTATAGCTGTAGTGCAATTGGCCTTGCTAGTTTTGTGTTTTGATGCCTCATGCATGTTATCTTTGAGCTATTTAAATGATTTGGCATCATTTTATACTTGATTTCAGAGCATATAGGATTGCCATATTCCCACTTCATTCATGCTTTGAGTGCTTTTGAGTGTTGTGCATTGTTGCCTAGTTTGTGGCCTAGCATGTATGCCATCTTGCCTAGGTCCTTGAGCCTCCATCTTAGCATGTTTTGGTCTTTGTTTAGACCTAATTAAGCTCTGTCCATGGTTGGTTCATGCATATTTGCCACGTATTGCATGCCCCCTTTGTAGTCCTCTTCATTAGTTTTATGCTTTAAGGGCCCTTGCATGCTTTGTTTGTATTTTTTGAGTGGTTTGGCACCATTTAGTACTTTATTTCAGTGCACTTAGTGTTGTTACACTTGCACATTTGTCACTCTTTGAGCCTTCTTGAGGGTTGTGCTCTTGGGCCTTATTGAATGGCCAATGCATTGTGCATGCATACCTTGCCTTTTGTGCCTTTGTTTTGGTGTTATGGCCACTGATTTGGGCATGGCTGAGACCTATCCATTTTGGTTTAAGTCCATTGAGCAT
The DNA here is from genome assembly GCA_025200525.1 of Camellia lanceoleosa. Taxonomy (NCBI): domain Eukaryota; kingdom Viridiplantae; phylum Streptophyta; class Magnoliopsida; order Ericales; family Theaceae; genus Camellia; species Camellia lanceoleosa. Next base: position 189,953,095 of record CM045762.1, on the reverse strand, counting down.
TGTGTATGCCATGTAGTTCATCGCATTGCGTATGCCATGTTTGTCCATTGCATTTGTCTATGCCATGTTCATTTGCATTGTGTATGCTAGTTGTCATTTGCATTGTGTATGCTTATATTACATTGCATTGTGCATGCATGCCATTAGCCTTGTTAGGTTGTTCATATTGCATTGCATGTTTGCATGCTTAAGTCATATTGCATATTTGCATGCTTGTGTTGCATTGCATTTTCGCATACTCCATGTTACATTGCATTAAGCATGCCATGTTATGTGTTGCATTGTTGTTTGGATTAAGTGTTAATCCGAGCACGAGGAACGAGGGACGTTTCCTACTTCAAGTGATGAAACGTGCCTCAATTCTCAGTCGCCGACCCTCTTGATCATACATGATAGAGTTATAGGCCTTATGTGTTTATTTGTGCATTCATTTTACATTGATTTGCACAAGTTGGATCTTTGGCCATCATGCATCGGGATGCATGATTGATGGTCTTGGATCCGACTATGCCTCTCCCTTGACGTTTTGAGATGATATGGGTGGGGCATAGTGCGTACATACCCTTGGGAGACCCTCCATTTTCTCTATTTTGTGCTCTGCTGCAACTTGGTGTCACAGCACACCAGTGGCCGGCAGTGCCTTGCAAATGGCCGACAGACCTTCATTCTTGGCCGACAATACCTGTTCTTAGCCGGCAGTGGGGTCGGAAGAAGCCCCTCATGGCCGGCAGGCCACTGGTGCATTCCCCAGCATGGATTTGGTAAGATCCAGCAACTAGTTCTCAAGGACACCTTGTAGACAGAGCCTCTTGAGAGCAACCGGAGAGCTTTTCGGGGCAAAAACCGAGCATGCATCTTCTACTTCTCCGAGCAGAGCTGGAACAGCTTAGTTTAATGCTTACTTGTTAGTTAGCTTCAATCTGTAATTTAATTATTTAATTTGTTAATTAATTAAGTGTTGTAATAATTAGTTGTAGCTAGTTATTCATTTGGTTGTGTATTAATTAATTAGCTTGTTAGTTAGTTAATTAGTTGGTTTGTATTATTCATTCCGACCCTCCGTCGAGAGGGCGAATTTTGTAATAAGTGTGCATGAGTGTGTGAATGTCTTCCAACCCCACGTCTTTCTCTTTTTACTTATCTACTTTCAGTGGTTAGTTTTAGGTCATTTTCAATTAGCATCCTTATGCTTTGCATACGTGTATCCATTCATCTATCTTGCATGCACCGGGCTCGGCACATCATGCTAACTGCATTGTATTTTAATTCCAAGTCGAATACATGTATCAATTGTTGCATCTCATATGCCATTTTAGAATAGCCGAGCCTATTTCTAGTTGCATCTTGCATGTGTTGCATTAGCCATTTTAACATAGCTAGGATCATGCATTGATTACTAACTAGCTATTGTTTTGGCTTGGAGTACTAGGTAAGCTTTTACGCTTTAGCATCTTGCATGTGTGTTATTGATTGCCAGACAGCATGCATACCATGAGGCTATCTTCTTATGTGATATAAACTGTCTGAATGCCTGTGGGTGAAGGTTGGATTACTTGAATTGGAACAATTCATTAAAATCCTCGATTTAGCCTACTTGAGAGTAGCAAACTTCAAACCATTTTTTCAAACAAACAAATATGCAATGCTTTGTTCCAACTTAGGCAATCTAGTCTATACTTGTATGTTGTGCGCATCACGTAGTAATTCTAGGTTAATAACCGGAATAAGAACACATGTGTTTTAAAAAATGAGATATCATGCTTAGTAGTGGCCCATCTTTGATCGGGCGAGCGGGGGTGCTCATTGCATGACCTTCCCCTCTCGTACCCAAGTTCTCGAGCCGAGGCAACTTTAGTGATGACGGACACGTGGCCTTAGGCACGAGTCAGGGTTTCCTAAATTCCCCCAAAATAAAATATTTGGGTGGCGACTCTATATCTGGCAAAGCAGTCCATGTTTGGGATTTCTTTACAAAAATCAGTTTTCTATATTGATTTGCCAGATTTGGACTCTTTGGTGATTTATCAGTCTTGCATTGCACTTTGTGAGACTAGATTCAGAACCGTGACATTGAGTCCGAACTTGTAGTAGCTAGAGAGCAAACGAGATTTCACGCCTTCGCAAGCGCAGAGCTTCGGGAGTCCTCGAGCACGTCTACAAAATCCTAATTAGCATATAACGCAAATCAATTTCTGAATTGGTCGCCGATAAGGCTTTCAATTCGTAAACTGAAAACAAAACATGAACAGATCGTTCTATGCCAAACAGATAGAAATGCAATTAAGATAATACACTTACATAATCAATTTGGGATTTCATCTTAATCATTTACTTGTCATGCTTAATCATGAATTAACGCTAATCATAGGTCAGGGTTGTCACAGAAGGGCGGTGGGAGAAGATTGATGTTAGATGTATCGGCGCCGCAGTTGTTAAACTTTGAGAAATTCGACACAACACTTGATGTTTCGACAAATGAAAGGCCAAGAGAAGAAGGGGAAGGAGAAAAGAAAAAAGGCGCACTCGAGGCTTGGTTAGAAAAAAATAAAAAGAAAACAAAAAGAAAAAAAGACAAATAAAAAAAACAATAATATAAAAAGTTCTGTATATTTGTGTTTAGTTTCCAATCTTTTTGCAGGTAAAGTTTCCTTCAAGTTAGGGGTATTTTTCTTCTGTATCTCGGTGATGTACATTTTTATTTATTTATTGTGTTTTCTTTCCCTTTCACTGTTTCGTCAATCCTTTGTGGTACGTGCCATTGAGGACAATGTCAATTAAGTTGTGGGAAAAAGGTTTGGTTTGTGCTTATTTTTATTATTATTTGGTTTGTGTTTATTTTTTTTTAATTTTTATTTCAAAAAAAACCAAATTTTATGTGCTATTGTTTGTTTTTGTTTGTGTTTAAAAAATTTTTTGTTGCGTGTTGTGATACCAAAAAATATATATATATAATAAAAAAAAAATTGGAGTTTTTGTTTGTTTGTTTGCTGTTGTATTTCTATTTTATTGTTGTTTTTTTTTTAAAAAAAATGTTTTTATTTGTGTGCTGTTGTGTTGTAAAATAAATAATAAATAAATAAAAATTATGTTTTGTGTTGGGTGCGTGTTGTGTTTTAAAAAACATTTTGTGATTAATTGTTAATTTTATTGCCTTAGTAATTTAATTATATATTAGTTTATTATACTATCTTTTAATTAAAAATAATTTTTGTCTTATCTCAGATGATCTGCACATGCACATAGCGACATAAATATTATTTGATTAATTTTTGGATTTAGACTTGAAATCTTAATGTTTAATGTGGAGACTATAACCAGCGTGAGATTTTGAGGCTATCATTCTTTTTGGAGAGTTATTTTACATTTACTCTTAATTTTTCTTTAGCAGTTTATTATGTCGTTGTTAAGTCTCATTATTCTTTCAAATTGGTCGAAAATATTGAAATCATCATTCTTATGCCATTCTGCATAACATATCGATCATGCTATATTTTGAGATATAATTTTTGGTCATCTCTCTTTGTTTGAGCCTTATTATTATTTATAAAAAAAAAAAAATTCTTATTTCAATTATCACCTGTTAGCCCATTGAGCCTATAATAAAAATAAAAAATAAACAATAAAAACTTTTTATTCATTTAGCCATTTCCTCCAGTGTCTCAAGAATGAATTTTATCTGTTATATGGGAGGAAGCAATCTTGTAAGCAGAACAAGGAGATTGTCAAATATATATATATAATATTGCATTTACTTCCATGTTAAAAATAAAAAATAAAAAAAGAAAGAAAAAAAAAATGAGTTAAAAGGGCGGGTTAGTAAAATAGCGTTCCACATATGCTATATTTGTTTGATTCATTTCTTAGACACATGTTTTTCACCCTACACCCAATTTAATAAATAAATCCCTTTGACCCAACATTACAACCGAAAATAAAGTCCTAATTAATCTTGGAATTAGCATGATTTTCAAATGACAAATTGGCATAATTTCATCATTTTTAGTTTCTTTATCACGAGACTATAGTCCTCATTTGGTTTTTATTTTGGAGCAAAAAAAGCATAAAAAAAAAAAACAAAATAGGCTATATAAGTCAATAACACAAAATGTAGGGAAGGCAATTGGAACCCAATCCGACAGGGACCCGATCCCTTGACCCTAAATTGAGCGGTTATTCCTCGAAAAATACCCCTGATGTCACGCCCTCAAAATAAAACCACAGCATAAATAATATTGACATGCATTGTTTACGAAAAACAAAACATTATTCCATTCATCAGAGTAAACTTATTAAAAGACATTACATGTAATAATAAAAGTAAATGCCCTACGGGCTTACATCTTTCCAAGCCAACACTTGGATACAAAAGTTTGAGTACTAACTCAACTACACATTAAGCCCTTGGCTTGAGTTTACATGTAATATCAAAACAAAACAAAATAACAACTAACTAAACAGAGTCTTCAACTCCAAATCCTCCCAAGCTAACTCCTTGGAGGTAGCATGTCACCTGAACCTAAAAATGATGTTCCCGTATAGGGTGAGCCACAGCCCAGCAGAAATATACTAAACCAAATAAAAGAATTGACTAAAGCAATAATATTCAATAGATGGTTAACACTTTTAAATCCATTATATCACTATCCAATTTCATGACAATAATGTCCATGACATATTTCACGTTCCATTATTATTCACTTTCCAATTATACAGACATGGCTCAGAACCTGGCCAAACTATAACAGGAGACTACATCTCACATAAACAGCACTTCCAATATCAATAATTCCAATGAGACTAAGGCTCATTCTACAACACTTCCATAAATCAATAAGTACACATAATTTGTTGTACTAATGGAGTCCATCCCCTTTCTCCTCCTAAACAGGTTTGAGAGTCCATCCCCTATCTTTCCTCAAACCATGGAGTACATCTCCTATCTCCTCCCAAACAATATGCATATACAATGTATTAAACACTTGTCATATAACATACTCAATCAATACACAAATTTGCTGTATTAATTTATCCGTCATACTCAATGACCTATTCAATGTGATTAGTTTCAGTTTTCCCTAATCAGCATGCAATGTCTACAACAATCACGACTATCCTCCACCGATAGCCCAAAACAGTTATTTCTAAACAAGAAATAAATGTATCAACAAATATAACCTCAACATTCTCATAGTTGAGTGATTAAATTATCCAACTACACCATTTAATCTCATAATTCCCCAATTTCATGAATTAAACTTAATTCCACAATTTCTCAAAATTAATTATACAAATTAATTTATTACAGCAATTAGGGTTTTCCACCCTTTCTTCAAAAATTAACCCTAAGGTTCAATTTTCTCAAATTAACACTACCAATGTCATTTTTCAAGACTTACAATCACATGGAATTTAATATATAAAAATTCCCTTTTACTCAAATTATAACTCAAACCCTAACTTTCCCAAAATTCCCAAACTACACCAACATATCAAAAAGACTAAAACTTATGACAAAAAGTATAGTACGGAGTAGGGTATCCCTACCTTGAAGTGAAGAACTCAAATGGAGATGATGTCCCTGTGACACCCTTGTTCCGTAATGCGTTAATTGGTCCTTAATATGAATGATAATATGAATGAGATTATGTGGTTTTGAATTTCTATCTGTTCACCGTAGGAATATCTGTTTGAATAATCTGCTTTGGAAATTAAATCGGAGGCCTTATCGGCCACAGAACCTGAAATTGATTACGCCATTGTGGTTGGCATAATTTTTAGAACCTATGGTGAAATTTAATTGAAAATTGATTTGGGTCAGATTAAATCAATTAAATTGGTGAATTAGAGCCCATTAATCTTATTAATATTATATTGGCCTTAGTGGGTTTTGTTGTAAAGTCACTACACTCTCTATCCTCTCTTCTTCACTTCATTTGGCTGAATTTGGGACTCAAAATAGAGAGAACCGGCTGTAGAGAGAGAGAAGGAGAGAATTATATGATTTTTGGCTCAAGTTTGGGAATTTGAAGATTAAGCTCAAGATTTGGCTAGAACTTGGGTGTTTAAGGCTCCTAGGTGAGTAATTAACCCTTGAATCATGAGTTTTTGTTTGCTATTTGTAAATTCAGAGTTGAATAAGAATAAAGAACATGAATGGCGTTGAGTGTGATGAAATTGAAGCTTATATGCACATGCATGCATAGTATTGCCATGAAATTGTATAATCAAGCATGTAAGGAGTAGAATATGAGAAAATTGGGTGTTGAATCATACATGCAAGTGTAGTTCGGTTGAGCTTCATGGTTATAAGCACCATTTGTACCAATTGTAATAGATATGGAGCCAAGGATTAGCATGCATGCATGATTGATGAAGATATGAAGTTGGAATGCATGAATTAATTATGTTGGAAATGAATTTGAGTCAAAATAGGCCATGCATGTAAGTAATTCTTGGGATTGAGCTTCATTATGTTGTAAATTGGGGTTTATGCCATGTTAGTATATGTTTCTATGATATGTGAGCCGAAATCATGCATCTTGAACCTTTGAATTTCGAGTTGAAGCTCAAGAACACATTCTGGAAATTCCAGAATTTTGACGCCCGCTCGAGCGGGGGAAGTGCCGCTCGAGCGGAGAATTCGAGCTCGGCATTTTTCTCTGAGACATGGTGCCGCTCGGCGAAGAAGTTGGCCTTCGGCGAGGAGCTATGTAGACCAGACGATCGCTCGGCGGGAGTTCACGCCGGCGGAATTTGAGGTCACCAGCACTTTTGCAGACTTAAGGGTCCGCTCGAGCGGGGGGAGTCCACGCTCGAGCGGGGACCCCGTTTTCTGGAATTTTGAAAATGCATTCTGTGTTCTGTTTTTCTGTTCCCTTTCACTTCTAAACACTCTTAGGCATGCATTGAGCATTGTGATTGAATTAAAGAGATAAGAATAAAGCCTAAAGAGGAATATGTGAATTAAAGAACGGATTGAACTATTTGTGACCCATATGTGTTATGTGATATGTAGGGTCAAGCTCCAGGACAAATCCACATGCCGACCACTGTGAGTAATATCGATAATTGAATGCTTGTGAATGTTCAATTGTTTATTCCCTTAAAGCTTATGAATTGCTAATTGGGATTGTGGATGTAAGTTAAACATGAATGGGCCAAAGGCCGTTTGACACGAAAGTGTATATGGGCCAAAGGCCGTTTGACACGAAAGTGTATATGGGCCAAAGGCCGTTTGATACGAAAGTGTATATGGGCCGAAGGCCGTTTGATATAAATGTGGGCCGAAGGCCGATTGATAAATGATTGGGCCAAAGGCCGATTGATAGATGATTGGGCCAAAGGCCGATTGATAAATGATTGGGCCAAAGGCCGATTGATAGATGATTGGGCCAGAGGCCGATTGATAAATGATTGGGCCGAAGGCCGATTGATAAATGATTGGGCCAAAGGCCGATGGATAAATGATTGGGCCAAAGGCCGATTGATAAATGATTGGGCCAAAGGCCGATGGATAAATGATTGGGCCAAAGGCCGATTGATAAATGATTGGGCCGAAAGCCGATTGATGGATGATTGGGCCGAAGGCCGTTTTGATACGAATGTATGGGCCGAAGGCCGTTTTGACATAAATGAATGGGCCGAAGGCCGTTTTGACAAGAATGGGAATCTGAATGGGCCAATGGCCAAAATGTTTGGAATTACAATCACTTGATTTGTATTTCGTATAGTTATATATTTGTTAAATAGAATTATGAGTTGGGCCCAAGGCCGTTTGGAATATATGGTTCTACAATGTTGTGTAAATTCTGTATTTGATATTATTCACTAGGCTATTGCTCACGCTCATTCATGTGTTTGTAGGTGAGCCAAGAGAAGCACGAACCCAGCCCCAGTGGAGTCTGCGAAGAACAACATGAGTTTTGGAGAGTCAGCCTTGTGTCTCACGTACGAGACCCATCCTTGCCATTTTGTCACGTATTTACATTTTGTCTTGTTGGCAAGGACTTTATGTATATTTGTAAATAGTCTGTTATGGGTTGACTTAGTTGAATGATCCTGTCTGTAAAGAATTTTATGGCACTGTGTTTTGTCGTGGGTTATTAACGTATATGAGTATGGTTTGTTTTGAAGTGCATATAAGCACGGCTCTATGGACAAAGTTTTTAATTATTGCTTCCGTTTGGCCCCTTTAACTCTGTTAAAAATACGTTTAGTCTGGTTTGAGGCCGTAGGTAGTCTCACGATTACTGGCCGGTTACGTCCTTAACCCACGAGGGCAGGTTCGGGTCGTGACAGTCCCAAAATCAAAAGTGCTCCAAACCGCCAAATCTTTAGATTAAAATAAAGCCCTCGCGACCCTCTATCTTTTTAATAAAGAACCTAAGGTAGAAACACCCTAAAAACAGATGAAACCTAAGAGAGAAGGTGAGTGTAGGGAGAGAGAACACGGACCTAGGGTTTTTAAAACAAAAGAGGATGAAAAAGTGATGTTAAAAACTGCTGTTGCGTTTTGATATATAACAGGCTCGCTCGAGCGAAGACTTGGTCGCTCGAGCGACCAGACACAGAAAACCTCACTCGAGCGAAGAAAGTCTCGCTCGAGCCAAGAACTCAAAGCTTCAGGTCTGCAACCCAGAAGCACGCTCGAGCGACAGAATGCTCGCTCGAGCGAGGAACTCGAAAACATACACCTCGCTCGCTCGAGCGAAGGAAAGCTCGCTCGAGCCAAGAAACACAGCTCTCAGGTCTATACTAGACGCAGTTGCTCAATCGAGCGAAGAAACACTGGCTCGAGCCACCAGGCACAAAACACAACTCTTGCTTGAGCGAAGAAACCCTGGCTCGAGCGAAGGAACAGAAGCAAAGAGCTCGCTCGAGCGAAGGACCAAAATTCTGGGCAGCAACACTTGGCTCCCAAACATAACCAACTTGTAAGAAACCTGCCCATCACATCCTATAACTCAAATGACAAGGAATTAAAGGACGACAACAACAATTATATAACAACTGGATCCACGGAACCTAAGTCCGAATACAACAACCAAATGGGAAAAGACCGGGGTCACTATAACCTCCCCCCTTAAAGAATTTCGTCCCCGAAATTAGGCATAAGTTTTCAAAAACAGGTTTTTCTCAATTTCCAACAATATTACATTTCAATATTAAACATCTTGACCCAATACCGGTCATTTCTTCTCTTAACAAGAGGCATTTCACCATATGTAAAACAACATATATTTCAACCTGCATTATCATTATGCATTCTTTCCAATTTCACAATTTTCAATGTATATAATTCACAATTCCGTATCATATTCAATGTTCATGATACCTTTCCATTTCTACAATCAATTCAACATATGCAATGTTCCATTAAACTTCCATTTTGAGGCAAGTTTCCAAATATTTCCATTAAACCAAAACATTCTCAATGTTTTACAACTTAAGAGATATATAATGCTCTTAAAGTTAAATAATATTACAAAATCTCAATGCAAGATTACATATCAACAAACAGGTCCGGATATTTCTCGCGGACTTCCAACTCACGTTCCCAAGTGGCTTCCTTCACCTCGTGATGCTTCCACAAAACTTTAACCAAGGGAATGGTCTTGCCTTGCAAAACTTGATCCCGCCTATCCAAGGCCCGAACCGGTCTCTCCTCATACGAGACATCCTCATCTACCACTAAGTCGGTCCAATCCAATACATGCGATGGATCCGGCTCATACTTCTGAAGCATACTCACATGAAACACGTTATGAACTCCAGACAACTGTGGCGGCAGAGCTAAACGATAGGCAACCTTGCCAATCCTCTCAAGGATCTCAAAAGGGCCAATAAACAGAGGGGACAACTTTCCGCTCTTCCCAAACCTCATTAATCCCCGCCTAGGTGATATCTTCAAAAAGACATGATCACCCACCTCAAATACCAAAGGTCTCCTCCTATGGTCGGCATAAGATTTCTGACGACTTTGGGTTGTAACTAGCCTCCTACGGATAAGCTCAACCTTCTCCGTCGTTTCCCTCACTAACTTCGGGCCCAACAAAGGTGCATCACCCACCTCGGCCCAACAAACTGGAGACCTACACGGTCGGCCATACAAGGCCTCAAACGGTGCTATACCGATACTAGATTGAAAGCTGTTGTTGTAGGCAAACTTCACTAAGGGCGAATGCCTCTCCCACGACCCACTAAAGTCCAGAACACAACCCCGAAGCACATCCTCAAGGATCTGAATAGTAAGCTCGGACTGCCCGTCAGTCTGAGGATGATAAGCCGTACTAAAGGTCAACTTAGTGCCCAAACCACTCTACAAACTCTGCCACAACCTGGCAGTAAAACGAGGATCTCTATTTGAGACGATCATCACTGGGACCCCGTGCAACCTCACTATGTCCCGAATATACAAGTTGGCAAGATGATCTACCGAATCTCTAACGCGCATAGGGATAAAGTGTGCTGACTTAGTCAACCGATCTACAATCACCCAAATAGCATCACTACCCCGTTGAGTCCTCGGAAGACCTACAACGAAGTCCATAGTGATATGCTCCCACTTCCACTCAGCAATAGGCAAGGGTTGCAACAAACCCGCTGGCCTCTGATGCTCGGCCTTCACTTGCTGACAAGTAAGGCACTTAGACACGAAAGCTGCCACATCTCTCTTCATACCCCGCTACCAAAACTGACGACCCAAATCCCGATACATCTTAGTGCCTCCCGGATGCACCGCAAGGCGTGAATGGTGAAACTCAAGGAGTACCTCCTCTCAGCAAGACTCCGGCACAAACAGACGGTCTCGGTATCTCACACTTAGGTCGGGATACACCATCAAACCCTTCTCAACCTTTCCACTGGAGATCTTCTCTCGGAGGGATTCTACCTCAAGGTCACCTCTCTGTGCCTCTAACACTCTAGTCACAAGTGTAGGCTTCGCAACAATAGAAAACAAGGCCGCAGCCTCAACGGATTCACCCAAAAGCAAATCAAATTCTCCCAGTGCACCCAACATCTCCCACTCCCGGATGGCTATACTAGATACGTCACCAACAAATTTCCTGCTAAGGGCATCGGCCACAACATTGGCCTTCCCCGGATGATAATGCAACTCGAAGTCATAATCCTCAATGAACTCCATCCACCTCCTCTGCCTCAAATTCAAGTCTTTCTGTGTGAACAGATATTTCAGACTCTTATGATCCGAGAATACCTCAAATCTCTCACCATAAAGGTAATGCCTCAAACTCTTCAAGGCAAAGATCACAGCTGCTAACTCTAGGTCATGTGTAGGATAATTTTTCTCGTGTATTTTCAACTGCCATGAGCCATAAGCTACCACTTTTCCCTCTTGCATCAACACACAACCCAAACCCTCTCGTGAGGCATCACAATAAACCGCATAACCCAACTCTCTCTCCGAAATAATCAAGACCGGAGCGGTGGTCAATCTAACCTTTAACTCTTGGAACGACTTTTCATAAGTCTCACTCCATACAAATTTGACTCCCTTCCGAGTCAATCTAGTCAACGGTGAAGCTAGCCTGGAGAAATCCTTCACAAACCAGCGATAGTACCCAGCTAAACCTAGAAAACTGCGGATCTCAAACACACTCTTAGGCTGTGCCCAGTCTTGCACTGCCTCAATCTTGGATGTATCAACAGACACCCCTTCCCAGGATACCACATGGCCTAAGAACTTCACCTCTCGTAGCCAGAATTCACACTTCCCAAATTTGGCATACAGCCTATGGGCTCTAAGCAACTCGAGCACCACTCTCAAGTGTTCCTCGTGCTCTCCTCCGAAGGTGAATAAATCAGAATGTCGTCCATGAAGACGACTACAAAACGGTCTAAGAATTCTTGGAAGATCCGGTTCATCAAATCCATAAACACTGCCGGTGCATTGGTGAGCCTAAAAGGCATCACCAGAAACTCATAATGGCCATACCGCATACGGAATGCCGTCTTCGGAATATCCTCGTTCCTGACTCTCAACTGGTGGTAACCCGATCTCAAGTCTATCTTAGAGAAACAACGGGAACCCTTCAACTGGTTAAACAAATCATCTATACGGGGCATAGGGTACTTATTCTTGACCATAGCCTGATTTAATTTTCGGTAGTCAATACAAAGTCTCAAGGCACCATTTTTCTTTTTAGCAAAGAGGGCCAGTGCTCCCCACGGTGAAACACTAGGACGAATATAGACCTTATCTAGCAACTCCTGGAGCTAAACCTTCAACTCAACTAACTTGGCTGGGGCAAAACGATAAGGTGCCATAGAAATCGGCGCCGTGCCGGGCACTAGGTCAATAGAGAACTCAACCTCTCTATGAGGTGGTAAATTGACAAGGTCCTTGGGAAAGACGTCCGAGTACTCACAAACCACTCTCGGCAACACATTCTGGGTCTCACCACACTCACTACTCAAAAAGCTAGCAAGTAGACTACTAAGTTCATTCCGCCCACGCGGATCATACATCGGTGGCAACACACTACCAACCCAATCCCCCAAGAAATGGAAACACTCCCCACTCAAGGTACAAACTGTGACCCTCTGGCGGTAGCAATCAATAACAGCCCGGTATGACGATAGCCAGTCCATACCAAAAATAACATCAAAGCCCTTCATGGGCATAACAACAAAGGGAAAATGAAGCCTACGGTCGGCGACCTCTATATCACATCCTCTACATCCGTGTTTCAAAATCAATTCACCTCCAACAGGTGATACTACACAAATCGGAGATGCTAATAGTGCCAACTCCAATTCCAACACAGATACAAATGCAGCAGATACAAAAGAATGAGACGCACCCATATCAATCAATACACTAGCAACCGAGTTGCAAAATAGAAAGGTACCTCTCACTACTGATGGAGCCGGTACAAGATCCTGCGCGGTAACAGCATACACGCGCCCAGACGGTCTCTGATCTACCGGCTCACCCCTAGGAGTATAAGACTACTGCACAGACTGGGACGATGAGGCCCCCTAATTGGCCCTCGAGGCCTGAACTGACTGAGCTGGCTGATGACTCTGAGTCTGCCTCAAACCAGATGCACCAGATGTACCACTCAACTGCGGACAAAACCTCTTCAGGTGCCTTGCCTGACCGCACTGGTAACAAGAGAGCGACTGGCCTCTACCCTGACTCTGGCTCTGAGATCTAGCCGAAGATGAAGCAGCTCTCTGACCACCTCCCCTCTGTGGGCAAACTGAAGCTTTGTGGCCCAGCTGACCGCACTTGTAACAAGTGAACTCTCCCTGATTGCCTCTCCCCAAGCCTGCACTCGGTACTGGAAAGGTCGATCTAGCAACACTACCCTAAGACTGCTAAGGGTTAGCACCCCTCTGTCTCCTGCCATCACCCTGACCATCCTGGCTCCTCTTGGAGCCTCTCTGTCCTCCCTCCTCTTCCTGCATCATGATCTCCATATGGGTTGCAGCATCAACTAAGTGCCCATACTCCCGGATCATAGAACCCCCAACTCTCAACTTGAGGCCACGCCTCAACCTCGTCTCAAACTCAATGCAACGGCGTTCCTCGGACGCCACAAGTTCTGGTGCGAATCTGGACAAGCTAGTGAAAGCAGCCTCATACTTGGCTACTAAAGAACTCAACTGAAGAAGATGGAGGAACTAGTCTCTCAGCTTCTCCCTGACTGCTGGAGATAAGAACTTCTCCTGAAAGGCATCCACAAAATCCTTCCACGTGCCACCAATACGACTCTTCGTGAACTTCCACCACTGACCCACATCCCCCTTAAGCTAGAAAGATGCCAAGGTCATTTTCAACACCTCGTCTTCGATGCCAAGCATCTCAAATGTCTTCGTTGTCTGTTCGAGCCATTCATCTGCCTTAAGCGGCTCTTTTGGATCACCCAAAAACTCGTCCGGGTTAGACCGGAAGAATTCCCTCTTCAGAAAAGAAGGTCCTGCATCTACGGCATGAACCTGGGCTTGATTCTCAGCTCTGAGAATGCCCATGGATTCCCTGAATGCCCCTGTTATCTCTCGGGCCAAAGCGCCCATAGCCTGCTAGCCTACTGGCTCGGCCACATTGGCCTGGCCAACACTCTCCTGCTGCTCCAGAATCTCATCCAGTATAGGCATCTCCTGCCTACCACGCCCTCGTCCTCGTCCTCGTCCTAACATCCTAATAAAGGTAACAAAGACGTTAGCACTCTAATAAATGTGCCAAAACTATAACACTCACGTCCTAATGCATTGGACAACAGTAATTCACTCCACATAAGCACATAATCACATAAGCACCTACGAATTTCATTCCTAGATAATGACAGTCCCGAGGCGTTACTAGAGTTCCGGTTGGAAACAGCATTGATCAAGTGCTTTTCCAACAAGACTCATAGAAACTCAAGGATCCAATCAACATCCTAGAAACTACATTCCATACCCACATAGTCACATAAACATGTTATCACATAAGCATATAACAGTACAGCTAAGTCTCTATCAAACGAGACGAACCCATTGTGATACTAATCACTTCCCACGTACCCAAAGTATTCAAACCCGGTACGCTCTGATACCAAGTTGTCATGCCCTCAAAATAAACCCATAGCATACATAATATTGACATGCATTGTTTAAGAAAAACAAAACATTATTCCATTCATCAGAGTAAACTTATTAAAAGACATTACATGTAATAATAAAAGTAAATGCCCTACGGGCTCACATCTTTCCAAGCTAACACTTGGATACAAAAGTTTGAGTACTAACTCAACTACACATTAAGCCCTTTGCTTGAGTTTACATGTAATATCAAAACAAAACAAAATAACAACTAACTAAATAGAGTCTTCAACTCCAAATCCTCCCAAGCTAAGTCCTTGGAGGTAGCATGTCACCTGAACCTGAAAATGATGTTTCCGTATAGGGTGAGCCACAACCCAGCAGAAATATACTAAACCAAATATAAGAATTGAATAAAGCAATAGCATTCAATAGATGGTTAACACTTTTAAATCCATTACATCACTATCCAATTTCATGACAATAATGTCCATGACATATTTCACTTTCCGTTATTATTCACTTTTCAATTATACAGACATGGCTCAGAACCTGGCCAAACTATAACATGAGACTACATCTCACATAAACATCACTTCCAACATCAATAATTCCAATGAGACTAAGCCTCATTCTACAACACTTCCATAAATCAATAAGTACACATAATTTGCTGTACTAATGGAGTCCATCCCCTTTCTCCTCCTAAACAGGTTTGAGAGTCCATCCCCTATCTTCCCTCAAACCATGGAGTACATCCCCTATCTCCTCCCAAACAATATGCATATACAATGTATTAAACACTTGTCATATAACATACTCAATCAATACACAAATTTTCTGTATTAATTTATCCGTCATACTCAATGACCTATTCAATGTGATTAGTTTCAGTTTTCCCTAATCAGCATGCAATGTCTACAACAATCACGACTATCCTCCACCGATAGCCCAAAACAATTATTTCTAAACAGGAAATAAATGTATCAACAAATGTAACCTCAACATTCTCATAGGTGAGTGATTAAATTATCCAACTACGCCATTTAATCTCATAATTCCCCAATTTCATGAATTAAACTTAATTCCACAATTTCCCAAAATTAATTATACAAATTAAGTTATTACAACAATTAGGGTTTTCCATCCTTTCTTCAAAAATTAACCCTAAGGTTCAATTTTCTCAAATTAACACTACCAATGTCATTTTTCATGACTTACAATCACATGGAATTTAATATATAAAAATTCCCTTTTTCTCAAATCATAACTCAAACCCTAACTTTTCCAAAATTCCCAAACTACACCAACATATCAAAAAGACTAAAACTTATGACAAAACGTATAGTATGGAGTAGGGTATCCCTACCTTGAAGTGAAGAACTCAAATGGAGATGATGTCCCAAAATCAAAAGTGCTCCAAACCGCCAAATCTTCAAATTAAAATAAAGCCCTCACGACCCTCTATCTTTTTAATAAAGAACCTAGGGTAGAAACACCCTAAAAACATATGAAACCTAAGAGAGAAGGTGAGTGGAGGGAGAGAGAACACGGACCTAGGGTTTTTAAAACAAAAGAGGATGAAAAAATGATGTTTAAAACTGCTGCTGCGTTCTGATATATAACAGGCTCGCTCAAGCGAAGACTTGGTTGCTCGAGCGAGCAGACACAGAAAACCTCGCTCGAGCGAAGAAAGTCTCGCTCGAGCCAAGAACTCAAAGCTTCAGGTCTGCAACCCAGAAGCACGCTTGTGCGACAGAATGCTCGCTCGAGCGAGGAACTCGAAAACATACACCTCGCTCACTCGAGCGAAAGAAAGATGCTCGAGCCAAGAAACACAGCTCTCAGGTCTATACTAAACGCAGTCGCTCGCTAGAGAAAAGAAACACTGACTCAAGCCACCAGGCACAAAACACAACTCTCGCTCGAGCGAAGAAACCCTGGCTCGAACGAAGGAACAAAAGCAAAGAGCTCGCTCGAGCGACAAACTGCTCGCTCGAGCGAAGGACCAAAATTCTGGGTAGCAACACTTGGCTCCCAAACACAACCAACCTGTAAGAAACCTGCCCATCACATCCTATAACTCAAATGACAAGGAATTAAAGGACGACAACCTATCAAAGGCTTCTCAATTCAGAATATGTGCATGATGCCACAAAGCAAACCAACCAACTCCTCTGAATCACCGTCTAATATTAGCCGTTCCCTCTGACGGGGTTCAATGTGATACAAAATTTTCCATTCCTTTCTTCAGACTTCTATATGGTCCGTCTTTAAGTGATCTAATTAATACAAAAAAATATTATCTTTTGGGGGTTTTCAAGAGAGCAAGTATCTCGGCATTGTCATTGTTTGTTTCGGCGACAAGCTGAATTGGGGTTTTACCTTCTTTGTCAAGAGCTTGTGGATCAGCTCCCTTGTGCCACATTGGTAATTAACCAGAGTAAGATATTAACAAAATGTAACGAGATAAATCATACAGTAATCAAAGATGACTTCAGAAAGTAGAGGATGATTACTAAGGTAACAACCTCTGAATAAATAAATACTGAACAACTCCCGTGCTTATGGAAATCTGTAAGTGGTCTAATATGTAACAATGTTTAATGAAAGAAAAAAAGTAGACCCGGTTTAATTGGATGGGGGTATGGGAGGAATAAATTGGGTATATACCTAAATTTTGGCACAAGTAAAAGAAGAATTTTAGGGGGGAAATATGCAAAATACTGAATGTCAAAAACATATTATCTCCAGACAGCTTATGAAGCATACGTTCCAAAAATAGTGTTATGACTACCAAGTACTTACCCAGTATGGGTACACATATTGATACAGCTCCACGCTTACCATTGCATAAAATATTTTTAATTTAATTTTTTGTTTTAAATGCACCTTACTTAGATGTATTTAAAAAGTAAAATTTTTGAAATGTAAAAATCATACCAGAACAAGCTGTCTAGTTTATTATCATGGCTGCACAAAATATTATTTTGTGCACATTATTAAATTTTTTTTGGTTCCCACAAAAAGGCGAATCAAACATGTAGGCACCCTTGACAAGTTGTTGAATCCCTTACATCACAAAAAGCTACGCACATGAAACAAAATGGCCCCCACAACCTTGGCCATTATATTTTTCCTCTCTACAGTGTTTTTTTCCTTCTTAGTTCACAGTATGGTTTTCTCTCTGTCCCTCTCTCTCCATCTACGCGAAACTTGTTTATTTCCTTGGAAGTTTTTCAAGTTTTTCACATTTTTCGTTCTTATATTTCCAAATGGCAAACGACGTAGGTCCGAGTCACCGCGTGCAACATGGTACATCCCGGGAAGCTATTGATAAAATTGCGAGGGAAATGGTGGTCGAAACTGATCACAACTTGGTAGAAGCATGGAGTAGTGCGGCAAGATATTATTACAACCATTATCACAAAGTCTCTGGAAATACATCAATACTTTCGGGACATTTATGGATGTTTGAGTTGTTTAACGGCCACCAAGGCCGGTTTGAAGATGCTGTCAGTATTTCAAAACCAGTGTTCTTGTTGTTATGCGACTCTCTTCACAGTTTTGGATTGACGTTGTTGCAGCAGGAGCATGGCATTCCACTGGAAGAGAAGGTAGCCATTTTTATTTGTGCGTTGCAGGGTCTATCTTGGAAAAATTTGCAAGAACGATTCCAACACTCAAAGGAGACATTGTCACACAATTTTCATGAGGTAATGCAGGTTATGATACCATTTACATCGGTTCACAGTATGAGTCTTACGCCCGAACAAGTACAACAAGGGGGCCATCCACATTTACGGTCGCAGCAACGGTACCGGCCATTCAATGTGACAATTTCCATAAATGTGCAAATTTTTGAAAGTGTAGAAAAAAACCATGATTAAGTTATGTTAATTTGTAAAAATTTGGTGCGTTGCGTAGGACTGCATCGGTGCATTGGACGGGACGCACGTGATGGCTTGTGTCTCGCAAGAGTACGCCACATCAAACTATGGCCGGAAAGGCGTGCCGACACAGAATATAATTGCTGTATGCGACTTTAATTTGTGCTTCACATTTGTCTCTGCCGGTTGGGATGGGAGCATGCACGACAGCCAGGTTTTGCACTACGTGACAACCGAGCAGAAACATCGCTTCCCGCACCCCGCACCAGGTAAAAAAATATTAAACAGAAATATGAATGCGTAGAAAATATAAATATAAATATTTTCAATAATGTATTTTCTTGGCAACAAAATTGTGAAAATTATTGTCTTTTTTTATTTTTTTTATTTTGTCAACAAAATCAGTTGTCTAATGTAGTTTATTTCCCATTGTTCAAAATTTTTGCAAACAAATTAAAAAAATGAAACAAATGAAAATGAAAAGTTTTGAAAAATAATTATGTCACGACCCCATTCCGCCCCTAGTAGAATGGTGCCGTGATGGCCAGTAATCTGAGATTACCGAAGGCCAACTTACAAGGTTCACACACAAACAGAGTATACATATGGGGCTTACAAGTGCGGAAGCAATAAATTTAAATCTAAATAGTCCACAAGAGCTGTGCGTAGGTCAAATGAAATGTCATACATTCGAACATGGTCTTACAACTTGAATACAATTAAAATAGAGTACATTTTACATCTTAATCAAAAGGCTTCTCAAGCCGACATATATAAAAGAAATGAAATACAAAGCCGAGAAGCATAATCTTCAAGATGTTGCAAAACATGAATCCAAAAACACATCGGCAAACACATGTAGGCGTCTCCGCCTTCTTGCTCGTCACCTACATATATATATATATATAGAGGGTGAGCTTGGATTCTCAGTGAATGATATTCAAGATCTCTTTTCAAAACAATGCATAGTATATCCCATAGAAAATCAAGGGATGAACCAAGTCCATCTATCAAGTCTTTCAAGATTTCAAGGGATGCTTACTAGCATCAATATAATACAAAGGATGACATTCCGGACAAACCCATGCGGAAAACCGTCAGTGGCAAGACAAGGGTGCAGTTGCATTATAGTCCCCGGCACTAAGGACTTTCAAGACAAGGGTATCATTGCATTATAGTCCCCGACACTAAGGACTTTCAAGAGAAGGGTATTGTTGCATTATAGTCCCCAACACTAAGGACTTTCTAGGCAAAGGTATCGTTGCATTATAGTCCCCGACACTAAGGACTTTCTCCAAGAATGTCATCAAAGCAAATATGGTACATAATACTAAACTAGGAATAATCATTCATGATCAAATACTTTTCCAAAACAAGCAAAACAAGGCTTTCATCAAAACTTGATAACATAACTTTATTAAAAATACCACTCACATAGCTCTTCGGGTGTGGGGGTTTCAAGCAAGGATCCAAGGCCTACAAACACATAAAAACTCCCATTGAATGCATTTCAAGAAGACGAGAAGAGATACTCAAGGACGGATATGAAATGCAATGATCTCGGCATTCTTTAAAAACTAAGTCAAACCAAAACAAGACACTGCCTCACATCTCGGGAAAACAGGCTGGGTACCAACCAGGCCTAGGCCAAGGTCCCACACCTCTTGGCCGAGGTGTGTTCCCGACGACCACACTCAAGGAAATGAAGTCTGGGAAAATCTGGGTTTCGCTCTTGAAGAACATGAACATGAACATAAAGAAGATGAATGCAAAGATCATAACTTGTTATTACAAAATCTGAGATTTCATGCTATGAGTTAAAAAACATGAACCTAGGTACCCATACGTAAAGGTTTCAAGAAAATAAACACAAAACATGAGGCTTTGCTGTGAACTTTTGGATCAAAACAAGACTTTCTTTCAAGAACTCAAGAACACCATTTTCTCTTTCTGAAACCAAACTTTAAACCAATGCATGGCTCATGAATCATGTTAGATCATGCAATGCAGCTTGATGAACATAAAGAATCACAAGAGCAGATCAAGAATCTAACCTCAAGATACAAATCTAACGGTTTGATCTCTAAGAATCAAGCTTGAAAGTTTACTCACTCAAACAAAAGCTTCTTCTTCTTCCTAGAGCTTCTATCTCTAAAAGGCAAAGATATGATACAAAATGATATTCTCCCTTGGCTGGTTTCAGACTTAACCCTCAGCTGGGACATGTGGCAGCGACTGGCTGGGTTTTCCTCAAAAAGGTGGCTGACAGACATGACAAGAACATGACAATGAGTGTTCAACAAGTAAGGCGGTATGGGCTCTCTGGCAAGGCAATGACATCGGGTGGAATCATCGGCTCCGGCAAGCGAGGTCTCAGTGATCTCAGCTAGGAAGGACAACACTTGGCCAAGCTGTGCCACACCTCAGCCTAGATGTGCCACACCTCAGTCTAGGTCATACCTGTCCAAGAACAAGATCACTAGGTGCAAGGATAGCATCTCGGCATAGATAACACACATCTCGGCCTTGGTGATGAGCACCTCGGCCTAGATGATGACATCTCGGCCAATATGCCGAGGTGGGGGTAGAGGTCAACCAAAGTGGTTCCAAGGTGACCCTAGGTGTGAGAGGTGCAAAGATGTAACCTAGGCTCAAGATGACCTCGGCTAGACTCACCAGGAAAGGGACAAGACTAACAAACAATTTCACATAAGTACAAAGCAAGACAGGAATCTTATGCTAGGTTAAACAAGTCAAAATTCACTAATGCAAGCTTAGCATAACAAGTTCATGCAGATGCTCATGCATAAGGCTGAGGCGGGGATGAGGGTCACTACAAATTAAGTGGTAAATAAGAATGTGAAAATGAAAACGAAATGTTATAATTTATAATTTAAATTAATAAAAAAAGAATTGGAAATAGAAATGCTGTTAATGAAATAGAAAGTAATTAGAAAAATAAATTCGTAATTGGAAATATAATTTTTCACAACAAAAGAACTTCACAATGAAATAGTAATTGAAAACAAAAATGGAAAAAGAAAAAATTACTAACGAAATAATTGACAACTCTTAATTCTTATAAATTGAAAAAGAATTAATTCTTATAATTCGCAGAAAATGCAATAATTGGAAATGTAATTTTGCACAACAAAAGTAATTGCGAAGAAGAGTAATTGAAAACAAAAGGTCTTAACAAGAATAATTCATTATTAGACGAACAAAAAACTGAGACAAGTTAATTGAAACATAATTTAAGTGGTAAATAGTAATTGAAAACAAAATTGGGATAAGAACAATTTTTATTAATGAAAATGTAATTGTCATAAAAAAAATTAATTATTATAATTCACAAGCAATGTTGTAATTGGGAATATAATTTTTGAGAACAAAAGAAATTGGGAAAAGGAGTAATTGAAAACAAAATTGGGAAAAAATTAATTTAGTAATGAAATTATTCAACAAATTTATTATTATTAACAAAAAAAATTACGAACCAAGACAAGTTAATTGAAGAATAATTTAAGTGGTACACAATATTGTCAAATTGAAAATGAAATGAAACAAATTTTGCAAGGAAATACTATTTGGTGGATAGCAGTTACAGCAACAAGATAGGGTACCTAGCCCCCTACAAGGGGTATAGGTATCACCAAAATGCCCATCGAAATCGAATACTGCAGAATCAGTTCGAAATGTTCAACAAGGCACATTTGTCACTGCGTAGTTGTATCGAGCGGACATTCGATGCTTGAAAGTCTAGGTGGGGGGCATTACGGAATATGCGGAAGTTAAGGTTTTCTAATCAGGTTACGTTTGTATGTGTGTCGATGGCGTTACATAACTTCATACGCCGACGTAGCGAACTTGATGAGGTCACGATGGCTATCCCAGACAGTGATGATTACGTGGCCCCCAAATGCCCGACCATAACGAATACACACAGGTTGCTGATATGATGGAGGAAGGGGACTCCGACCCTACAATGGCCGTTGTAAGAGCGAACATTACGAACGAACTCGTACGACAAGCGCACCGGTAGGGGCGAATTGGAAATACAAGAATATTGGTTGAAGGTTGTTAATATTTGTAACTGAGATTCATATTTGTAAACACGTTTGGTTTTAATAGTTTCATGTCTTTCAGAGCGTAGACATTTTCAACAAAATGTATTTTTAAAGGAAGTATGTCCACTAATTAACATATATAAACATGGGGGAAGTTTTTGCAATATCTTTTATAATAATTTGTTCTCAACCTGGCATAAAAAAATTATTTCTAGCCATTGGTCAGAAAAAAAACAAAAACATAAAAAAAAAAATCATGACTGGGCATGTACGTGGTTTATCTTTTTTTATTCACATGTTATGATATGAATTCCCAAAAATACAGAGTAGACCTACAATAACAACTCAAACAAAATAAGGCAAAAAAAAAATAAAAAAGTTATATTTCGTACAAGTGGAACACTGTGCGTCTGTGTTCCACTCGTTTCCAATTTTCGGACAATAATGGAACAATTGCAACCTCTGCTTGACATGCACGGAAAACACGGAAGTCACTTTCTCTTCGTCCAGCTGTGTCAGTATGAAGGGTAAAATAGTCATTTCTGTTGTTCTAATAATATTTTATTACACATTTATTCGTAAAAAGTCAAAAAGTTAACCTAAACCTCCATATTTTTTTCCTCAACTTTTTAGTCCAAAAAGACAAAAAGTGCATTTATTTAGGGCATCCCAAACAACCCCTTAGAGTCTTAAATTAGTATGAGGAACTAAATTCTTTATCTTAAGGTTATGATGAAATTCTGATCAAGTAATTGGGGTAGTTTATATTTAGTTTTGTAGAATATTAATTGATTTAGGTATTGTTATATAATTCAAATTTTTGTGCAAATAATGTTTTATCAAATTATGTGTTCACTGGTTATGAATACATGTTATACAATTGTTTTTACTGCTTATAAATTAAAATTATTAAATGAGTCACACCTAGTAGGGGTATTCGCGATTCGGTTGCAGTCGGAGAACCTTTATTTCGCCATCCATTTGCCGGATTGGCAAATTAGAAAAAATCAATCTGCATCCGTCTGCTGGATTGACGGATGTAGATTGAGCGGACTGGTGAATTGACAGATGGATGCGAATTAGTTTAGCGGTTTAAACTTTTATAAATTTTGAACATAATACAACTAGACAACATTTTTTTTGTTTTGATAACAATCCAACTCAACATAACCAAAAGATTATAAAGTAAATTGTCAAATACCAATAATAAATAGTTTTTTTTAGGGTCCCTAATATTAAGATTTTATAGCATAAAGGACATTTATATTTTCATAATGTCTAAAGTCCCTCAACATTGATCCAGAGAAATTTTAATGCAGAGAAATTCTTCCCAGAAAAATTCTCTCTAGAGAAATTCTGAACTTTCCAAATAATTTCTCTAGGTTTAAACCAGAGAAAATTCAAATTTCTCTGAGTTCAAATTAGAGAAAATTGAACAACACGGAGAAAATTAAACCCAAAAATCCAAAACCAGTAATACAAAACCAAAACTCCAAAGGAAATTCATACAATTTCCACATCCAGAGAAAATTCTGATCTAGAGAAATTTTGGAAAGACTAGAGAATTTCTCTTAGTACTGGGTTCAATGTTGTTTGTTATTATGGTTGAGAGAATTTTCTCTAGATCAAAATTTTCTTTGTATTTTTGACCGAACTAGAGAAAATCCCTTTAAAACTCACATTAAATCCATTTCAATACAACCATTACAATTCAATTCAAGCTCCTTCAATAGCAACAATGGCTGACACAACCACCAAACTAATCTTGATCATTGCAATTGGCATTTACATACATTTACTTACAAATAGATTAAATACATACATTTGCTTATGTGATGAAATCTCTATTTTTATGTTTTTGGTTTCACTTACCCATAACAATTGAAGAATAAAAAAGTGGTGTAAATCTTTATTGGCAACATCGAGAAAAGCTGATTAACAAATCGCTATCTCTATCGTATATATAACATAGAGATAGGAAGAAAAATATGTATACAAGTTATGCATATATATATATAGAGAGAGAGAGAGAGAGAGAAAAGAAGAAGAAGATGATGAATCGATACCAAATCAACGGATTCTTTTTGATCCCCTCAAGACTGATTCCTTTAGTGTCACGATCCGCTCCCCGTACCCAAGGGTTAAGCATCGTGATGGCCAGTAACTGATGTTACCTCCGGCCAATTCTTTAACAAATCAATAAACGCAAGCGAAAGAAATATTTAAATGAGGGTACCAAAATAATCACTGGAGCTTCTATTTTTATTACAAAATTATTGACCCCTAAACTTTTAATAATTATATTATTTTACAGAATTACACATAATAATATATAATAAATTATATATTTTCCGAACTGGGATTAAATACTATTAGTATAAATTCTACAGAATAATTAAAAATCTGGGTTGTTACATTTAGTCCCATCCCACCAAGGACTTCTCCTACTTCATTCTCTGGAACTAATGCCAAGTTGTGTAAGTACCTCTCTCTCATCTCTCTCTCTCTCTCTCTCTCTCTCTCTCATATGGGCCTGAAAAGCAGTGATAATACTCAAACTTGGAACACATAGGCATACCATTCTCGAATGACTAAGCAATGAGAGTGTTCAACTCGATTTGGAATGCATAAGATTGGGCAACACAAGGAGGCTGAGTGAAGACAAATTGGACCAACTCACCATTTGTGGCCACCTACACGGGCTTTTAAATTGATGCGTATGAGTGCCCTATCATGATGACGGACACAAACAATGAACGACGGCAGAGTGGAGAAGGTTGTGACGAAGGAGATGATTGATTTTGTGAGGCTGTTAGAGGATAAGATTGACAAGTTCAATGCTTTCTTCGTTAACAAAGAGGAAGAGCAAAGAGAGGAAGAGAGGGAGAGGCCAATTTGATTTGAGAAAATCAAATTTCTCTATGATACATGGGTGTGGGGTTGAGGGGCCGTAGACATCATAAAATAATATTGTGGATCTCTTCTATTACTAAAAATGGGAGATGGACGACCTTATACTAATTTTCCCTAATAAATACATATAAGAAAATCATGCATTATCAAAACTTTTTCATTATTTTTTTATTCAAAAACTATTTAATTTGATTTTTTTTTTAAAAAAAATGACAACATTAAGCCTTATATTTTCCACACAAAAATACCAAATATCAACACTTTCCATTTGATAAAAGGATTTCCAAATTGAAAATACAACAAAATATCTAAACTCTTTTTCAACTGAAAATATAAATAGAATATCTAAATAAATTGAAAACACAAAATTTTACAAATTATTAGGAGTGCTTGCCATTTGGCTATTCAGTTGCGGCCAAAGAAACCTCAAATCCATCATCCGTCCAAAACTAGGTGAATTGAAAAAAATCAATCTGCAATAGTCCACTCGTCATCACCCATCCAAAATGCGGCGGATCGGTTTGGTTTAGTCGGTTTGGACGAATCGGAATATCCGTTGCTCACCCCTAATACCTAGTACAGTGGGTTGTGCATCAGTAGTAGTTTAGTTTAGTTTAGTGGTGAAGGTCTGTGCTAAAGGAAGATGATTCGTGACTTTTTTTATTTTAATACACAAAATCTTTTAAGTGATGTCCCAACCAAACCCATAGTAACACCCACCTCAATGATTTTCTACAATCTAAATACAATAACTCTCAATTACAAAATTAATAGTGGGTTCTAAATTCTAAGATTTTCTTTTTCTCACTTTCCATTTCCAAAATCAAAATCTTTAAATTAGAAACAACTTACCCTAATATCTGTGGTTCGACCCCATTCTTAACTGCTATTCTACGTAGTAGTAGTAGTAGTTGTTATCAATTTTTATTTAGGGGTACTTACGTGTAGGTCCTAATAAGTGGACTTATTGTCTAAAAGGTCTTATAGAAAAAGTTTGTCAAAAAAAGTCACTAATTGTAAGTTTTAGCGACAATTTATAAAAATCATGACAAAAAAAAAAAGAGAGACTAATTATCAATTTTTAGTGACGTATATAAAAAATGGTCACAAAAAATTATTTTTAGTGACAATTTTATTAAGACTTATTTTCAATAAGATTTGATGAGAATTAAGTCTAACTATTAAGATTTATTGGTAGTTATACACTCTAAACTTTCCTACTCTCCCTTTCTCTTTCTTTTCTTTTATTTCTTTGTTTTTCCTCAGCCTTTCATTGCTCTTGTGTTTGTTGTGTAACTTTGCCTTGATTGTTGCCTCCATTTATAGGCAATTCTCTGGAGAAACAAACAAAACGAAGTAAGAGAGGTGATGGAGTAGGTGAAGTTTTGTTGTACAGTAAATTAGTGTGTACTTTTTAATATAATAATGTATAAAATATTTAAAATATATTTTATTATATGTATATAATATGGCACAAGGGTTTTTGAAAATGTCTTAAAATGTCTAAGAGATACATTTTGCATCAATGGGTCAGATTGTCCCATCTAAACTTCAACGATTGAGATTTCTTCATTTCCCACCCACTCTTTGTAAATTGAAGAAAATCTCTCTCTCCCTCTATACCTCCATCAGAGCCCATCATGTGTGGGATACTCAACCATAGTCCCTATTCATTTCTTCTTCCTCCCTCGCTCTGATTCAGCCAATACTCTTTCATTCTCTCTCTTCAATTCCCTATCAAAGCCCAACCCTTGCCAAAGACTCAACCTTGAACCCCCTATTACTCTCTTTAATTTCTCTTTTCCTTCCTCCCCCTTTCTGCCATCTCAATCTTCATCAACAATGGTAGGCCAAACTCCCTATTCCACCACAATCGACATAACCTTTTCAACCATAGGAGAGATTTCGAAAAGAGCCATTGCAAAAGGGAAGATTTCGTTGGACCACCACCGTCTCTAGAGAGATCGATACTCCATCGTTGTCAACATTCAAAGCGATCCCAAACAGGTATTTTAATTAGTTAAGGATTGTATATCTATTTAGAAATATCTTTATTGGGCTATCGGTGGAGGATAACTATGATTGTTGTAGACATTGCATAAGGATTAGGATAATTAAAACTAATCATTTAACTATGTCATTGAATATGACGGTGTGTTGAGACATTGAATGTGTGTAATTGAATGTCATTGAATATGATGGTGTCTTTAAATACATTGTATATGTATAATGTTCTGGGAGGAGAAAGGGTATGTACTTCATGTTTTGAGAGGAGATAGAGGATGGGCTCTATTAAAAATTAAGTTAGCCGGAGTGTCTGTAACGTCCTCAAAATAAACCCATAATATATATAACATTGACATGCATTAATAAAAGAAAACAAATCATTATCTCATTCATCAGAGTATTAATATTGAAAACATTACATGTAACATCAAAAGTAAATGCCCTATAGGCTTACATCTTTCCAAGCCAACACTTGGACACAAAATGTGAGTACTAACTCAACTACAAATTAAGCCCTTAGCTTGAATGTTTACATGTAATATCAAATAAAAACAAATAACTAAAAACAAGTCTTCAAAGTCCAAATCCGTCCAAGCTAAGTCCTTGGAGGTAGCATATCACCTGGACCTGAAAATGATGTTCCCGTATAGGGTGAGCCACAACCCAGTAGAAATATACTAAACCAAATATAAGCATTGAATAAAGCAATAGCATTCAATAGATGGTTAACACAACTATTCACTTCACCAACATATAGTTTCATGACATTAATGTCTATGACACGTTTCACTTTCCATTATTTATTCAACTTTCCATTTATATCAATATGGCTCAGAACCTGGCCAAACTATAACAGTGAACTAAATATCACACTAACATTTCTTCCTATAGCGATCCCGGTTTCCCTTTTCTTTATTTGTTGCATCCGGACTCGGATCCGTGAAGTTGGTTGTTGTTTATACCTCGTTTGCATCCTTTACTCCTTGTATTTGAGTCTCGGGTTGTGTTGGGAAGGTTTGGAATAGGTTGATTGAGCTTAGAGACCAAAAACAGTTACCCAGATTATGGTTTCTCTGCTCGAGCGGGGGTTTGGATGCTCGAGCGGGAGTTTGTGAGTGCCGCTCGAGCGGGGAGTTGGACGCTCGAGCGGGGACCTGTCTGCAAAAGTTCTGGGAGTGTGCATCCGCCGCTCGAGCGGGGGATTGGCCGCTCGAGCGGAAGTCTGTGAGTGACGCTCGAGCGGGGGTTTCTACGCTCGAGTGGGGCGACTGGTATAAGGTTCCGAGATTCAGCTTTTTGGCTCACTTTTTCACGCCCGTTTCTCTCTCTTACTTTTCCAAAAAGCCATTTGAGAGCTCCTCTCTCTAAAACCATAACTTCTCTCTAAGTATTGATCTAGCTAGGGTGTTTTCCTCACCTTTGGTCTTTACAAAAGTTGGGTTGATCGTTGAGGGCTTTACTTTGATCCGAAAATTTCAAGTTTTGGAGCACGTTGAGTTTCGTCATCTTCTTCCCTTGAGCTCCGAATTTGAGGTAGGGATTCCTACTCACCATTATGGTCTTCGACATAGATTATTGGTAGTTTTGATAAAGTGTTGAAGTTGGTTGATTTTGGGACTTAGGGTTTCAAAATGGTATAAACGAGGGTTTGTTATTTTGATTCTTAAACATGTATTTTGGGTCTCAAAATGATGATTTGAGTGTTGATTGTTGATATTTGAACCTATGGTTAATATTGAGAGTTGGGGGAGAAAGCCCTAATTTGTGTATTAATTAATTGATATAATTAAATTTGAGAAAGTCATGGATTTGTGAAATTGAAGTGAATATAATGAAATTGGCTCATTATTAGATGGACTAGTGGAGTTGGATTTATTTATTGCTCACTTTTGAAAATGTTGATAATTTTATCTGTTGGAGCTTTTATTATCTGTTTAGAAATAATTGTTTGGGCTACCGGTGGAGGGTAGTTTTGATTGTTGTAGACAATGCATGAGGATTAGGCAAACTAAAACTAATCAAATGGACGTGTCATAGAGTATGACTGTTGAATGAATACATTAACTTTATGTATTGATTGATTATGTATACTACCAATGTGTATATATATGTTGTTTTGTGTGGGCGGTTTATTAAAAGAAAGGGGCTGGACCTCTAAACCAAACGATTTATTGGAAGAAAGGGGCTGGACCTCTAAACCAAACGGTTTATTGGAAGAAAGGGGCTGGACCTCTAAACCGAACGGTTTATTGGAAGAAAGAGGCTGGACCTCTAAACCGGAAATTGATACAGCTCATATGCTTATCTATTGAAGTGTTGATACAGCTCATATGCTTATCTATTGAAGTGTTGATACAGCTCATATGCTTATCTGTTGAAGTGTTGATATAGCTCATATGCTTATCTGTTGAATTGTTGATATGGCTCATATGCTTATCTGTTGATTTGTTGGTATAGCTCATATGCATATCTAATGGGAAATGGGAAATATTTAACATGAGTTACTGTCTCATCTAGGTTGTTGGCTAGGTTCTAAGCCGTAGTTGAATTGTGAATTGGATAAGAAATGGAAAAAAATGAAATGAAACATGAATGCAGTGGTCATGTAACGAAAGTGGTGTATGAATTGGTTGATGTGAGTTAAACATTTATCGATTGCTAAAGTCTTAGTTATTGCTCATATTGTGTTTAGCATATCTCTACTGGGCGTTGGCTCACCCCATATGGGACATCATTTTCAGGTACAGGTAGCATGCCACCTCCAAGGACATAGCTTGGATGGAGATAAGAGTTGAAGACTCTTTTTGATTCATTTGTTTGTATTAAACATGTATACCAAGCCTTGGGCTTTCCTTGTATAGAGTTAGTACTCTTCTTTTTGTAACCAAGTGTTGACTTGGAAAGCTGTAAGCCCTTAGGGCATTTGCTTTTGTTGTTAACATGTAATATTGTTGTAAGAACTACTCTGATGAATGGAAACGTGTTGATTTCTCTTATATCATTGCATGTCTAGAATGATGGGTTCTGTGTATTATTTTGAGGGCGTTACACTTCCAATATCAACAAAACAAATGAGACTAAGGCTCATACCAAAACACTTCCATACTTCCCCGATTGATACACATTTTAGTGTTGTATCAACAACATGTAAAAACACTTCCAATATCAATAAGCACACATGTTAGTGGTGCTAATGGAGTCCATCCCCTATCTCCTCCGAAAATGGTTTGAGAGTCCATCCCCTATCTTCCCTCAAACCATGGAGTACATCCCCTATCTCCTCCCAAACAAAATGCATATACAATGTATTAGACACTTGTCATATACAATACTCAATCAATACACGTATTTTCTGTATTAATTCAACAGTCAAAATCAATGACTCAACCAATGTGATTAGTTTCAGTTTTTCCTAATCCACATGCAATGTCTACAACAATCACGACTATCCTCCACCGATAGCCCAAAACAGTTATTTCTAAACAGGAAATAAATGTATCAACAAGCATAAACGCAAACATTTTCATAGGTGAGTGATTAAACTATCCAACTACACCATTAAATCCCAAAAGTTCCCAATTCCATGAATTCAACTAAATTCACCAGTTTTTCCTAAATTAATTATACAAATTAATTTATTACAACACTAGGGTTTTTCCCAAAATTACCAAACAACCCCTAACATATCAAAATACCAAAACTCAGAACAAAACCTATAATATGGAGTAGGAAATCCCTACCTCGAAGTAAATAACCCGAATGGAGAAGATGGAGATGATGACCCAAAATCCAAAGTGCTCCAAACCGCCAAACTCACAGATTAAAACGAAGCTCTCGACTCACTCTATCTTTTTAATAAAGAGCCTAGGGTAGAAACACCCTAAAACTAGATGAAACCTAAGAGAGAAGGTGAGTGGAGGGAGAGAGAAGTCAGACCTAGGGTTTTGGAATCAAAAAGAATATTAAAAAACTGAATTTTCCCTGCTGCTGCCTATTTAAACCTGACAGGCTCGCTCGAGCGAAGGATTAGTCGCTCGAGCGACCAGACATAAGAAAGCCTCGCTCGAGCGAAGAAAGTCTTGCGCGGGCCAAAAACTCGATGCTTCAGGTCTGCAACCCAGAAGCTCGCTCGAGCGAAGAAATGTTCGCTCGAGCGAAGAACTCGAAAACATACATCTCGCTCGCTCGAGCGAAGAAAAGCTCACTCGAGCGAAGAAACACTGCTCTCAGGTCTATACTAGACGCAATCGCTTGCTCGAGCTAAGAAGTCCTGGCTTGAGCCACCAGAAACAAAACTCAACTCTCGCTCGAGCGACCAAACCCTGGCTCGAGCGAAGGACCAAAAACAAAAGCTCACTCGAGCGACCAACTCCTCGCTCGAGCGAAGGTCCAAAAATCTGGACAGCAACACTTGGTTTTCAAACCCAACCAACTTGTAACAAACCTGCCCAACATATCCTATAACTCAAAAATAAGAAATTAAAGGACGACAACAACAATTTGATAACAACGGGATCTACGAAACATAAGTCCGAATACAACAACCAAAAGGAAAAGACCGGGGTCGCTATAGTGTCCAGGGTGAAAGTCCTGAAATCTTATGTATATATGGGTGCCGAACCCGCGGACGAAATTTTCGTAAAATGGCAAGGTTGAAGTGTCTATATGTTTGTTGTGTTGATTGAAAACTACTGAGTTATAGTCTCAATTGGGTTATTCAGAGAATTATAAACGTGGCCTATGAATTGAAATAAAATGAACTAGTTTGAAATGAATAAATGAGAATGGATCTAGATATAAATGTTGATATCATGTAACTATGTGAAGAAAATGTGTTTTGGTCATAAGTATTGAATACATATATTTGAATGTCTGCTTGTGTATTTTGATTGTTTGGTATTTATGTATGAGTAACCAATTTTGAAATGAATAAATGAGAATGGATCTAGATATAAATGTTGATATCATGTAACCATGTGAAGAAAATGTGTTTTGGTCAAATATATGTATTCAATACTTATGACCAAAACACATTCAATACTTAAACCAAAAACCATTCCTATAAATGTTGATATCATGTAACCATGTGAAGAAAATGTGTTTTGGTCAAATATATGTATTCAATACTTATGACCAAAACACATTCAATACTTAAACCAAAAACCATTCCTATAAATGTTGATATCATGTAACCATGTGAAGAAAATGTGTTTTGGTTAAATATATGTATTCAATACTTATGACCAAAACACATTCAATACTTAAACCAAAAACCATTCCTATAAATGTTGATATCATGTAACCATGTGAAGAAAATGTGTTTAGTTTGATTTCATCTTGATTCTATTGCATTTCAAACTCAACCCATTTGTTTGAATGTGATGTATATAGATATAGATATATATATATGTGCTTCAAGTTTTTTTATTTTTAATTTTAGTTGGATAAATTGTTGTTTGTGTGTGGAATTGAGGTCTTGTGGGTTTAAATTGATTTTTTTGTTTATCATCATTTCTGTTCCTGTATCTTGATATGTGCTAAGCTTTATTAATCTGCGTTTGAGTTGTTTGAGGTGATAAAATTGCCAGATTTGTTTGTACATATCAGCTCCAATTTTGTCACTTATGTTGCATTTGTGTTTGTGTTCATAAAAATTAATTCAAAAACTTGGGAAGAAAGTTTGTAATCACTAGGTTTGTGCTTATTTATGTGTGTCAGAATATGTATTTTATCTTTCAAGTTCTATTTTTCCCTTTTTTGATGAATTTCTTGACCCACAACAATGGTGGAAACAGTGTAGAGAATACCCTAAAAGATCCATGGTCATCTTCTCCATTTATTCATTAGATCCAAAGCTCACAGACCTGTGGGACTAAAGGAGGGGTGGATTCTACAAAGGTACATTCAACTTTTTAAATTATTTTATTTTATTTTTTATTTTTGCACAGCCATATTGTTTGCTTTTTTTTTTTTTTTTTGGACAGAGGATATTCACTCTCTTCAGTTACATTGCTAGATGGATGTTGTTGTGGTTCTTGCTTTATTGTTTTACCTTTTCTTATGTTTCTGATATACTAGGTGTAGTGGATTTTATTTTATTTATTTTTCTTTGTTTTTATTGGGTTGAATTTGTATTTGTTTGACCATTAATTTTTTTTTCAAAAAATATTTAATGATCATGATTACTCCATTCAAGGTGGGTTTTTTTTAATTATTTTTTTTTTATTTTTTGTTTTTAAAATTTAGTCCCTTGATCTAATTTCATGGTGTGTTCATCTGAGCAAACCAAATGGACAGTTGGAGTTATTTGATTTTTTTTTTTTAAATTTTTATTAGTTGTTGTTCATAGTATTTTAGTGCACAATGTTAACTCATTAATATTTTTTAATATGATGTTTGGCTTCTATTAGGAATTAAATTATTCAATATATTTTTAGTTTACGATTTTCTTTTAAATTTAATATTATCATCACTGTTTTTAGCAACAAATTTTATTTTCATTTATTAATCTCATCATTAGTTGCATCGTGCCTTCAGGATGATAAGAAACTAGGACATTTATTTTTTGAATTAATAAGAAACTTGAATTTTGATATGAAAGAGTATCTTATGAAAGAGTATATCTGAATTTTGATTTTATTAATTTTTTTTCCACTTCAAGTTATTAATTTCTTTTTTGAATTTTGATATGATTGTTTTGAATTTTTTGATATTTGGTTCTTCTCTATGTGTAGAAAAGCATTAGCTAATGCATTAGCAGCAGCACCATCCATGTGGACTCTTGGAAATGCAGGCATGGGAGCATTGCAGGTTTTTAATTTCTTGAAACAAATGACCTTTTGGAGCCTTCATATCTGTCTTCTCTTCTTCTTAACGTCATAGTGTTAAGTTAATTTATTTATATAAAAATAATAATAATAATTCACAAGAAAGTTCGTAGTCATGGTCGCCACAGATAATTGGATCGCCCTTTAAGCGAAAAGGGTAGGTGACATTTTAGATCTCACCACATGAAGAAGAACAACTTTTAGATCCTACAAGTAGTGATCTTGCAGCTTCTGACATGGGAGATTTATTGGAAAATCCTTTTTCAAGTATTTGTATTTTAATTAATCCATAAGATATTCTTATATTCCAATAAGTCTTATTATTTGAACATTTAATCTACAAAATCCTAATTCTCATATTTAAAGTATTTTATGGATATTTTTACCCTTACAAATATTTTTTGAACGGTTAGCAATTTGGTGTGTGAAGGTTCACATTGATACTGTAAATATTCACATTGACGAGTTAACATTCACACCAAATTTCGTACGTTGGGTAAGGATATTTCTTATGTTGACAAAGTCACTTAGTTCCACAAAAGCTCAAATTTCGCATCCACACACGTCTATAAATCAAACAAACACATCCTCTATTCCAAATCTTCTCCATAAATCTTCCCCTATTCCAAATCTTCTCCATAAAAATTCTTCTTCATACGCCTAACACACACACACACACACACACACTCTCTCTCTCTCTCTCTCTCTCTCTCTCATTTTTTCGTTCTCTCTAGAAATCAATCAAACCATGTATTTCATCACCGGCCCATCAGAGGTCCTCGCCGTCACCGGCTACGGAATCCCAGACATCAAGGTTGCCAAAAAGACGTGGATATGGCTGTGCCAAAAGTTCACCCGAGTCGACATCTCACCAGTTAACTACACCTTCGAAGTGCAAAGCTATGGCCGAGAGAAACTCCCATTCATACTTCTGCTGTCTTCACGATCGGCCTCGGGGTTGTTGTGAGGAGAACATGTTGAAATCATAAAGCTCATATCCCCACGACATGCTCTCGAACCACGTCACGGAGCTTGTGCATGGAGTCATCGAGGCGAGACTCGAGTTCTCATTGCCTCGATGACTATGGAGCGAGATCTTTAAGGGACTAAGGAGTTTAAGAAGGAGGTTTTGATAAGGTTCAACTTGAACTTGATCAGTTTGGGCTTCATATTTATAATGCTAATGTTAAGCAGTTGGATGATGTGAGAGGACATGAGTATGTTTCTTATTATTATCCCTTCTAATAAAAGGACAAGTTGTATGTTAGGGGAAATTGAATAGTTGAGTTGGGCTAACGTGATTGTGCTTCCTCCTTGATGCCAACCTAGTTGGGATTGTGGAGAGATAGCTTTGATGTTTTTGCACTTTCCTCTTTTTTCATGTATTTTGGTGCTTGTACTTGCTCTTTTCATCAATAAAAGTTTCCTTTTTCTTTGCTGATCAAAAAAAAAAAAAAAACTAGTTGAGTTGTAATGCATGCCTAATAATTTGATGAAATCATCCTCGCAATTAAAAATTAATTGAGAATGTTTCCACACCTTAATGTTCACCTACTTATAATCAGGCTCTTTGGCCTGATAATTGTGTAGCAACACGCTGTGATGTGAGTTGGTAAATTCAAAATTTGATACCTTTTGTGTCTACTTATGGCTTTGATTTTATTTTTAAGTCAATTATTAGTTATTAAATTAACTCTTGGTACTTATGCCCACTATAGTTCTTATCCTTAGTTTATGAGTCTTACGCAATTATATGGCAATGACAATTTTGTAATTATAAAACACAACTATATGTGTTTCGTCAAAGGACTACTGATCGTCACATAATTTTGTATAAATTTTTTGTGTACAAAATCATTTTGTTGCTAAGGATTTGAAACTGATCAAAAGGTACAAGAAGCAAATTCAGAGCTGTACAAGAAGCAGAAAGAAGCAGAAGCAGTTCTCTTCGACGAGCAAAAAAAGGCAGAAGCGAAGCGAGCACCGTCGACCTTCTACACTTGCCAACAGGTGGCAGACGACAAGCTCTACTCGAAGAAAAAAGAAACTGAATGCATCGCCGCCGTGGCAGAAGCCCAAGGCTATTACTTGAGGAATTACTTAAATTTACAGTATACTTTTATGTACCTATCCCTCAAAATATAAAGCAAAAAAACCATATAGACTGAATAAAGTTTTGAAAACCTTAGAGAACCTAAAATCAGTGTAGAAGAGGTATAAATTAACTTGAACTAGGCAACGTGCCCAACCATGCTGGTGGCAACATCCCAGTCTGCTCATGCACAGTCTGAAACAACGTCGGCAACATGCTATAAACCCTGGCAACATCCTTCATTCCAAATACCACCAGACCACCTTCACCGCCACCGTTATTAGCTTTGACCAGACATTGATTTTGGGCTGCAGCCCCTGCACCGCTTGCGCGTTAATCTTGGCTATCTCTTGGAACATACCGCTATTGATCATCATATAGTCACTGACCGCCGCGTAGTTTCCATTGGCTTCTTTGAGGAGATTCCTCAAGTAAAAGCCTTGGGCTTCTGCCACGGCGGCGATGCCTTCAGCTTCTTTTTTCTTCAAGTAGAGCTCGTCGTCTGCCACCTGTTGGCAAGTGTAGAAGGCTGCATCGGCGCCTACTTTTTGTGCTTCTGCCTTTTTTTTCTCGTCGAAGAGAACTGCTTCTGCTTCTTTTTGCTTCTTGTACAGCTCTGAATTTGCTTCTTGTACCTTTTGATTAGTTTCAAATCCTTAGCAACAAAATGATTTTGTACACAAAATATTTATATAGAACTATGTGACGATCAGTAGTCCTTTGACGAAACACATATAGTTGTGTTTTATAATTGCAAAATTGTCATTGCCATATAATTGCGTAAGACTCATAAACTAAGGATAAGAACTAAAGTGGGCATAAGTACCAAGAGTTACCTTAATAACTAATAATTGACTTAAAAATAAAATCAAAGCCATCAGTAAACACAAAAGGTATCAAATTTTGAATTTACCAACTCACATCACAGCGTGTTGCTACACAATTATCAGGCCAAAGAGCCTGATTATAAGTAGGTGAACATTAAGGTGTGGACACATTCTCAATTAATTTTTAATTGCGAGGATGATTTCATCAAATTATTAGGCATGCATTCCAACTCAACTTTTTCTTTTTCTTTTTTTTATCAGCAAAGAAAAAGGAAATTTTTATTGATGAAAAGAGCAAGTACAAGCACCAAAATACATGAAAAAAGAGGAAAGTGCAAAAACATCAAAGCTATCTCTCCACAATCCCCGCTAGGTTGGCACCAAGGAGGAAGCACAATCACGTTAGCCCAACTCAACTATTCAATTTCCCCTAGCATACAACTTGTCCTTTTATTAGAATGGATAATAATAAGAAACATACTCATGTCCTCTCACATCATCCAACTACTTAACATTAGCATTATAAATATGAAGCCCAAACTGATCAAGTTCAAGTTGAACCTTATCAAAAACCTCCTTCTTAAACTCCTTAGTCCCCTTAAAGATCTGCTCCATAGTCATCGAGGCAGCGAGTACTCAAGTCTCGCCCTCGATGACTCCCAGCACAAGCTCCGTGACGTGGTTTGAGAGCATGTCGTGTGGGGATATGAGCTTTGCGTACTTCAACATGCTCTCTTCACGGTCGATCGCGGGGCCGATTGTGAAGACAGCAAGAAGTATGAATTGGAGTTTCTGATGGGCCGGCAATGAAATACATGGTTTGATTGATTTCTAGAGAAAATGAAAAAATGTGAGAGAGAGAGAGAGAGAGAGAGAGAGTGTGTGTGTGTGTGTGTATGTGTGTGTGTTAGGCGTATGAAGAAGAATTTTTATGGAGAAGATTTGGAACAGGGGAAGATTTATGGAGAAGATTTGGAATAGAGGATGTTTTTGTTTGTTTGATTTATAGACGTGTTTGGATGCGAAATTTGAGTTTTTGTGGAACTAAGCGACTTTCTCAACCTAAGAAATACCCTTACCCAACATACGAAATTTATTTTTTACACTATCAATGTGGTGTGACTGTTAACCTGTCAATGTGAATATTTACAGTATCAATGTGAACCTTTACACACCAAATTGCTAACCGTTCAAAAAATATTTGTAAGGGTAAAAATATCCATAAAATACTTTAAATATGAGAATTAGGATTTTATAGATTAAATGTTCAAATAATAAGACTTATTGGAATATAAGAATATCTTATGGATTAATTAAAATACAAATACTTGAAAAAGGATTTTCCAATAAATCTCCCATAAAAAATTTCAAATTTTTTTCTAAAAACCCCTAACATAAAATTGCATCAAATCACATTAATCATACTAAATCAAACATTAAACTGCATTAAACATAAAATCAAAACATTAAATTAAATTACCTTAATTTCATACTCCACGCTAGCCTTGCTCAAATTCTCAACCTTGAGCTTCTCCAACTGAGTCAAAGCGTTCTTCTTTTCTACCGCCCTCTACAACTCCGCCTCCTCAATGCCACCGCCTTTCTTCGTTGCCAACTCAGCATTCGCCTCCGCCACGTCAGCCGCCTTTCGGTTCTCAAATATTTGTACCTCTGTCTTCACTTTTACTTCCTCCTTTCCCTCTCCTTGCCTCTTTGTCGCTATAATCTTCGTCTCTACGTCAATTTTCGCTGCATTTTGTGTTGTTAGCTCTTCTCGTTGCTTCAAGCCGATCTCACCCTTTATCTTTGCCTCTGCAACATCAATCACTACAAGAAAACCTGGCAAATAACACGAAGGTTTTTGCGACGGGGTGACTGCCCTCGCAAAAATTATTTTTTGCGACGCAGTATAGTTATCGTCGCAAAAAAAGTCTTTTGCGACGGCGTGTATTTGCCATCGAGAAAAAATGGCCTTTTGCGACGGGGCTGACTTCTGTTGCTAATGATTGTAAAAAAAAAAATGCAGGAACATTGGCGACGCACGGTATACTATCGCAAAACGTATTATTTAGCGACGGTAAGAAGTTACTGTCGCAAATGGTGGACCATCTGTGACGGCAGAAGCCCATCACAAAAAAACTATGGGTAAAACGACATCGTTTCATTTGTTAATTATGATCATTTATGACGGTTGAAATATGCCGTCGCAAAAAAATGAATATTTGACATCCCGCTATTTCTATCCCATTCGCGGTCAAAGTCCCTAAAATCCCCAAAATCCTCAAATCAAAATCCATCTGAAACCGAAATCCCTAAAATCCCCAAAATCCCAACCTAATGTACTATTGCCCAATCCATTGATCCAACTATTAGAACCCCAAAATCCTCAAATCAAAATCATTCAAAATGAAAATAGTGGTGAACGACGACCTTTGCAGAGTGACGAGGGTGAACGACGGCCTTCGCCGGAGTGACGAGCAACAGCGACTGTGAATGACGAGTGACGAGCGACTGTGAGCGACTATGAACGGCCATTCATAAAGTAAGTTTTTGTTGTTGTGCTTTTTACTCTTACGTCTACACTGTTGATTGGAGTAACTCTTGCCTCAAATCCAAGAAACATAACAATGATATATCTATTCCAATAAATGATAATCGGACCTCTAACCTACGAGTGGGTTGCATGAACTCTTGGTTAATGGGCTAACTTTGTAGACATTAAAATATTCAAGTTCTACAAATTATGTGAAAGAAATGATATATCTATTCCAATAAATGTACTTGGTTCTAATGTGCAAAGAAATTGATGAAAGATTACAGCACAATGTCAAATATTGGGTCCAATAATTAAAAATATATATATATATATATGGAAGTTAGCAAGAAAACAAAACTTGAATTTTTTGGAGTGGTTAGATGTAAAAATGCTTTTCAAAATTTTGTTGAAGTGGCTTCAAACCAATAGATCATGGAATTATTTATTTACTTAGTGGAGCCGTTTCTTATAGACCAAGGCAAATTAAAAACCAAATGCATGAATGGTCATTTATGTAAATGGTATTTCAAATGTAAAACTAAGTACTACAATTTCAAGCACTTCCTCTTTGTTGATGGTACCATTTGGCTTGTCTATTATCATTTGGCTACTGAACCCATGAGTAAATATGTATTACAATATCTCTCACATTCCTTTACTGAAAGATTGCTCTTGAAGTCGAAATAGTCCGTTTTTATAATATCAGATAAACTGTTAGCGAAAGAGTTGCAGTGGGGTTTTATTAATTGGAGCATGTGAATCCATAGAATAATACCAATTAAGTTTTCAGACATGATATTATCTTTTTAAAGTGAATTTTTTATTAGAATCAGTACAGTTATTTAGCCATGTGGGGACCGAATAATAGGGATCGTAAAGAGGCCGAATGGTTGAATTGGGAGAGTTGGAATATAAACATATTATTCGGCTTCGTCCCGCATATTCAAATCCTACCCTATTCGGTCAAAAGGCCGGTTGGGTAGGGGGGGCGAGTGAAAAGCAGTTTGCTTCAAGAGAAGCCGAATGGCGAACTAAGGGTGGCTCTAGCCCCGAGGCCCAAGAAAGAAAAGATATAAATAGAAGAACATCAGCCAGAAAGAGGTATGTGAAAACCATTTTGCTTAACTTAAAATACAAGTAATCTTGAGTGCAGAGACTGACTAGTCCGTCAGAGTGCTAATTCCGGCACCCCCGATCGGAGTGTTTTATTCCTTTTCAGGTGACTAGCTGAGGATCACAAGCGTCCCCCAAGAT
Organism: Camellia lanceoleosa; assembly: GCA_025200525.1. Lineage (NCBI taxonomy): Eukaryota > Viridiplantae > Streptophyta > Magnoliopsida > Ericales > Theaceae > Camellia > Camellia lanceoleosa. Next base: position 189,912,132 of record CM045762.1, on the reverse strand, counting down.
CAAAAGAGCATTTCCAAACCACTTCTCCACAAGCCACATAGGAGAATAGAGAATGAATTTTATTTTATACTTGCTGGTTTTACAATCTTGCATATTATCATTCCCAATGTCATCATTGCCTTCTTTGCCTTTGAGGGATATTCTAATTTTAGAAGATGAGGTTTTAACATGCTCATTTATGTGCAATATAGCTTTGAATAAATAAAAGTGGCATGAAATGAAAAAAAATTCCACCTTGAATACTTTATGAATCTTATTTAATTTAGTTTGCAAAGCTGTTATTTTGAATTGCATTGAAAGGAGTCTCTTGTTACATGTAAAGCCTTGGACTGTATACTTTTCCAAATTATGCATTATGGAAGACTTTGGGTTGTCTACTGGACCACATGCATGAAAGATTTAGCCAACGTCTCTCTAAGCCACATAAATTGGTCTATATAGTTAGGGTTTGATGTCTAAAAAATTTAATATGTCATTAGAGTTGGATCTTGAGTAAGCAATTGAATGATTTAAAAAAAATGTAAGAGGAAAAAAAACCTAGGTACCATTCTTTTGTCTCCAGGGAAGATATTCACAGGGCTAGGTTGAAAAGGACATTCTTGGTTGGTGCCTAAGTTAAAGCTATTAATTTGATAAAAGAGATTTACATCGGACGCCACTCACTCTCTCCCATGTTACTAATTTGATAAAGATATTTTGTGAAATTTTTTTTATCATAACATATAAAGATATTAGAGTTCGCATTTTTAAACACATGTCTGATGCATGCATTTGTATTCAATGATAAAAAAAATAAGTGAAAAAATTATTTAATGCTAGTATTTTTCATAAGCTACACTATGGTTTGTCTTGAGGCAAGTGGTTAATTCAATCAATAGAATAAAAATGAGAGACATCTCATTGTGAATACAAAGCAAATTACACCCCCATACTTGTATTCCAAATTGCCACAACCTACATACATATACATACACCTTCCATATAAGAAATAAAAGGTTTTTTTTTCTTCTTTTCCTTTCATAAATCCCTACTCAAATTCAAGATCCAACACAGCCTATAGGTAAACTCCCTGCCAAACCACAACCACAACAAAAGAAAAGAACTTATTAAAGCCATATCTATATAACAGCACATAAGTGGTACCAGTTCACAAATTTACAACTAGCAGGTTTAGCTACCAATCCCCTCTTCCCTTAGGATAATTAATATGTGATATTATGTCTTGTAATTATATTTTTACCCTTACATCTCATTATGGCTCTCACATTTGTTGTAATTATATTTTTTTCTAGGGCATATTTGTTTTGCATGTGAGATGTATATCTCCCAGTAAGTTTGCCTGAAGCAAATTAATAGTAGGAAACACATATGCATGTGGAAAATGACTGGCATTTAAATATATTTATATATATTGTTGAGAAGATTACAAAAGAAGTGAAGTGCGCATTTGATGTAACGCCCTCAAAACAACAACATTAAACCCATCAATATAGACATGCATTTATATACATAAAAGATCCACATTCTTCAACTCAGCAGAGTATTTCATTACAAAAGTATTACATGTTAACAACAAAAGCAAATGCCCTACGGGCTTACAGCTTTCCAAGTTAACACTTGGTTACAAAAAGAGAGTACTAACTCAATTATACATTAAGCCCTTGGCTTGAATTTACATGTAATACATCAAAAGGAAATAAGACAACAAAAAGTCTGTCCGCCTCTAGCCTCCCAAGCTATGTCCTTGGAGGTGGCATGCTACCTGTACCTGAAAATGATGTTCCCATATAGGGTGAGCCACAGCCCAGTAGAAATATACTAAACCAACTATGAACAATGACTAAAAGATTAACAGTTGATAGATGGCCAACACCGAGTCCATTCACTTGCTTTACATTACAGTTTCATGACATACATGCCCATGTTACATTTCATTTTCCATTTCTTTTCAATTCTCAATTCATAACTATGGCTCAGAACCTGGCCATCAACTTATACAAGACAGTAACTCATATTAGACATTTTCCCATTTAATAATAGATAAGCATACTAGCTATATCATCACTTCCATAGATATGTATAAGAGCAATATCACACTTCCAAAGACAACCATATGAGCTGAGTCAACACATCACTAGATAAGCATATGAGCTCTATCTATGGAGTCCATCCCCTATCTCCTCCAAAACAACATCCGGTTTAGAGGTCTATCCCCTATCATCCCCTAAACCGTGGAGTACATCCCCTATCTCCTCCAACACAACACAATGCATATAAACAATTATTATACACATTATCAATCAATACATAAAGTTAATGTATTCTTTCAACCGTCATACTCAATGACACATTCCAGTGATTAGTTTTAGTTTGTCTAATCATCATGCATTGTCTACAACAATCAAGACTATCCTCCACCGATAGCCCAAAGCAGTTATTTCTAAATAGAAAATAAATGCACAAAATGGATAAAATATCAACATTCCAACTAAGTGAGCGATAGATAATCCAACTACACCCTTTAATCCCATATATGCCCAATCTCAACATTTCTAAATCAATTCCTCATTTCTCACAATTAATTAACCAATGTAATTAGGGCATTTTCCATAATTAACATTACAACCCTTAGGTTCCATTTTCATCAATGTCTCAACATTTATTCCATTTCTCTATGCCAAACACGCATCTAGGTTTATTATAAGTAAAACCCCAACTTTTGTAAAATTACACAAAGGCCCAAAGTTTTCTCAAAATTACACAACAACTCTCAATATATCAAAATGCTAAAATTTAAAGACAAAGCTCATAAAGAGGAGTGGGGTATCCCTACCTCGAAGTTAGAGCCAAAATGGAGATGAAGACCAAAACCCAACGTGCTCCAAATCTAAAGATTTTCAGATTAAATCAAAGCTCTCAATGCCCTCTATCTTTTTAACAAAGGCCCTAGGGTAGATTCACACTCTAGGGAGATCAAATCTTAGAGAGAGAGTAAGTTTAGAGAGAGAGGGTCTCAGATCTAGGGTTTTAAAATGAAAAGGGAGTGAAAAAGTGATGTTTAAAACGCTGTTGTTCGCTGATATAAAACAGGCTCGCTCGAGCGAAGACTTGGTCGCTCGAGCGACCAGACACAGGAAACCCTCGCTCGAGCCAATAAAGTCTCGCTCGAGCCAAAAACCTGAAGCCGAAGCGATGAATGCTCGCCGAGCGAAGAACAACCAGATCGCCGAAGCGGCGAAAGCTCGCCGAGCCAAAAATCTGATGTTCAGTCGATCAGACGCAATTGTTCGCTCGAGCGAAGAAACCCTGGCTCGAGCAAAGGATCTAAAACACAAAGCTCGCTCGAGCGGCAAACTCCTCGCTCGAGCGAAGGACCAAAATTCTGGGCAGCAATTATTTGTTCCCAAACACAACCAACCTGTAACAAACCTGCCCAACACATCCTATAACTCAAATACAAAGTAGGAAAAGATGTAAACAAGATAATAATCAACTACTATCATCCACGGACACATATCCGGATCACTGTACAACAAGGGTAAATCCGGGATCGCTATATTTGAGGGAAGTACAGATGATGGATAAGAGTTGGACTGATTTGCCAAATAGGATGTCGAGGGAATACATTAATGGGATTGATCAATTCCTTGTGTTTGCCTACTCCAATAGGGTTGAAGGTTCGATGATTAGTTGTCCGTGTAGAAAATGTGAGAATCGATACCATCTTGTACGAGAGGGTGTACGGGAGCATCTGATTTTGAATGGATTTTTAAAAAAGTACAAACATTGGATTAATCATGAGGAATCTTGCGTATCTCTGCATGGTAATCGAGAGAATGAAACATTGGCTAATTTAGACATTGGAGACGATATGGTTGGAATGATACAAGGGGCTATGGGAAATCCACATGCCGGTACAAGTGTTAAAGGTAATGAACCACAGGGGCCTGATGCCCATGCATCTGAACCCCAGCTCGGTCCAAATGCAGAGACTGCAAAGTATTTCAAACTTCTTCAAAATGCACAAAGTGAATTGTATCCGGGTTGTCAGAAGTTCACATCTTTGTCATTCATTGTTCGACTTCTACATCTGAAGGTGCTTAATCAGTGGACAGACAAGTCTGTTGACATTTTGCTTGAGTTACTGAATGAGGCGTTCCCGTTTGGTGTGAAACTCCTGGACTCATATTATAAAGCTTAAAAGGTCACAATAGATTTGGACTTCACGTATGAGACGTGGGATGCATGTCCCAACAGTTGCATGTTGTTTCGAAATGAGGATGCCAATCTTGATAAATGTTTCATATGTAACAGTTCAAGATGAAAATCAAATGGTGATGGTGGTTCAAATGGTCCTCACAACTGTGGCAAATGAATAGCTGCAAAACAAATGGGGTATTTTCCTTTAAAGCCAAGGTTGCAGAGGTTGTTTATGTCATCTAAGACGGCTAAGTTAATGAGATGGCATGCAGAGGAACAAACTAATGATGGTGTCTGTAGGCATCTTGCAGACTCCCTTGCATGGAAAGATTTTGATCGTCGGAATATTGACTTTAGTAATGATTGCCAAAGTGTAAGGCTTGGCTTAGCATCTGATGGTTTTAACCCATTCAGGACGATGAACATAGTTCATAGCACTTGGCCTGTTGTACTCATTCCATACAACTTGCTGTCATGGATGTGCATGAAACAACCATTTCTAATTTTATATGTGCTTATTGATGGCCCGAAAGGACCTGGTGACAAGATTGATGTGTATATGCAACTGTTGATTAAGGAGTTGAAAGAACTATGGAATGACGGTGTCTCCATATTTGATGCATCAACAAATCAAATGTTTGAAATGCATGCAGCTTTACTATGGACAATTAGTGATTTTCCTGCATATGCAAACTTGTCAGGATGGAGCACTAAAGGCGAATATGCATGTCCTTGTTGCAATAGGGAAACTACATCATGTTGGTTGAAGCATAGTAGGAAACAATCATACTTGGGTCATCGTAGATTTTTGCCTAGTGGCCATAAATTTTGAAAGGATAAAGTATCATTTGATGGTAGTCGGGAAGTCAGATTCAAACCAAAATTGTTGTCTGGAATTGCGATGCTGCTACAATTAGAATCTGCGGGTATTTTAACCCAATACAAGAGGGATGACCTTAAGGAGAGGCATATGAGAGAAGTAGAGAAGGAGAAAGCTGGACATCACACCCATAGCTAGAAGAAAAAGAGTATCTTCTATGAACTGCCATATTGGAAGCACAATCTAATAAGACACAACCTCGATGTGATGCATATAGAGAAGAATGTTTGTGATAATGTGTTGTGGACAATATTAGGGGTTGTAGGAAAATCGAAGGATGGTGTTAATGCTCAGCGTGATTTACAAGAAATGAATATTAGAAAACCCCTACATTTGCAGTTAAGATGATTGAATAAAGCTTATTTACCACCGGCACAATTCACGATGGCCAAGGATGAGAAAGATTTGTTCTTGAAAGTATTAAAGGAAATTAGAGTTCCCAACGGGTATTCATCCAATATATCGCGTCGTGTGCGCTTACATGATAAAAGTATTGGAGGTCTTCAGAGCCACGATAGTCATATTCTGATGCAACAACTAATTCTATTGGCCATTCGAAAATCGTTACCGAAGAATGTAATTGAACCTTTGATTGAATTGAGCAATTTCTTTAGACAATTGTGTTCCAAAGTGAATCGTGCGAGGGATTTGCAATATATTCAAGATCGTATCGCCGTAACACTTTGTCATCTAGAGAAAACATTTCCTCCTACTTTTTTTGATATAATGGAGCACTTGCCTATTCATCTAGCTGATGAAGCATTATTGGGTGGAGTGATTCAGTTTCGATGGATGTATCCAATTGAGAGGTATCTTCTTACCTTGAAGCAATATGTGCATAATTGAGCTCATCCAGAAGGTTCAATTGCTAAAGGATATCTTATAGAAGAATGCATGAATTTTTGTGCACAATATCTCAATAATATGGAAACCAAATCTAATCGACCCGTGAGGAACTACAGTGGTGATGGTAATCTGGGTCGTGTTGTTGGTGAAAGCACAAGCTTTTATCTTGATAATACTTCTTGGGTACAAACTCATCGGTATGTCTTATTCAATACATCCGCGTTTCAACCTTTCATAAAGTAAGTTATGTCACTCACTCAATATTTTATTATGTTTCATTGAATTTTGAACCAAATGTTTTTTTTTTTTTTTTGGATAAAATTTCAATCTACACAGCAAACACCTTGAAGAACTTAAGTTCAAAATGCCTCGTGTTGACGATCATCAGCTTCGGCGTGAACACTTTGAAATTTTTCACATTTGGTTCAAGGAACATGTATGTATTTAAATCTATAGATTCTATTTACCTAAGTCGAACTACATTTTAAATTTTACAATTTTTATTTTTTAAAATAGGTTCAAACTTTACGAAGGACTAGTGATGTCATATTTTCTGAAGATACTATTCTATTGGCAAATGGTCCTCATAACCTGGCAAGGAGGTTCAACGGGTATATAATGAACGGGTTTCGCTATCGAGTAAAGTCCATGGATGACCGTCGAGCCACACAAAATTGTTGGGTAGCTTTGAAGGCAGATAACATAAGTTATGCTAGTCGAAAAGACAAGAATCCTCGTGTGGGGTCTGTGTACTATTATGGACAATTGACAGATATTGTTGAGATTCGATATTCCAATGAGAAGAAGCATGTGTTGTTTAAGTGTGATTGGATTGACAACATTCATGGGAAGATACAAGATGTCTTCAATTTCACGTTGGTCAACTTCAATCATTTGTTGTACCGAGATGATCGAATTACCAATGAACCTTTCATCTTGGCATCCCAAGCAGAGCAAGTTTGGTATATTGCAAACCCGTTAGAACCAAATTGGCAAGTAGTGGTGAAGATGTCTCAAAGAGGTTTATTTGATATGAATTCGACTGATCCAGAAATCGAGCCATATATGAGCCAACAATTAGAAGAAAACATAATGCTCCGTGATGAAGAAGTTGGTTGGGTGAGGGAAGCCGCAGAAGGAGAAACACTTGATATGGAAATAGGCTGATATTTAATAAACATTAGTAATTGAATTCAGGCCAAGGTTGTAGTTAATGTTCAGTTTCTTAATTTACTTTGTCTTTGTAATTGTATTAGTTCAATTAATGTCATATTATAGTTGATTCAAAACCATTCTCTACATTTCTAATGTCAATTAATGTCACGGCACTTGTAGATTATTATGGCAAGGAAGAGGAAGCCTGATCATCCCCTACGCATGATGTTCGATGTGGTACGTAAGACGACATCAGTGACACCACCATCAGAGGAGGCATCACATCGACCACCATCAGAAGGGCCATTAGTGCCACCACTATCTGACCAGCCACCGCAATGACCACTATTAGTGGCACCACCATTAGAGGAGGCATTACATCGAGCACCATTAGTGCCACCGCATCGACCACCATCAGCGGCACCACAGTAGCTATCATCTACTCAGCCTCCACGCCTACCATTGGTGCATCCACCATCAGTGGCACCGCAGCAACTGTCATCCCGACTAGAGTCATCGGCTTATGAGCCATCCGCAGGTATATAAATTTGCTTTGATTTGTATGAAAATTATTTAAATATATATTTATTTGTTCTCATTACATATAACTTGTTTATTTTCATTGTATTTTTTAGACCCTTCGACTTCTTCATAGCCTACCTCAGGTATAAGAAATTGATTTGTGTTGACATTATTTAAATTTGCATTTGTTTATTATCATTGCATATAGTTTGTTCTTATTGTATCTCGCAGGTCATGTTAGTTCTTCATCAACCTCGAGTAGGCGTGGTAGAGGATGTGCCAAGGGCATTAGGGAGTGGGGTACTGGTACAAAGTTGGACATACAATTTGATGAAAATTACTGTCTAATAGGGGGAAAACGTGTCTAAGTTAACTACTCAACTTGGCATTATTGTGTGAAATGGTAACATTAGTCCTTTTACTTTTCTTGACTGGAACACTGTGCCTGATGATATTCTTGATGCTATCTGGAAGGATGTGAAGGTAAAAGTATATTTTTGTCCAAAAATTTAAATTCCAAAATTGTGTTATTATTATTTAAACTTTGAAATTGTGTTTTATAGGACAACTTGAATATATGTCCAGAGGACTACACGCTAATCTGCATGAAAAACTGTAACACCATATGGAAGGATCACAAGAATAAGATTAAGTCTAAGTATTTCAAGCCTAGAAGTTCTGATCCTAATCTAAAGGATGATGTTCCTTTGCACATTGTGCCAAGCTAGTGGGAAGAACTTGTGGAGTATTGGCGTACTTCTGATGCTGAGGTATACAAATAAGTTATATGTATGATATGCAAACAGGCAAATCATATTTATATACTTACATTTGTTGAACCTGTTATAGAAAATTACAACTAGGAACGCTAAAAATCGGCGAGCTTACGGCATAGCTCATACCACTGGGTGTACTACTTTCGCTCAGATACGACATGAGGTTTATATTTTATTGTTTTATTTTTGTATATAAATAAACATTGTATATTTGCAAATTATTTGGATTCTAATTTTCATATTTCTAAAAAAATGTAGATGACCAATAAGGGGGAGTCTACTGATAAGATGAATATTTGGCTTATGACACGTAGAGCAGATGACCCAGAGGTTATCCAGATCTTGGTAGTTTCCAAACACCTTTGATTGTATTTAAAGTTTATTTTTTATTTTTTGTGTGTCAACCATCTTAATTTGGCATATACTTGTATGTCTTATTTAATACAGGATGAGTTTAATGGCCAACTCTCTGTGCTACCAGAGGATTGTCGAACTTTGGAGGCTAGGAATGCCATTTTCCATGAGTTGATAGGACATGACGGACATGGATATTGTCGCATATACGGGAGAATTGTGCCTCGGAGAGCAGTGTATAAAGACGGTGCTGGGCCATCACAGTTAACACCCCAGCCATCGACTATTGTTCAGATCACCCAGCAGGTTTGTGCGGAGCTAAGGGATGAGTTGAGGGAGGAGCTGAGGGAGCAGATGCGAGCAGATTTCTCTACACATTTATAGCAGCTGAGAGCTTAGATGATGGCCTTTGTGTCATAGGGGGCAAGTATGGATCCCAACAGACAGGTTCGATATAAATTAAATGGTTTGATATTTAAATTTTCACACAACATTATGTATAAAGTTCGAATATGATTAACACATTATGCATTGGCTATCATAGGCTCCTGATGCATCGAGTGGCCACCGGGCATTTAGGGAATCTGCAGAAGACGAGAATCCATATACACCACCACCAGAAGATCATGTAAAAAATGTATATTTCCATTCTAAGCTAAAATGTATCTTTGCATTCTTTGCATTCTAAGCTAAGAGACTTGTGGGAGAAGATGGGACTCAAATCGGGTTCCCGAATTAGGAGTTAGAGACGGATTTCACTCCAGGCAAACTAGTTCTTTAAGAAACTTGAATTCGAGGTGTTGACGCCCAAAAATCACCAAACGGGGTCGGATTGGCACGAAACTTGGCACACACGACCGCCTAGGCATGAGAGACTTGTGGGAGAAGACAGGACTCCAATCGGATTCTCAGTTTGGTAGTTAGAGCCGTATTTCGGTCTAGGCAAACTAGTTCCTTAAGAAACTTGAATTTGAGGTGTTGACGTCCCAAAATCACCAAATGGGATTGGATTGGCACAAACTTGGCACGCACGACCGCCTAGGCACGAGAGACTTGTGGGAGAAGACGGGACTCCAATCGGGTTCCCGGTTTGGGAGTTAGAGTCAGATATCCCTCTAGGCAAACTAGTTCCTTAAGAAACTTGAATTCAAGGTGTTGACGCCCCAAAATCACCAAATGGGGTCGGATTGGAACAAAACTTGGCACACACGACCACCTAGGCATGAGAGACTTGTAGGAGAAGACAGGACTCCAATCGGGTTCCCGGTTTGGGAGTTAGAGTCAGATATCCCACTAGGCAAACTAGTTCCTTAAGAAACTTGAATTCGAGGTGTTGATGCCCCAAAATCACCAAACGGAGTCGGATTGGCACGAAACTTGGCACACACGACCGCCTAGGCACGAGAGACTTGTGGGAGAAGACAGGACTCCAATCGGGCTCCCGGTTTGGGAGTTAGAGCCGTATTTTGTTCTAGGCAAACTAGTTTCTTAAGAAACTTGAATTCGAGGTGTTGACGCCCCAAAATCACCAAATGGGGTCGGATTGGCACGAAAATTGGTACACACGACCGCCTAGGCACGAGAGACTTGTGGGAGAAGATGGGACTCCAATTAGTTTCTTAAGAAACTTGAATTCGAGGTGTTGACGCCTCAAAATCACCAAATGGGGTCGGATTGGCACGAAAATTGGCACACACGACCGCCTAGGCACGAGAGACTTGTGGGAAAAGACGGGACTCCAATCCTGTTCCTAGTTTGGGAGTTAGAGCCGTATTTCTGTCAAGGCAAACTAGTTCCTTAAGAAACTTGAATTCGAGGTGTTGACACCCCAAATTCACCAAACAGGGTCGGATTGGCACAAAACTTGGCACACACAACCGCCTAGGCACGAGAGACTTGTAGGAGAAGACGAGACTCCAATCGGTTTCCTGGTTTGGGAGTTAGAGTCGGATATCCCTCTAGGCAAACTAGTTTCTTAGTAAACTTGAATTCGAGGTGTTGACACCCCAAAATCACCAAAACGGGATCGGATTGGCACGAAACTAGGCACACACGACCGCCTAGGCACAAGAGACTTGTGGGAGGAGACGGGAGTCCAATCAGGTTCCCGGTTTGGGAGTTAGAGCTGTATTTCGGTCTAGGTAAACTAGTCCCTTAAGAAACTTGAATTCGAGGTGTTAACACCCCAAAATCACCAAACGGGGTCGGATTGGCACGAAACTTGGCACACATGACCGTCTAGGCATGAGAGACTTGTGGGAGAAGACAGGGCTCGAATCAGGTTCCCGGTTTGGGAGTTAGAGCTGTATTTCAGTCTAGGCAAACTAGTTCCTTAAGAAACTTGAATTCGAAGTGTTGACACCCCAAAATCACCAAACGATGTCGGTTTAGCACAGAACTTGGCACACACGACCGCCTAGGCATGAGAGACTTTTTAGAGAAGACGGGCTCGAATCGAGTTCCCAGTTTGAGAGTTAGAGTCGGATATCACTCTAGGAAAACAAGTTCCTTAAGAAACTTGAATTCGAGGTGTTGACGCCCCAAAATCACCAAACGGGGTCGAATTGGCACGAAACTTGGCACATACGACCGTCCAAGCATGAGAGACTTTTGGGAGAACACGGGACTCCAATTGGGTTCCTGGTTTGGGAGTTAGAGCCGTATTTCGGTCTAGGCAAGCTTGTTCCTTAAGAAACTTGAATTCGAGGTGTTGACGCCCCAAAATCACCAAACGGGGTCGGATTGGCACGAAACTTTGCACACACAACCGCCTAGGCACGAGAGACTTTTACAGAAAATGGGACTCCAGTTGAGTTCCCGGTTTGGGAGTTAGAGCCGTATTTCGGTCTAGGCAAACTAGTTCCTTAGGAAACTTGAATTCGAGGTGTTGATGCCCCAAAATCACCAAACGGGGTCGGATTGGCACCAAACTTGGTACACACGACCGCCTAGGCACGAGAGACTTGTGGGAGTAGACGGGGCTCAAATCGGGTTCCCGGTTTGGGAGTTAGAGCTGTATTTCGGTCTAGGCAAACTAGTTCCTTAAGAAACTTGAATTCGAGGTGTTGACACCCCAAAATCACCAAACGACGTCGGTTTAGCACGAAACTTGGCACACACGACCGCCTAGGCACGAAAGATTTGTGGGAGAAGACGGGGCTTGAATCAGGTTCCCGGTTTGGGAGTTAGGGTTGGATTTCTATCTAGCCAAAATTATTTACTTAACTATCTTTGTAATTATATAGTAGTTAATTTTTTTTTATGTTTTTTTGTAATTAAAATGTTAACACATAATTATATTGTTATTAATTATTTTTATTTTTATTTTCAGATATTTCCTGCGTAGCAGTGTTCTTCTTTTAGAATGCAGGCGTGTGAAGATTACGACAAACTTTTGTTTTTGTAACCCACGGAAGAATTATGAGGAAAACTTTTATTTTTTATTTACATTATTTAACTTTGTGAACAACATTATGTATATATTATGTATAGCGATCCCGGGTTTTAACCCTTGTTGTACAGTGATCCGGACTTGTGTCCGTGGATGTTAGCAGTTGTTTAAACCTTGTTTACATCCTTTTATACTTTGTATTTGAGTTATAGGAGGTGTTGGGCAGGTTTGTTACAGGTTGGTTGTGTTTGGGAACCAAGTGTTGCTGTCTAGAATTTTGGACCTTCGCTCGAGCGAGCTGTTCGTTGCTCAAGCGAGCTTCTGTGTTTGGTCCTTCGCTCGAGCCAGGGTTTGGTCGCTCGAGCGAGAGTGGTGGTTTTTGTGTCTGGTGGCTCGAGCCAGGATTTCTTCGCTCGAGCGAGCGAGGTGTATGTTTTTGAGTTCTTCGCTCGAGCGAGCATTCTATCGCTCGATCGAGCTTCTGGGTTGCAAACCTGAGGCATCAAGTTTTTGGCTCGAGCGAGATTTTCTTCGCTCGAGCGAGGGTTTTCTGTGTCTGGTCGCTCGAGCGACCAAGTCTTCGCGCGAGCGAGCCTGTGTATATTAGTTAGAAGCAGCTGGGGAGAACATCACTTTTTCTTCTCTTTTCATTTTTGAAACCCTAGATCCGAGACCCTCTCTCTCTAGACTTATCTTCTCTCTAGGATTTCATCTCCCTCCAGTGTGAATCTATCCTAGATCCTTTGTTAAAAAGATAGAGGGTGACTTGGGCATCATTTTAATTTGAAAAGGTTGGGATTTGGAGCACGTTGGGTTTTGGTCTTCATCTCCATTTTGGCTCTAACTTCGAGGTAGGGATAACCTACTCCTCTTTATGAACTTTGTCTTTAAATTTTAGCATTTTTATATGTTGGGGTTGGTGTGGTAATTTTGTGAAAGTTTGGGGCTTTGTGTAATTTTACAAAAGATTGGGATTTTGTTTATATAAACCTATATGCATGTTTGGCTTAGAGAGAAAGGGGATTAATGTTGAGACATTGATAAAAATGGAACCTTAGGGTCGTAATGTTAATTATGGAAAATGCCCTAATTACATTGGTTAAATTAATTGGTATAATTAATTGTGAGAAATGAGGAATTGAATTGGAAATGTTGAGATTGGGAATGTATGGGATTAAAGGGTGTAGTTGGATTATTTATCACTCACCTAATTGGAATGTTGATTTAATATCCATTTTGTGCATTTATTTTCTGTTTAGAAATAACTGTTTTGGACCATCGGTGGAGGATAGTTTTGATTGTTGTAGACAATGCATGATGATTAGGTAAACTAAAACCAATCAATTGGATAGGTCGTCGAGTATGATGGTTGGAATAATACATTAACTTTATGTATTTGATTGATTGTGTATATGACTCTGTGTTTATATGCATTGCTTGTGTATGGGAGGAGATGGGGGATGTACTCCACGGTTTAGGGGAAGATAGGGGATGTACCTCTAAACCGGTTAATGGTTAAGGGAAGATAGGGGATGGACCCAGGGTTGCAGCTCAAATGCTCTCCCATTGCAGTTATGATACAGCTCATATGCTTATCTATTGAAGTGTTGATACAGCTCATATGCTTATCTATTAAAGTGTTTGTTTGGTTGATTTGGTATAGCACTAAAATGTATATCATCATCATTTTGTGAAGTATGGAAATGGTTTATGTGTTATTGATACAACACCAACATGTGTATCCATAATGAACTTCGAAAGTGTTTTAGTGAGGGACCATAAACTCATCAAATGTTTTGGCCAGAGTACTGAGCCTTGTTTTCAAACCCAAAGTTGAATAAGAAATGGAAGGTGAATTGTAACATAGACTTGATTGTCATGGAATTGTAATATGATGTAAGTGGACGTGTAAGTGTTGACCATCTATCAGTTGCTAATCTTTTAGTCATTGTTTATAGTTGGTTTAGTGTATTTCTACTAGGCTGTGGCTCACCCTATATGGGAACATCATTTTCAGGTACAGGTAGCATGCCACCTCCAAGGACATAGCTTGGGAGGCTAGAGACGGACATCCTTTTGCTGTCTTATTCCTTTTTGATGTATTACATGTAGAATCAAGCCAAGGGCTTAATGTGTAATTGAGCTAGTGCTCTCTTTTTGTAACCAAGTGTTAACTTGGAAAGTTGTAAGTCTTTAGGGCATTTGCTTTTATCGTTATTATGTAATACCTTTTGTAATGAAATACTCTGATGAATAGAAACTGTTAGTCTTTCATATATCAATGCATGTCTATATTGATGGGTTTAATGTTATTATTTTGAGGGCGTTACATTATGCAACATTATGTGGTGGGATAATTTTGCTAATGTGTTGTTATGAATGGAAGAATACTTTAATTATGGATGAATTTTTATTTATATACAGGAATTTTTATATTATTATGTAATTATCGGTTTTTTTTATAGTTATTTTCATTTAATACAGGTAATTTTCTTACTTTTAATAATTTTATTATAGTTTTTTTTTTTTTTTTTTTTTTTTTGAGATGGCACCAGATTGTCTCAAAAAAGATTAGAACCACGTTTTTTGCGACGGTAGTATAGCCGTTGCAAAAGATATTGGCATTATTAATTAGTTCAAATTAAAGGCCTTTAGTGACGGTATTCTTCACCGTCGCAAATAATAGTTTTAGAGACGGCATGTCTGCGGTCTCAAATAACCATTTAGCGACGGTATTTTTGCCGTCACAAATAACCATTTTAGCGACGGCATTTTGCGGTCTCAAATAACCATTTAGCGACGGTATTTTGCCGTCGCAAATAACCATTTTAGCGACGGCACCACAGTGCCATCTCAAAAACTTTAGATTTCTACGCATTATTGCCGACAGTATTTTGCCGTTGCTAAAACCCATTTTTGCCGCTTATATTTTGCGACGTTACATAATCACGCTAAAGGCCGTTAGAAACCCCCTATGTTGCGACCCTCCTCTTGTCATCGCTAAAAGCCAGTTGCCGTCGCAAAAAAGCTTTTGAGACGGCGTTTTGGGTATTTGCGACGACATTTTGCCTTCGCAAAAAAGCAAATTTTTTGTAGTGAATCTATACCAAAAAATACAATCAATGCACATTGTAAAAATTGAAGTTCATCATTATTGAAACTAAAAAAATTTCTTGACTCATATTTTTTTTAGTCAAATTTTTTTTAGGTAGTCTTGACTAGATTATTCTAAAAAATAAAATAAAAAATGAGTTAATTATCAAAAAGTCATGTCTACATATTTGGTGGTAGTTTAGGTCCTATCAAAAAGTTTTTGAACTAATAAGTCCCATTTATAGGTAAAAAGACGTTTTGCCCTTTAATCCCAAAATTAAGAATGTTCTCAATTTCAAAACTGAGAATGTTCTGAATTTCCAAAACAGAGAATGATTTCAGTATATAATTATCAAAACTAAGAAATTTATGTTTGGCTTCTGAGAAAAGTATGGGATTGAAAAGAAAGATAATTCTGCGAACCTGACACATTAGATTGCTAAATTGAGTTTTCTTTTTTTTCATGATTAAAATTGAGAATATTATAAACTGAGAATATTCTCAATTTCTTTAGCCATTCTCAATTGAGTTTTTTTCATATCTGTAGGCACGACTGTAAGCATACTATAAAATAACAGGGGCATCTAAATTCATTATCGAAAATCGATTCATTTGCTACAACATTTGAATGGAATTATTACAGGCAAGAATTGGCCACAAACCTGGAATCACAACTAAATCAAACAAAATGAATTCACCACATCGTGGCTTGCTTTATGTTGCGCTTGGAGAATCTAAGCACATCTTCGACTCCCACCATCGCCGATCGAAGCATGTCGAGATGGATCGAAGTAGATCGAAACTCTGCTACGTTGTTTGATGGTACCTTCATTGATTTTCAAGCGTGAGTGAGAGTAGAGTATGTGTTACACCAGATCGATGCACACCTCTGACTCCCACCGTGACCATCGAAGCATATCGGGATGGATTGAAGTAAATCGAAGCTCTACTATGTCGTCTTAACATATATGGATCTTCTATTGTTGGCAATTTCTGCATTGCTATGAGGTTGAGGTTGTCGCGTCGCTTATGTTCTTTGCCATCGGCATCGGTTTGCTCGTTGTCAATGGACGGAGGGGAAGTGATCGAAGGTGAGAAGAGAGGGACTAAGGCAAATGAGGCGATGGTTGGAAGATGACCATCTGATTCCCAAATTCAGGTTTGGAAGGGTAAATTGGTCTATTAAAAATTAATGGGACTTGAAGGAGCAAATAATTTTATCTAGGACCTATTGGATTATAAGTTCACAAAATGGGACTTGTATGTAAGTGCCCCATAAAAAATAGAGTTAATTTGAAAAAAAATGTTCAAATAATACTGAATGTTCAAAAATAGTGAAAAAATAGAGTTAATTTTTACACCGTCAATGTGAATGAATAAATAGTGAATGTTCAAAAAATAGAGTTAATAAAAAATAGAGTTAATTTTGAAAAAATGTTCAAAAATAGTGAATGTTCACACCTTCAATGTGGTGTGAATGCTAACTTGTCAATGTGAATATTTACACTATCAATGTGAACCTTCACACACCAAATTGCTAGCCGTTCAAAAAATATTTGTAAGGTTAAAAATATCCATAAAATACTTTAAATATGAGAATTAGGATTTTGTAGATCAAATGTTCAAATAATAGGACTTATTGGAATATAAGAATATCTTATGGATTAATTAAAATACAAACACTTAAAAAAGGATTTTCCAATAAATCTCCCATAAAAAATTTCAAATTTTTTTCTAAAAACCCCTAACATAAAATTGCATCAAATCACATTAATCATACTAAATCAAACATTAAACTGCATTAAACATAAAATCAAAACATTAAATTAAATTACCTTAATTTCATACTCCACGCTAGCCTTGCTCAAATTCTCAGCCTTGAGCTTCTCCAACTGAGTCAAAGCGTTCTTCTCTTCCACCGCCCTCTGCAGCTCAGCCTCCCTCAATGCCACCGCCTTAGCTGATTCCACTTCTGCCAGCTGGGCCAACTGGGCCCACCCTATCTTCTTCGTTGCCAACTTAGCATTCGCCTCCGCCACGTCAGCCGCCTTTTGGTTCTCAAATATTTGTACCTCTGTCTTCACTTTTACTTCCTCCTTTCTCTCTCCTTGCCTCTTTGTCGCTATAATCTTCGTCTCTGCGTCAATTTTCGCTGCATTTTGTGTTGTTAGCCTTCTCATTGCTTCGAGCTGATCTCACCCTTCATCTTGTGATGAAAACTTGCTAAATAATATGTATTAAACTTAGAAATTTAAGGTGAAGGTGTGCCTTTGGAAATTTTGAGAGTTTGATATGGAAAAATGTAGTCTTATATTGATTAAGAGAAATACAAGAAGGGTAAATTCAAGGCTCAACTCCTTTCATTTTTAAAACAAGAATACAATTAGAACACATCTGAAAATGCCATTTTAAACTTCTAATAACATGTGTTTGAAAAAGGAAAATGAAAGAGAGAGTTGTGTTGTGGCTTACTTGATTGCCTAGTGAAGTGTTTGCACAATTGTCTCCTCTTTTCCTCTACTCTACTACTAAAGTTCACTCTCTTCCTCTTCTTTCTTTCTCTCAACTGAATGTGTAGCTGTGTGAGTGTATGAGAAGTGTAACATGTGGAGGGTGGTGATGTTTTTATAATAAAATTGGTGTAAAAGGTCCAAAATACCCATTGGTTGGAATGGAATGGAATTGAGATGTATTTAGTTGGAATGTAATGGAATGAAGGATCATTTGGGAGCCTAATCATGTATTAAGGCATGATCTAGTTAGGGTTAGGCTTAAGTAGAACCAAGATAGTTACAAGTACAAGACAACTTTCCTTGAATTATGATACCAAGGTCAAATTTTCCTTCATGAATCATGCAATGTTGTCTCCAAAAGTACACAACAAGTGTATATGCTAGGGTGGCTGGCCATGTGCTAGATTTGGGGAGATATTTGTTGATTTTATATATAGATATGAAGATATTTGTGTATGAAATTATTTATTTAAGAAAGGTACAAGTATATATATGTGTATATGTGTGTAATGGTACTAGTTTGGGGTCAAAATGTGATTTAAGAAAAATATGAGGGTATTGGGTTAAATTTATGAATTAGAACATTTATTTTAGTGTAGAATTAAATTAAATTGGGGCTAGAGAGTCTAATTCGGTTTGGATTTCTTGTTTCGAACAAAAACGCGATCAACCGACGAATGTGATAAAGATCAGAAAAGCCTAGGGTTTCCAAGTGGTAATTTCATATTTAGGGAGTTAATTAGAGTATTAGAAATTATTTCTAAGTTTCCGAAATCAATTAGTGTTTGCGCTTTTTTGTTGGCGCATGTATTTTGATCCTAGGGTTACAATTAATTAAGAAACTGAGGGACTTCAAGGAAATAATTTAAAAGTAAGGGACTTTTAAGAAATTAAAATTTTCAAGGGCCTTACAACCTTGCTTGGTACCATTAAGGGTTGGTAGCTTCTCATGTCGAGAGGCAGACGCATGGTGTAGGGAATTTTCTCTCAGATTTTCAAACAACTCCCATGTCTCTACATCACTCTTAGTCATAAACGTCCCACCACATGCTGAGTTATCAAACCAAAATAGAAAATGTGAACAAGTTGTCACTGGGCTATTTGATGATGAAGACACTAATGGAGTAAATCTCGAAACCTTTCCCAAGTCTCATGGAAGTGGTCACTATCAATTTGAGAGAAATTGTTGATGGCATGTCTTATCTAATTAGTTTGGCCTTATCCTTAAGTGAAAAGGAAAATAGTCTCAACTTGGGCCTCATCGGAAAAGTTTTGAAGTTTCTTTGTAGAATAGGTCTCTAAAAACTCACTAAGATGTTTATAGGGATCCTCATTACTAAGTCCGTGAAAGGATGAAAGCATTTGAATGTTACTAGGCTTAATCTCATAATGGGTTGCTTCGGTAATTGATAATTGGATGCAAGATGATGAGACATTAGTGGTAGGGGTAAAATGTGTCTTCAGTGACCTAGGTTGGTCTACTACTGCTTCAGCTATTCTCAAAGTCGATTTAGATTTCTGAAGATTTCTAAGGGTCTGCTCTAGTTCAGGATCATACCATAATTTTGGAAGACAAGAATGATGACCATGCATACACCACACTCACAGACTCTTTTTTATTTATTTATTTATTTTAATAAATACAAAAACACACAAAAACTTGCAAATTAGTAAGAAAAATAGAACAAAAATTTACAAGATAATTACAGTAAATTAACGTGCGATAAAAATAAAAAGGGTATAAGAACTCCCAAAAATAAAATAAAATAAATAAATAAATGTGATAAAGTAAATCGTAGTAAGTAAATGTTAGTTGTTAAAAGTTAGCCGTTTTATACATATATATATATATATATATATCCTCCAAGTTACATGTCCAGCAGAGGTAATCCACCAGTGTCGAGCAAAGGTAAATATTCCATAAATTATATGTCCAACATGGGCATCTCCTTTATGTGTCACGGTATCAAATTTTTATATATATTTGTTTATTTTATTATTTTTGGTGTTTTTTTTATATTATTTATTTATTTTTAATTCACTTGCATAAAAAAAAAAAAAAAAAAAACTACACAAAAGGAAAGTTAGAAAAAAAAAAAAAAAAAAAAAAACTAATTGAAATCTCTGAATTAAAGAACTTACCAACAGTCCCTGACAACGGCGCCAAAAATTGGTAGGTGTTGTTTGCGCATCAAAATAAAATGAATAAAAACCGATAACAACTACTACTATGTAGAATAGCAGTTGAGAACGGGTGTTGAATCACAAAGACTTGGGTAAGTTGTTTCTAATTTAAAGATTTTGGTTTTGGAAATGGAAGGTAAGAAAAAGGAAACCTTAGGGTTTAGAATCCACTACTAACCTTGTAATTGGGGTTGTTGTATTTAAATTGTAAAAAATTATTGAGATGGGAACTACAATGTGTCTTGGTTGGGACATATCACTTAAAAGATTTTGTGTTTTAAAATTAAAAAGTCATGAATTATCTTCGCTTAACATGGACCATCACCACCAAACTAAACTAGACTACTGATGCATGGCACGTCTTACTAGGTATGATTCATCTAACAATTTCAATACACAAACAGTGAAAACAATTGTATCCATGACCAGTGAACAAATAATTTGATAAAATATTATTTGCACAAAAATTTAAATTATATAACAGTACCCAAATCGATTAAAATTCTACAAAACGAAATACAAACTACCATAATTACTTGATCCGAGTTTTATCTTAACTTTAAGATAAAGAAATTAGTTCCTCATACCAATTTAACAACCACTCTAAAATACATACACTCTAAACTTTCCTACCCTCCCTTTCTCTTTCTTTTATTTTCTTTTCTTATCTTTTCTTTCTTTCTTTTTCCTCAGCCTTTCGTTGCTCTTGTGTTTGTTGTGTAACTTTGCCTTGATTGTTGCCTCCATTTATAGGCAATTCTTTGGAGAAACAAACAAAACAAAATAAGAGAGATGATGGAGTAGGTGAAGTTTTGCTGTACAGCAAATTAGTATGTACTTTTTAATATAATAATGTATAAAATATTTAAAATATGTTTTCTTAGATTAATTTATATACAAACATCCAAAATATATAAAAATACATAAAAACATATAAAATTATAAATTAATAGACTAATAAATTTAGAAGGCTAAATATATAATATTTAGGCTCAGGTCATTTTACAAGCCAAATTAAAAAGTGTTTCAAAATATATTCAAATTTTAAATCATTTATATAACAAATTAAATTTTAAACAAGTTTTAATGATTCCAACATTAATAAAATTCAAGTAATTTGGCTGATTTGATAGCTATCCTTTGGAAATTGATCTTTTACCTACTTTTTTTTCGACAATGCATTTGGTAATTACTGAAAATAATTTTATTTTATTTTTTTTATAGTGAAAATTTTGATTTAAAAATAAAAATAAAAAATCATGAACCATCCAGTCCACATTGGTCCATACCAAATAGGCCCAAATCAAAGAAACAAATAAAAAGTGAAAGAAAAATAAGCAAATAATTTATAAAGAAGTATACTGACCATTCTATGGCCTCGTTTGGAGAGTTGACTATTTTAGTTTTTGACTATTTTAATATATTAAAATTTTTATATTTAGAAAGATGATTAGAGTTTTTTTTATAATTGGATGTGATATTTGTTTTAGCTATTTTAACCCCCCCCCCTTTTTTTTTTGCCCTTTTTAACCAAAAAAATCCTCCAAACCCAACTTGGTAAACACCCACTATATAAATTAACTTGAACTAGGCAACGTGCCCAACCGTGCTGGTGGCAACATCCTAGTCTGCTCATGCACAGTCTGAAACAACGGCGGCAACATGCTATAAACTCCGACAACATCCTTCATTCCACCGCCACCAGCACCACCTTCACCGCCACCATTATTAGCACCTGACCAGACACTGATTTTGAGCTGCAGCCCCTACACAGCTTGCGCGTTAATCTTGGCTATCTCTTGGAACATACCGCTATTGATCATCATATAGTCTCTGACTGCCGCGTAGTTTCCATTAGCTTCTTTGAGGAGATTCCTCAAGTAAAAGCCTTGGGCGTCTACCACGGCGGCGATGCCTTCAGCTTCTTTTTTCTTCGAGTAGAGCTCACGTCGCCACACAGTAGGCAAGTGTAGAAGGTCGCATCGGCTGTTTCTACGTATACGCCTTTTTTTGCTCGTCAAGAGAAGAACTGCTTCTTTCTAGTTCTTGTACAGCTCTGAATTTGCTTCTTGTACCTTTTGATCAGTTTCAAATCCTTAGCAACAAAATGATTTTGTACACAAAAAATTTATACAGAATTATGTGACAATCAGTAGTCCTTTGATGAAACACATATAGTTGTGTTTTATAATTGCAAAATTGTCATTGCCATATAATTGCGCAAGACTCATAAACTAAGGATAAGAACTAAAGTGGGCATAAGTACCCAGAGTTAATTTAATAACTAAGAATTGACTTAAAAATAAAATCAAAGCCATAAGTAAACACAAAAGGTATCAAATTTTGAATTTACCAACTCACATCACAGCGTGTTGCTACACAATTATCAGGCCAAAGAGCCTGATTATAAGCAAGTGAACATTAAGGTGTGGAAACATTCTCAATTAATTTCTAATTATGAGGATGATTTCATCAAATTATTAGGCATGCATTCCAACTCAACTATTTTTTTTTTTTTTTATCAGCAAAGAAAAAGGAAACTTTTATTGATGAAAAGAGCAAGTACAAGCACCAAAATACATCAAAAAAGAGGAAAGTGCAAAAACATCAAAGCTATCTCTCCACAATCCCAACTAGGTTGGTACCAAGGAGGAAGCACAATCATGGTAGCCCAACTCAACTATTCAATTTCCCCTAACATACAACTTGTCCTTTTATTAAAAGGGATAATAATAAGAAACATACTCATGTCCTCTCACATCATCCAACTGCTTAACATTAGCAATATAAATATGAAGCCCAAACTGATCAAGTTCAAGTTGAACCTTATCAAAAACCTCCTTCTTAAACTCCTTAGTCCCCTTAAAGATCTGCTCCATAGTCATCAAGGTAGGGAGAACTCGAGTCTCGCCCTCAATGACTCCCTGCACAAGCTCCGTGACGTGGTTTGAGAGCATGTCGTGTGGGGATATGAGCTTTGCATACTTCAACATGCCCTCTTCAGAGTCGACCCTGGGGCCAATCGTGAAGACAGCAGGAAGTATGAATGGGAGTTTCTCTACGCTCATAGCCTGCACTTCGAAGGTGTGGTTGACTGGTGAGATGTAGACTCGGGTGAACTTTTGGCCCAGCCATATCCACGTCTTTTTGGCGAGCTTGATGTCTAAGATTCCGCAGTCGGTGACAGCGAACACCTCTGATGGGCCGGCGATGAAATACATAGTTTGATTGATTTCTAAAGAGAACGAAAAAATGAGAGAGAGAGAGAGAGAGAGAGAGAGAGAGTGTGTGTGTGTGTGTGTGTTAGGCGTATGAAAAAGAATTTTTATGGAGAAGATTTGGAATAGAGGATTTTCCAATAAATCTCCCGTAAAAAATTTCAAATTTTTTTCTAAAAACCCCTAACATAAAATTGCATCAAATCACATTAGTCATACCAAATCAAACATTAAACTGCATTAAACATAAAGTCAAAACATTAAATTAAATTACCTTAATTTCATACTCCACGCTAGCCTTGCTCAAATTCTCAGCCTTGAGCTTCTCCAACCGAGTCAAAGCGTTCTTCTTTTCCACCACCCTCTACAACTCAGCCTCCCTCAATGCCACCGCCTTAGCCGATTCCACCTCTGCCAGCTGGGCCCACCCCGCCTTCTTCGTTGCCAACTCAGCATTCGCCTCCGCCACGTCAGCTGCCTTTTGGTTCTCAAATATTTGTACCTCGGTCTTCACTTTTACTTCCTCCTTCTTTCCCTCTCCTTGCCTCTTTGTCGCTATAATCTTCGTCTCTGCGTCAATTTTCACTGCATTTTGTGTTGTTAGCCCTTCTCGTTGCTTCGAGCCAATCTCACCCTTCATCTTTGCCTCTGCAACATCAATCTATACCAATAAATACAATCAATGCACATTGTAAAAATTGAAGTTCATCATTATTGAAACTAAAAAACTTTCTTGATTCATATTTATTCATTTTTTAGGTAGTCTTGACTAGATTATTCTAAAAAATAAAATAAAAAATAGAGTTAATTTTCAAAAAAAAAAATTTACTAAAACAAAAATAAGCCAAATTTTATATTAATAAAAAAAACTTACAAAAATTGGCTTGTGTTTATTGTTTTTGCTAAAGTTTTTTCGTTATAAAATTTTAATTGTTAAGATAGTGATCTATAAGTAAGAAAATCAATTTATGATACAAGTTTTATCAAAAAAATAATAATAATAATAATAATTTCTAAGATAGGTTTCTATAGTTTGATGAACTAATTACTTTTTAAAAGTGAGGCCATTAATAAATTTTAGGGTAAATTACAAAAACACCCCTTAAGGTTTACTTATATTATAAATTATCCCCTGTAGTTCTAGAAATTACATTATGGCCCTAAGGTTTCTAATTTCATAACAAATAGGTCCTTTTATTAATAAATCATCAAATTAATTAACAGTTTTTAATAATGTTAAAATTTTATTTCAATTAATAATTCAGATAATTTTATTATTGCCAGGTGAAGAGTCGGAAATATCATTTTTTCAATTAATTTTGTTAAATAAAAAATTCTGATAGGAAGGTATTTGTAATTTTCCAAATCACATAGGACAATTCGTATTTTAAATAAATCTCAAATGATGTATTTATAATTGTCACAACCCAAATCCACCTATATTGGTTTAATGTCGTAACCAGCCAGTAACTCTTGGATTACTGAAGGCCTCTTAATAAAATAACATGAAATTAGGGGCTGAGGAAGCAATAAATAGAAATATGCATAGTCCATTGAGCTGTGAAGACATACATGAGACAGTTATTCATAAACTTTAATAAAGATACGTATGACGTCAAAAGATACAGTATACATACAATGTGACAACCCTCACCTCTGATTAGTGTTAAACTGTGATTGAGCATGATAAGTAATTGATTAGAATGAAATCCTAATTTATTTGCATGAGTGTATTGTTTGAATTGCATTTCTACCTGTTTGATTACTGAATGATTTGTTCGTGTTTTAATTTCGAACTATGAATTGAAAGCCTTATCGGCGACCGACTCAGAAATTGATTAGTATTTTATGCTAATTAGGATTTATGTGATTTTATGGTGGGTTTAATTAAAATTTGATTTGGAATGATTAAATTAGATTAAATAAAGTTAAATTACATTAGTTTGCATTTACTACCAAATTGCAATTGAGTGGACTAATGCTAGGCCATTTATTTAGCCTTGATTTATATATGTTGGCATCATTGTTCATCACTTTCTCTAGACCAAACCGTGAGCAAGAGAGGGAGAGTAGGAGAGCTTTGATTCAAAGAGGTTTAGCTTGGAAAATTTAGAGGATTTGAAGAAGATTGCAAAATTAGACTCCCACACTTGGAATTCAAGACCTAAGCTAGGAAGTTCACCTTCTTGATTATGAATTTAAGTTGTTTCTTGCATGGTTCATGGAAAGATTAGTGATTAGAGTCAAGAATTAGCTCAAAGTGTTCTATTGAGTAGCAATGTTTGCATGCATGTCCATGTCATTGAGTTTCGCGGGCTGCAAACTCATGAAAAGTACTGGTTGCATGATATTCACGCTCGACAGACGCTCAACCTCCACTCAAGCGTGAGACTCAGGTCCTCGCTCGAGCGTGAATTCTCTCGCTCGAGCGGACTGCAAAACACATGAACTTCTGGGCATATGCATTTCACTCTCGAGCGTGACTTTCTACGCTCGAGCGGAAGTGCATGTACTCAAATTGTACGCTCGAGCGTGAAGTCCTCTGCTCGAGCGTAGATCAAAAATCTGGAATTTCCAGATTGATCCCCAAACACAAAACTTAACCTTTAAAGCTTCAAACTCGATTCTTTTGGGCTAATTTTCTGGAAAACACTTAGAAACCCAGAGTACAACATGTTTCAAAGATCAATTTATGAAATCAAGCCCAAAAGTAAGCCAATTGAACACCAATATCAAAGAATTCCAATGCTCCAAAACATGATCAAATGCAAGATTGAGCTCAAAACATGATGAATTCATGGACTACAACCAAAAATATGAACATGCAAGTAGAAATTCTCATGTAAATGACCTTCTGGTATAGGCATGGGCACAATTGGAGATGCAACAGAAAGACAACATCACTGCTCGAAAACTTTTTGAGGTTATGTTTTTGTTGCCTTAATTATGGGTTCCCTTGGTGTCATTTCCTTTAGACTTCTTCAGAAGCGCTTAACCATGTTCTCTTTTCCTATTCCCTCACTTGTTAGTCTATATTATTTTATTGGACAAATTATGCCTGTAATCCCTTCACTTTGCCCTTTGTACCATAAAACGTTTGTTATCAATTGGACCAAAATTAAAAATTCAAGGCCAAAATCGAACCAATTGAAACTGCAACGACCAAATTGACACAGAGGGCAAAGTGCGGGGACTACTGGCTTAATTTGCACTATTTTATTTCTTTTGTAACTTTCCCGAATGTTACTGCTTTGCTTTCTATCATCAGATGCATAGAACCTTCCTCTCTTCTAAATTACGGAAAGTAGTCCAAGCCAGTCCAAAGAATAGGTTTGCCTGGCATGTATGGGGAGTCTTTGAAGCTAATCGGGGGAATATTGATCTTGGAAGGAAACTTCTAAAGATAGGTCATGCAGTGAATCCAGGGATCCTATTCTTCTTCAGTCTCTTGCATTATTGGAATACAAATACTCAATTGCAAATTATGCCCGAGTGTTGTTCAAGAGAGCATCTGAACTAGACCCTAGACACCAACCTGTATGGATTGTAAGTAATTTATTCCAAGTGCTAATCCTAATTTTATCATGCAATAGTTTGAGACTTTCCATATGATTAACCACTTCTGCAACCCAAGTAAGTCTGTGAAAAGAAATAGGAAGATAATGCTTCATGGTACCAAAAATCTCAGTTTTGGGGTGCTTCAGCTATTTAGACTTTCATATGATTAAGCCCCAACCTTGAATTCAGCTTTGTTGACTTCTTGATTAATTTCAAGTCCAAATTTGTAGAAGTTAAAGTGGGACTTTAGCGACTGACTTTGGATGACTGGCAGGATTCCTTTTTCCCAGGATAAACCAAGTAATTCTTGATCTAGGGTGAACTTTGTTTTGTACTTGGATTAGAGCTAGATTTTGTAAGAATCCAAGAAACTGGGGTTGCTCACTAACGGATATTTTCTTCCTGATAATCTTGGAAAGATTGTCTTTGCTGGGGAACACAATAGTTCACAATTTTTATCTTTTGGTTTTGATCATTAAACTTGTATTATGTTTGAGGTTTTCCCTGCCTTCATCTATTGTGCCTAGAGTGTTTTATGCCTGTACAACATGAGAGAGTGCTCATCCACAGTTGTGCAAGCCCACCAGAAGCTAAATTTTTTTTTTCTCGGGATGATTTAGGCTTGGGGGTGGATGGAGTGGAAAGAAGGAAACATATCCATAGCCAAGGAACTCTACCAAAAAGCATTATCAATCAATTCAACCACCGAAAGTGATGCTCGATGCCTTCAGGTACAGACACTATAAAATGAGGTGATCATGAGTAGTTTCTTGTTGCTTCATGCATGTCATGTAGTACATATAGACTACCTTACATGCTATCATTTATGCTATATGCATACATATTTTGTAGGCTTGGGGAGTTTTAGAGCAGAGAGTTGGCAACCTATCAGCTGCACGGAGACTATTTAGATCTTCTCTAAACATAAATTCTCAAAGCTATGTTACATGGATGACATAGGCATCTTTTGAGGAGGATCAAGGAAATTCTGTGCGTGCTGAGGAGATTCGTAACCTTTATTTCCAGCAGGTATTTTCCATGACCCATTGCATTCAATTGCCTATAATAAACTCTTCGATATCAAGAATTGACCATACAAAATACCCGTGTCATCCAAATTTATGCTTCTCTCAAGTCATGTTCTATTTGAATTTAGTAGATAGATTGTAGGATAATTTGTATAAATGATATCTAATGAATTTGGAAAGGAGATCTGGGTGAAAGATGCATTAAAACGATGTTGGTGTTTTGTCCAAGGATCAAAATTTTTGTTTCAATATGTTGTATCGGTTAGCTTGGAAATGGAAATGTTTCAGAAACATTTTGAAAACATTAGCGAAATGGGATAAAATTTTGAAAATGTATTGAAAACTAAAACTAAAACCTATATAAATGTTAATATATTATTGTCAAGACATTGTTTCAGTATGTTTCTTAAAATTTTAGTGGAAATATTGGAATTTCGGTATTCCAATATTTTGTTCTGGTTTCTTAGGAAACGAAACGTTTTGATTGTTTTGATGGAAAATAAACGAAATTTTTTTCCTTTGATCTTGTCTAATTAACATTGAGGCTAAGACCTGATTGTTGTGTGCAACAACGTACTAAAATCGTCGATGATGCTTCATGGGTTATGGGGCTCTTAGACATTATCGACCCAGCATTTGATACCATAAAACGATTTTTGACCTTGGACCAAAACTAATATTACAAGGTAAATGATACTTCCAGAGACATAGCTGGAGCTAATGACACGGGAGAAGAATCTGCCAGCCCTTCCTCTGAATACAATAATGCAGAAAGCACTGAAAGCAGTTTTGATTTGGATGCTTTCATTCTTGAAAGGCTATCGCTGGACCCATCCAAACTTGATATTCTCTTGGAAAGAACATCTCAAAATCCAGTTCAAAAGAAAACTAGGTCTCTGAGAAGGGTATGGCGGTTAGAAGATCGAACTACCACGACACTGCCAAAGTTATGAGTTTGGTCATCTTAGACTCGGGTAATCACTCCAAAATAGTTCATTTTGCTTGTGAATGTTCCATCTTTGTGGATCGGGTATGAACTTCAACGTGATTCAAGTTAATTAACCGGAACTACAGAGTACATTTGTAACGTATGAACATTGCGCCAAGTTGTTGCAGGGTTTTATACAAAAATTGTAGGAATATCCTCTCAAAACTGTATCAAATTGACACCATCAAGGAATAAATAGAATTTCAAAGCTTGGCTTATAGTTCTGAATGTATTTTTGAAGGAATACAGTTTGTGAGCATTCTGCCATGAACAGTGAGATATGTAATTAATTTTTTTAAAGTTTTAAGGTTTTTCTTGCTTTCAATTCATATATATCTCTTTGTTATTTAAGAATTACAAAACAGAAACCAATTCCCAAAAAGTGTATTCGAGCTCTCCTCACCACAACTCACTGTACTA
Organism: Camellia lanceoleosa; assembly: GCA_025200525.1. Classification (NCBI taxonomy): domain Eukaryota; kingdom Viridiplantae; phylum Streptophyta; class Magnoliopsida; order Ericales; family Theaceae; genus Camellia; species Camellia lanceoleosa. Next base: position 189,883,006 of record CM045762.1, on the reverse strand, counting down.
ATTTTTGTGGAAGGGGCATATATTTGGAGACAGAGCATCCCGTGTCTATGTGTACAGACTGAAACAATATCTGTCATGAAGGAGTTATATAATTGTTTATGAAGGCCATTATCAACAAAACCATCCTCAGTGTTATGAAATCCACCTAATTGTTGGTTAACACCTAACATTTTGAAAAAACAAAAAATCAGGCATTATTAGTAGGCACTATTTTGAAAAAACAAAATTTTGTTTCCTATTTTAAGTAAACAGAAAACTGACTACATTATCAAATGGCTAACCCCTTAATTTAGTATTTTCAAAATACTCATGAGCTGAAATTTAAATAAAAAAAATGAATTTTAAGGGCTGATAACTGAACAGAGTAACATTACTAAAAATGCAGAAATAAATAATTGTTCTTAGCATGCAAATTAGCACACACCTGCTTGTGTTTTTCTTTAATAGACTAAAAGTAACATTCTACTCTGTTTTGTCCTGATATATCATATATCAAAAGCATTCCTTTCAACAATAAAACAACAACATGAAATTCGAGTGCAAGCCGTAAAAAAAACAAGAGAGTTCCACAAAGCTAGCATATATGTGCAAACAAACTAAACAAAAAGAAAAGCACATTTTACTTGGCCTAGCTGCTCGGTCCTGATAAACACATGGCTAGACATCCAATCAATTAGGTGTGGATTGTCAGGATATGAGTAGAGGGTGGAACCAGTCAAAAGGAGCAAATAATGATCAACTCCAGAGGAGCAGCATATTCAAGTAGTTGCACATTTCTCTAACATAATACAAACAATATTTCAGTCTCAAAAGTACAGGCATGAAAATAACAATACACATTCATACTATTATATCGAGAGATAGCTTAGCTGAACACCCCGGCCAGCAAGTTCTAACTGTTCTTGTTATTGCAGGCGGCTAAATTACACTGGAGTTCGTAGCACTCTTCATCTTAGTCTGATCAGATTATTAACGACTCACAAAGTCTTTAGCACATTTAAGGTCGCTTAGAGTTTCTAATGGCTTGACATAAACCCCAATAGATTCAAGTAACCCATCCTTAGTACTTCCACGAAATCCACTAAACGGCTGGTCCTGCCCGATTTGAAAGTTGAATTTTGAGTCATATTGGCCTGCTTCTCCAAACAGTCCATGGATGCCTTGGTTGGTACCAAATGTGATAGAAGTCATTACATGATCGTCCACACCGTCGTAACCATCAAAAATTTGTTCAGTGTGATAACTACCACTTATTGATGTTAGAAACTCATCTGGATAATTAAGTCTAACCTGCTTGCGTTTATAAGCACAAAAACAATCAAAGTTCAGATGATTGGAAAAAATAGTCTTTGCTAACAGTAGTCAGTAACAGACAATTACAAACAAAAAAATCTAGCTGACAAGACGGTGAATATATTGAAATGAACACATTTCAAAGATGTGAGAAACTTTAAGAGCAGGTATTCATATAGACTATAGTTACTAATATGATGATCAAATGTAGCAGAGGTGTTAGCATATCTATTAGAATATTTCTTGATTTCCTTATTTAGATTAGATTGTAATTTATTAATTGATTGTGATTCCTTAATCAGTCAGTCAATCAATCAATATAAAATGTGATTCCTTAATTAGTGCCTTGGGACTTCCTTTTGTAATAGTTGATTGATTAATATAAAAGGTGATGATATCATAATCATCACTTAAGCTTTGTATTATCTTATATTACATGGTATCAGAGCCAAAAACCCTAAAAACCATCACCCAGACAGCCGTTGCCACCAACCAACCATCACCTATCACCATCCATCCTCCACCGTTAGTCCCAAAGTCTCTGTCGGAACCAGCCAAGGTCCCACAGAGTTGTTTCGGTTTCAGCCAAAGGCCTCTTTGGCCTAGTCGACCCTTGTGAGGGCTATCCTAGCCTCTCTTTGTGTATTTTGGCTCCTGTGGATGAGTGTTTGAGGGCTGTCCATCTTCTATTGCCCCAAGTTTCTTTCTTTCTACTTTCTTAAACACAGTTCAACATTTGTTTTGATTGAAGGTTCGTTTTCCCGTATTTGATTTATTTTTTGGGTCCATAGATGACCCATTAATCTGATTGTTATGCTCCCATAGAGGTCTGTATGTGATTTTACTTGTTCCAGCCCATTCCATTCCTCTTCCATTCTTGTGATTCGTGCAAGGTTTTTTGGATTGAAATTGTAGAGTTCTTATGGCTGACCTAACTAGTGAATCCACCACGACTTCTCACCCATCTAAAGGGGAGAGCTCCAGTCCAATTATGACTACTACATCTGACAACCTGAACCCTAACCTCAAAATCACCATCGCTCTGTTTAATCGTCAGAATTACCTTTTATGATCTCAGTGTTTGACACTTTTTCTGAAGAGTAGGGGGAAGATGGGATATGTAGCTTGCTTTTCATGCTCCTCGGAGGGGTTTAGTCTCCTCAGATACAATAGCACTACAGTTCGGACTCTCGTGATTCTGAATCTGATTTCACAAGTGCAATGTGAAAATAGATAAACACAAATGAGTCCAAATCCGACAAATCTTTTGAAAAATCGATTTTGAATCAAGAATGCCAAAAATGGACTGCATTACTAGATTTCAGAGTCGTCACCTAAATATTTTGGGAATTTAGGAAACCTATGACTCGTGCCAAAGGCCACTTGTCCATCATCACGAAAGTGTCTCGACTCGGGAACTTAAATATGAGAAGGGAAGGTCATGAATTGAGCACCCCACTCATCCGATCAAAGATCGGCCTCTACTAATCATGATTTGAGTCTTATGTACAGTATATGCTCTTGTTCTGATTATTATGCTATCTTTACTATGTGATGCATACAAGTATAGACTAATTTCACGAAATTTGGAATGTTATGATTTCATGTTTTGTTTTGAAAAAAGTGTTTTGAATATGTACCACTTAAAAAAAATAATCTCATATATACATTAATCAAAGTATTTCAATTTAAGTAAATAGCCTTCATCCAGAGGCATTCACACAGGTATATCAACTAAGTATTTAGCCTGAAGGTAAATATGTTTGATATGGTAGCAATCACACGCATGTAATATGCTAAAGCAAAAATGCTTATCCCAAATGTCCGAAGGTGAGCCAAAAGAAAGGAAATAGTTTAAAAAAAATGCATGATCCTAAATAATGCAACACATACAACATACAATTAATAAGCTCGGCTACTAGCATGGCATGCGAGTCAATTCAAGGCAGGTGACAGTTGTTTAATATGGTGAGCCGAACTTTTATGCATGTAAAAGGAATGGATGCAATTCATGGAAAATGTTAAGGAAAACATGATGCTATATACTATCCATCATAAGCAGATAAATAAAAGGGAGAAAGAATGGGGGTTGGAAGACATACACAAATTATTACATATTTGTCCTCGCGCAGGAGGGTCCGAACGTCCGAATTAACTACTTATTACAAATCCAAATGAATTAGCAAGTTAAATTAACTAATTATTACAAATTCAAATTAATCTAAGTAATAATTACGACATATTACTATTAAAGTATTAAATCAAAGGCACGGGAAGCAAGGAGCCACACGTATACGAATAAGAATATCCTCTCGGAAACTCTTTGTTTACTGTCAGTTTCTGTTCTGTTTCGTAGTCAAAAAATTAATATGTTTTCACCCAAGTCACTTTTCTATTCTACCATGAGAATGGCACTACCTGTAAAAAGTGAAGTGGCCGGCCAGATTTTTGGTACTACCTGCTGCTACAGACAAGAAATAGAGCACAAACGGAGTGTTTCCAGGGGATGTTTATCCTCTCTGCTCCACTCTATCATGAAACAAATCAAGGGAGGATTAGAATCGATCCACAAATCATCAATGGTCGCAAGGTTATTGTGTGATGATCTATGGATCGATGGGACAAAGGCTCAATGAATGAAAAGAAAAGACCAACAAGACCTCCTCCCTATCATAGAGTTACCTCAAGGGAAGTGGTAAATATTGACTCTTGAACCATTATCATCACTAAGAGTATGTAATTAACGTGACCCAACTTGATTTTATTATCTTGTTTTACCTCTTTTAACCCATTTATTAGCCCTTTTAATTACTTTTCCATTCCTTAGTCATTTTAGTCCAAAAATGAGAGTTATGTCCACTAAAATAAAAGAAGCGTCAAACAAGGAGTTGTTCTTGGCATGAGATAGATGTAATGCCCTGGTAATGAATCCCCGAAGAGATTAAACCATTTAGCATGGAAGGTCTCTTTCTCATGCTGAAAACAACATATATGGGACTTCAATTCACCACTTTCAATTAGATTACAACAATATACAATATAACAATAAATCAAAGAAAAAGAGCAAAATGAGTAAGAAATGCAAGAAAATAAAAGGTTTGTGAAATTCACCTTCCAAGGAAAAGATGAACTCCTTAGTTCACAAACTCTCTATTGATCACCCTCAAGTGTAGGAAGTGTGTTCTCAAATCCTCAATTCGAAATTATGGAGTTTATGGAGTTTATGGTATGGAAAGTGGCTAACTCTCTAGTTTTTCTCACTTTCAATCACTAAACACTCTTCCTTATGATCAAGGCAATTGATCTTTGGCTATATCAGAATTTTTTGAGTGGTTTTGGTGTATTGAAATGAGGAATTTCAGTAGCTATGGAAGCTTGGAAGTGTTTTGGCTCAAGGTTGAAATGTAGACAATTTTTCCTCTTTTGCTCTCTTTTCTCTCTAACTCCCTCGAATGATTTTTCTCTCTCTCTTTTCTATCCTCCTCATCTTCAATATATGATTTGAATGTATAAGCCATGTAGGAATAAACAAGTCAAGGAATGGAGGACAAGGTAGAAGACAAAGGTGGTGGGCATGACAAGGATGACAAATGATGATCAAGACTTTGTTGCTTTGATTCATCCTTTATGACAAGGCTAAAACCTCTTTTGATAATGGAGGGTGAGTGGAGATAATAGAGGATGAGTGGGTGCACCTGAATGGATCAGAAAATAGGTAAATGGGGTGTCCCAACCGAGCCAAAATTAAGAAAAATGGGGTTGCTGCTGTTTTGGGCCGAGTCAACAAAATCTGCTATTAAACCCAACTTCAAAGGGGATATCTCCCTTATTCGGACTTGGTTTTAGGTGATTCTTAGGTCTAAATTGAAGCTCCAGAAGTCTACTTTCCAATGGTGGTGGCCTTACATTTAAATTCCAAATGTACAAAGAGATATGCCTAATTTAGTGAAGGTTGTTCATTTCCCTTGGGCCAGGTCAACAAAATCTACTCCTTAAGCCCAACTTCAAACGGGCATATCTCCCTTATCCAGACTTGGTTTTAGGTGATTCATGGGTCTAAATTGAAGCCCTAGAAGTCTACTTTCCAATGGTGGTGGCTTCATATTTAAATTGCAAGTGTACAAAGAGATATGCATGCATATTTTAGTAAAGGCTTTTTATTTCCTTCTTAATGATTTGATGCTCATCTTTTTCCTAAACCAGTTTTCATCCATCGCCTCCTATTTCCTTCAACTCCAAACCTATCAAGAAGATGTTTTTAAATATTTTTTCAAAAAGTTCACCTCCCTTCCATTTATTTCCACTTTGTCCTTACTCAGTTTACTGAAAAGTGCAATATTTTAAACGAAATGGGAGCCTCGAAACATCGTAGAAACATTTGAAAAAAAATATTTTGAAAAAGGGATTTTAAAGTCTAAAATAGTTTGGCCAAAAAAATGTGTAAAGGTTGGGATTAAAAATCAAATTACATCTCTCTTACTGAGGATTTTGTGAGAAACGCATTCTGATTGTCATTATCGGGTAATCAACAGAAAGCGCCTAAGTCTTAGGGTCGGTCAAAATGGGGTGTCTACAGTTGCCCCTCTTTGATAGAGCTAGAAGTCATTTCCTGATGTAAGTGAATGTCAAAGCCCGAAGACGACCCTTTTGACAAGGCCGTAAGACTTGGGAAAACAAACAAGATGCAATGCATGTGGTTGAACCTGAAGGTTGTCTACATATCCCATGGAAAAGAATCAAACCAGCATAGTTCAGGGGCAAGATGCTAATGATATGCAAGAAGATTTTGAGAACTGGACTTATACGCTACGCGAAGCCAATTATTTTTGAAAAACTTATGATCATGCAATGAGCAATGCGATAACATGAATGACTAACGAGACGGTGTAACCAATCAGAAACATCTCCTCGCGTTGCATACGAAAAGAGAGGGAAGACCTCAACCAAGAGAAATCAACAACCTAACGCGTCTCAAGCGAAAGGAGGAAATGTGGTGTGAACAACACGCGCACTTGACGTTTTTAACCAAGTTAATCAATAACCTAACGCGGCTCACGCAAAAAGAGGAAAGATGGTGTGAACAACAAGTGCACCTAATATTTTTAATCGAGTGAATAAAAAACCTAACGCGTCTCACCCGAAAGGAGGAAAGATGGTGTGAACAACAGGTGCACTTAATGTTTTTAACCGAGTGAATAAACAACTTAACGTGTCTCACGCGAAAGGGGGAAAGATGGTGTGAACACCAGGCGCACATGATGTTTTTCACCAAGTGAATAAACAACCTAACGTATCTCACGCGAAAGGGGGAAAGATGATGTGAACACCAGGCGCACCTGATTTTTTCACCGAGTGAATCAACAACCTAATGCGTCTCACGCGAAAAAGAGGAAAGATGGTGAACAAATCCAAACACGTCCCAGGCGAGAAGAGAAATAGTGAACAAATCCAAACGCGTCTCACGTGAGAGAAGAAAAATGAACTTGAGATCCAAACGCATTTCACACGAGAGGAGAAATAGTGAAATTGAGATCCAAACGCATCTCACATGAGAGGAGAAATAGTGAACTTGAGATCCAAACGCATTTTACGCAAAAGGAGAAAAGTGAACTTGAGATCCAAACGCGTCTCACGCGAGAGAAGGAAACTGAACTTGAGATCCAAATGTGTCTCACGTGAGAAGAGACATAGTGAACTTGAGATCCAAACACGTCTCATACGAGAGGAGGAAAGTGAACTTGAGATCCAAACGCGTGTTACGCAAGAGGAGGAAAGTGAACTTGAGATCCAAACGCGTGTTACGCAAGAGGAGGAAAGTGAACTTGAGATCCAAACGCGTCTCACGCAAGAGGAGAAAAGTGAACTTGAGATCCAAACGCATCTCACGCAAAAGGAGGAAAGTCAACTTGAGATCCAAACACATCTCACGTGAGAGGAGGAATAGTGAACTTGAGATCCAAACGCGTCTCACGCGAGAGGGGGAAAGTGAACTTGAGATCCAAACGCATCTCACCCGAGAGGAAGAATAGTGAACTTGAGATCCAAACGCGTCTCACGCGAGAGGAGAAAAGTGAACTTGAGATCCAAAAGCGTTTCACGCGATAGAAGGAATAGTGAACCTGAGATCCAAACGCGTCTCACGCGAGAGGAGGAAAGTGAACTTGAGATTCAAACGCGTCTCACGTAAGAGGATGAAAGTGAACTTGAGATCCAAACTCGTCTCACGCAAGAGGAGAAAAGTGAACTTGAGATCCAAACGCATCTCACGCAAAAGGTGGAAAGTGAACTTGAGATCCAAATGCGTCTAACGCGAGAGGAGGAATAGTGAACTTGAGATCCAAACGCGTCTCACGCGAGAGGGGGAAAGTGAACTTGAGATCCAAACGCGTCTCACCCGAGAGGAAGAATAGTGAACTTGAGATCCAAACGCGTCTCACGGGAGAGGAGAAAAGTGAACTTGAGATCCAAAAACGTTTCACGCGATAGGAGGAATAGTGAACTTGAGATCCAAACGCATCTCACGCGAGAGGAGGAAAGTGACCTTAAGATCCAAACGCGTCTCATGCAAGAGGAGAAAAGTGAACTTGAGATCCAAACGCGTCTCACGCAAGAGGAGGAAAGTGAACTTGAGATCCAAACACGTCTCACGCATGAGGAGGAATAGTGAACTTGAGATCCAAACGTGTCTCACGCGAAAGGAGGAAAGTGAACTTGATATCCAAACGCATCTCACGTGAGAGGAGGAAAGTGAACTTGAGATCCAAACACATCTTACGCGAGAGGAGGAAAGTGAACTAAACAGCAGCCATACCTAGCCGTAGCTCATACGAAGAGGGCGAAGGTTTTGACTGGGTAAACATCAAATCCTAACACGTTTCACGTGAAAGGAGTGAAGGTAAATTCGAAGTCCAAACACATCTCACGCGAGTGGAAGAAGGTATCGTAGAATGAAATTTTTTTTTAAAATAATTTTTTTTTTTTTTGTAAATACCAAATATCGTATACATATACACACCATATACATACTACAAATACATATATAGGCACACACAGGCAAGCTATATACATATACAGAGACACACATATATATATATATAAATACACATAGATATGTACATACGGTATACACATTCGGGGAATATTTCGTTACTGATAAGGAATATTCCGTTCGCTAACGTCCATTGACATATTCTGTTATTGATAAGGAATATGGTGTTTGCTGACGTTAGCGTACACAAAACACACAAAAATAATGAAAAACAAACAGAAATGTGTTGATATGGGGGTTCGGACCTCCAATCTCATGCTCAGCCTCCTAGTCCTCAACTGCCGAACCAGACCACTTCACTAAGCCACTCTTGTGACAAAAATATTCGAATAAATATATATAATGCATAGATATACAATACATATACACATATGTATGCAACTCTCCTGCCTCTCCTGTTTTTATCTTTCTCTCTCTCGTCAAATGTCGCGCTTGACACGCCAGACACACGGCTTTGATTTTTGCGTCAACCGGCTGACAAATTGCCTCGGCTCTCTCACCCTCTTTGTCTTTCTCTTCCGTCTTCTTCTCATTCTCCTCTTCTGTCTTTTTCTTCATCACTCTCTTCTTCTTTTTCTCCTCTTCTGTCTTTTTCTTCATCACTCTCTTCTTCTTTTTCTTTTCTTTTGTCTTCTTCTTCATCACTCTCTTCTATTTCCTTCTTCTCTTTCGTCTTATTTTTCATCGTTGCTTTAGAGAGATAGAACAGACAGATTGAGCAGAGGAGAAAGGTTGCCAAAACTTAGTCTACTCTTTGTTATTACTCTGTCACTCCTTTCTTTTACACCTCTCTCCTCTGAGACATGGCCTGGCCTCGTCTCGTCCCCTCACTCTCTTTCTAGACCTTAATGATCCCATAAGCTCCCCTAGATAGAGTGTCCCTGCTCCTACTCTTTCTAACCTTCCTACGCTGTCAAGTGAGCAAATAATGGCAGCTCAATCTGACATTGAAGCCAACCACTACACGCTGAAGTCCTGTATGGAGACAGTGGTTACGGTCTCTAACTTGTCTCATCGACTGCAAAACAGGACAAATGAGGTATACCAATTAAACACCCAACTTTCTCTGCTCTAACGTATGTACAAGGATGTGCGAGTAGAGATTAGCATCCTGAAGGAGGAGAATAAAGAGGTGAAATGGAAGGCCACCATCATGGTCCAATTCTGAGTTCCGCTGTACTCTGCTTTTGATGATCAGCGGGGAGTCAACTCTCTCGGTAGCCTTGTAAGCACTGAGGCAGGGCCTTCAAGGGTCTCCCAAGACGAAATCGAGATGAAGAAATCGGCGGGAGAGTCAAGCAAGTGAGGTCGGCGTGTGGCCGTCATCGAGAAAAAACAAATCCCTTTTTTTTTTCTTTTTCTTTTCTATTTGTTTGGTTTTTTTCTGTTTTTTTTTTTTTTTGTATATATGCTTGCACAAATTTGATTGGGGTTGATCTCTGGCATTAATAAAATGAGTGTGTTCTGCAAATCCGGATGGCATGAATGGCACAACACTAAGCATAAAAATCATTTTCTTTTGAATTTCGAACTTGAAAATGGCTGCATTTTGATGAATTCTAAACCGAATATTGAGCTTATCATTGACCAAAACACAAAACACAACTCAATGAAATGAAAACAAAGCAAAAACCATCCCAAACGCACCCCTGTACACTTATTGGAATAAAATGGACACAAAACAGAGCAACACTGCTCGACTGCCCGATGAAAAAGCATTGCCAGCGACAACGAGCAAAAACCATCCCAAACTCACCCTTTTATGCTTGCTGGAATAAAATGAATACAAAACAAAACACCACCAGTCAACCGCCCGACGGAAAAGCATCGTCGACGACAACTACTATGCATTTTTCGGCGATTGCTTGATTAAGGTGACGAGAATTCGAAGTGCGGGTAAAGGACAAAAACCTAACTCGACTGTGCGGGTAAAGTCCTCAAAATCTATTTTCACAAATGACCACTACTCGATCAACATGAAATCAACCTTTGAGATGTATAACTGAATTTGTCTTGTAACTAAATTCATCATGAAGGAGAAATAGGACAATTGAATCAAATAGAGACGAGTCAATCAAATATGGATAGATGAGTTGAATAAAGATACACCAATCAAACATGGACGAGATGAGTGAGTTGAAAAATGATTAGGGCCGAACTTTAAGATGAAGCTGCCTACATATCCCAAAGATAGGAAACAGGCCATATGTAGTTTCGGCTAAGGTTCACTCTGGTATTGACACTCTCCTTTTGTGCTCTAACTTTTGTCAAAGCCGCCCTTTCGGGTTTTCAACCTCGCGAGCTTTTCATTTTTTTCATTTTTCAATTTTTTTTTTCATTTTCTTTCACTTTCTTTTTTTTTTTTTTTTTTTTTTTTGCCCTAACTTTTGCCTGGGTCGCCCTTCCGAGTTTTCAGCCCAGCGAGCCTCTCAATGGTGGCACTTTCGTTTTAGCTTGTCCATGTCGATTGTTTGTGAGATCTCTAGGCCATCTAAATCTATAAGAATGACTGCTACACTTGACTAGATAGACATGATGATGTAGGGACTAGGCTAATTGAGTCTGAATTTTCCCGTAGTGTAGTGGATAAGAACTTGATTGTCTTTCAATAATAAAACTCATTCTCTCATATTCTGAGATTTGACTTCTTTTCTGGTCTTCATTAGCTTGAGAAATGATCTAGTTTGAATCTTTGTCACATTCGACCTTATTGCCCCTAATTCAAGGACTGCTTTCATTCTGAATCACATTCGACCTTATTGCCCCTAGTTCAAGGGATGCCTCCATTCCAGCTATACAAGCCTTATACTTTGGTTGATTACTGAACATTCTGAATCAAGGTTCGAAAGCTAAGGAGGTCGGACCTCAAGTCGAGAGGAATCCTATGCTGTCCAATCTCAAGATCAATTCCAGGCATATCTTCATAAGACCACACAAAAATATTTTTTCTGAAATCTTTTAACAAAGTGACTAATTGCTCGTACTCTTACGAAGGCAATATAGAACCAATCTGGACCAAGTCAGTATCCTTCTCAGTACCCACATTAACAGAAATGATCTCATTTATCAAGGGCTTAGCACACCTCTCTTCATCTCAGTCAATCAAATTTTACAAATCTAGAGGAATTCCTTCCTCTGTGTTTTCATCATAGTTTTGGAAAAGTTTGGTCAATGCGATGATTTAAAGGCACAGAGAAGTAAGTGAAAATTACTGTCGTTTCATTCAGATCTTTTGGCTCAATGACTGAAACAGACTTAAAAGAAAGAAGAAAAGGACAAGACAAACACAAACAGAATAGTGATGCCCAACTTAACACACTTGAGATCACCACACTCTGACACAACAAGACTGACTCAACCCCCAGTTCAGTAATTTGCTAAAATCAGTGCGTGCCATCCACCATGTTTGGAGTAAAATGCGTGCCATCAGCAGGTGGTTCACCTCTGATCACAGGACTAGGTATCCCCCAAGTTCATTGATCCAGTGCTGATAGACTTTGTAGAACCTGGTGGAGTGATGATCTTGTTGTTAATCAAGTCTTGAACTTCATGGCGAAGGCGAAAACAATGATTAGTGTCATCGCCGAGTTGCTGATGGAAGGCGCAATACTTGGCCGCATTATGCTTGGCTGGAAGGCGCTCAAGGAGAGGTTGAAAATCAAGGGGTTTGAGGTGGCCTTGTCCCATGAGGATTTGGAAATTTTTAGACAAGGTCATGTAAAGGAGATTGAAGATGTGGTTACGATCTGGAAGTATTGGTGAAGGGTCGGCAGGTGTTGACTGGGTTTGATGATCTCTTACGAGTGTAGGACTGGAGCTGGAAGGGGTGTTTTTGGTACAACATCCCTTTTCATGGCTTACCGCCTGGTTCAAAATGCTCCCAACTTGAGCGACAAATCCCTTTTCATTGTTTACCGCTTGGTTCAAAATGCTTCTAACCATTTGTTCCCAAACACAACCAACAAGATACAAAGTAACCATTTGTTCCCAAACACAACCAACCTGCAACAAACCTGCCCAACACATCCTATAACTCAAATACAAAGTATGAAAGGACATAAACAAGATATACACAGCTGCTAACATCCACGGAACCAAGTCCGGATCACTGTACAACAAGAGGAAAAACCCGAGATCGCTATATACACCAACTCCGGTCCCTATCCAGAAACATGTACAAGTTCCGATAAATCATGAAGAAAAACTGAAAAAATTTAATGGCACTGAGTTTAAAAGATGGCAGCAGAAAATGCTATTCTATCTTACAACTCTAAATTTGGCCCGGTTTCTCCATGAAGAGGCTGCAGTACTAAGAGAGGATGAAAGTGATCGGCAAGTTGTTGCCGCTGTAGATGTTTGGAAGCATTCTGATTTCCTGTGCAGAAACTACATCCTAAATGGCCTTGACAACATGTTGTATAATGTTTACAGTCCTCTGAAATCAGCAAAAGAATTGTGAGATTTTTTGGAGAAAAAATACAAGACAGAGGATGCTAGCACAAAGAAATTTGTTGTCAGTAAATTTTTGGACTTTGTTATGGTAGACTCCTAAACGTTAATTTCTCAAGTTCAAAATTTTCAAATAATTTTGCATGATATTCATTCTGAAGGTCTATCTGTTAGCAAGTCTTTCTAAGTCGCTGTGGAAAAGTTACCACCAGCTTGGAAAGATTTCAAAAATTATTTAAAACATAAAAGCAAGGAGATGACCATGTATGAATTAATTGTAAGATTGAGAATTGAGGAAGATAACCGAAAGGCTCAAAAAAGGAATGGAAAAAATCCCATAAAGTCCAAGGCTAATGTGGTTGAACAAGTTCACAAACCACATAACAAAATGAGGAAGTTTACTGGAGATGGTCCTAAACAAGGCGACAACAATGGCAATAAGAAGTTCAAAGGAAAATGCTATAACTGTGGCAAGACTGGACATCGAGCTTTTGACTGCCGCCGCCCTTAGAAGGATCGCGGAAGCACAAGTAAGAAGACTACCAATCAAGCTAATGTGACAGAATTAGATTACATCTTTGACGGGGTAAATGACATCAACCTCTCCGCTGTGGTGTCTGAGGCTAATTTGGTTGGAAATCCCAAGAAATTGTGGGTTGACACTGGAGCAACTCGTCACATTTGTGCGGACAAGAAGATGTTCACAACTTACAATGAGGCTGCAAATGGTGAACAACTTTTCATGGGAAATTCTTCCACTTCTACTGTGGCTGGACAAGGAAAGGTGATCTTGAAGATGACATCAGGGAAAGAACTGATCCTTAACAACGTACTGCATGTACCTGACATCCAAAAGAATTTGGTTTCTGGTTCTTTGTTAAGTAAAAATGGATTTAGGCTTGTCTTTGAGTCTGATAAATTTGTATTAACAAAGAGTGGTATGTATGTTGGTAAGGGATACATGAATGATGGTCTCTTCAAATTGAATGTAATGACAATTGTACCAAAAGTTGCTAGTAATAAGAATAACACATCTTTTGCTTATATTCTTGAGTCGAATTTATGGCATGGTAGATTAGGACATGTAAATTTTGATGCTTTGCGTAGATTAATTGGTTTGGATTATATACCAAAGTTTGAAATTGATCCTAATCACAAATGTGAGATTTGTGTAAAAGCGAAACTAACTAAGGCTCCATTTAAATCGGTTGATAGAAAAACCAAACCTCTAGAATTAATTCATACTGATGTATGTGATCTTAAATTTATTCAAACTAGAGGAGGCAAAAAGTATTTCATAACATTTATCGATGATTGTATAAGATATTGTTATGTTTATTTACTTAAAAGTAAAGATGAAGCCTTAGAAATATTTAAACTCTACAAAACAGAAGTTGAAAATCAACTTGAAAAAACCATTAAAATAGTTAGAAGTGATAAGAATGGTGAATATTATGCACCATTAAATAAATTTTGTGCACAACATGGCATTATTCACCAAACTACAGCACCTTATTCTCCACAGCAAAATAGAATTGCCAAAAAAATAATAGAACACTTAAAAAAATGATGAATGTCATGTTACTAAGTTTAGGTTTACCGCAGAACTTGTGGGGGGAAGCAATATTGTCTGCTAATTATATTCTTAATAGAATACCCTACAAGAAAACTAACAACACTCCTTGTGAATTATGGAAAGGTCGACCACCTTCCTATAAATACTTAAAAGTGTGGGGATGTTTGGCAAAGGTAGAAGTTCCTGTTCCTAAAAAGACTAAGATAGGACCAAAAACAGTGGATTGTGTGTTTATTGGTTATGTCCAGAATAGTAGTGCATATCGATTTCTGACTTATAAATTAGAAATACCTAATATAACTGTGAACACTATTATAGAGTCAAGGAATGCTGTGTTTTTTGAACATGTCTTTCCTTACAAGAAAGGATAGAAATTAAGTTCACAGAAAAAAACTTATGATTGTACACAAAGTCAAGAGACTAATGACAATCAAATACAAGAGACTAGTAATGGTCCTGACCAACATGATTTAACTGATGACGAACCAAGACAAAGTAAGAAAGCAAGAACATCAAAATCCTTTGGTCCAGATTTTCTGACATACCTGTTAGAAAATGAACCTCAAAGCTTTAAGGAAGCAATGACAGGTCTTGAAGCACTTTTGTGGAAAGTGGCTGTTAATGAAATTGAATCCATTATGCAAAATCGTACTTGGGAATTGGTGGATCTTCCACCTAATTCTAAACCTCTTAGATATAAGTGGATATTCAAGAAAAAAAATGAAAGCAGATGGTTCAATAGACAAGTATAAAGCAAGACTTGTAATAAAAGGTTACAGACAAAAAGAAGGTCTGGACTATTTTGACACATATTCTTTTGTGACAAGAATAACATCCATTCGCATGCTTATTACTATAGCAGCGTTGTTTAATTTAGAAATATATCAAATGGATGTTAAGACGACTTTCTTAAACGGTGATCTAAATGAAGAGATCTATATGGAGCAACCCGAAGGGTTTGTAGTACCGGGGCAAGAAAAGAAAGTTTGTCGGCTTGTAAAATCTCTTTATGGATTAAAACAAGCACCTAAGCAATGGCATGAAAATTTTATCATGCAATGCTTACTAATGGGTTTAGGATAAACGAATGTGACAAGTGCTTCTATGTTAAAAATACTAACCAAGGATATGTCATAATTTGTCTTTATGCAGATGACATGCTTATCATTGGAAGCAGTCAAAATATGATCAAATTAACTAAGCAAATGCTTAATAGAAGATTTGATATGAAAGATATGGGGGTCGCAGATGTTATATTAGGAATGAAAATTACTAAAACATCTAACGGATATGCATTATCTCAATCATATTATTGAGAAAATTCTTGATAAATTTATCAAAGATGATATGAATGTAGCTAGAACACCTGTAGACATCAGTCTTTATTCATCAAAAAATAAAGGTGATGCTATGTCTCAGTTAAAATACTCCCAAATCATTGGAAGCCTAATGTCCCTAATGAATTGTACTCATCCTGATATAGCTTATGCTAACAGTAAATTGAGTAGGTACACTAATAACCCCGTAGAAGACCATTGGAAAGCGATCATTCGGGTTCCTAAATATCTAAAATTTACCCGTGATCATGGTTTGAACTTTACTCGATATCCAGCAGTACTGGAAGGTTATTGTAATGCCAATTGGATATCGGATACTAAAGATTCAAAATCCACTAGTGGATATGTTTTTACTCTGGGAGGAGCTGCTATTTCTTGGAAATCCACGAAACAAACATGCATCGCACGATCCACAATGGAATTTGAGTTCATTGCTTTAGACAAAGTAGGAGACGAAGCAGAATGGCTTCATCATTTCTTAGAAGACATTCAAATGTGGCCAAATCCTGTGCCAGCTGTAACGCCCTCAAAAAAATAACATTTAACCCATCAATATAGACATGCATTGATATATGAGAGACCAACAGTTTCTATTCATCAGAATATCTCATTACAAAAGTATTACATATTAACGACAAAAGCAAATGCCCTAAGGGCTTACAGCTTTCCAAGTTAACACTTGGTTACAAAAAGAGAGCACTAGCTCAATTACACATTAAGCCCTCGGCTTGAATCTACATGTAATACATCAAAAGAAATAAGACAGCAAAAGGATGTCCGTCTCTAACCTCCCAAGCTATGTCCTTGGAGATGACATGCTACATGTACCTGAAAATGATGTTCCCATATAGGGTGAGCCACAGCCCAGTAGAAATACACTAAACCAACTATAAACAATGACTAAAAGATTAGCAACTGATAGATGGTCAACACTTACACATCCATTTACATCATATTACAATTCCATGACAGTCAAGTCTATGTTACAATTCACCTTCCATTTCTTATTCAACTTTGAGTTTGAAAACAAGGCTCAGTACTCTGGCCAAAACATTTGATGATATTATAGTCCCTCACTAAAACACTTTCGAAATTCATTATGGATACACATGTTGGTGTTGTATCAATAACACATAAACCACTTTCGTACTTCACAAAATGATGATGATATACATTTTAGTGCTATATCAAATCAAACAAACAAACGCTTCAATAGATAAGCATATGAGCTGTATCAACACTTCAATAGATAAGCATATGAGCTGTATCATAACTACAATGGGAGAGCATATGAGCTGCATCCTTGGGTCCATCCCCCATCTTCCCATAACCATTAACCGGTTTAGAGGTACATCCTCCATCTTCCCCTAAACCGTGGAGTACATCCCCCATCTCCTCCCATACACAAGCAATGCATATAAACACAGAATTATATACACAATCAATCAAGACATAAAGTTAATTTATTATTACAACCATTATACTCGATGACCTGTCCAATTGATTAGTTTTAGTTTGCCTAATCATCATGCATTGTCTACAACAATCAAAAACTATCCTCCACCGATAGCCCAAAGCAGTTATTTCTAAACAAAAAATAAATGCACAAATGGATATTAAATCGACATTCCAATTAGGTGAGCGATAAATAATCCTACTACACCCTTTAATCCCATACATTCCCAATCTCAACATTTCCAATTCAATTCCTTATTTCTCACTATTAATTATACCAATTAATTTAACCAATGTAATTAAGGCATTTTCCATAATTAACATTACAACCCTAAGGTTCCATTTTTATCAATGTTTCAGCATTAATTTCATTCCTCCATGCCAAACATGCATATAGGTTTTCTATATTTAAAAACCCCAACTTTTGTAAAATTACACAAAGGCCCAAAATTCCTCAAAATTACACAACAACCCCCAACATATCAAAATGCTAAAATTTAAAGACAAAGCTTATAAGGAGGAGTAGGATATCCCTACCTTGAAGTTTGAGCTCAAACGGAGATGAAGACCCAAAGACCAACGTGCTCCAAATCCAAAGATTTTCAGACTAAAACGATGCCGAAGTCAACCTCTATCTTTTTAACAAAGGACCTAGGATAGATTCACACTAGAGGGAGACGAAATCCTAGAGAGAAGATAAGTCTAGAGAGAGAGGGTCTCGGATCTAGGGTTTCAACAATGGAAGAGGAAGAAAAGTGATGCTTTAACCCGTTGCTGCCTGCTGATATACAACAGGCTCGCTCGAGCGAAGACCTGGTCGCTCGAGCGACCAGACACAAGAAACTGACCTCGCTCGAGCGAAGGGACGCTCGCTCGAGCCAACAATTCAAACCCTCAGGTCTACAACCAGACGCATGCTCGAGCGACGGATTGCTCGCTCGAGCGAAGAACAAACCAGCTTGCTCGAGCAAAGAAAAGCTTGCTCGAGCCAAGAAATGCAACTCTCAAGTCCAGAACCAGACGCAATCGCTTGCTCTTGCGAAGCCACTCTGGCTCGAGCGAAGGACCAAAAACAAAAGCTCGCTTGAGCGACGAACTGCACGCTCGAGCGAAGGCCCAAAAATCTGGACAGCAACACTTGGCTTCCAAACACAACCAACCTGTAACAAACCTGCCTAACATATCCTATAATCCAAACACAAGGTATGAAAGGACGCAAACAAGGTTTAAATAGCTGCTAACATCTATGGAACCAACTCCGGATCACTGTACCACAAGGGTTAAAACTCGGGATCGCTATAACCTCCCCCCCTTAAAGAATTTTGTTCCCGAAATTAAGGAAACGCCAAAATACAAGGCCAACTGATGACAAGGCTCACAATACAAATGAGTTAATCTTACAACTGATTTCCTACTTACCCTCGCACATGGGAAGGGCTTAACAAGGAAACATGCCCCGAAAGAAAACAACACCCCGGCATATGAAACTTCAACAAAACCAAACCCTTTCCGAGATAACTCACCAAACAATCAGCTAGCGCTCCAAGCTAAGTCACTACTCAACAATCACAATCCGAATAAAACAACCAGTGTAAGTTTTTGTATGAATATATATCGAAAATTATTCTCTGGTTAAAAAGGCATTTTTCTCAAAAATAATTTAGTTTTCAATGTTAACATTCCGAAATAAATTTTGCATTTCCCATGCGAAATCCAAGAGTTTTGTAAACATTTTCCAAAAACGCGGTGTTACTCACAACACAACCATTCTCAATTGATTTAGCCAAGGCCTCTCATTGAAATTTCTCATTACGTTTAAACTAAATCAATTTCTCCAGAATAACACAATTTAATATTCAACAACTTGACCTATTACTGGTCACCCCATCTCTATTCAAGAGGTCACTTACAATTTATGCTATAATGTGTATCATCGACATGCATTTCTTTCAAATTCAATAATTTCTAATATGCATGGTTCACAATTCCGAAACACATTCAATATTAATGATACATTTGCATTCCCACATCACATTTAACATATATAATGCTAAATAAATTTCCATTTTCAAGGCATAACCCACAGTACTACCATAAACCGCAACATATGTAATGTTCATACAGTTCATCAATACATCAAAAGATATAACGTATGCTTAAATACCCATTAATGGATCTAGAGACTTCTCTCGGACCCGAAATTTACTCACCCCAGTGGTTTCTTCAGCCCCATTGTGTTTTCACAACACCTTAACTAATGGAAAGGTCCGATTACGCAAGACCCGTTAACAATGATAATAGTAAGACACATACTATCACTACAGCGTTCTGAGACATCCACTACGCCTCGACTGCTAACCATACTCAAACCAGTGTTTAGCACTTAATACCCCAACAAAGGAAACACGGAAGTGTTCGTACACAAGACTTCTAGTCAACTTTCACCAAAACAAGTGTGAGACGATGCGAGGGTAAGGAACAACTTTACAACACATTGCTACCCCAAAATTTCAAGATCCTGCCAAAATCACACAGCAAATAACCAGCAACTCAGGCTAGGTCGAGTCTAACCCCATAAAATATTCAGGTTTATACCGGCACCACTAAACACGTCACTTACAACTGACCACAGCCAAGCTCAAAGATCCCTCTCAGATTATTTTTCCAAAAATAGGGGTCGTAAATTCACGTCCCGATCAAAAATCATTTTAGTTTACGAAGAGTACTTAATGACCCCAAGTGAATCACAACAAAGCCATCCCACAACACCCGTCATACGCACGGTGATGACACAATGCTCACAACAACACTTTCATAAAAGGGACTCTCAAACACTTGAAATTTCCCAACAACACAACGACCTAAAGGATAACATTGCACACCTTTGTGCCTTACAACGCACAAATAAGAACTGAACGAGTCAAAATGATTCTCATAGAGTGCCCCACTCACTCTTCACAACCTTACCACCTCACCTGTGTTGCCACTATCCGAACTGGGCGACGGACACTTATGCCGAAGTGACCTAACCTTACCAAACCTCCAACCTCTCGGTTTCAGTCAGAAACCAAACCAAAGCCTCACTAAGGAATTTTCTGGGATTTTCTAAGACTGATTCCCTTCTATCCATCAACCAAACACAACATACCAACCACACACTATCATGCATCGCACTGTGCAAAACCCCTTCATTTAGAGATTTCACTCACCACCTCGACTGAACTTGGAGTAACAAAATTTGCCTACCCCTTCCCTCGTACTGAGTTAACTGACCGGGTTTGCTACACCATGATATTCAACATTACCAAATAGCCGTTCGTACCGAACACACAAGCTAACATAGTACCTTCATCCGCCAACGACCTATAGGGTCTATCTTTTATTTCGACTCTTATCTGTCACTCACCCCGAGAGTACAACCAAGACACCCAATCTCCGTGCCAGACCACTAGCCAATGCTACCGCCAGACAACCACCATGTACCAACCCCGACACTATCGCACGTCGCCGACAAGGCTTTCAAAGACTCACCATTCTAACTTTCTAGAGGAGTAAAAGTCCTCGCCTCCCTCGTCATTAACCCACATCTTCATCTGCAAACACCATACCACTGTGACTCCATCCACGGGTCACACCCTAACCACGGGCTATACACACAATCAACCTTTCTAATAACATCTCCTGACCTGACCAATGCTAAGGTACGAATCTATCACATTCGATCCAAATAAAGGAATCTGAAAACATAGGAAACACCCATTATACTACTGCCCGAGATATAGCACTAGCTACTCACAACATACCACTCCCGATACAACAACCACTACCTTATATAGGGACTAACATCCCCTCACTCAAAACGGCCAATCAGTACACATGCAATCTTGGCAACGCTACCTACCACGAAGGTACAAGTCCAACCCTAACAAAATTATGCGTTATGCCCCCGTAGGACACCATATTAAATACATACTGCATCTAGTACTAATCGCACACTTCACATCCTCTCGAGTTCACCCGACAGTAGACCAAAATCTATACCACGCACAAAATTTTAAATGGGTAACACCCATGAGATTCCACACACTCGGCAAGTAAAACAGTTCTCGCCCCAATATTACCCTAGCTAAGACACGCACCCCTCGGTGGTTCCCAAATTTTGAAAACATGGCTCCTCAGCCCTCATCTTTCCCAAATCAAGTCATACGCATAAAAATAATAATAATAAAATGAATTAATACCAAAAATTTTATGGTCTTACAACAACTTATTATATTAATAACACTATAGAGCTATAACATGCTCCAATCCACCCAATCCAGGGAAATTAATAAACAAAGCATATATATATATAGATAAACAAACAGTTTAGATGTTTTAACATTCCCAAAACACATTGGTTACACAACAGAACCCAATGATCACAAAACAATAATCCACTCATTACAAAACGGATTAGTCAACACAAAACCATCCCATCGGTATTACCACCACTACTGTCCCTTGCCGGACCACCAAAGTTGGTCATCCCCAAACATAAGATAACCTACGAGCTCCCAAGCCACGGACAAGAACTACCGACGTGTCCCCTCTGTCCACACCTGGAACAACTACAAACTTCCCCAACTGGGGCTTTGGAGCTCGACTCTATTGAGGCCCTCAAAATCTGGCCTGCTAGTCCCCCAAAACGATACTACTCCTGCCTAGTCGAATGAAACTGAGCCTGGCTAGGTTGCAAAACCCCTAAAGAAGCCCTTAGCTGAGTACAGAAACGTCGAATATGACCTGGCTGATTACACACCCAACAAGTAGGCGATGCCTGAGCACGAGACTGGTTCAAAGTCTGGGCTGATGAAGACCACAATAACTGCCTCCCCACTGAGCATTTGATCGGTCCAGAACCCGGTTGGCCAAAAGATTCTGGTGGTGCTACTACTGGTTGAATTGTCAACCCAGCCCTCTTGCTCTGCGGGTAAGCTGGGGACTTGTGGCCCAGCTGACCACATTTGAAACAAGTGATAGCCTCTCGTTCACCCTTACCCGAATCTAGACTAGGCACTGGAAAAGTAGAGCCAGACAGAGCTCTCTGAAATTGTTGCGGATTAAAACCCTTCTGTCTCTTAGAAGGCCTACCAACACTCTGAATCACAGGAGTCGCCGAGATGGCCTCCTCCCTAACCCGACCAACACTCATAACCGTGGCCCCTTCCCTATTCTGCCCCATAGCTAGTACCGCTGCCTCCACATGAGTCGCAGCCTTAACAAGCACACTGTAACTCCTATGCCAAGAACCCGTAATCCTTACACGGATGTCGTCACACAGATTACTCTCAAACTCCGCACAACGCAATTCCTCCGTCTCCACCAACTCTGGAGCAAACCTTGACAGGTTAGCAAACCATCTTTCAAACCACACCAAAGGTGTAGTACCTTGGTGTAACTCCATAAACTGTTTTCGTAACTCTTCCCGAGCGGAAGGAGGGAAATCAAAACTTCCTCGTCCTGACATCCTAATAAAGGTGACAAGGAACGTTAGCACTCTAATAAATGTGCCGAAACTATAACACTCGCGTCCTAATGCATTGGACAACAGTAATTCATTCCACGTAAGCACATAATCACATAAGCATCTACGAATTTCATTCCTGGATAATGACAGTCTCGAGGCGTTACTAGAGTTCCAGTTAGAAATAGCATTGATCAGGTGCCTTTCCAACAGGACTCCCAGAAACCCAAGGATCCAATCAACATCCTAGAAATTAAATCCCATACCCAAATAGTCACATAAACTTGTTATCACATAAGCACATAGCATTACATCTAAGTCTCTAACAAGCGAGAAAAACCAATTGTGATCCTAATCACTTCCCACGTACCCAAAGTATTCGAACCCGGTACGCTCTGATACCAAGTTGTAACGCCATCAAGAAAATAACATTAAACCCATCAATATACACATGCATTGATATATGAAAGACCAACAATTTCTATTCATCAGAATATCTCATTACAAAAGTATTTCATATTAACGACAAAAGCAAATGCCCAAAGGGCTTACAGCTTTCCAAGTTAACACTTGGTTACAAAAACAGAGCACTAGCTCAATTACACATTAAGCCCTCAACTTGAATCTACATGTAATACATCAAAAGAAATAAGACAGCAAAAGGATGTCCGTCTCTAACCTCCCAAGCTATGTCCTTGAAGGTGACATGCTACCTGTACCTGAAAATGATGTTCCCATATAGGGTGAGTCACAACCCAGTAGAAATACACTAAACCAACTATAAACAATGACTAAAAGATTAGCAACTGATAGATGGTCAACACTTACACATCCACTTACATCATATTACAATTCCATGACAGTCAAGTCTATGTTACAATTCACCTTCCATTTCTTATTCAACTTTGAGTTTGAAAACAAGGCCCAGTACTCTGGCCAAAACATTTGATGAGATTATAGTCCCTCACTAAAACACTTTTGAAATTCATTATGGATACACATGTTGGTGTTGTATTAATAACACATAAACCACTTCCGTACTTCACAAAATGATGATGATATACATTTTAGTGCTATATCAAATCAAACAAACAAACGCTTTAATAGATAAGCATATGAGTTGTATCATAACTACAATGGGAGAGCATATGAGCTGCATCCCTGGGTCCATCCCCCATATTTCCATAACCATTAACCGGTTTAGAGGTACATCCCCCATCTTCCCCTAAACCGTGGAGTACATCCCCCATCTCCTCACATACACAAGCAATGCATATAAACACAGAATTATAAACACAATCAATCAATACATAAAGTTAATGTATTATTACAACCATCATACTTGATGACCTGTCCAATTGATTAGTTTTAGTTTGCCTAATCATCATGCATTGTCTACAACAATCAAAAACTATCCTCCACCGATAGCCCAAATCAGTTATTTCTAAACAGAAAATAAATGCACAAATGGATATTAAATCGACATTCCAATTAGGTGAGCGATAAATAATCCTACTATACCCTTTAATCCCATACATTCCCAATCTCAACATTTTCAATTCAATTCCTCATTTCTCACTATTAATTATACCGATTAATTTAACCAATGTAATTAAGGCATTTTCCATAATTAACATTACAACCCTAAGGTTCCATTTTTATCAATGTTTCAGCATTAATTCCATTCATCCATGCCAAACATGCATATAGGTTTTCTATATTTAAAAACGCCAACTTTTGTAAAATTACACAAAGGCCCAAAATTCCTCAAAATTACACAACAACCCCCAACATATCAAAATGCTAAAATTTAAAGACAAAGCTTATAAGGAGGAGTAGGATATCCCTACCTCAAAGTTTGAGCTCAAACGGAGATGAAGACCCAAAGACCAACGTGCTCCAAATCCAAAGATTTTCAGATTAAAACGATGCCCAAGTCACCCTTTATCTTTTTAACAAAGGACCTAGGATAGATTCAAGCTATTTGCATTCATTGTGATAATCAATCTGCAATAGGCAGGGCACAAAATCATATGTATAACGGTATGTCATGACATATTCGTCGTCGACATAATACCGTAAGGCAATTGTTCTTAAATGGAATAATCTCAATAGATTATATAAAATCTAAAGAGAATATTGCGAATCTATTAACAAAAGGTTTGACAAAAGAGCAAGTGTATAGTTCATCAAAGAAGATGAGATTAAAGCCTATTACATAAGGGTCATCATAATGGTAACCCTACTTATATGACTGGAGATCCCAAGAACTAAGTTCAAAGGGACAACTAAGTTATGTGTGGCTCACCAAAAATCACCAAGGGATTAAAATTCCCTACCCATTCCTATGGTGAGAATGATATCTGCAACATGTATTACATGCAGGGGTCTAAGGATAAGCTTAGCTTTTAAAGATTACTTATATCATGATTTAGGCATAAAATCAAGACGAGTATAAAAGATATTCACAATAAGAATCACCTATATGAGTGTCGAACTGGGGCCGATTCTATGAGAATGAATAGGCTAAATTCTCTAGAAGTACTCGTGAACAACCAGGAGCGTTCAAGGCCAAAATGAACACAACCGTGAGAACCACGATATGTCAGAAGATATTTTGTGTGAAATCTATTGTCTTGGCTGACACAAACGGCTGAACAATTCAAGGAATCGCGTCCATTGGTTAGCTAGTAAGTTCGATAGATTATCACTAGGGAAGGTTCAAGGCTGAAAACTACCTATCCTGATACAAGATATTTTCAATTTATACTCTTTCGACAAATTTTGCATTTTGTTGCATTTCCATTGTCATCAAATTCCATTCATGTGGGGGATTGTTAGAAATGGGTTTTGGAAATTCTGGAAAAAAAAAATAAAAAAAAAAAAAAAAAAAAAAAAATTTCCTAAACTTTGGTCTAATTTTTAGGTGAGACCCATGCGTCAAATTTTGCGGGTTAAAGTGGTAACGCGCTCTATGCCTCGTTGTGATTCACATGGTATATTTGGTTGCTCAAAACAATTATCGAGTAAATGAGAAATTGAAGCTAAAGTGTGCTCCATAGAAATGGAGTTTTTGGTGGAAATTTCTTAAAGGTGCGGTTTAGGTTTGTCCTACATTGATTTGGTGGGAAACTTTGAGTGAGTTTATAAGGCTTGTAGTTGGAACTTGGGGTAGGTCCCAAGGGGCACCCAAGTTTTATAGAGAGAGAGGTTATGAGCAAAATAGGCTAGACCTATTGGATCCAAAATAAACACACGTGCTCCCCGCTGCCGTCGGGCCGGTCGGGCTGGGCACGGGCACAGGTGCTTGGTGTGTAGTTGGGCTTGTCCGGCCCAATACTAATCTTTGTGGGCCAAAAACATTTGAATTTATTTTTTATCCTTGGAAAATAAATTATGACCGTTTGAATTTAAATTTCAGTTGGCAAATTCAAATTCAATTTTTGCACCTCTTCACGATTTCTGTACAAACAGATCCGAAATTCTGCACATATTCGAAACTGTTCAAATACAATTTTTATCTGTTCGAATTTAAATTTGAACCCAAACAGTCCAAACTTAAACCCAACAGGTTTAGTACCTGTTCAAACAGGTATGCTACTTGTTCAATTCAAAATAAAATGGTGCCACTACACCTATATATAGACAAGTCCTTCATTTGGATTAATCACTCTAATTTTCGTCCTTAAATCTGCTACTGCTCTTTGCATTTTGCTGCATCTAATTTTCTGTGAGAAATAGTATAAACACAAAGTGTGTTCGTTGTGCGAATAAATTGTAGTGCTGCATTTATTCGTTGTTGATCATTTTATCATGGGAGATAGATGTCCGAAAATCTAAAAGCACCGTAGAGAAGACGAATCTGTCTTAAGGGCACAGTGTTAAACACTGGACTTGATCAAAAGTTTGTTCAAGAAATTAATCGAGTAAGTTGTTAATTTATTTTCTAGTTTATTATGTATTTAAATCAAATTTTGATTTTATTTTTGTAACAAAATAAAAATCTGTTTTTATTTATTTTATTTTATTTTTCTGGTTTGATTTTTGTAATCAAACAAATTCTCTCATTTTCTTTTATTTCTTCTGTACTTTGTTTGTTGTTAAATACACAAACATAATTTATTTTTTAAATACAGTAAAAATTGTCCAACAAATAATAATAATAATATATGGCATTCCTAATAATTGTTTTCGTCAACACAAATATAATAACTAGATCCAAAGAAATTCAATTCTTTAATAATAATATATCCTTTGATTTACGACTGTATATATCACTCGGGAAAATTCAAAATTTTGCATTGATTCTTTCCATTCCATGGTTGTAATGGAGGATGTTAATTACATCAGTTAAGAGTTATAAAATAATTATGAGAAATTATCAATATTTTAAATTAGAAAGAATCGTTACAAATCCTCTATTACAATTGTGAAATGAAGAGGTGGTCATTGCCTTGGTGGATAGGTATAAAATGAAGGTGTTGAATTGAAGCAGATTATCATATAATTTGAGAGAACAGTTTTCTTTGTTGTTGCACTCATGACAAGGGTGATCGGTGTTCACGTTGCCTTCTTCTTCTTGATGACGGTCATCATTATGCCTTGTAATTCAGGACTACATTTAGGTACTCCATGAATAAACTTTCTTTCATTAGTTTTAATGTTGTAAATTTTTTTAAAATTGTTTAAGCTCAATTCATGTTTAGTTAATAAATATTTGTTTGACATCAATTCATTATGTAAAACTCATAATTTTCAAACTGAACTTTTTTTTTTTTTTAGACTCAACTCAATTACATGTATTATAAACAATTAAACTACTTGAATCGAGCTCATATTAATATCGGCCTATATGTTAGGCCAATTAGGCAAATGGCCTAAAGCCCTTTTATTTTAAGAAGGTCCTCAATTTTTAAGGCCCTTAATAATAGCCTCGTATTTGTAAAGCCTTAAATGTATAATTTGTTTAGGCCAAAAAAATCAGACCTCATTGTTATTATTTTAAACTCAAACTAAATCACCCCAAAAAAAAGAAAAAAAAAAAAGAAAAGGAAACACACCATGCTTCCAAATGAAAAAGGCATCTTTGTAAGAAAGTTGTCTCCATGTCGAAAATTTTAGTAACATTTTGAATAATTTTTTTGAGTTTTGTAGCATTGCAAAATTCAATATCTCAAAATATCTGTTTGCTTTCAATTTTTCTGAACAAAAAGATATTTTAAATTAATTTAAAAATTACTTTCACCCAAAAAAAAGGTAAAATCATATTAAATAATAAGTATTTTTTTAATTATTTTTCACTGTATTAGTTTTTAGTTTTTTTTAATCAAATTAAAATTAGTTTCTTTAATGTTTTTTTTTTTCCCCCTCATTGGCAGGTTCATGAAACAAGAAATTGCATTCACCACAAGGAGACAATAACATAACCACAACATAAACCTTGTTGAGCCATAGAAAGTTATTGCAATCTGGTAAAATAGCCCATCTCAATCAAAACTAATTATTCTTTGAGAATTAGGATAATTTGTTTAGCGATTTGTTTCTAAAAGTTGATTTAGAAAAAAAAAAAAAAAAAATTGAAAACAATCCACTAAACCCTAAATTGTTTTCTAAAAAATTATTTTTAGAAAATTAATTGTTTGGTTGTGTTTTCTATTTTATTTTTCTGAAAAACACAAAAAACTTGTTCGGCAAATTGTTTTCGAAAATAATTTGTTTGGTAACGTTTACGTTTTCAGTTTATATTTACAAAAATTTTATAAACTGGTTTTTGTTTATTTTTAGAAAAACATAAACTACAAACGCATTTGGTAATTGACAAAATGTTTAAAAAAATTTAAAAATATAAAAAAGAGTGAGAAATGACAAGTGGTGGCAAGTGGTGGCGGAAGATGGTGGTGGAAAGTTGTGACAGTGGGTGGTGGGTAGCGGGTGGTGGTGGTGGTGGGTGGGTGACGGTGGCGGTTGGCGGGTTATAGTGAGTGGGTGGTGGTTGTGGTGGCGAGTGGTGGTGGCAGGTGGGTGGCGGACGACCGGTGGTGGTGGGTGGTAGCGGGTAGGTGGTGGTGGGTGGTAGCGAGTAGGTGGTGGATGGTGGGTGGTAGCGAGTGAGTGGTGGTGACGGGTGCCGGGTGGTGGGTGGTGGCAAGTGAGTGGTGGTG
This sequence comes from Camellia lanceoleosa, assembly GCA_025200525.1. Lineage (NCBI taxonomy): Eukaryota > Viridiplantae > Streptophyta > Magnoliopsida > Ericales > Theaceae > Camellia > Camellia lanceoleosa. The sequence continues at coordinate 189,854,181 of CM045762.1, read as the reverse complement.
GTGGTGGTGGTGGCGGCGGGTGGTGATGGTGGGTGGGTGGGTGGGTGGTGGGTGGTGGGTGAGTGGTGGTGGTGGCGGGTTGTGGAAAGTGGGTGGCGGATAGCAGGTGGTGGCGGGTGGTGATGGTGGGTGGGTGGGTGACAGTAGCAGGTGGTCGGTGGTAGGTGGGTGGTGGCAGGTGGTGGTGGTGATAGGTGGGTGGGTGACGGTGGTGGGTGATGGTTGGTAGTGGCAAGTGTGTGGCGGGTGGGTGGTGGGTGGTGGGTGGTGGCTAGTGTTGGGTGGTAAAAAAAAAAAAAAAAACTCAAAACTCAAAACGGAAACACATTTTTTGAGTTTACATTTTTTGGCCAAATTTATAAACTGAGACTATTGATTTATAAATAAAAAATTTACCAAACAAGTTTTTATTTGAGTTTTTAAATTTTTGTAAATATAAACAGAAAACTGAAACGTAAGTGTTACCAAACGGCACCAATATATTTTTTCAAAACACCAAAAAGTTATTTTCATACAAAAATGAAAGCTGTATAAAAATGAGGCAACAAGTGGTGCCATTTTCCTCGATGGAGCCCATCCTAGAGTCATTGGGATTATTTGAGCTTTTCATTTTGTAATGTTTGTTAAATAGATTATTCATGCAAAACATAAGATTGATCAAATATCGATAGTCATATAATTAAATCATATTTTTCTTAAAAAAAATAGACAACAAGTACGATTTTAAAAATATAATTTTTTTCAAGAATTTATTCAGCATACCATACAAAATCAATGCCTCACAACACCTTAGTGGGGACAGCATCCCATGCTTGTGAAAAATGATGGATGTTTTCAACCTTGTCATTGTTTTTATTTCCAAAAACACGAGAAGAAAAAAAAAATGAAAACACAAGTCTTTGGTCTAAAATGGGAATTTGATTTTACTATAATTATTTTATTAGGGAAGTGCACAAACAGAGACATAAGCATCACGCAAGGCCAAGGTTCAAATACAGGGATACCAGAGTACATAATTGAGATAATCAACACCTGTCTTTCTGATGTTTGTCATCCGTCCAATATTCATCTCCACTGTGGACTGTTTGCCTCTGCAAGACTAGTGGATCCACAACTCTTCAAGAGGCTCTCTGATGATGATTGTTTGGTCAATGGTGGAAAACCGTTGAAGGCTAGTCAAGTCATTAGATTCTCTTATTTTAACACCTTCAAGTATCCAATTTCATTCAAGTCTGCTAAGTTTTGCTGACCTCAAACCCAAATTTAACTCGAGGGATGCAAATCTTGATTTGGGTGTCAAAATAAAATCTATATTTATATATCTATACTATATATAATTGCAAGTTGGAAGTGTTTATCTTTGGTTCAAGGGTTGGCTCGCATGGCATGTCACCTTGAGGGGTTATTTGTGTGGATGGAGGAAATTCCCCATCCCTTTTTGATTTAGCTTTGGGTGAAACTTTGTGATCTGTCTTTTTGGTATCCAATCTATAAAAAAAAATAAAAAATAAAAAAAGTCTTAATTCTTTTTTCTAAATTTTTTGAATTATTAAATATTAAATATTTTTGTCAATTAAGTCATTGTTTAATTAAGGTAATGTTTTTCATATTCTCTTCATATCAATATGGAAAATTTGAAAGTCATTAAATTAAGTACTTATATTTAAATTTTAAATAAAAATATTTTAGTATTTATTCTAAGAAATAAATATGAAGATGTTTTTTAGAAATATCAAATGAATTTTTCAGAAACATCTTACCATTTTTTAATAATGCATCTATGATAGAATAGTTTTATCACAAAATATATATATATATATAGTTCACAATCTACGTCACGAAATATATATGAAAATATTTTTCAAAATTCTCAATTTGGTCATTCTTTAAAAAATATAATAATATTTAGCATATGAATGATGTATTTGTGCAGAGAAACTAATATTTCATCTTGGTTTATACCATGAGTGAGTGCCGCAATTTGAAACATATGAGAACAATTTTAAAATCTTGTTCATCTATTTTAAAATCTGATTATATTTGTATTAACGGTAAGTATGATTTTTAAAATAAATTATTTATACAAATGTGATATAATTAAGTGGCTATCGATATTCGATCAACGTGATTTTTTACATTGATGAAACGTGATTTTTTACATTGATGAATTACTTGACGACACATACATATTGAATGGCTCGAATTATTGATACAGTTTCTGTGGTAGCCCTACGGAGGCCCAATGGCAACTGGAGATAAACCTCTCCATTTTTTTAAATGGATAATAAGTGGGTGTTTGGGAAGTGGATTTTTTCGTAGGTTTTTTTCATTGTAGGACATTATTGGATAAAATTTTTTTTGTGTTTGGAAAGATAGTTGAGTTTTTTTGTTGTTGGATGTGATGTTTGTAAGAGAAAAATTGAAATAATTATGGGGTTTGATGTGATATTTTGTTTGGATTTTTTTTTTTTTTTTGGTTTTGTAACTAATTTGTCTTTTAGTGAAAAAAACCTAAAAACTAACTTCCCAAACCCCCCCCCCCCCTAAGTATATTTTTTCCATGAAAATGATACTCCCTACGTCTCAAAATATTAGTCCCTTATTCTATTTTTCATTGTCCCAAAATATTAGTCTCTCTTCAAAAATTAAGTACAAAAATAATATAAATTTCCTATTTTGCCCTTCTTTTAAATTAATAAACAATATAAAAAGTATAATTATGACATTGATATTCCCAAAAAATGTACTATCAAAGGGGTAATTTTGAAAATTTAACTTTTTTAAAGTTCAATAATTATACTACTAAAAAAAGTTGAATTCCCAAAATGAACCATTATTTTGGAACAGAGGGAGTAGATGTTTTCAACTTTTTCATTGCTTTCCTTTCCAAAACATGGAAACAAAAATAAAATAAAATGAAAACACAACTCTTTAGTACCAAGTGGGATTTTTTTTTTTTTTTGCTATAGTTATTTTAGGATAAATTGCAAATATACCCTTTAAAGTTTATCTAAAATACGGATTGTTCACTGTAATTTTAAAAATTATAAATACTTTCTTGTCAATTTTTTTTTTTTATTTTAGCAGTAGAAAAAATGAAATTTTTAACTGTTATCCTACACAATAATAAATTACTTGAATTGTTAATTGAAATATATTTATGACATCATTAAAAATTATTAATTAACTTGATAATTTATCAATAAAAATGGTTATTTGTTATGTGATTAGAAACTAGAAAGGCTGTGATGTAATTTTTATAACCACATGAAATAATTTGTATTTTAAGCAATTTTTGGTGAGTGTATTTGTATTTTTTTATTATTAAGGAATTGCACAAAGAGAGACATTAGCATCATACAATGCCAAGGTTCAAAAATAGGAACACCAAAGTACATAGTTGAGATTGTCGACACCTGTCTTTCTGTTGATTTTCTTCCCTCCAATATTCTTCTCTACTGTGGCCAGTTTGCCTCTGCAAATTTAGTGAACCCACAACACTTCAGGAGGCCCTCCATTGATGATTGCTTGATGAATGGTGGAAAACCTTTGAAGGCTAGTCAAGTCATTAGATTCTCTTATTCTAACAGGTTCATGTATCCAACTTCATTCAAGTCTGCCAAGTTTTGCTGCCTCAAACCAATGGATGCAAATCTTGATTTGGGTGTTAATAAAAAGATGAAGGAAAAAAAAATACCCAAATTGCAAAACCAAACATCAATGAATGTCAATTGTTTTTTTCGGGGTCGTTGGTTCTGTTTTGGTAGAAGCTATTGTATTAATTGGGAATGAGTAAAATGACTATAAATGATGTTGTATTGAATTTCTCTCTTTTCGTATTCAATTTTGAGAGTTACACCCTGTTGGTGATAATTACAAATAACACACCAGAAAATACAAATAATAAAATTACAATAACTTATTATCAGGGCTGAGGCGCGGGAAACTCGCTCTCTTTAAGGAGAATCAAGCCCTCTGCGGTTAGGCAAAGCCTCACACCGGTGTAGCAGAAAAAACCTTGACTTGTCCCCCCCAGGATACAACAGCCCGACTAAGTCGTATGGTTCACTAATACTGCACAATTGGTTGAACCCAAAGCTTTATCACACACACCCTTTTTACTTGCCTAATAATCTCACTTAAGACATAACAAAAGCAACTCAAAACTTCTTCACCTCTCATGTGTATATAAAAATATGACACAAGTTAATATATATATATATATATATATAGGAAACAAAACTTAATAGACAAGGCTCACGGATGGATAAGTTAGAGACCAAGACTTGGACCAAGACCAAGAAGACCAAGACCAAGAAAGCTTAATAAGCAAGGAATGGATAGGAGACTTGAAGAAGAGTTGAAAAGATAAGCATGGGAGACTTGGCAAAGACTAGAGAGACTTAGCTTGGAAGTCATGGAGATTAGGAAGACTTAGAGGAAGACAAAAACACATTATAATATTAAAATACCTGCTAACATTCCCCCACCTATTTTAATATTATAAGTAACAAAAAACTGAGATTATTAGGCAAATAAGGATATTATGCATCATGGTAGGTGTGCTCTGCATTGAACCTCCATTAGTGAAACAATAATATCTACTCCAGAGCCAATAGTATGCTCAGCATTGAACTATGACTGCTTAAGGGAAATAAATAATTATTGCACACACATAATATTCCAGGTGTTCATAAAAGCTTTAAAAGCTAGCACATTACGGCCTTGTGCGATCCCAGGATTCATGAGTGTATTTGAGAATTAGCCCAAATCTCATAGGTAGCGGCCCCACTACCACACTCACATAGGTGAATTGTCAAGGGTGCTCTGTAACTATGACACCCCACTCAATAAGAGCTCTGAAATTCATTAAGAGTTTTTTAATAACTCAACCTCTACAACGTTCTGAGGATAAATGCACTTAAATCATAGTGATGGATAATAGTAATTTAGTGCATTTCACGGCCATCATATGATCGTTTTCTCATTGAACCCGATTCTGTGATCTCTGGTCCCTGGGTTGAGTATCCTCATACATGGCTTCTGCTATATTCAATGGGCTTCAACCCCATCCCCCTCGATGTATTCCAGACTCTATCTCTTGCTAAGGCCTTAGTTAATGGATCTGCAAGATTATCACCAGATTTAATATAATCCACATTTATAATGCCATTATTCATATAAGATCTCATAGCACTGTGTTTTCTTCTGATAGGTCTGGATTTACCGTTATAATAACGGTTATTAACTCGACCAATTGCTGCAGTGCTATCACAATGAATCAATATAGGTGGAATCAGTTTTTCCCAACAAGAGATTTCGTTTAACAAATCTCTTAACCAATTTTCTTCTTCACTAGCTGTAGCTAAAGTAATAAGCTCAGCCTCCATTGTTGAATTAGCAATAATGGTTTGTTTTTTCGATTTCCAACTTATAGCACCACCGCCCAATGTAAATAAGTAACCAGTGGTTGATAATGAATCACTTGACAAGGTATTCCAATCGGCATCACTGTAACCTTCAAGTACTGCAAGATACTTATTATAAAACAAGCCATATTTTATGGTACCAAATAAATATTTCATAATACGCTCAATGGCTAGCCAGTGATCACTGCCAGGCTTGCTAGTAAACCTGATAAGTACTCCAACTGCATAGGCAATGTCAGGTCTAGTACAGTCAGTCGCATAACGCAAGCTACCAATCATACTAGCATATTTCTTTTGATTAATTACATCCTCATCATTTTCAACAGGAAATAAACGCACATGAGAATCAAAAGGAGTAAGAACATGCTTGCAGTTATAAAAATTATATTTTCTCAAAATTTTCTCAACATAATGCTACTGATCAAGAAATATACTATCACAAGTTTTGGTAATTTTCATTCCCAAAATATAATTAGCCTCACCAAGATCTTTCATATCAAAATGGCTACTAAGCATATTTTTAGTTTACACGATGATATGCAAATTAGAGCCAAATATAAGTAAATCATCAACATAGAGGCTAATAATAACATGTGAATTCTCTTCAGATTTATAGTAAATGCATTTATCACATTCATTCGTTTTATAGCCATTCTCAATCATGCAGGAATCAAATTTCTCATGCCACTGTTTAGGGGCCTGTTTTAAGCCATAGAGGGATTTAACTAGCTTGCACACTTTGCTTTCTTGACCGGGTTCTACAAAACCCTCAAGTTGATCCATATAGATTTATTCACCCAGGTCTCCATTTAAAAAGGTTGTTTTAACATCCATTTGATGAATTTTTAGATCATGAATTGCAGCCACTGCAATTAATAATCTAATGGATGTAACTCTAGTAACCGGAGAAAATGTATCAAAAAAGTCAAGATCTGCTTGTTGTTTAAACCCTTTTGCAACAAGTCTTGCTTTATATTTATCAATAGTTCCATCCGGTTTAAGTTTTTTTCTCAAAACCCATTTACAGCCAATAGTTTTACAACCTGGTGGTAAATCTAATAATACCCAAGTTTTATTGGATAATAATGATTCAATCTCATCATTTACAGTCTCGTTCCAAAAAACAGAGTCAAGAGATGCCAAAGCTTCTTGTAAAGTTAATGGAGTTTCCTCCACATTAAAAACATGATAATCAGGGTCAAAATCTTTTTCTAATCTGGCTCTTTTACTCCTTCTTGGTTCAAAGACTACAGTATCTTGGTTTTGTAAAAGAGGAGTAGAGGAGCCGGTTTCAAATAAAATATTTTCTTGATAATTTTGACCCCCACCATTTTTAGATTTAAAAGGAAATTTTTCTTCATGAAAAATTGCATCACCTGATTCAAAAATTATTTTGTTTTCAATATCAAAAAATCTATAGGCTGTACTATTTGTTGCATATCCAAGAAAAGCACAAGTGGCGGCTTTCACACCTAATTTAGGTCTTTTAGGGTCCACAAGTCTAACAAAAGCTAGACAACCCCAAACCCTCAAATATCTCAAATTTGGCTTATGCCATTTCCACAGCTCAAAAGGTGTAACTTTTGTTTTTTTATGTGGCACTCTATTCATAACATAACATGCAGTTAAGATTGCTTCTCCCCACAAATTTGAAGGAGCACCTGCCTCAATTAGCATAACATTTGTTAAATCAGTTAAAGTTCTATTTTTCCTTTCTGCTACACCATTAGATGCAGGTGAATATGGTGGAGTAGTTTCATGGATTATTCCCAAAGACTGAGCAAACGAGTTGAAACCAAAAGATTCAAACTCCCGGCCTCTATCACTACTATACCTTTTAATCTTTTTACCGAATTGATTTTCAACTTCAAGAAGGAATTCTTTAAATTTTTCAAAAGCATCACTTTTATTTTTCAACAAGTATACATAAGTGTATTTTGAAAAATCATCAATAAAAGTGATAAAATATCTATTTCCACCACGTGTTAAAATTCCTTCAAATTCACATAAATCAGTGTGAATTAATTCTAACAATTCAGTATTTCTCGCCATACTTTTTTGAGGCCTTTTAGTTATTTTTGCTTGACTACAAAGTTCACATTTCTCAAACTTGTTTGTTAGTCTGGGAATTAATCCTAAACTACTCATGACTCCCACATATCGGCTATTAATATGACACAGACGAGCATGCCAAAAATTCATTGAAGACAGCATGTAAACTGTCACGACCCCAAACCGCCCCTAGTAGAATAGTGCCGTGATGGCCAGTAATCCGAGATTACCGAAGGCCAACTTACAAGGATCACACACAATCAGAGTATAATATATGGGGCTTACAAGTGCGGAAGCAATATATTGAATCTAATTAGTCCATAAGAGCTGTGCATAGATCCGATGAAATGGCATACATCTTTACATGGTTTTACAACTTGGATACAAATAAAATAAAGTACATGTTACATCTTGATCAAAAGACTTCTCAAGCCGAAGTATACAAAAGACATGAATTACGAACTAAGAAGCATAATCTTCAAGACGATACAAAACATGAATCAAACATCTTGCACATAATATCTTAGGCGTCACCGCCTTCTTGTTGGCCACCTACATATATATAAGAAGAGGGTGAGCTTGGATATTCAGTGAATGATATTAGTAATAAAGGTTTAAATGAATGATATCCGAGATCTTTATCAAAACAATACATGTCATGGCTTGTAACAAAAACATGGGATGAATCAAGTTCATCAATCATGGTCTTTCAAAACTTGCTTGGGATGTTAATAATATCTACATAATATTTGTGATGACATTCCAGACAAAACAAGGGAATAATCGACCCGGAATCGATTAGACAAATCCACCCGTTCATAGACCGTCGGTGGGGGCTATCCGTTCATAGACTGTCGATAGCAGAGATCTCTCAAACATGATGCTACATTGGCTTAGAGTCCCCTAGCATGGGAGGACTTTCCAAGAATGTCATCAAAACAAAGCTTATACTTGATACACAAAATAGAGAAAATCATTCATGCTTGATCAAATACTTTTCTAAAACGAAGCAAGGTTTTATCAAAACTTTATAACATAACTTTATTAAAAATACCACTCACATAGTTCTTGGGACGTCGGGATCAAGGCAAAGGTCCAAGTCCTACAAACACATGGCAAAGCCTATTGAATGCACTCTTAAAAACAAGCTTCACATGAATGCAAATAATCTAGGGAAAACATGCTGGAAAACATCTAGGGAAAACATGCTGGGTACCAACCAGGTCTTGGAATGGATGCACAGAAATGATCTAGGCAAAAACGACCTAGCTGAGTGAACTCAGGAGGTCTTGGCCGAGGTACCACACCTCTTGGCCGAGGTGTGGTTACCTAGGCTTCGGTGTGCAGCTCTCTGCCGTGGTGTTACAAGATGCCGGCAAGGGTGTACCATGGTCGGCCTAGATGATGAACATCTTGGCCTAGGTGATGCAGTGGTTAGCCTAGGTGTGCATGCAAGATAGACTAAGGTGCAAGTGATCATGCAAGGTAGGCCAAGGTGAGATACGATGCTTGGCCTATGTGTGGGATCTAGGCAAGAGTGGTCTCAGTGATCACACCTAGGGAAATGAGGTCTGGAAATCTGGGTTTCCTCCTTGAAGGACATGAAGAACATGAATGCTAAAATCATAACTTGTTATTACAAAAATCTGGAATTTCATGCTATGAGTTCGAAAACATGGACCTTGGTACCCATACTTGAAGATCATATGAAAACAAACACGAAAACATGCATCTTGATACAAACTTTCGGATCAAAACATGGTTTTCTTCAAGAACACATGAATATCACTTTCTCTTTCTAAAACCGAACTTTAAATCAATGCATGGTTCATGAAACATGCTAGATCATGCAATGCGATTAGATCAATACAAAGAACAAGAAGAGTAGATCAAGAATCTAACCTCAAGACACGAATCTAACGGTTCGATCTCTAAGGATTAAGCTTGGAAATCCACTTCCTCTCAAGAACTCCTTTTCCTCTCTTCCTAGAGCTTCTCTCTCCTCCTTAGAACAAAGATATAGAAATGATAGGTTTCTCTCTCTCTGTCGGCTGATTTAACATTCTGCCGGGACATGTGGCACTACCGGATTGGTTCTCCTAAAAAAGGTGACTAAGTGACAAGACATCTGTAAGACAAAGTGTATACAACAAGCTAGATGACATGGGCACTCCAGCAGGTAATGATCTCGGCTTAGGACATAGGCTTCGGCAAGCAAGGTCTCAATGATCTCGGCTAGGAAAGATAACACTTGGCCAAGCTGTGCCACACCTCGGCTTAGATGTGCCACACCTCGGTCTAGGTCATTCCAGTCCTAGAACAAGATCACTAGGTGCAAGGATCAAGGATCTCGGACGCCTAGATGATAACATCTCGGCCAATATGCCTAGGTGATGGTTGAGGTCAACCAAAGTGGTTTCAAGATGGTCCAAGGTGTAAGAGGTCCAAAGGTGTGACCTAGGCTTGAGATGACCTAGGCTTGGCATAACCTAGGCTTGGCATGACCTAGGCTTAACATGACCTAGGCTTGGCATGACCTAGGCTTGACATGACCTAGGCTTGGCATGACCTAGGCTTGACATGACCTAGGCTTGGCATGACCTAGGCTTGACATGACCTAGACTTGGCATGACCTAGGCTTGGCATGACCTAGGCTTGAGACAACAAGGAAGGAACAAAGCATCATACAACACTTAGGCAAAACATGATAGCATCAAGACAAGACAAGAACCTTTACCTAGGCAAAACAAGTCTAAGTCTACAAATGCAAGCTTAACAAGACAAAATCATGAAAATGCACATAAACATGACTAAGACATGAATGTGGGTTATTACATAAACAGAAACATGTGCTTTCTTATTCTCAACATTTAATTTAAACATTCCATCATAGGCATATCCTTTTCCCACAAATATGCCTTTTTTAGTGATTACATATTGGTCAGATTCAATAGTCTGTTTGAAACCAGCTTTGTTAGGCAAATAACTTGACATCAAATTTTTTCTCATGGACGGTGTGTACAACACATCTTTTAAAACAAGCACACGTCCAGAGGTAAAATTCTGCTCAACATCCCCACACCCCGAGCACCTTGGTTAAACTGGAGTCACCAAGCATAACAGTCCTCTCCTCATTAAAAGGAGTGAAATCTTTGAACCAATCTTTATCATAGCAGACATGCCTATTGGCACCAGAGTCTGCCCACCACCCTTCCACAGATTGAACCATAAAAATATTTGTGATCATAGCCACAAATGGTTCCTCGGTAACATTAGCTTGTGGTCGAGGTTGTTGTTTTCGAAATTTGCAAGTTCGAGCAATATGCCCACTTTTGCCACACACAAAACATGTCACATTTATCAGATCTTGTGAAGGGGGTTCTTGGTGCCATTTCTTTTGCCTCGGGTAATTTTTATTTTGTGGTCTTCCAGTGTCTTTCCAAATTTTCTTAACTAGCTTCAAATGACTATTTTTATGAAATCGACCTTTAGGTAAAGTATTTCCAGAAGTTAAATTTACCTTAGCAGTGGAATGCTCTTGTGTCATAAGCGCATCTTGTCCTCGTGCTTCCTCCTCCACCCGAATCCGTGTGATTGGAGTCTCCAAGGATGTCTCTTTTTGCTTGTGATGCATCGACTTCTGGAACTCCCTCCAAGATGATGGAAGTTTGTCAACAATACCTGCTACAACAAGATTGTCTCCAATTTTGATGCCTTCAGATCTAACTTCAGCTACTAACATCTGAAAATCTTGAACTTGCTCCACCACTGATTTTCCATCTATCATTTGATAGCAGAAAAAATGGCTCGCAGTATATTTTTTAGCGCCTGCCTCTTCAGTGTCATATTTGTTCTGCAAGGCTTTCCAAATTTTCTTGGCAGTGGTGTAAGTATTATCATAATAATCATAAAATTGATCTGAAAGACAATTCAAAAGATAGTATCGACATTTATACTCATCTATGTTGTATTTCTCGATGTTTTCAAGATGAGCAGCATACTCCTCGTCGGTCATCTCTTCAGTGGGGACTTTGTTCGGATTTTTCTTGGTCAGGATATAAGCCACCTTGAGGAGACTGAGGTAGAAAAGCACCTTGCCTTTCCATCTCTTGAAATGAGCTCCCTTGAACTGAAAGGGCTTATTGAGATCGCCGGTATTTTCGTTGAGCTTCTCCAGTGTTGGCTCCATGGACTTTTGCTATTTGAATCTCCTTAAAATTGTTGGTGATAATTACAAATAATACACCAGAAAATACAAATAATAAAATTACAATAACTTATTATCAGGGCTGAGGAGCGGGAAACTCGCTCTCTTAAGGAGAATCAAGCCCTCTGCGGTTAGGCAAAGCCTCACACCGGTGCAGCAGAAAAAATCTTGACTTGTCCTCCCCAGGATACAACAGCCCGACTAAGTCGTATGGTTCACCAATACTGCACAATTAGTTGAACCCAAAGCTTTATCACACACACCCTTTTTACTTGCCTAATAATCTCACTTAAGATATAACAAAAGCAACTCAAAACTTCTTCACCTCTCATGTGTATATAAAAATATGACACAAGTTAATATATATATATAGGAAACAAAACTTAATAGACAAGGCTCACGGATGGATAAGTTAGAGACCAAGACTTGGACCAAGACCAAGAAGACCTAGACCAAGAAAGCTTAATAAACAAGGAATGGATAGGAGACTTGAAGAAGAGTTGAAAAGATAAGCATGGGAGACTTGGCAAAGACTAGAGAGACTTAGCTTGGAAGTCATGGAGATTAGGAAGACTTAGAGGAAGACAAAAACACATTATAATATTAAAATACCTGCTAACACACCCTATATCTTTTTGTGTGATGCTTTCAGACCTTAACCTAAAAAATTATAACACTATCTTATTGTGCATTTAAAAAAAAAAAAAATGGGACATTTGACGATACTTTTGCAATTCGTTTATGTTGAGAATGGAAGTTTGGTTTTGTCTGAGCCCCTCCTTGGTTGTGTCCCTGGAAGCAATTTCAATTTTTTCTTTTATAAATATATGCTATCAGTGCCATCACTTGTATTTTGTATGTTTTTGTAATAAGAATAGGTTAGCCTGAATTACGCAGGTGAGTTTCTAACATCCATAACCGGTTGGTATACTCTTGATCCTTATCGGGGTACATTTGTGAGTTGTATTACCTTTGGTACCAAGCAAGGCAGTTGTGGACCATTTGGAAAGCCATTCACTAAGTAACAACGTTAATTTTCGTCATCATTGGGACTACTACTTGTGTTTGGTTGCTTGAATCTATTGGTGTCTATGTCAAGCCATTGCATTGTTAAGCAATCTTAACTCTGCTACAAAAGTTAAGAAAGAGAGTCTAGAATTCTTGCTATTTTTTTTTTTTTATTGTGGTTATGTATTTTGTTTGGATTTTCTATGTTAGTTGTTTGTTCAACTTTCTCTATAGCTTTCATGATTTGTTGTGCTAAACTTTCAGTTGCTTTTTCTTGTTGAAGCGAAGGCCTTTTATTTTCTAGTGGGATAGAAGTTTGGAATGCTAATTTTAGTTTTAAATCGTGCTGGAAAGTTCGCTGCATTGTTTTTGTTTTGTAAAAAAATTTATCGACTTACCTTCCTATTCATCCTGTCATAGAAGTTGTGAGTGAACTTGAGTAAATATAGAAACAGAAAATTTATAGGATTTTCGTATACATAATAATGTAGTTTAATGTGCACTTATAATTTTAAGGGTAAATTACAAACACACCCTCTCTGTAAATTACAAACACACCCTCTCTGAGATTTACTTAAATTATAAATTATGTTTGTGATTTTAAAAATTACATTATGCCCCTAAAGTTTCTAATTTCATAACAAATAAGTCATTTTATTAATAAATCATCAAGTTAATTAATAGTTTTTAATAATGTTAAAATTTTATTTCAATTAATAAATCAGATAATTTTATTATTGTATAGGTGAACAGTTAAAAATTTCACTTTTTTAATTAATTCTGTTAAATAAAAAATTCTAACAGAGAGGTATTTGTAATTTTCCAAACCATAGGGATCAATTCGTATTTTAAGCAAACTACAAGGGGTGTATTGGTAATTTACCCTAGTTTTAAATAGTAACACTATATAAATAAATTAAAAAAAATCATATATAATTTACTTTAAAAGAAAACACAATTGAATTTGCATTTATTTATAATAATGGTATTGTCACATCATTCATGTGGAGTTTTTGTATGAATTTTATGTATCAATAGAATTTTTCAATTTTAAAACAAAATGTTAGGAATTGACTTTTCCTAACCAAGATTGGTGAGATACGAAATAACAAACAAAAAAGAAAAAAACGAATCAAACAAATCACGCACACAAGAATACAAGGATTTACGTGGTTCACTCCAGAATAGGGCTACGTCCACGGCTGTTGCGGTTTTTACTATGATCAGAAAAATAAAACTCTCTCGTAATTTAAAAGAGACGCCCCATCATCTATTTATAAGTATAGAATTAGAGTTACACAGAAGCAATATGGGGAGGCCCTCTCAAACCCCTCATTAGACCCAGTATTTGAGTAAACAGTAGGGTTGAGTGAACAGTACTTATCAGGATCTACTAATCCAACACAAAATACTTATGAAGATGGGTTTATTTATTATAATAATATTGTCGCATCATTCTTGTAGAGTTTTTGTATGAATTTTATGTATTAATAGAAATTTTCATTGTGAAAATGATTCTTAGAGTAAAATTAAATAATTATTTCATCAAAGTGTTTATTGTTATGTTTTGTTGATTCAAAAAATACATTAAAAATAAAATCATAATTCACCATTATAATATAAATAAAATTAGTGAAAAGTCCATCATGAAGAGTATATAAGGTATTATTAAAGAGAAAATTTTATTTGGTGATAAGGACACACCAGAGAATCACCGATGTCAGAAAAGTTGTCAAAATTTTGGCCGAGAAAGTTGCTGGTGGCCATTGACGATGATCGCGGGTCGGCAGTAGCAGGTGGTGAGATAGAGAAATGTGTAATATTTAATAGATAAGGCGTTGAATGAATAATATGTATTACATTTTAACAGATAGAAAAATAGGTTTCACAAATTTCAAAAGATGGACAAATTATGTGATTTCATAATATAAGTTTATTTGATTTCAACGGATAGTGTTCTTTTGGACAAATTGTGTGCTTTTGACCCAAAGATATTAAAACTTGGATTTAATGACCCAAAAGATTAAAAAATGGACCTATAGCCTAAATACTATAATATAATAGTTATTTCTTAGAGCATCTCTAACGATGTATCAATTTTTTTCATCAAATTTGAGTAAAAGCTTCCTTTGATATCAAGAGCTACAGCGGAGGTTTTTGGAGTTTTATCAGAACACCGGTCAGCCAGCGTAAATTTTTTTTTTGGCCTTGAGGTGATTGACTGGCCAGTGCAATTTTTTCACAAAATTTTACTTTGATGCGAACATCCGGGGGGACATCGGGCAACAGCAATGAACAGTGATTTGATGAAAAAACACATTTGTCCATAGTTTGATAAAAGAAAAGTGAAATTCTTAATTTGATACCTATTTGATGCAACCATTGGAATAGGAAAAGAACTCATTTTTCATCAAATTCAAATTTGATGAAATGTTTGAGTAACCATTAAAGATGATCTTAGTGGAATCTAATGAATGACCATTTTATTTAATCTCTTTCATTCCAATAAACTAAATAGATAATTTTTAATTTTATTAATTTTTTATTTTTAGAAAGGTGATAATTTCCAATTTTAAAGAATCAAAACATCACTATAGTAGAATTGTTTTATAAATTGACATAATTGGAAAATAACCAATTTTAAAATGTCAAAAACATCACTAAAGTGGAAATGTTTAATTTTTGTTTAAAAATTATTTTTAGATAAGTTTTCGTTTGTATTTATTGAATTTTTTTATTTATTATTTTTTAGATACAAAGATTAGATGCGTCTAAAGAAATAAAAAATAACTAAAATCTGAATTAAATTTACAAAAAAAAAAATGAAAACTTGAATAAAAATATACACAGATTTTTGTTTTAATTTTTCTTATATATTTTAGTCAATATATTTTATTTTTTAAAAGTATCTAGACTATATTGAAAAAGTATTACAAAAATTAGTATGAATAAATAAGATTTATTTAAAAATATTTTTTTAAAAATCAAATGAAACAGATTTTGTATTTTTGATCATTCCAATCCAATTTTTTAAAACATCAATTTTTTAAAAAAAAAAAAAAAAATCATTTCAATGAATCAATAAGACATCACTAAATACAAAATATGTGCATAAAATCATTTTTTCATTGGAAGCATATATATATTTGCTTTCAAAATATGTGTACACAATTTTTTTTCTAAATTTTTATATAAAAATTCCTTTACTTAAAAAAATAAGAAAGAAGAAATTAATTGGTTGGTATAGAGAAGCTTGCACATATTTAGCGTCCAATAATTGAGCACTAAAAAGTGGGAAAAAAAGAAAAAAGAAAAAAGAAAAAAAGTCGTCTTTGTTTTTTGTTTTGTTTTGTTTTGTTCTGTTTTTTTTTTTTTTAAGTTTATTACATTTTTTATCCTTAAACTATTGTTAAATTGTCTATTTATTTCTTGAACTATCGATTGAGTCCCTAAAGTCGATGAACTATTGATTAAATTTATTAAATCCCTAAAGTATTTAATTCAAATTTATTTAGTGTCCCAAAAAATTACAAAAATAAAATATAACCTATAAATATTATGGATTAGTAAAAGAACCTATTTAGTTAAATTTTGACTTCAAAAAAGCCTTAAATTTTTAGTTCTTTTAATGAATTTTCTTTATAAAGGTAAGGATAATTATCTATACTATTTTTTTTTTCTCTATCTTCTATAATGACTACATGTTTACCTTTATCTAGTATTATATGTCGGATTTCGTTTATAATTTTGTTGGCTTTTTGGCTTTCGAAGGGTATTTTAGTAAATGCGAGCGTGCCAGCAAGGATCAATCAGTCCTTACAGAAATTATAATTGCCAACCAATTATCAGACGATTGTGTTGTAGTTCTTTCAGCCTCAATGAAGAGGACTTTTACTGGTGGCTTAACTTAGGAGAAATTAAGAGAAATAACAGTTTAATATTAAGAACAATCGAAGTATTTCATTAAAATGAACACTTACAATGGTCCAAACTCAGCCTCGAAGAGGTTTACAGCAACAGCCTACTTGAATCTACTTGAAACTACTCCTATGAATCGAAGTGCAGTGCGGGTATTTAAAGAACAGGTATTTAAATTACAGAAAATGTAAAACTGGAAAAGAAAATATGAAGTAAAGACTGGTTTGTATGATCTGAGTCTGGGGGTTTTTTCTGGGGGCTTCCTTGCTATTTATACTCATCAAGGATGACCTTCGAACTGCACTTCAAACCGTCGAACTGCTCCTCCATGATTGCTGATCATGCTGCCTTAGAAGTAGTTCCACTACGCCATCACTTACAGTTAAGCCTCCCTCTTGTATTTGAATTTGAATATGAGCAACCGTTGGGGCCACGTCACCTTGTATCTCTTTACTGATCCAGTGTTACTCAGATCACGTGAGAACCAATATTCATCGCCACGTGTACGATCAGGATCGAAGACTTAAGCAGCCTTCCTATATTACCCTTGCTTCGCCACGTGTCGAATTGTAACTGGCTTTTACAAAATATGTAGCCAACATTACCCCCCGCACTAATATGCCCAATACTTGGTGATATTAGTGGATCAAAAGCTTTTCCCGCGCTTTTGGAACGTGCATGGAACCCATCTTCAGGAAACACAACCGTCACCTATTTGGTGATCATTGGCATTAACTCTCAACTTGTTGAACATCCCAATACCTTTAGCATTCGAACGGATCATGGCTCAATCAACTTCTCACTCTATTGATCAAGCATACGAAGAGCCATTGAGTAATGTTGTTTCCCCTCGAAAGAATCTCCACGCATTCATTAGCCACCTTTACCCGCCCTTCTATATTCAGGTTATGGAGGCTTTTGCAAATTATCAACCTTTGGACTACGAACATATTGCCCTTAATCCTTCGATTCACAATTTCGCAGATACAGGAAGTTCTTCTTCTAACCTCCCCTTGTACCTTGAACAAAACATTCTCAAGTCTTTGCTTCGACAAGTCACAAATATGGACCTAGGAAGTTCTTCTTCACAAACCTCTGCTTGGGATGAAGCTACAACTTCTTCATCTTCTGGGGCTTCCGGCTGGACAAACTGGTCAGCACCTGAGTCCTGGGATTTGAGGGAACGAATCAACCACCATTTCGTTGAGTTCACTGATCCTTTAGATTTTCCCTTTTACGCTCGAAGTTCAGTGGTGTATCCTTATGTGCCCATTGACCTTCGACGTAGTCTAGAGGAGAATCTACTTGTGGCCTGGTACACATCCTCCATGCCCACAACGACAGTGCTTGTTGCCCGACGCCCAGAAGAGGCACAAGGGTACAACCCATCATTTTTAGCCAAGAAAGCGAAGATTTGTTCTTCTGACTGGCTTGATTTCATTAATGCCTTTGTTCCTTCCGCTCTTGTGCCATCTCCTATAATAGAAGCATCCACACCTTCTTCTTCATCTTCTCCATCTTCTGAAATTGAAGCATCCACACCTTCTCCACCTTCTGAAGCAGAACCATCTACTCCTTCTTCTCCTCCCACTCTTTCCTGGATAGAGAAACTAAGGCTTGCCCTTCCAATGGACAAAGTCTTTTCACCTTACAAACCTCCATCATCCCCTTCTCCAACTGAGCAGAAACAAGCTCAACTTCTGCTAGCGGCTTTCTCTCACTTGCCCTTCAATGTTCTTGAGGATGACACCCCTCTCAAGAACTTTTCAATGGGCTTGTGATATTCTGACCAGGGGCCATGTCCTTAACCCCATTGCCCAAGCAGAACTTCACATGTTCCTGGACCAACTTCCAGTGCTCCTCCATTGGTACCGAAATTCCAAGGTCACCACACAATCTTTGGATCAACTTTCATCTCTCCGAATTCATGCCCAATACGAAGCAGAGAACTTCATCGAAGAGTTTGATGACTTCAAAAATAAAGAGTCTGCGTATTGGGATGATTTGGTTATAGATGAGTTGGAACAATCATTAAGGGAGGAGACTTTCGAAATAAAGGCCGAGGAGCTCTATTATGAAGTGAGAGCACACCAGCTTATGCAGCCAACATTAGAGGAGATAGAAGAAATAATAAAGAAAGAACAAAAATTCATTGATCATTGTTGGATGAAATTCCATGACCTTGTTATTTATTCTATTCCTTATTTTTATGAGCTCGAATTTGTACCCAGATAGGGTTACTTGATGTAATTGTTTTGGCTTTAATGCAAACAAAGTCCTTTTATATTTCACATCGTCTGATTTTGTTCCTTTTTGTCTTTAAAAGCCAACTCATAGCTTCGAATTGAACAATCTCATCCTTCGAATCTGGACTCAATTGTTTAATGAAACGCTAAAAGAACCAACATGCCTTTTTCCAATTTATGGAGTATGGTTGACAATTCTGGCTGTTATTACCTGGAGTCAATGCTCTGAACTTTAATAACATTACCCCTCAAAACTAACTATAACCAATATATGGTCATGGTTAATATAGCCAATCAATTTCAAACTGACTGTTTTGCTTCGAAGAGTAATCCACACTGTTTTGGTTCAAAAGCGATTCCAACCAAAGATTGGTTTTAATGCTTCGAACAGTGCTCATCCTTAAAGGATTCAAGGAGTTGCTCCAAAGGTTGTTTACTTTGATTAATAACCCTCAACAGGCCTTTAAACCCTTTGAAGTGGACCAATATTCGAGCATTCTAGCATTTTTAAGCATGTAGTATGCTTCGAAGCCAGCTTCTATATTTCGAAGCCGTTGTTGTTTGATTTTTGGCGCCAAAATTTGGCTTCGAAGCCAAATATCTTGCTTCGAAGCTGGCGTCAACATCCGGAATGTGCTTTTCCCTCCAAAACTATCAATATTGGAAGAGACTCCTCGTATTCGTACTTTTAGTACTTAACGACTTACGCAATATCTTTTTCAGACACAAAGCCGCTTTGTTTCGTGCTTTGAAATCACTTGCCTTTTAATGCACAAACCCTCATATCTCCCACTTCTCTTTACTTCCCCCCTTTCTTTTCGAAAGACGTGCCATCAATGGCTTCTTCTTCACCAGAAGTGCCAATCATAGAGCATGTGAGCTCATCCGTAGCCTTGAAAAGGCTCATTGACGTGGAATGTGAGAAGTACAAGGCTGGGAGGAAAAGCGCCATTGACGGGCGTATCTTTGTCCCTCGTCGTCATGAGCAGCAAGACTACGTGCTCGGGCCAATATTCAAGGAGGTCCCTACTGAGCTCCCAGCTCTATATCCTCATCTGGAAAATCAATGTCTCCTTTATGAAGGTGGTCTCGATTGGGGGAACTGGAGAATCAATCGCCCCCACCGATGTTGGCCCACAACAAGACCGGAGTGGCAAGAATGGCATGATCGGGTCATCCCTGCGAGGACACTGGACCTTCAAGAACTCTGCCTTCTCGACGCTTTCCGACTATCTAGGGTAACTATCTCGGAGGACCCTTTCTTAATCCCTGCTGCTCTATGTTTTTGGAACCCTATCTTCAATTTCTTTCAATTTAGATGTGGGATGATGGCTCCTATTGTTCTTGATATTTGCCATCTTCTAGGAGTATCTCCTATTGGTACCCTCATTACACCAGATTTCCCTAACTTAACAGTCTCCTTTTCCCTCCCCTCTCTTAACTTATCTTACAGCGATTTTGTTAGAGATGAGAATAAAAAAGAGGGCCCAGTAACCGATATGGAATTTTTCTCCTTTTTGTTATACTGGCTTTGCAAATTTCTCTTCTGCACTTCCTCTCAAAGAATCATGCCTGAATTCGCTCCTCTTGCCAAAGCCTTTGTTTTGCAAAAAAGGGTAGCCTTAGCCCCATATATTCTAGGTCATGTATACAGAGTTTGTTCCCTCTTTTGTGAGAAGCCCTTAGACGCTAATCAAGGGAGGCCATTCTGGATCCTTCAGCTTTGGCTTTTTGCTTATTTCACTGAATTACAATCCAAATGCCTAAAATTTTCTGGGTTACACTCTCTTACCCATGGCATAAGACTTGCCAATGCTTCCCTTTACCCTTCTACTTTTGCCATTTATTTATCTTTCTTTCATCAACTACCAGCTGCCCTTCCGATTCACCATTTCCGTCCCTTCGAGACCCACATAGGTCCAACTTGGTTGAGTCACTTCTATGATGTGCTCAGGTTCGCCTATTCACAAGGACATATGGGCCTCCCTTCTGCTTCCTAGGGAACTGTTTATCGGGACCACGAACCCCAGGGCTTATAAGTGTATAGCAGAGCCTTATTGTCCTGCTCAATTTGCTAGACAATTTGGTTTCACACAAGGGGTCCCAATACCTCTCTGCAGCAACACCAATCTGAGCCTTACCAGGAGAGATCTGAAGGTTAGGAAGTCAAGGCTGGAGGAGGCAACCTTCAAATTCTTAGATGACTTGGCTAATTTTGAGTACACCCCTTTCGCTCCTGAAGGTACCGCATTAAAGAGATACCAAAATTGGTGGGGAAATAATATGGAAATCTATTTAGCCATTTCACCTCAAAACCTACTGGAGGTGTTAAATGTAGCCAAGCCCAAGGGAGCTGAAACTGTCCCTTCCTCCACTGTGCCTCCTACAACCCAGTCCATTCCTGCTACATCAACTCCTTCGAAAGCCACTTGGGCTGCTTCAAAGAAAGGTATATGCCTTTGTTTTCTTTCCTTAGACTATCTCTATGATGCTCGTCATCTTATTCTTGATTCTTCTTCTGTGAAGGTGGTCAACAGAAAAAGAAGAGGAAACTGCTCGAGCCTGAAAAGAAAACCATCGAAGCACAAGAAGAAGAAGAAAGAGGAGAAGAAGATCAAGAGCACGAGTCACCTTTGATAAAGAGGAAAAGGGTGGCTGATTTGGTTCAAGAGGAGACAGCTGCTAAGGAGGTGGAGGAGGAGCTTATTTTTATGGAATCCGAATCTCAGACTGAAGAAGCTGAGAAGACAATTGAAGAGCAGACAATGCCAGTTTACAGAAAGAGGAGAAGAAAAATTACTGTCTCCCTCTCTGACTTTGCTGAGGATTCTGATTCTGAGACAATTGCCCAGGCCATAGAAAAGAGAAGGAAAGTAACTGTTTCAACTACTGCCTTGGTTGAAGATCCCATTCATGAGGCAGCCGCCAAGGCCGTGGAACAAGAACACTCCAAGGCCATAATCGTCTTTGAAAGGGCTGTGAAGAGACGTGTAAGGACCCACATTTCATGCCTTAGTCATGCTTGCATACAGTTATATGATTTGCCATGTTAAGATTTGCTATCATGAATTGTGCCTTGTTTTGTACGTATTTGATTTGCCTAAGTGTATATGTATGATTTGTTCCTCGCTTGTATTGCTAAGCCTAGGTCACGTCAAGCCGAAGTTCTGTCAAGCCTAGATCATTCCAAGCCGAGGTCATCTTAAACCTAGAACCACTTTGCCTGACCTCCACCTTGTTCTGGCATATTGGCCGAGATGATTATCATCTGGGCCGAGGTGTGTATCGCCAAGGCCGAGATGTGTATTATCTAGGCCGAGATGTTATCTTGTACCGAAGTGATCTTGTCCTGGAGTGGTATGACCTAGACCGAGGTGTGGCACATCTAGGCCAAGGTGTGGCACAGCTTAGTCAAGTGTTGTTCTTCCTAGCCGAGATCATTGTTACCTTAGTTGCCGAAGTCTTGTCCTTAGCCGATGTCATTCCTTGCCGAGGTGTTTGCTGTGAAGCTTGTTAGATACGCTTTTTCAGAACCTTGTCTTGTCAATCAGTCACCTTTTTTAGGAAAACCAGTCAACCGTTGCCACGTGTCCGAGCAGAGTATTAAGTCAGCCAATAGAGAGAGAAATACATCATTTGTTGTGTTCTTGTTTTGAGGAAGAGGAGAGAGAAGCTCTAGAGGAGTTTTAGAGAGGGAGTAGAGTTTCAAGCTTGATTCCTAGAGATCGAACCGTTAGATTCGTGTTCTAAGGTTAGATTCTTGATCTGCCCATGTTGTGCTTTATGTTTATGTTATTGCATTGCATGATTGAATATGATTTGTAAGCCATGCATTGTTTTGAAGTTCGGTTTTGGAAAGAGAAAATGATATTCAAGTGTTCTTCAAGAAAAATCATGTTTTGATCCGTAAGTTCATGACAAGATTTATGTTTTTGTGTTTGTTTTCATAAGATCTTCAAGCATGGGTACCCAGGTCCATGTTTTCGAACCCATGGCATGAAAACCCAGATTTTGTATAAGCAAGTTATGATTTTGGCATTCATCATATTCATGATTTTCATGTTCATGTTCTTCATGTTCTTCACGGGTGGAAACCCAGATTTCCAGACTTCACTTCCCGAAGTGTTGTCGCCGAGGTCATTCTTACCTAGACCTTACACTTAGGCCAAGCATCGTATCTCACCTTGGCCTACCTTGCATGATCACTTACACTTTAGTTTGTCTTGCATGAACCTCGGCCTGCAGCCACACGCCAAAGACGTGGTAACCACACCTCGGCCAGGAGGTGTGGGACCTCGGCATAGACCTGGTTAGTACCCAACATGTCCTCCCGACATGTAAAACAGTGTTTTGACTTCCAGCATGTTTTTCCTAGATCATTTTCATGTAAATGAGACTTGTTTGAGAAGTGTGTTCAATAGACTTTGCTATGTGTTTGTAGGACTTGGACCTTTGTTGTGACCCCGACGTTCCGAGAACTAGGTGAGTGGTATTTTTAATAAAGTTATGTTATAAAGTTTTGTCAAAGCTTCACTTTGTTTTAGAAAAGTATTTGATCAAGCATGAATGACTATCCCTACTTTATGTATCAAGTATAAGCTCTGTTTTGATGATGTTTTAAGTCAAGTCCGTACGTGCCAGGGGACTTTAAGCATAAGTGGCACAAGTCCGTACGTGCTAAGGGACTATAAGCATTTGTAGCACATCAAGTCAAGTCCGTACGTGCCAGGGGACTTTAAGCATAAGTGGCACAAGTCCGTACGTGCTAGGGGACTTTAAACGTTAGTAGCACATATGTTTTGTAAGGCCAAGATTGATGAATACGGTTCATCCTATGTTTTGATAAGTAAGCAAGTTTTGAAAGCTCAAGTACACGTTTTGATACAAGTTATGCCAAGAATGTTTTGCACAAGTTTTACTAAGTATGTGTTTTGATGCAAGCCATGTTATACGTATGTTTTGAATAAGCTATGATATGTATGTTTTGCAAAGACCTCGGGAATCATTCATTAAAACCTTTATTACTTGTACCATTCACTGAGTATCCAAGCTCACCCTCTCTATGTATATATGTAGGTTCCAAGCTAGAAGTCGGCTACGCCGAGATGTGTGTGTTGTGCCGATGTTTTGTGTGCATGTTTAGGTCGGCATCAAGGATGTCGGCAACTGTGAAGATTATGTTTTGACCTTGTACTTCCTGTATTTTATTTATGTCGGCAACCTTGTCTTAACGTCGGCTTGTGAAGCCTTTTGTCAAGATGTAATGTATATTTTATTTTGCTTATATTCAAGTTGTAAAGTTATGTAAAGATGTTTGCCATTTCATTTGACTTATGCACGGCTCTTGTGGACCACTTGTATTTTAAGTTATTGCTTCCGCTCTTGTTAGCCCCATATGTATACTCTGATTGCGTGTGATTTTAGAAAGTTGGCCTTTGGTAATCTCGGATTACTGGCCATCACGGCACCATTCTACTAGGGGCAGTTTGGGGTCGTGACAAGACGGCAGCAGCAAATTCTAAGAGAAGAAGTTGTTGTTGCTGATGCATCACAAAGGGAAATGGCAAGAAGGCAACAGACTGCCGAACATTACTCCCTTCGCAACTCTCCTATCCATGTTAATACCTCTGGAACAAGTAATTTCTTTCACACTTCCGCTGTTTTTCCTTTGTCAACATTTAATACTGAATTTTGACAGTCCCTTGTATTTCTTCCTCTTGCAGCAACAGCTACTGCATTCATCTTCCCAGCAAGGCCTCCCTCGATTTCAGTTGAAGTTGACCAGATGCAACATGTGAAAACCATCTAAATCATGCTCCCACTTTCCAAGCCTACATTCGATATACCCTCTTTGAACACAAGCATCCCTGCATCTCTTTTCCCTGGCTTGGAGCCATATCTCCCTTTTTTGACTTTTGATCTGCCTCAGTTTACTTCTTCTTCGAGCCTTGCTCTTCCTCCTTCCTTCTCAGAAATTCCAAATGCCACTCCATTCCCAATGGCAGTTGATTCTCCCACAGAGGGTGCTGGTAGTTCTCCAATTCATGGTTCATCACCTATGCCTACTTCCAGCCCCTCCTCACTTGACTCGTTGGTGGCTAAGACCATAGAGGCTGCCAAAGATGCTCCATCATTTTCTCCCATCCCCATGCAGTCCTCTGTGTCCTCCACCACAACACTCTCCATGCCCTTCATGTCCAGGGATGAGGTAGACATCTTCGAAGGAAAGCTAGCTAGCCTCTTCGACATACCTTCTACCTCTCCAACATTTAGTGCTGAGGCTGAGCCATTAGCTTTGGCCGACTCCTTACTGGAAATTTTCGAGAGTCTTCCTTCTTCCAGCAGCGAGCCTTTTACACCTTCGATAGACATGGACGCATGCCTAGAACTGCTGATTTCTTTCTCAAGGATTCCCTTCGAGGCTCTGCAAAGGCCAATAATAAAAAATGGGTTCCTTCAATGCTGCAAAATTGCTGAGCAGTCTGGCATGAATGCTTCAAGCCATCTATCCTAGGCAGCAGCTACTGTTGACTTCTATCTCAATATTTGTCATGCTGTTAAGGCTGTGGATGAGAAGCTGGCTAGGGACCAGAGTTTTGTCTCTCAAGTGCATACTGAAGTATCAACTCTGAAAGAACAACACTCTTTTGCCTCCCACTTTCGAACCCAACTGTTGGAGAAGAAAGCTCAGCTTGAAGAGGAATTAGCTGCAGTAAACCAAGCCTTGGTTCGAACTGATACCAAATTACACATCACCAACCAGGGGCTGGCTGATCGAAAAGGGGACATGGCTGCAGCTATTCAATTGTTTCCATCACTTAGTATTAGGAAATCCACTGTACAAAAACAATTAAGACATTGTAATGATTTCTGGGCCAATCTGTGGCACAATGTATTTAATTCTTTATAAAAGAACAAATTTTGTCTATCATTTGAGCAGTCTTGTATTTTTGTATTTAATGTTTATGTTATCCCTCGTGTTTCCCAAATGGTTGGAAAATAAGGCTTCAAATATCTGCCATTAATCTTTTTGGGATGTACATACCCATTCAAATTCCTTAAATGATATGCCCCAAAAGGCAGAACCCTATGAATTTGATATGGTCCTTCCCAGTTAGGTGACCACTTGCCATACTTGTGGCTTTTAATTCCTATTGGGAGTATTGTTCTCCATACCAAATCACCTTCATCAAAGCCAATGTGTTTAACCCTCTTATTATAATTCTTGGCTGCTTTCTTCTTTTGGAAGAGAATGCTGTTTAATGCCAAAACCCTGGCTTCATCTATGCCTTCTAATTCCAAGCACATACTTTGATGGTACTGCTCAGGATCTAACTAATCTTGGCATCTTACCCTCAAAGATTTAACATTAATTTCCACAGGTAAAACTGCATCATGCCCATATACCAAGGCATAAGGAGTAACTCCTGTGCTTGATCTTGGGGAGGTTCTGTAAGCCCATAACACATCTAACAATAGGTTATGCCAATCCCTAGGATTATCCTCCACAACCTTTTGTATTCCTTTTTTCAAAGATTTATTGGATGATTCAGCTTGACTATTGGCTTGTGCATAGTAAGGTGTGGAATTAACAAGGCTAATTCCAAACTCTGCTACAAAAGACTTCACCATTTTCCCATCAAACACAGTCCCATTATCAACTGTTATGGTCTGTGGGATGCCAAATCTATGGATCAGATCTTTAATGAACCCAATAACCTCTGTTTGGTCTACAGCCTTGTATGGCTTAGCTTCGACCCACTTAGTGAAGTAGTCAGTAGCCACTAGAATGAAACAATGATGCTTCGAAGAGGGTGGGTGTATTTTTCCCATCATATCCATGGCCCATCCTCTGAATGGCCAAGGCTTCACTACTGCATGTAAATCAATTATGGGCACATGCCTTATTGTGCCATGCTTCTGGCATGCCTGGCAACCCTTTGCATATTCTATGCAGTCTTTAAGGATAGTTGGCCAATAGTAGGAATGCCTCCGAAGCAACCACCTCATCTTCACACCAGGCTGATGGGCACCACAAATGCCCTCATGAACCTCAGCCATAGCTGTTAATGCTTCTTTTGGGCCTAAACATTCCAACAATAGGCCATCTCCCCCTCTTTTGTAGAGAGCATTACCATATAACATATACTGCATGGACTGTAATTTGATCCTCCTGCTGGCCTTCGAAGATGGACCAGTTAAGTATTGCATTATTGGATGCCTCCAATCTTGTTCTTGTAAGTCATTATGATTGACTTCCAAGACCAGATTCCTTTTATTCAAAGGTGGTATCAATTTCTGATATGTTGTCTGGCTTATGTCCCTTTGGGCATTATCCCTTCTCTTGAAGTTCGAAGCTTTCTGAGCCACATCATTGGCTCTATTATTCAAGAATCTTGGAACATGAGTTACATTTGCTACTTAAAATTGAGAAAGCAGATGTAATGCAACAACATAATATGGCAGAATACTTATGCTTTGACACTTGAAAATCCCTTTCACTTGGTTAACTACCAACTGAGAATCTCCAAATATGTCAACTGCATGTACTTGTAATCCAATGAGGATTTCTAGTCCCACTATTAAGGCTTCATATTCGGCCTGGTTATTGGAACAACTGGCTTCGTCCACTCTGAAACCATGTGTGGTTTCTACCCCCTGTGGAGATTTAATCACAACACCAATTCCAATTAAGCCATTGGCTTTCGATCCATCAAACCACATCTGCCATGGCTCAACATTAGCCATACCAAGCTCCATTATCTCTTGGCTTTCTGTTTGAGATGGATGATCTACCAGAAAATTGGCTAAAACTTGCCCTTTTACTGCCCTTTGAGGGACATACTCTAGATGAAATTCTGATAAGGCTAGTATCCACTTGCCAATTCTTCCCCTCAACATAGGTCTAGATAACATGTATTTAACCAAATCTGTGGTTGCAATTACCAAGACAGTTGTAGGTAAAAGATAATATCTTAATTTCATTGCAGCAAAATACAAAGCAAGACACAGCTTTTCAACAACTGAATATTTACATTCACAAGAATTTAAAAACCTACTAAGGTAATAAACAGCTTGCTCCTTGCCTTCTTCATTGTCTTGGGCCAAGAAAGCTCCCAATGAATCTTCTGCTGCAGCTATGTACAACTTCAAGGGCTTATCACCCTTAGGTGGCATCAGCACTGGAGGTTTAGCCAAGTAGGCTTTGATCCCTTCGAAAGCAATTTGATGCTCTGCTGTCCACATAAACTCCTCTTCATCTTTCAGCCTTAACAAGGAAGAAAATACTTTAGTTTTCCCTGCAGTGTTAGAAATAAACCTTCGAAGAAAGTTAACCTGTCCAAGGAACCTTTGTAATTCTTTCTTACTTGATGGAGGCTTGGCTTCAATGATGGCTTTGGCTTTATTCTGATCAATCTATATTCATTTCTTGTGCACTACATAACCCAAGAAATTTCCAAATGATACGCCAAAAGCACACTTAAGGGGATTGAGCTTTAATTTGAACTTTCTCATCCTTTCGAAGGCTGCTTCTAAATGAAACAGATGCTCTTCCATGGACTGGGATTTCACTACAATGTCATCAATATAACACTCCAGATACCCTCCAATAAGATCATGAAAGATGGTGTTCATAGCCCTCTGATATGTAGCCCCAGCATTCTTCAGACCAAATGGCATTTTAACCCATTCGAAGGTGCCAATATTCCCAGGACATCTGAATGCTGTCTTGTGGATATCCTCCTCTGCAATGCATATTTGGTTATAACCAGAGTGGCCATCCATCATTGATAAAACTTGATGCCCTGCTGAACTGTCTACCAGCAGATCCACTATAGGCATAGGGTACTCATCTTTGGGAGTTGCTAGATTTAAGTTTCTGAAATCGATGCATACCCTCATTTTACCATTCTTCTTGACTACAGGTACAATATTAGATAGCCATTCAACATACCTGGCTGTCCTAATAAAGCTTGCCTTGAGTAGTCTCAGAATCTCTTCCTTGACTTTCTGAATTACTTCTGGGCTCATTCTTCTTGGTTTCTGCTTGTATGGCTTGAAATTAGGCTTCATAGGGAGCCTATGTTCTATTAATGACTTATCCAATCCTGGTAGTTCATTGTAGGACCATGCAAAGCAATCTTTGTATTTCTTCAGAACAACCAACAACTGGTCTCTGTCTAGAATGTTCAAGCAAGCACTTATATAAGTGGGTTGTTGTATAGAACCTTCCTCTAAATTTACTTCTTCTAAGGGGTCTTGTGTCTGAGAACTTATTGAAGCTTCTTGCTTGGTTTCTTCTTTCTTCGAAGCAACCTTCTCGCCTTGTTCTGCTCCCAGGTTCTTTAGTTCAACATCTTTACCCTCCTCCTCATAGACAAAATCTATCCATAAGGCATCCTCCTCCTGTATCTCCTGGACCTTTGTCTCAATGTCCAATGCACAGTATTTCCCAAGGGTCAAAATTCTGACCTGTTGCTGCTCCTGTTTACAGCCAATTATCATGGCTTCTCTTTCTTGCTCCTGCACTTTCTGGACTATTGCTTTTACATCCAATGGTGAGAATTTAACCAGAGCCAAAGACTTGGCTTCTTGTTCTTCATCCTTTTGCCTACAACCAGGCATCATTGTCATCCTTAACGACAATCTCTTCATCAGCACTCTCTTGAACCAAGTGCTTCAGGTGTGTCACTTCCTCATCAGCCATCACTTCGGCTGAGCCATCAGCTTTCCTCAGTATACTGAGCGGTGTTACTCCCTCAATATACAACTTGGCCTCTGCAAAGTCTGCACAGGCTATGAAGGGTTGAGGATCGGCATCGATCTCCTTTGTCTCTCCATTTCCCAAAGCCATCATGATTTTCTGATGCAAAAAGGAAGGCACACATTTGTTAGTGTAGATCCAGTCTCTCCCAAGTAAGGCATTGTATTTAGCATTACTGTCGATTACAAAGAATGCTGTCATACAGTCCCTGGTTCCAACACTCAAGTTAATGGGTAAAATCCCCTGAGCCATCTGTTTGTCTCCAACAAAGCCAGCGATGGTTGTGCTGGTTGGGATCAACCTGGGATTCTTTTTCCCCAGTTTCTTCAAAGAAGATTTCGGTAATAAGTTAACTGCTGCCCCATTGTCTATCAAGACTCGGTTTAGTTGTACTCCATCGAAAAAAGTCTTGATGTACAAGGGCTTGACATGTTGGGTCATGGAATTCGAGGGATATTCAAAAGGATATGAGAGGTTGATGCTCACCTCTTCCTCGCTTTCACACTCAGTTTCCATTGGAGTAGCCATTACAGAAGCATCCTGTACCATACTCACTTGTGACTCTTCACTAGAGACAGGAATTGGATCCATGTCTTGGTCACTCTGGTCCTCATCTTCAGCCTGGAATTCATGAGGCAGTATGTGTACCATATTGACTGATACAGGGGGAAATGAGCCAAATTGGATGGCTGGCTGCACCTTCTTCCCCTCTTGGCTACCTTGCTCAGTGTTTTCAACAGCATCCTCCATGCTGCATTCTGGTGCTTCATTGATAACTGATCCCTTCGAAGGATCCTTCTCAACTGGTTCTTCAGTCAGGAATGTTTGCTCAGCCATAAAGGCTTCGAACATTTCCTCTTCTACCATTTCCTTCTTTTGGCTCATGCTAATCTCTTCTTCCGTTTCGCTATCACTTTCCATTAGCGCCTTCTCCAACCCTGCCAAACTAGACTTCTCTCTGGCCTTTAGTTCAGAATGAACTTTGGCCAACTGTTCTCTGCTACAAACCACTTTGCTTTGTAGAGTCGATTTTGGAGTATGGTCTGACTTCGAAGTTTTCTTACCTTCTGCCTTGACCAGTGAAGAACTCTCTCCACTTTCTTTCAGATCTTCTTTGGTCTTTGGGTGTACTGCTTGAATCTTCCTCCTTTGTGATCTGGAAATAACTGGAACCATATTTGGTTCCTTTGTCTTTGGGTGTTTCAGCAATACCCAGTTGTTCGGAGCCACCAAAGGAGGCTTGACCATCCTGCCTTGGATTCCAACATCTCTTCGAGCAGGCAGTCCCCTAGGTTTGCTTTGCATTACAAACCAGTCTGGGACTCCAGGTACCCACGAACTTGCTGACTCAGATGTTGAACTGCCTTTTTCGACCTTCGAAGCCATCTTCGAAGCTGGCTGTGAAGGTATGTGCTTGGCTCTGACCTCATGCTTTGAGCTTGATTTAGACCTTTGGTGAAAGTAGTCACTTTCTGTCCTGCGTGAAGCTGGTTTAGGAGGCCAATCCCTGGCTTTAATCCCATGAAATGAGCCTCTCTCCAGTCTTCTTTCAGAATGGCTGCTTTCCATTCTGTAATAGTTGGGCGGCCTAGACTCATGTAAGGGCCTCTTGCCTTTAGCATGCATCATGTCCATTGCAGGCTCAACCACTGATGGCCGCTGCCTGTCACTACCCGGATATGGCCTTTTGTTGTAAGCGTTGGTTGACTTAGGATGTCTCTGAACATCCGTGTAGTATTGCTTCCCATCAACTGGAAGCCCTTTCAACCATTAGTAGCTTAGTCTGCATCTGGGACACATCCTCTGCACTACAGCTGCTTCCAAAGAATCGTCATCCAGTAATTCTTCATCAGAGTGTTCCTTCTGATGTGAGAAACCTTGTCCAATAACTGGTGGGTTTCTAGTCTCCTTCTTGGCAGTTGTCTGGTTGGCAATATGCATTTGCACATTAACCTCTTCCAATTCCTGCAGAGATAGATTCTGAAAGTTTGGTACAACCACATTAACCGCGCTTTCTCCAACTTCTGGAAACGGGTTACTGTCAATCCCCATGGCCTTTTCTGTTTTGGCTGGGAACTTCAAACTACCTTTCCGAATTTGCTCTTGGATCCTATCTCGAAAAACAATGCAGTTTTTAGTCGAGTGAGACCAAGAATTATGCCATTTACAGTATACTTTTCCTTTAAGTTCATCTGGAGATGGCAGTTACTCCTTTTGGTAACTTAAGGAAATTGGCTGCAAGCAAATGATCAGAAATGTCATTTGCTTTTGTTAAATCAAAAGAGTACTTTATGTGAAAGTCTTTCTTTTTAAACTGCTGGTCGATGGTTGTATCCTTATGAATTAATGCTTCACAGATTACAGGTTCTTTGCCCACAATCTCTGCTGCATCGATCTCATAATTGGGATCTCTATAATACGTCTTATACGAAGCATTATTTCGGTCTTGTTCCTCCTCTAGTAATGCTTCATATCGAGACACCTTATAGGTTAATTCGACCAAATCCCTGAATTCAGTTGAGTCAAACTTCTTTCGAAGCCTGAACTCTAAACCGTTTTGAGCCAATCTTACGAATTCTGGCTCTGGTATGATGACTCTACATTTATTTCGAGCCCTTTTGCATCTGGCAATAAACTGAGTAGCTTTTTCTTCAGGCCTTTGACTCAATCTTGCCAAGTCTGCCATAGAAACCTCTGGCTCCGACTGGAAGAATTGGGCATGAAATGCCTCTTCCATTTGTTGCCAATTTTGAATGGAGCCAGGTGTAAGGTTGATGTACCATACAAATGCTCCCCCAGTTAGGGAATTTGGAAATAATCTTAGTTTCATGTAGTCATGATTAGTGAATTCACCACATTGAGCAGCGAATCTAGCAATATGCTCTACTGTTGACTGATTTCCAGTTCCATAGAATAGGGTAAAATCTGGTATTCTGAATCCTCTTGGGTATTCATGTACCCTATCTACCCATTCTGGGTATGGTTTTCTGTATACAGGAGTCTGGACCCCCCGAGCCATCGGTCCACACATCTCCCTAACAATATCAGCAATTTGGTCCCTAGGGACCATATTTTGTGCTTGCTGAACCACTACTGGAGGGACAAACACAGGGTTTGGTGGACAAACTTGCGCCTGTGGTCCTCTTGGTCCATAAAGTGGTACATTTGGGACTGGTTGCCCCTGTGGTGCAGGTTGCTATTGGGGGTATGGGTAACCCCTTTGAGCCTGTCCTGCAAAAGGACCTGCGAAAGGTGCTGGAACAAGTGTTGTGTCCCTTCCATTTACAGGAAAACCCTCTAACCCCCCGGGTATATATTCGAATAAGGGATTATTATATCCCCTAGTGCCGGGTATGGCTTCAAACATAGGATTTGCCACCATTCTTATGCCAGTTTCTTGTACTTGGGCAGATCCACCAACTTGTGTGGCTTCATTGTTGAGTACTGAGGCATTTTGGCTTACTACAGGCCTCGAAATGGGTTCATACCAAGACTGAGGCGATGGTCTTTCATAGTTCTGAGTACTAGTTTGACCATTAGATTGTCCATTAACTTGCATAGGCTGTTTATCTCTAGCCAATCTTTGCTGAGGGACATTTAAAACTTCCTCTGTGTGTCTTGTGTTTGTTAGTTGGTGGTTATTCATTCGATCCAAAAAGGATGTTGCCCACCTTTCCATGGTGTTCATTAATTGTTGTCCCATAGCATCTACCAAGCCATCCCATGGATTTGTTGGCTGAGTAGGTGGAACGGTGGATGGTCCAATTCCTTGGTTTCGTCCAATATTATGAACATATGGTTCTTGTCCAGAAGTACTGGTCTGTTCGACCATAGGTTCTGATAACATGGGAGTCTCCACAGGATATGTTACCACATTATCCTCTGGATTAGGTATTTCTACCTCTCCTTCTATGCCTTCTTCCAGACGTTCATTTTCTCCTTGTCGTCTTCTTCTAGCCATTTTAAATTAAGTCCCACTGGGTGTGCCAAAAATATATGTTGGCTTTTTGGCTTTCGAAGGGTATTTTAGTAAATGTGAGCGTGCCAGCAAGGATCAATCAGTCCTTACAGAAATTATAATTGCCAACCAATTATCAGACGATTGTGTTGTAGTTCTTTCAGCCTCAATGAAGAGGACTTTTACTGGTGGCTTAACTTAGGAGAAATTAAGAGAAATAACAGTTTAATATTAAGAACAATCGAAGTATTTCATTAAAATGAACACTTACAATGGTCCAAACTCAGCCCCGAAGAGGTTTACAGCAACAGCCTACTTGAATCTACTTGAAACTACTCCTATGAATCGAAGTGCAGTGCGGGTATTTAAAGAACATGTATTTAAATTGCAGGTATTTAAATTGCAGGAAATGTAAAACTGGAAAAGAAAATATGAAGTAAAGACTGGTTTGTATGATCTGAGTCTGGGGGTTTTTTCTGGGGGCTTCCTTGCTATTTATACTCATCAAAGATGACCTTTGAACTGCACTTCAAACCGTCGAACTGCTTCTCCATGATTGCTGATCATGCTGCCTTAGAAGTAGTTCCACTACGCCATCACTTGCAGTTAAGCCTCCCTCTTGTATTTGAATTTGAATATGAGCAACCGTTGGGGCCACGTCACCTTGTATCTCTTTACTGATCCAGTGTTACTCAGATCACGTGAGAACCAATATTCATCGCCACGTGTACGATCAGGATCGAAGACTTAAGCAGCCTTCCTATATTACCCTTGCTTCGCCACGTGTCGAATTGTAACTGGCTTTTACAAAATATGTAGCCAACAAATTTCTAATTGATTGTCGTTAAGTTTTACACTAATTTCTTTTTATAACTTAATTAATGTAATATTTTGTTCTATTAGTATTTACACTGAAGTGCTATTATTTAAATTATCTAATTTTATAATTATACTTCTTCAATATAACTAATATTGGTATAATTTAATTGGCAAGACAGTGTAACGCCCCACTTTTCAGGCCGTTAAATACATTAAATCAACCTAAAAAATATACAAATTTTCTCTATAAAAGAAAATTACACAAATGTCCTTAAAATATAATTTATACAAATCTCCAAATATAATAATAGTGGTGGGGCCCAGAATCTCTAGCTCAATAATTCATTTATTGCTTCAATCGCTACTCACCTAAAAAATAAATTAATTAAGGAAGTATACAATATGACAGGAATACAAAGTTCGGATACAAAATAAATCAATAATGTATAACGTTGCACCAATGATTCGATAACAACAAGTAATTTACCAAACTACTCAAACAAATAATATCACTTATGATAATTTATCCAAGGCCAAATACTCGATCCTACTCAGTACATGACCAGTGACCGGCTTTACTCATCTCATCCAAGCACAACTATTTATCCAGGCATATTAGTTCAAGCTTATTGGCAGGGTCCACTCGACCAGTGGCGAAGCCAGAAATTCAATGTAGATGGGGCACACATTAATCACAACATTGAATTTTTTTCCTCCATAACAAGTAACACGGAGATATTATTAAACTTATACATTTATGTTTATATTTTTATTAGAATTATCCTGAGATTTACATTAATGTGATTTATAAATCCACTCAATAACTAAATTCTATGAACCAAATAATCAATAAGCTCATTCCTATCAACTCAAAAAAAAGTGTCCCACAATGAGGAGAAATAAGCAACTAAACAAATTTCATAATAAGAAATGAATTATCAATTGATTAAATTCATGCCTGGACCTATCAATTAAAAGTGAAAAGAATAATCAAAATAATAAAATAGAGAATTTTTAAAATTTTAAAAAAGCAAAAAGGTTTTACATAATTTAAAGAGGGTCACTATTATAATTTTATAAAGGATACATAATACATAATCTTTATCTATATGAGAAATAGTTTAAATATTGTAAGTTTAGTGGGGGCATGTGACCCCCTTAGGCCTTAGTGGCTCTGTCGCTGCACTCGACCCATGTACAGAATATTTTCACGTCATTCAGTTAGATAAATCATCATTTCTAGCACAAAATATCTCCACAGAATTTTATCAAATGACTAGAATAATCAACGAATCAACAATAAATAATTTCATAGAATTTATTAATGATCACAATAATCAAAAGGATTACAAGTTGGGAATAATTAAAATAGAACTCTTTGCAAAGAGATTTAGGGAAGCATATTATATACTACCTGAATTATCTCAAAATAATCTCCTCCCTCACCATCACTTTGATAATTTGAAATTGCTCCATAAATCTCCAAATAAATGCGGATTAAGTTTAATAAAATATAAAACTTTTCTCTTTTGTAAAATTATTTATTCTCAATCTAAATACTTCCATATCTAAACTCAATATTTGTGTTATAAACAAATTAAGAGGGAAAACAATATGAGAGAGAGATGAAACAGAGTAACAGAGAGAGAGAGAGACGAACAAAAGATAAGGAAGAAAGAAATGAGTGGTTCAATTTATAAGAAAAATGTAGAAAAGAAATGGAGTAGGTAAAAGGGTTTGGCTTTGGTCCAGTCCAAGATCGGATTGGATCGTGCTGTTGGGCTTGTGGGGGCCTACCGTGGGTCCCGTTTTGATAATCTGAACCGTTCAAATATGCAGAACTCGTCGAGTACTATATGCCTATAAAAAATCACGTTGATCTGATATCGAAAGCTATGTGATCAAATAGTTTTGTATTAAAAAAAAAAAAATAGACGGTAAACAAATTAATGGTTGATAAAAAACTATTTTGTTCACATAGCTATTGATATCAGATCAACGTGATTTTTTATAGGCATATAGTACTTAATGAGTTCTAAACATTGAACGGTTCAGATTATCAAATCGGGACCTATAGCGATCCCTGGTTTACCCCTTATTGTACAGTAATCCGGACATGTGTCCGTGGATGTTAGTAGTTGGGTATTGTCTTGTTTACATCCTTTTCTGCATTGTATTTGAGTTATAGGATGTGTTGGGCAGGTTTGTTACAGGTTGGTTGTGCTTGGGAGCCAAGTGTTGCTGCACAGAATTTTGGGTCTTCGCTCGAGCGAGCTGTTCTTCGCTCGAGCGAGCTTCTGTTTTTGGTTATTCGCTCGAGCGAGGATTTGGTCGCTCGAGCGAGAGTAGTTTTTTGTGTCTGGTGGCTCGAGCCGGTATGGCTTAGCTCGAGCGATCGATTGCGTCTGGGTCCAGACCTGAAGGTTGCATTTCTTGGCTCGAGCGAGCTTTTCTTCGCTCGAGCGAGCAGTTTGTCGCTTGAGCGTGCATCTAGTTGCAGACCTGAAGGTTCGAGTTCTTGGCTCGAGCGAGCTTTTCTTCGCTCGAGCGAGCTTCTGGGTTGTTGGCTCGAGCGAGACTTTCTTGGCTCGAGCTAGGGTTTTCTGTGTCTGGTCGCTCGAGCGACCAAGTCTTCGCTCGAGCGAGCCTGTTTATATGAGTTCGCAGCAACCGAATCAAACTTCACTTTTTTAAACTTTTATATCTTCAAACCCTAAATTTGAGAGCCTCTCTCTCTAGACTTGTCTTCTCTCTAAGAAATCATCTCCCTAGAGTGTGAATCTACCCTAAGTGCTTTGTTAAAAAGATAGAGGGTGACTTGGGCTTCGATTTAATCTGAAAATATTTGGTTTTGGAGCAAGTTGGGTGTTGGGTCTTCATCTCCATTTGAGCTCAAACTTTGAGGTAGGGATATCCTACTCCTCTTTATGGATTTTGTCTTTAAATTTTAGCATTTTGATGTGTTGGAAGTTGTTGTGTAATTTTGAGAAAAGCTTTGGGCCTTTGTGTAATTTTACAAAAGTTGGGGTTTTATTTATAATGAACCTAGAGTCATGTTTGGTGTAGAAACATGGGTTTAATGTTGAAATAATGATAGAAAACGAAACCTAAGGGTTGTAATGTTAATTATGGAAAATGCCCTAATTACATTGATTAATTAATTGGGTTAATTAATTATGAGAAATGAGGAATTAAAGTGGAAATGCTGAGATTGGAGATATATGGGAATAAAGGGTGTTGTTGGATTAATTATCACTCACTTAATTGAAATGTTGATTTAATATCCATTTTGTGCATTTATTTTCTGTTTAGAAATATCTGCTTTGGGCTATCGGTGGAGGATAGTCTTGATTGTTGTAGACAATGCATGATGATTAGGTAAACTAAAACCAATCATTGGAATGTGTCATTGAGTATGACAGTTGAAAGAATACATTAACTTTATGTATTGATTTGTGATGTGTATAATAATTGTTTATATGCATTGTGTTGTGTTGGAGAAGATAGGGGATGTACTCCACGGTTTAGGGGAAGATAGGGGATGGACCTCTAAACCGGATGTTGTTTGGGAGAAGATAGGGGATGGACTCCGTAGATAGAGCTCATATGCTTATCTAGAAATGTGTTGACAGAGCTCATATGCTTGTCTTGGGAGTGTGATATAGCTAGTATGCTTATCAGTGGAAGTAATGAGATAACTAATACGTTTATCTATGATAAAATTGAAAGTAGTTAATATGAGTTATCATCTCATATGAGTTGTTTTGTCCAGGTTCTGAGCCATAGATTATAACTGTTGATCTTTTAGTCATTATTCATAATTGGTTTAGTATATTTCTACTGGGCTGTGGCTCACCCTATATGGGAACATCATTTTCAGGTACAGGTAGCATGCCACCTCCAAGGACATAGCTTGGGAGGCTTGAGGCTGACAGACTTTTTGTTGTCTATCTTCTTTTGATGTATTACATGTAAATTCAAGCCAAGGGCTTAAAGTGTAATTGAGCTAGTGCTCTCTTTTTGTAACCAAGTGTTAACTTGGAAAGCTGTAAGCCCTTAGGGCATTTGCTTTTGTTGTTAACATGTAATACTTTTTGTAATGAAACTGTGATGAATAGAAGGATGTGGAACTTTTATATATCAATACATGTCTTTATTGTTGGGTCTAATGTTATTATTTTGAGGGCGTTACAGGACCCGTAGTGGGCCCCCACGGGCCCAACAGCACGATCCCGTCTAATCTTGGACTGTACCAAAGCCAAACCCTTTTATGGACCTAATGAATAAGGTGTTCAAACAATTTCTTGATGAGTTTGTTGTTGTGTTTATTGATGATATTTTGATTTATTCCAAAAGTAGGGTAGAACATGAAGATCATTTGAGAATTGTGCTACAGACCCTAAGAGAAAGGAAACTTTATGCAAATTTTTCCAAATGTGAATTCTGGCTTGATTATGTGACTTTTCTGGGCCATGTGATCAGTAAGAATGACATAGCAGTCGACCCACAAAAGATTGAAGCTATTGTAGACTGGCCAAGACCGACGAATGTGTCTAAAATTAGAAGTTTTCTGGGGCTTGTTGGCTATTATAGAAGATTTGTGAAAGACTTTTCCAAACTTCCCATGCCATTGACACGGTTGACACAGAAAAATGTGTCGTTTGATTTGAATGATTGAAGAGAATTCGCCTTTCAGGAATTGAAAACCAGGTCAGTAACTACATCAATTTTGACTTTGCCTAATGTTATTGATGTTTCAAATTTACAGTGATGCTTTATATAAAGGTTTAGGATGTGTACTAATGCAAAATGATAAGGTGATTGCTTATGCCTCGTGACAACTTCGACCTCATGAATAGAACTATCCGACCCACAACCTTGAACTTGCAGTTATGATTTTTGCTTTAAAAATTGGGCACCATTACCTGTATGGAGTGACTTGTGAAGTGTACACTGATCACAAAAGCTTGAAATATTTCTTTACCTAAAAGGAATTGAACATGAGACAGAGGAGATGGCTGGAATTGATAAAAGATTATGATTTGCAGATTCTGTATCATCCGGGGAAAGCCAATATCGTTGCAGATGCATTGAGCAGAAAATTAATCGAAAATTTGTCATGTTTACTCACCGGTCAGAAAGAGTTATTATGTGACTTAGAGAATAATGAGATTGAAATTGTATTGCGTGAACATGGCGGGATCTTAGTCGTCATTTTTGCTTAACCCGGAATCATTAACGAAATTAAAGAGAAACAGCTTGACGATGAGTTTTTGAAGAAGATTGTTGAAGACCTTGACTCAAAAACCGAGGCCGGGATTTGTGTATGATGATAATGTGTTGAAATTTCAAAATAGACTTTGTGTACCGAATTGTGCTTGATTTGAAAAAACGTGTTATGATTGAAGCTAACAACTCAAAGTTTGCTATGCACCCAGGAAACACGAAAATGTACAAGGATTTGAAACAAAATTTCTAGTGGTCTAGAATGAAGAAAAGCATTGTTGATTTTGTGGGTAGATGTTTGCATTGCCAAAATATTAAAGCCGAGCATCAACAACCTGTAAGGTTGCTATAGCTGCTGCCAATACCGGAATGGAAATGGGAGCATATCATCGTAAAATTAATTGTGGGATTCCCTTCCTCTTCTCGAAGCATGGATTTTATTTGGGTCATTATTGATCGTTTAACTAAATCTGCCCACTTTTTTCCTGCCAAATCTTTGTACAATGCGGATAAATTGGCTAACATCTATGTGAATGAGATAGTGAGATTGCATAGTGTGCCAGTATCTGTTGTGTCTGATAGAGATCCTAAGTTCACTTCACGATTCTGGCAGAGTCTACAGCAAGCTTTGGGAACTGAGTTAAGACTGAGTAGTGCTTATCACCCACAAACAGATGGCCAATCAGAATGAACTATCAAAACCCTGGAAGATATGCTCAGAATGTGTGTATTAGATTTCCAAGAGAATTGGGAGACTTATCTACCTTTGGTTGAGTTTGTATACAACAATAGTTATCATTCAAGTATCGGTATGGAGATTATGAAGTCGGGGATCACATGTTTATCAAAGTGACTCCAATGAAAGGGCAAACTCATTTTGGTGTGAAAGGGAAGCTGGTCCCAAGATATATTGGGCCATATGAAATAGGGTACATTTGGTTCTGTAGGTTGCATTCTGTTTGCTTAGGTACTTTGTCGATAGTTCCACAGCTGTTCTAAGTTCATCAATTCTAAAAATCACATCAGAGTCATGTATCATAATAGTTCATATCAAAGTGTTTCAGGTCATATACAATGTGACATTCTTCAAAAAAGTTCATACGTAGGTGCATAGGCATGCAATTGTTCATATTAAGGGTATGTATCATAGTCATTATAATAGTTCCTAAATCAGTCATACAGTCACGAAAGCATAGGTTCACTAGTCTAGCCAAACAGCCTAGTTAGTTTTTAACATT
Organism: Camellia lanceoleosa; assembly: GCA_025200525.1. Taxonomy (NCBI): domain Eukaryota; kingdom Viridiplantae; phylum Streptophyta; class Magnoliopsida; order Ericales; family Theaceae; genus Camellia; species Camellia lanceoleosa. Next base: position 189,813,315 of record CM045762.1, on the reverse strand, counting down.
CATAGTACACAGTCTCCAAGCAAATGTATAGTCACATATGTGCATGTCTAGAATTTAATAAGACTCCCAATACGAATTCACAATAGGATGAACAGAAAACAATCTCCCCAGATTCAATAATTAAGGTAATGATTTCATGATACAGTAGGTACAAAACAGTGTGTCAAGTTCGAATCAATTAACATTCCAAGCAAATGTATGCATATATATACAAGTCCAAACATTCTCCATAGCATAGGTAATTTGTCAAATCCGTAGAGTTTCAAAAATGTTCAATAATTAGAGTTCTATCCCATCAGTTCTAACAACATTTTACACACTAGTAAAAATTAGGGCATGAAGCATAGGTTCATGATTCTAAGAATTCAGGTGGTTCAGTCAACATATTAACAATTCATCTCATGCCAAAAGTTATATGAATTCCTAAATCGATTTTCACATAATCAAAATAGTACCTGCGTCAGTCGTTTCAGTGTTCCGGGCATTTTCTGAAACTAGGGTGTAAACCCTTCCCTGCCTAAGATTGCTCCCATCGGGAATAGAAATCGCTTTTGTTCTTGGTATCGAAGTGGAATGTCACTACCCAAACCCGCCTAACCGACCAGTAATTCTTGGATTACCAAAGGCCCCTGAACAAAATAACATATAATTAGGGCTGCGGCAGCAAATATATAAAACACATTGTCCATAGAGTCAGGTTGACGATATGGGACATAAATTTAAAAGCTATCACGACCCAAACCAAGCCCCTCGAAGTTTAGCATCAGTAACTACCGATGTCCGAGATTACCAAAGGCACCTTGATGTCTGATAAAAGCAATCTGAGGGGCTGGTGGAAGCCAATACTGATAAATAAAGGTCCAATGAGTGACGATCAGATGCCAAAAAGATTTTTCATACATATATATATATATACAATACAGAACGGTATGCACAATATTTACAATCATACAGAACCGGGACCAAATCCCTATTAAATAGTACAGTACAATCTATACAGATTACAAAATAGAACAGAAGGGGGAAACTAAAACACCCCATAGCCTTAGCATGATAGGCTCGGAACCTCGCAGTGAGGCACATAGGTTGGCTTGACAAAACTGGAGTTTACCCTGACGCTTCTAGCCACGGTCTGGTGCCTGTACACCTACATATATCTATGAGCAGTGAGCTAAAGCCCAGTGAATAACACAATGCGTAAAGGGGTTAAGAATGAATGTCCTTACAGTAATGAAAACAGTTCATTGATTCAGTATATCAGTCATTCAGTCATATGTGATACATCCATTAGCATAGCAAGATGCGATGTGAGGGTCTTAAAAGACCGAACAGTAAATGATGGCCATCAATCAGTTAATAGTAGTAGTTCCAACAAGGGAACCGACAGAGATCTCTATGTGATAAAGATGCAGTAGGTGCTAAGGATGTCACAATGTCTGATTCGTAATATAGGACATACATTCATTGATTAACGATGTCGATTGAAGCGATGCAGTTCAATTGTTCAGAAGATAATCATTTTTGAACATATCTTTACACAGTTATTACTCACAGAGTTCTGGGCTACGGTAAGCTAGAGCATCTCCTCGGAAATTAACCCTACACAGTTTACAGGATGAACACACACTAAGCTACACAGTTGGGAAAGATAATAACTTAATCCCTAATTTGACTCGGCGTGTTCTACATCCATATCCTCATTAAGATGACTTAAACTAGGCTTAAGAATGCCTAGGATGGGATGAGGATGCAAAGATGTGCACAGAAAACAGTTTCAGGATTTTCAGAAAAACAGGTCTCCGCTCGAGCGCAGGTTTTCCCGCTCGAGCGGACATGCAACAAAGGTACACGCTCGAGCGTCAATTTCCCCACTCGAGCGTACTATAAAAGTATTGGATGGGTGAAATCTCCGCTCGACGCCCGCTCGAGCATGAGACACATGACTCGCCGGCGATCAGAAACAAAGGCAAAATCTTGGATGCTCAAATTCTCCGCTCGAGCGCCACTTTCCCCGCTCGAGCGGCAGTGCAAAATCTGGAAAATCCAGATTGCACCTTCAAGCCAAAGACCAAGTTTTAATGCATAATTTTCGATCCTCTTAGGCTGAAAACCTGGAAAACACTTGTAAACATATGATATTATATGTTTCAAAGATCAATTTGTAAAATCAGAGCCCAAGGGTAGTTCAATTCAACTCATTTTCAAACCAAATTTCATGAACATGGAAAACATGCAAACATGCATGGATTAAAACCATTTCAAAGCTTCAATTTGATGCTCTAAGGAGCCAATTGTTCCAAAACAAGATGAAATCATGGACCTAGACACAATATGAACATGCATGTAACAGTTTACCATGAAATCAACTCACAACTCAACAAGTCAAACATGCATGCATGGAATGAGCTTCAATTTGACATGCTAGGACTAAAACCAAACTCAACTCTTCAATTTAGCATGAACCATGTAAGAATTAACTTAAACACACGAATGAGAAGATGAATTTCTACCTTAAGCCTTGTAGTTCAAGTGTAGGAGCTCAATAATGCAATCTATACTTCAATTCCTTCAAGTTCTAAGCAAATCAACAAGGACAATGCAATTCTCTCACTTTCTCTCCCTCTATGGCCGGTTGTGGTGAGGAAGGAGCTGATCAAATGTTGTGTTTACATGTACTAAGGCTCATATATGACTAGGTAGTGGGCCACTAAAGTGGCGAAATAGTAATTAAGTCTAAGTTGCACAATTTACCAATATTTAATCTAATTTAATCATACCTAATCAATTTTTAGATAATTACACCATAAAATTACATAAATTCCAATGATCCTAAAACATCAGTCGGTTCCGGATTCGGCCGCCGATAAGGCCTTCAATTAGCAGTTTAAACACAAAGACACGAACATATAATCAAATAACCAAACAAATAGAATTACAATTAAACAGATATACTCAGTCAATTCAGTTTCAAATTTCAGTTAGTCAGTTCAGTACTTTATTCAGTTCAATTATCAGTCATAATCAGTTTTAGTTTAACAGTAATCAGTGGTTATTCGGTAAACAGTGACGAGGGTTGTTACAAAAACTTTATATACAAATATGTGACGTCAAAAATAAAGTCGTCTTACGTCACATTCATTATAGATGGAGCAAAAAGGGAACAGAGCCCCATATACAGATAACAAAAGTTTACTCATATATCAACAGAAAACAAAGTCTTAAACGTTTACAAAACATGGTCACAAGGCTTGACTTAATCCGTAACCTCCTCGGGAAACACAAAAGGGTGGCTGATGCACCAAAACTCCAGGCAGCAACTTAGGCCTGGTCACGTACCTGGTCACCTACATACATAATATAAATAGTGAGCGAAAGCCCAGTGAATAATAATAGAGTAAAGAATTTAATGAATGATGTCCCATAGCAGATTTCGAATCAGAAACAAATTCAGTTTCACATACTTAACCAGAGATTATAGCAGTTATATGTGGTACATCCATTTAGCTAACATATCATATCATATCAAATTTGCATAGTCGGTACCGACGATCACATACGTCCACATCTTGTGCACAAGTAGCCATGGTATTGTTACCTCTAGGCGACGGCCACGTGAACATAGGCCTCAGTATTGTTACCCCTGGACGAGGGCCACGTGCATATCAGCCACGGTATTATTACCTCCCGGGGAGGGCCACATGAACTATGGATGTAACAAATACATTTCAGAAAAATGGACATTCATTCATGATTCACAAATAGCATTCCAGATAGCAGTTCAAAAAACAGATCTTATTACATCATACACAAAATAAATAAAGTTAAACATATAAGTTATTACTCACAGTTGGCTTCAGAGGCAGACAGACAGACAAAGCAGATAATTCAATGAGCTTACGACGCGTGACCTACACAACATAACAGATGCATTCTTGAAACACACACCCGGATATAACTTAACCTAATAAATTCATTCTTAGTGTGTTTCTAAGTCTTTATTCTTATTATTATGTCTTAATCTTGGCCTAGGAATGCCTAGGATGCAATGAGAATGCCAAAACGTGCTGTTCAACACTTAGCCAAATTTGCTGCAAACAGGGGGCTCACTCGAGCGCAACTTCCTTTGCTCGAGCGGAGGTCCAAAAATGTGATTTGGTCGCTCAAACGCAACTTACTTCGCTTGAGCGGTCTGTAAACTTTGTAAAAGTACTGGTTGTTTGATTTTCTTGCTCGACGGTCGCTCGAGCATGAGATTGAGGTCTTCGCTAGACCGCAACTCTTGTCGCTCAAGTGATCTGCAAAACATGGAATCTTCTGGGAGCATGCAATTTACGCTTAAGCCAACTTTAGGTCGCTCGAGCGGAGGTGCAAAATACAGAGTGGTCGCTTGAGCGCAGGATTTGTCGCTCGGGCGGAGAGACAGAATCTGGAATTTCCAGATTGCTCTTCCAAGTTTGAAACTCAATTTCAAAGCTGCAAATCATGGTCTTTTGAGCAAAAAAACTTGAGAAAACACTTGAAAACTTATAAAACATCATGAATTAAGGTTCAATAAACAAAATCAAGGCCCAAAAGTGAGTGAATTCTTCAAAACCAAACTTGAACATATGTATACATATCATGCATGTGTTATCAAGAATTTAAACCTTCGAAAACATGTACGAATGAAGTGTTCGTGTATAAAACCATGGTGAGTTCTCATAGTCTAACAAAGATAAGCTCATGCATGTATGAAATTGTTGGAATTAAAACTCAAAATCCATGAATTATGCATGCATGCATGGAATAATCCTCATTTCTAATTCATTAGTTCAATTCTTGCATAACTTAGCTTAATTCTCTAGAATTCATGTATTAAAGTCTTGATTACAAAGTTTAAGGAAAAAATTCTTACCTAGGGTCTTAATTGCACAAGTGTAGAAGCTTAAACTCCCAAATTCTTTGTAATTCTTCAATAATTCCTTGTAATTCCCCATTTCCTAGCTTTTGATCTCAATTTTCTTCTATCTCTCCCTCTCCCACGTTTTGTGCTTAAAGAGTAGGGAATGAAGGTGCTAAATGAACTAATGAAGTCAAAGTAGCCTTATATAGGTTCAATTAAGGAGGCTTAATTAAACTTGACTTAGGTTAATCACATTAACATTAATTATTCTAATTTAATTTGTTCCGAATCGAATTTTAATTCATCCTACCATAAAATTCTAAAAATTTCAAATAACACATAACTGTAGTCAATTTCGTGATCGGATGCCGATAAGGCCTTAAATTCGCAAAACTAAACAGAAATACAAACATATATTCCTACCATGAACATATATAAACACCAATAATGCAATACAAATACAATTACTTCAGAAGTTCATCTGAATTACTCATTAAGCACTCTTAATCATATGTTTTAAGCCAATCACGGATTGGGGTTATTACATGGAATCAGTGATACTAGTATTCGGCCTATTGTTGTTCGAATTGTCTTGTGGGCAAGATTTAGCCAAATGTCTCTTCTGTCCACATCGAAAGCAAGCTCCTGATAGGCGACGACAAATGCCCCAATGTTGTTTTCCACATTCTTTACAAATAGATATATCATTGTTAATATTACTTCCCCGACTTTCATTGTCAAAAGTTCTCTCCCTAGGTTTTTCATTCACGGAGGTCAACGAATTACTGGTTAATTCAACTTTTTGTTTCTTTTGTTTCTTACTTTCCCATTCAGTTGACGATGACGACTTTGATATTTTCAAGGCTGTTATGTTTGCCTCAGACATTAAGGCCTTATCAAGAACGTCCACATACTTTGTCAATTTTAAAACACCAACTCAGTCAAACACGTCTAGATCAAGCCCACCTTCAAATTTTCTAGCCTTTTTGTAGTCAGTGTCTATCATGTGTGGTGTATATCAGGCTAGTTCAGTAAATTTTGTTCTCATGTTCTGCCACAGTCATATCACCCTACTTAAGTTGCTCAAACTCGGATACCTTCCTATCTCAGATGCATTGGGGAAAATATTTTTCATAGAAGAGTTCTTTAAATCTATCCCATGTCAAACCCTCATTATCATTTTGTACTAGCATCCACCATCTTCTAGCTTCTTCTTTAAGTGTAAATGTGACCAACAAAACTTTTTGTATGTCAGTACACAGAAATACTTCAAATATCTTTCGGTCTCCAGTACCCAAGCCTCAACTTTAAGCGGTTCAATACCCCCCAAAAGTTCTGGTGGCTTTATCTTATTATATTTCTGTGTCAAAGTTATCATATCATTATTAATTGACTCAACTTGTACTGGAGACGGCGAATGAGGTAAAAGTGATTGTCTTTGTTGCTGTTGTCTCATAGATTTGGTTAAAGCTTCAACCATTCTTTCTAACCGGCTAATTCTAGCATCGGAAGATTCAGAGCCATCTACATTTCTCATTTCTTCTATTTGTCTATATATAAGCAAAGACAATAACGAACATAGGCAAATAGTTCTTACAAATCACATAAGTTTCATCTTCATGTTCATATCAGTTTCGTGTTCAATTTCGAAGTCAAATTATTTGTTCTTATGTTCAAGCTCATAGTTTTCATTCTCATTTTTCTTATCAAACATGTACAGAGAAATTTACACATGCTCACTCATGATGATGCAACGTCCCTATTTATTTTCTAGGATGGTATAACTCGTGCTCTGATACCACTCTGTCATGACCCAAACCCGCCCCTATAGGTTTAGCGTCGTAATCGGCCAGTGATCCTAAGATTACCTACGACCTCTAAAACAGATTAACAAAATAAGGGCCTAGCGGAAGCAAATAAATAAATACATTGTCCATTGAGCTGTGTTGACATACATGAGATAGATAATTTAAAACTTTATATACATAACCAAAAATCATTCTCACGTTATACCCACACACTTAACTATAGCATCTTAAGTACAGCCAACAAAACTAACAAAGTCTTATAACATGCGACACTTCAGGATCGTCCACGTGAGGCACAATGGTTGGCTTGACAAAACGGAAGTCAGGCAAAAGTCCTTAGGCTTGGTCCTGCACATGCTCACCTACATATACATATATACAAACAGTGAGCCAAAGCCCAGAGAATAACATTAAGGTAAAGAGGTTAGTGAACGAATGCTGAACATAATAATATCCATAAAACAAATCATAACAGAATCAATTCTCATATCCAAACATAATAATGGTACGTCTCATAGAACACATCACATTGTCATCCAACTAGAGTAATCAGTTCTGGATACCGATTCAACAAATCACCACTTGACAAGTGGCTAACGAGATCTCGTAATCACATATATGTCATGGACCCGCATTAACATGCCGTTCCCCATAACTTGGGATTATCTATGGATGCCATAATAGATTTCAAACATAGGACATTCGTTCACATAAACAAATATCATTTCAAAAATCATAACTTCTCAAATCACATTTGGAACATAATTCATATGAACATAAATTTACAATAACGTTACTCACAGTGGACTTCCGAAAACGGTAAATCAATCTTTGAACGTTGACCTACAAACACAAAAGTACATAACACAAACATATCTTATCATTACACATGCACTTGGCCATTATGGCTTAGCTTTCTTTACATGGGTTTCTTATTCAATCCATTCTCATAATTTGTACATGTGAATCACATTCTCAAATTTATCTCGTATTTTCTAATTCAATTACTCATGTCATTTCTTAGCTTAACACTCTTTAATCACTCATAATTCATGCCTACTGTATCATGAAATCATTGCCTTAACTATTGGAAGAGTGTGTCAAATACAGTAGGTACGAAAGAGTGTGTCGAGTAAAAGACAAATACTCACAATTTGACATTGATAAGAATATTGCATGTTACCAATGAAGTCACATGTTGAGAATCTGATTTCAATATTTAAGCCAGAACTAGGATAGAATAGTTATCACGAAAATTTAATTTCACATAATACAAATAGTGTGTACTATTTGTTTACATATTGAGAATCTAATTTGAAGGTTTGAGTCAGAACTAGGTCATAGTGAGTACCATAAAGATTCAGTTTCACATTTAAGCTATTGATAAATAGTGTAATTTGAAATTGTTGTGGTAAGTCACGGGTGAGAATTGAATCGCATGTTCAAAATCTAATTTCATAATGATATTGCATGTTCAAAATGAGATTGAAACTAACATAAAAAATTCCTTATAAATAAAAATTACACATACATAATTTTTTATTTACATTTTAATATTTTTTTATAGAGAAATTAAATAATAAAAGAAAAACCCTCACGATTTGACATTGACAAGAATTTTGCATGTTACCAATGAAGTCACATGTTGAGAATCTGATTTTAGTATTTAAGTCAGAACTCAGGTAGAATGGCTATCATGAAAATTTCATTTCACGTAATACAAATAGTGTGTACTAGTTGTTCATATGTTGAGAATCTAATTTGAAGATTTGAGTAAGAACTAAGTCAAAGTGAGTATCATAAAGATTCAGTTTCACACAAAACTATTGATAAATAATGTAATTTGAAATTGTTGTAGTAAGTCATGTGTGAGAATTGAAATCTCATGTTCAAAATTCAATTTCACAATGATTTTGCAGGTTCAAAATGAGATTTACACTAACATAAAAAAATTCCATATAAATAAAAATTACGCATACATAATTTTTTTTAAACATTTTTTATTTCTTTTACAAAGAAATTAAATAATAAAATAAAAACCCTCACGATTTGACATTGATAAGAATTCAATATTATCAATGAAATCACATGTTAAGAATATGATTTTAGAGTTTGAGGTATAATTATGTCAAATCACTACCATGAAGATTCAATTTCACATAAAACTAGTGCAAACAGCGTACTTTGTAATCAATAAAGCAAGTCACGGGTTTAAAGTAGGGATGGGTTGCGAATATTCCGATCCGTCCAAACCGACCGAACCGAATTGATCCGCCACATTTTGGATGGATGCGTGATGACGAGCGGATGGTTACAGATTATTTTTTTTCAATTCACCTAGTTTTGGACGGATGACAGATTTGAGATTTCTTTGGCCACAACCGAACCACCAAACCACGAGCACCCATAGTATTTGTAAAATTTTGTGTTTTCATTTTATTTAGATATTCTGTTTGTGTTATCAATTGAAAAAGACTTCAAATATTCTGTTGTATTTTCAATTTATTTTCAATTTGGAAATTCTTTTATCAAATGACAAGTGTTAATATTTGTATTTTTGTGTGAAAAATATAAGGTTTCATTTTTTTTATTTAAAAAAAATCAAATTAAATAGCTTTTGAATATAAAAAAAAGTAATGAAATAATTTTGATAATGCATGATTTTCTTATATGTATTTATTATTAGTATTTGATAATTTACTTGATAATCTTTTGGTTATGTTGAGTTGGATTGTTATCCAGAAAAAAATATTGATAAGTTGTTGTATTATGTTCAAAATTTTTAAAAGTTTAAACCGACAAACTGATTTGCATCCATCCGTCAATCTGGCGGACGGATACGGATAAATTTTTTCCAATCTGCCAATTCGGCGGATGGATGACAGATTAGAGGTTTCCTAGCCGCAACTGAATCACGTACACCCCTACTTTAAAGTCACTGGAGTAAGTCAGAGAGATATCATGAAATCGCATGTTGAAAATACAATTTCAAATGAAATTATATTTTGAATATGTGATTTCAAGTGTGTCGCATTTACAATATACGATTTTACTTTGCCATGATAGCAGTTCATCTCATCATAAAATTACATTTTGAATATGCAATTTCAAGTTAAAATTACATATTGAAAATGAAATTTCAATTTAAAATTGTATTTTCAAAATGTAATTTTAAAAAGTGGGTTAATTTTTAAAATAATTTGAAAAGTGGATTAATTCTCGTGGTATCTGGCCTGGCAGTTGTCAGCCATGTTTTAACTTTTACTTTCTTTTTTTTTTTTTTTGGTTTTTTTATCGACCGAAAGAATGATGGAGAATGATAGGAAATAGGGTCAAATTTATTTTAAAAAGAGTGAAGTAGATATTAAAGCAACTTTTTTGATTTTTTAGCTTTTTTAAGGGATGATAAACAAGAGTGGGGTGTCTTAAATAAGTACACTTTTTATCTTTTTAGAGTAAAAAATTGAGGAAAAAAATATGGATGTTTGAGTTAACTTTTTGACTTTTAATGAAAAAATATGTATTAAAAAATTATACGAATAAGTATATATGAGAAGTTAGTGATGGAATACGCCGTACGGACGGAAGCGTAAGGGGCAACGCGGCAGAGGGTAAGGGTAGGAGATTGATTCTCTCATTTTCAGATATAAAATTGGACGGTGTTGTTCGGCCCATGGGGGCCCACTACGGGTCCCTTTTTTCTAATCGGAATCGTTCAATGTGTAGAACTCGTCGAGTGCTATATATTTATAAAAAATCACGTTGATTGGATATCAATAGCTATCTGATTGTGTTAGTTTTTCTTGTCAACTATTAACTATAATAGCATCCATTTTTTATACAAAACTGATTTGATCATGTAGTTACCGATTTTTGATCAACGTGATTGTTTACAAGCATATAGTTCTGGACAAGTTCTACATATTAAACGGTTCGGATTATCAAAATGGGACCCGTGATGGGCCCCCACGGGCCCAGCATTTCCGTCCAACTTAGTGATTTTATATATGCAATTCTTTTTTTTTTCCTCACACGGTACTAAAGGGTCAATTTAGCCTCGAAAATTGTGTAAATTTTGTTTTATTAAAATATTATGTATATTAATTTTTTAATATTTTTAATTTGTGAATAGTGATAACTTTTTTGCCTTTTTTGTAACTTTTTGACTTTTTTGAAACACCCCAAACTAGGCCTTAATTTTTATCTAAAAATAATATTATTATTATTATAATAAACCATCAATATTTCTCACAAAAATATTAATACCTCAAAAATACAGAATTTCATACTAAGAAACCGGTCTTTGATACTAATCTAAACACACAGCGAAATAAAATACTTTTTAAAAATTTAAGATTTTTTTGGGAATAAAATCTTAATTAAGTAGGATTTTTTTACTAATTTATAATAATTATGAGTTTATATTTTATTTTTGTAATCTTTTTAGAGATTAATTATGCTTAAATTAAATATTTTAGAGACTAAATAGATTCAATCGATAATTTAGGAAATAAATATACTTTAAAAATTTAATAAATTCAATTGATAGTTTAAGAATTAAATAAATAATTTAACAATAATTTAAAAATAGAAAGAACAATAAATCTTTTATTTTATTTCATTTTATTTTGTTCTAGTTTTAAAACCAGCTCAAGGACGAACCCACCTTTGACACTTTTTAGGTCTCCCAAAAGTCTTTTTAGCTTCCCTTTCCTCCCTATGTCAGTGGCTGCTTTTGATGCTCTCTCTCTCTCTCTCTCTCTCTCTCTCTCGTTTCTTTCAGTTCCTAAAACAGAATCATAGATGTGTTTAGATCTAAGATTTGAATAAAAATTTGTAAAAGAAAAAAAAAAATCAGAATCATAGATTGTGTTCGGGTCTAAGATTTGAATAAACATTTGTAAAAGAAAAAAAAAATGTGAGTGAAATAGATGTAAAATATAAGCTAATGTATGTTTATTGGTCTCTTTTGTTTTTATGTTTTTATCAATTCAGTTATGTTCCTGTGCCATTGTTTTGGAGAAAGAGAATTCTTTTCATGTTTGACTTAATAAGAAATTGTGAGACAGTTCACTTATTTTGACATTGCTATTTCTCAAAAAAATAAATAAATAAATAAATAAATAAAAATAAAAGATTTGAGTGAGAATCAAAACTAATTATTTGGGTATTAACATTGTTCATCAAAATACAGAAGATGAACAAAATAAAAATCCTACCCATATACCTATCTATCTCATATACCTAAAATATGATATTATTTTTCCTTTCACCTAAATGAGAGATAACAATTTTTCGCACCCTTGTCTCATTTATATCCATTTGTTTCGATGGAAAACTTTTTCTAAAAAATGTTTTCAGCATTTGTTTGGCATTTGGTACCCTAAAACAATAGTGAATGGAAAACAAGTTTATTTGGGTGATTTTTTTTTTCTTTCCCCAATTTCAAATGTGAAAAATGATTTTTGATCTAAAGTCTCACTAATACCACCATACTAGGGATGGCAATTTGAAACTGACCCGACGGGGACCTGACCCCCTAACCTCGATTGGAATGATTTTTTCCCGAAAAATATCCTCGACGGGTCGCGGATGGTATTCAAAAATGAATCTCCAATCATTTTCGGGCCGAGGATGGCGATACCCTCCCCAGCCCCGGACCCGCCCCATCTCCATACTCGTTTATCCCGATATGAAATTACCATTGTACCCCTCTGTCTCTGTCTATATATATTTATGTTTTCTCTATTCTTTGACTCATTTTAGGCTCTCTCTCTCTCTAAAACCCTCCCCTCACGCCGATCTCTCTCTCTCCGAGGGACGATGAGAGTCCAAGGATCTCGCCGATGGTCTTCGCCCAGGGGCGGAGCCACCTAAGGTGTAGGAGGGTCACGTGCCCCCCTAAACTTACAATATTTAAACTGTTTCTCATATAGATAAAGATTATGTATTATGTATCCTTTATAAAATTATAATAGTGACCTTCTTTAAATTATGTAAAACCTTTTTGCTTTTTTAAAATTTTAAAAATTCTCTATTTTATTATTTTGATTATTCTTTTCACTTTTAATTGATAGGTCCAGGCATGAATTTAATCAATTGATAATTTATTTCTTATTATGAGATTTGTTTAGTTCCTTATTTCTCCTCATTGTGGGACACTTTTTTTTTAGTTGATAGGAATGAGCTTATTGATTATTTAGTTTATAGAATTTAGTTATTGAGCGGATTTATAAATCACATTAATGTAAATCTCAGGATAATTGTAATAAAAATATAAATATAAATATATAAGTTTAATAATATCTCCGTGTTACTTGTTATGGGGGAAAAAAATTCAATGTTGTGATTCAGATGTGCCACTTCTACATTGAATTTCTAGCTCCGCCACTGTCTCTGGCAACAGATCTAAACCATAGATCAAATCAAAAAACGCAACCATAAATTAGATCAGACTACATCCGTCGAAGGGTTAATAATTTCTTACCTCCGTCGAAGGATATGATCCATGGTCGTCGATCTCCATCCTTCGCCATCTTCACGACTCGAAAGAGAAAGGGTATACCTGTGAGAGATACAGTGGTAGAAGAGGATAATAGTGGTGGTTCATGTCTGTTCAATCTAAACTCCAAGCATGTTTAGAGATCTCAGGCCATAAATCCAAATCGCAGCACAAATTGGTTAGTTCGATCTAAACTCCACCACTACCGAGATCTGTAAATGTGTCTCTTAGATCAAATCTGGTGCTCGATTAGTGATCCACTAGAAAAGGAAGATCTATCTTTGTCCATCTGAGCTCAGATATGTTGTTGATGATTGAATGTGTCAGATTTTTTATTTTTTACATTTGATGAATATATATGCTTAGATCTATTGATGATGTTGTTGTTGTTGATGAATATATATGCTCAAATTTGTTGTTGTTGAATATATATGTTGTTGTTGTTTTTTTTTTATTATTATTTATTTTTATTTTGGTTGGGGAATTTTCGCGGTTAGGGAAACTCGATCCCCGTTAGGGAGCAGGGGTGAGGGCGGGGACGGGGGCTGGGGGCTAGGGCAATGATAGGCTCTCCATCGGGGATCGGGGACGGGTATCGAGGACAGGGAGTGTGATCCCCGGCCCCGCCCTGGCCCGTTACCATTCCTACACCACACTTCTACTTTTACTGCCGCCACTACCACTACCCCACCCAACTACAACGACTAGCACATTAATTTTTAAAGTTGCAACCGAATATATGAAAGCTTCATCTACGGAAATATGAAAACCTTTTCCATGAATATATTTCTTGTCGAAACAAATGGAATGGTAATTACCATTTTTTAAACTTGCTTAATAGATGAATGGACTGTAAACATTTGAAATATGTTGATTCTAAAATTTTGATATCAGTGACCCAATTCCAAGTCCTTGTATCCAAAATGATTGTGTTTTGGATGTTGGATTGGAGGAGTGATTTGTGAGTGGAAAAGAAAAGAGAAAAATGAATGAAACTTTTTCTTTTCTTTTTTCCTTTTCCTTCAAAAATTCACTTCAAATGCTAGATCCAAACAGAGCCAAATCCTTTCACAGGAAAAGAATGTGAATCTTTGTATAGCAACCATCTTATAATTCAAATATGCTTGTAAATGCATCATTTAAGTTTTGTGTAACAATGATTCGTAGCAGTAAACTTGAACCATAATGGATTGACATTGCTATTCTATATCATTTTTTTTTTCCTTTTCTTTCTTTCTTTTTTTTTTTCTTGAACAAAAAAATGGTAGTTTTCAGGAGTCATACAAAGGAAAAATATCATGTTCATACTCAGTTCCAATAAAAACTGGAACAGTTTGGGATCACAAGGGTAAAACAAAGCTTCTACAGATTTTTATTTTGCATGGTGATGGTGTTATTAAGTGCTTGCAATTCCTTTATGTTGAGAATGGAAATTTGGTTGTGTCTGAGCGCCTTGGCAGTAGTGATGGTCTTATTAATTGCTTGTAATTTTCTTATTTATATAAAAATGCATTTCTAATTTTATGTAAACTAAATCAATCCCATTTGGTAGGTCGAAATGTATGTGGCTCGAATGGCCCGAGTCCGAAACGGTGCCGTTTTGTTTTGTTTTGTTTTGTTTTTTTTTCTTTTCTCATTTTTTCTGAAGCACTTGGAGTGCTGATCACCCATGGTCATTTTGGCATCCTCATCAACAACATCTTCTCATTTTTTCTGGAGCTGGAGCTAGACACCTTCATCAACATCATCATCATCATCAACAACATCATCATCAAATTTTATTTTTATTTTTCAGATTCAGATCTACTTAGGGAAAAAAGAAGAAGAAGAGAGAAAACAGAGTTTTAGAGGAACATCTTCATCAACATCAACAACAACATCTTCATCATCATCATCAACACATCAACACATTATCATCATCAATATTTTTTTTTTTCAGATCCAGATCCACTTAGAAAAAAAAAAAAGTTTGAAAGAGGAGATCGAGCGCCGCCACCATCACCGACGATTGCCTCTTCTCTCCTCTCTTTTCTCTCTCTCTCTCTTCCCCATATGTCTGTGTTCAAAAAAAAAAAAAAACTTCCCAAAACGACGTCGTTTTGGGCAGTTCGGGCCATTCGAGCTACGAATCATTTTTGAACTAACATATCACCCGTGCTATACACGGGTTGTGTTTCACCACTTTGTCTTTTTTTTAAAAAATTTTTAAGTTTAATATTTTGATAATAATTATATGTGTTAGACTTTTCAAGGAATTCGTATGTGTTAGACTTTTTAATGAATTTTTTTTATACTTGTTCTTAATGCATTAAAGTGTTATTATAAGGGATAATAATCATATGTGTTGGGACTTTTCAAAGAATTCGTATGTGTTGGACTTTTTAAAGAATTTTTTTTATACTTGTTCTTAATGCATTAAAGTATTATTATGAGGATAAGGCTTGGGGGTTTGGAGAAATTACTAAATACTAAGATTTTTTTTTTTTAAAATTAAAAATCAAAAAATTTAGATTAGAATATTAAAACTCCCACAAAACTTAAAGGTTAGAAACTCTTTTTCCTTAATAATATATATATATATATATACATAGATACTAAAAAAAAAGAAATTAATTGATTGATATGGAGAACTATGCTCATATCTTTACTGTATAATAATTATTTTGCTTTTGCTTATTATTATTTTCTTAATCAAAATAAAGATGCTCCATGAGATATGACAGCATCTGCCACTACACCAAAACAGGGCATTAACGGCGGTTTTTTTAACGGCGGTAACGAAAACCATCGTTAAAGGTACTATTAACGGCGGTAACAAAAACTGTCGTTAAAGGTATCATTAACGGCGGTTTTGTTACCGCCGTTAAAAAAACCGCCGTTAATGCCCACTTTTAACGGCGGTAACAAAACCGCCGCTAATGCCCAATCATTACCGCCGTTAATGACGGCGGTCTTTGCCAGCGAAACTCCGGCGAGCTCCGGCGAAACCATCTACAATAAAGTAAAAGTAATGTTTAAATATTTATTTAGGAAATATATTTCATGAAGAGTGGCTATGGTATAGAGTGGTTAGTGTGGGTGGATGAGAGGTTGAGGGTTCAAGACTTGGGGAGTGCAAGAAAGAATTATTTTTTGAAAAATTTGAACCTATTTACGGCGGTAAAAAACTGCCATTTTTGGTCGACTTTTAACGGCGGTAATTTACCTTTTTACGACGGTTGTACTTTTTCCGACACGCGCATAAACGGCAGTAACAAAACCGCCGTTAATACCTCCGTTAAAGGTTTTAACGGCGGTTTTACAGCCTTTAACGGCGGTAAAAAACCGCCGCTAAAGCCCAATTTTGGCGTAGTGTGCTAACTCTAATTCCAAGGCAATCATTTAATGATTAAATTTAATTCAATCTATAAAAAGAGATCTACCACCGAAAGGCTGACGCCAAAGTCTTTCGTCTGTCTCTCTCTCTCTCCACTCTCATTATAGAGACATCTTCCCTTTCCTCTCCACTTCACCTTCTGCATTTGATACTCTCTCTCTCTCTCTCTCTCTCTCTCTCTCTCTCTCTTCTAAGTTTCTTTCGATTCCCAAATGGAATTACATAGAATTTGGGAAGAGATCAACTTGCTTGGTTCAATTTTTTTAAAAACACTTCTTAAAAAATTTTATTTTCTTATTTTTTGTATTTTTTTATTTTTACTGAATTTTTTAAATATTTTAAGTAATTTTTTTTTTACTTTTTAGACACACCTAACATAAATACACCTAAAAAGTAAAAAAAATTATAAAAAAATCTTTTAAAAATTCACTAAATACCAAAAATATAAGAATTCAGTACATTTATTATATTTTTATGTATTTATTAATTTTTTAAAATATTTTTTCATAATTTTTTTACTTTTTAGATACATTTAAGTAAGGTACATCTAAAAAAGTAAAAAAAAATGGAAATTTTTTTAAGGTTCCTAATAATAATAATTTATAGGATAAAGGACACCAAAAAAAATAGTGATGCATCAGGTCCCTGAACAACTTGGCACGTGTTTTTAATTATTTTGTGGACCAAAATACCCTTCCCAAAATCAACACAGAAACGAAACTCTTTCTGACGTCTGAGTTCTATTCCAAGCATCCAGCATCTTCACGAACAAGAAAATAGCACAATTAGGGTTTCAATATCATCTTCACCATCGACATTAGGGCTTTGTTATCTTCTACAAAAATCATTCCCATTCCTTCCTCACAAATTTCTATGACCCCGTTTTCACTGTTCATCGTCATCTCAGTTCATCTTCGTCACGTCGCATCTTCATCTCAAGCCATATCAGCTCGTCATTCAAGTTTCATCCTAACTCTGGTAAGTTTTTCTACAATACAACTAGATTTTCTCTGGAAACACAGTTAATTGCATTTTATATTAACCTTCCATAAATTAGGGTTTCAGTTTCGTAATAAAAAGCTACCTGAATTTGGAAAAAGTTATTTTTGTGAGTTTTGAACTTATTCTTGAACATGTTTGTATGATTTTATCTGTAAATTTCTCTGGTATTTGAATTTCTCTGGTTTTTACTTTATGTATGTTTCTTCTTTCAATTTTCTCTGGCATGTTTATTTTGAAAAAAGTAAATTTCTGTGTTTTCATCTTATTCTTAAACATATTTCTATGATTTTGTCTATAAATTTTCCTGCTCTGTAAATTTCTCTATAATATGTATTTTTAATTGGAATGTCTATCTTTCCTTGGAATGTCTATTACTCTCTTGTCTCTGTCTAAGTTTCTCTGGTATTTATAATTTTCTTTGACCACATCACATCACTTTCCTCCGTTGTGTGTCCCTATCATGTTTAATTTTCTCTGGCATTTTAATATTATGAACTGGAATGAATGTTTCTTCTTTGAATTTTCTCTGACATGTGTATTTTGAAAAAAAAGTTATTTCTCTGTGTTTTTATCTTATTCTTGAACAGGTTTCTGTGATTTTGTCTATGAATTTCTCTGCTTTGTAAATTTCTCCGGAATATGTATTTTCTCTGGAATATCTATTACTCTCTTGCCTCTGTTTAGATTTCTCTGGTATTTATAATTTTCTCTGACCACATCACATCACTTTCCTCCCTTGTGTGTCTCTATCATGATTAATTTTCTTTGGTTGTGTATGTAAATTTCTCTGGCATTTTAATATTATGAATTGAAATTTTCTTTGGAATGGAAATTTCCTCAAGAATGTGTAATTTTCTCCAGAATGTGTATTTTTCTCTGGTATGTTTATCTTGTTCAATTTTTGGTTTCAATGTGGTGTAATTTTCAGTGGCATGTTTACATTACTTTGTTTATTTTATCTTGCTAATTGTGGAATGAAAATTTTCTTTGGCTTGCCATGTTTACTTTTCTATGTCATTCATTTTCTCTGGTATGTTTACTTCTATATGTAATTTTAACAATTATTGAAAATTTCTCTCCCATCTTTATGATGCTTTGTTAATTTTCTCTGACATTTAATTTTTAATCTCCAATTTTCTCTTGCATGTCCAATTTTCTGTAATTTTCCCTTATCTGTAATTTTCTCTGACATCTCCAATTTTCTCTTATCTGTAATTTTCTCCCTTATGTAACGCCCTCAAAATAAATAACATTAAACCCATCAATATATATATATATATATATGCATTGATACAAAAGATTCACCTTCTTCTATTCAACAAAGTATCTCATTACAAAAGTATTACATGTTAACAACAAAAGCAAAGTGCCCAACGACCTCACAGCTTTCCAAGTTAACACTTGGTTACAACAAAAGAGTACTAACTCATTTACACATTAAGCCCTAGGCTTGAATATACATGTAATACATCAAAGGAAATAAATAACAAAAGTCTGCCCGCCTCCAGCCTCCCAAGCTATGTCCTTGGAGGTGGCATGCTACCTGTACCTGAAAGTAATGTTCCCATATAGGGTGAGCCACAGCCCAGTAGAAATACACTAAACCAACTATGAGCAACGACTAAAACATTAGCAGTTGATAGATGGCTAACACAGATACGTCCACTTATATCATATTACAATCTCATGACTTACAAGTCTATGTCACTTTTCACTTTCCATTTTCAATAGAAAAGCATATTAGCTATATCAACACATCAACAGATATGCACATTAGCTATATCAGTACATCAACAGATAAGCATATTAGCTATATCAACACTTCAACAGATAAGCATATTAGCTATATCAACACTTCTCTGGATAAGCATATGAGCTGTATCCACACTTCTCTGGATAAGCATATGAGTTGTATCCACACTTCTCAAAGATAAGCATATGAGCTGTATCTTCACTTTTCTAGACAAGCGTATGAGCTGTATCTACAGAGTTCATTCCCCATCTCCTCTCAACACTATCCGGTTTAGAGGTCCATCCCCCATCTCCTCCTAAACCGCGGAGTACATCCCCTATCTCCTCCTCTACACATAATGCATATAAACACATAGGTTCTATACACAATCAATCAATACATAAAGTTAATGTATTCTACCAACCGTCATACTCTATGACACTTTCCATTGATTAGTTTTCGTTTGCCTAATCAACAAGCATTGACTACAACAATCAAGACTATCCTCCACCGATAGCCCAAAGTAGTTATTTCTAAACAGAAAATAAATGCACAAAATAGATATTATATCAACATTTCAATTTGGTGAGCGATAAATAATCCAACTACACCCTTTGATCCCATATGTTCCCAATCTCAACATTTCCAATTCAATTCCTCATTTCTCACAATTAATTATCCCAACTAATTTATCAATGTAATTAGGGCATTTTCCATAATTAACATTACAACCCTTAGGTTCCATTTTCATCAATGTTCCAACATTTATTCCATTTCTCTATGCCAAACATGCATCTAGGTTTATTATAAATTAAACCCCAACTTTTGTAAAATTACACAAAAGCCCCAAACTTTCGCAAAATTACCAAACCAACCCCAACATCTCAAAATACTAAATTTTAAAGACAAAATCCATAGAGAGGAGTAGGATATCCCTACCTCAAAAGATGACACCCAACCAAGAAGATGACGGAAACGAAAATGCTCCAAACCACGAACTTTTCGGATCAGAAGATAGCCCTCGACGATCAACAACTTTTTTTGTAAAGGCCAAAGGTGAGGAAATCACTCCTACTAGGTCAATACCTAGAGAGAAGGTAGAGCTCCAGAGTGAGAAGCTGAACAATGGTGTTTTTGAAAAAGTATGAGAGAGAAGAGAAGTGGAAAAAGTGATTGAAAAAGTCGAAACTCGGAGCTTTAACACAGTCGCCCCGCTCGAGCGGCCAAACCCTCGCTCGAGCGGCACTGACAGACTCCCGCTCGAGCGGCCAATACCCCGCTCGAGTGGCGGATGCACACTCCCAGAACTTTTGCAGACAGGTCCCCCGCTCGAGCGCCCAACTCCTCGCTCGAGCGTCACACACAAACTCCCGCTCGAGCATCCAAACCGCCGCTCGAGCGTACAACACTACAGAGGAGATACTGGATGGGTGTTTTTCTCGCTCGAGCGCCAAAACCCCCGCTCGAGCGGACAACTAGCAACAAAGGCCCCGCTCGAGCGTCAAGAGCTCCGCTCGAGCAGATAGGTTAAAATCTGGGCAACTACTCTTGGTTCCTAAGCTCAACCAACCTATTACAAACCTGCCCAACACAACCCAAGACTCAAATACAAAGAGTAAAGGATATACACAAGGTATACACAACAACCAACCCCACGGAACCTAAGTCCGGATACAACAATTAAAGAAAAGGGAAACCGGGATCGCTATAACCTCCCTCCCTTCAAGAATTTCGCCCCCGAAATTAAACACAAGTTTTTCGAAAACAAGTTTTCTCCATGTCCAAAAATATTACAACATAACATTAAGCATTCCGACCCATTACCGGTCAATCCCATCTCTCTTTCAAGAGGCATTTCACATTATATGTAACAACCTGCATTATCAACATGCATTCCTTTGAAATCTATCAATTTCAACTCATTTTCCATAATTCTACAACACATGCAACATTAATATCATGCTTGCATTTCTACAATATACTTAACATACACAATGTTAAGACAACTTCCATTTACCAAAACATTCACAATGTTTTACAACTTAAGACATATACAAAAGTTCTTAAGTCCAACAATATTACAAAATCTAAATACAAGATTACATGTCAACAAACATGTTAGGATATTTCTCACGGACTTCCAACTCACGTTCCCAAGTGGCTTCCTCCACTCCGTGATGTCTCCACAAAACCTTCACCAAAGGGATGGTCTTGCCACGCAAGACTTGATCCCACCTATCCAAGACCCGAACCGACCTCTCCTCATACGAGGCATCCTCATCTACCTCTAAGTTGGTCCAATCCAATACGTGTGATGGATCTGGCTCGTACTTCCGAAGCATACTCACATGAAACACGTCATGAACTCCGGACAACTGCGGCGGCAAAGCCAAACGATAAGCAACCTCGCCAATCCTCTCAAGAATTTCGAAAGGACCAATAAACCGAGGGGATAACTTCCCTCTCTTCCCAAACCTCATCAATCCCCGCCTAGGTGATATCTTCAGAAAGACATGATCACCCACCTCAAACACCGAAGGTCTCCTCTTACGGTCAGCGTAAGATTTTTGACGACTCTGGGCTGTAAAAAGCCTCCTACGGATAAGTTCAACTTTCTTCGTCGTCTCTCTAACCAACTCCGGACCCAACAAAGGTGCGTCACCCACCTCGGCCCAACAAACTGGAGACCTACACGGTCGGCCATACAAGGCCTCAAACGGTGCCATACCGATGCTAGAATGAAAACTGTTGTTGTAGGCAAACTCTACCAAGGGTAAGTGCCTCTCCCACGTCCCACTAAAGTCTAGGACACAACCTCGAAGCATATCCTCAAGGATCGGAATAGTACGCTCGGACTGCCCGTTAGTCTGGGGATGATAAGCCGTACTAAAGGTCAACTTAGTGCCCAAGGCACTTTGCAAACTCTGCCACAACCTAACAGTAAAACGAGGGTCTCTATTTGAGACGATCGTCACTGGGACCCCGTGCAATCTTACTATGTCCCGAATATACAAATCGACAAGATGATCTACCGAATCTCTCACGCGGATAGGGATAAAGTGCGCCGACTTAGTCAACCGGTCTACAACCACCCAAATAGCATCACTACCCCGCTGAGTCCTCGGAAGGCCTACAACGAAGTCCATAGTGACATGCTCCCACTTCCACTCGGCAATAGGTAAGGGTTGTAACAAACCCGCTGGCCTCTGATGCTCGGCCTTCACTTGCTGACAAGTAAGGCACTTCGACACGAAAACTGCCACATCTCTCTTCATACCCCGCCACCAAAACTGGCGACCCAAATCCCGATACATCTTAGTACCTCCCGGATGCACCGCAAGGTGCAAATGATGAAACTCTCGGAGTACTTCCTCTCGGCAAGACTCTGCCACAAACAAACGGTCTCGGTATCTCACACTCAAGTCGGGATACACCGTCAAACCCTTCTCAACCTTCCCACTGGAGATCTTTTCCTGGAGGGATTCTACCTCAGGGTCACCTCTCTGTGCCTCTAACACTCGAGTCACAAGTGTAGGCTGCGCAACGACAGAAAACAAGGCCACAGCCTCAACGGATTCGCCCAGAAGCAAATCAAACTCGCCAAGTGCTCCCAACATCTCCCATTCCCGGATGGCTATACACGCCACATCACTAATGGATTTTCTGCTAAGGGCGTCGGCCACAACATTGGCCTTTCCCGGATGATAATGCAACTCGAAGTCGTAATCCTCAGTAAACCCCATCTACCTCCTCTGCCTCAAGTTCAAGTCTTTCTGTGTAAACAGATATTTCAGACTTTTATGATCTGAGAACACCTCGAATCTCTCACCATAAAGATAATGCCTCCAAATCTTCAAGGCAAATATCACAGCTGCTAATTCTAGATCATGCGTAGGGTAATTCTTCTCGTGTATTTTCAACTGACGTGAGCCATAGGCAACCACTTTCCCCTCTTGCATCAACACACAACCTAAACCCTCTCGTGAGGCATCACAATAGACTGCATAACCCAACCCTCTCTCCGGAATAATCAAGACCGGAGCAGTGGTCAATCTAACCTTCAGCTCTTGGAACGACTTTTCACAAGTCTCACTCCATACAAACTTGACTCCCTTCCGAGTCAGCCTAGTCAACGGTGAAGCTAATCTAGAGAAGTCCTTCACAAACCGACGGTAATACCCAGCTAATCCCAGAAAACTGCGGATTTCAAACACACTCTTAGGCTGTGCCCAATCTTGCACTGCCTCAGTCTTCGATGTATCAACAGACACCCCTTCCCCGGATACCACATGGCCTAAGAACTTGACTTCTCTTAGCCAGAACTCACACTTCCCAAACTTGGCATACGGCCTATGGGCTCTAAGCAACTCAAGCACCACTCTCAAGTGTTCCTCGTGCTCCTCCTCTGAAGATGAATAGATAAGGATGTCGTCCACGAAAACGACTACAAAACGATCCAAGAATTCCCGGAAGATCCGGTTCATCAAGTCCATAAAGACTGCCGGTGCATTGGTAAGCCCAAATGGCATCACCAGAAACTCATAATGGCCATACCGCGTACAGAATGCCATCTTCGGAATATCCTCCTCCCTGACCCTCAACTGGTGGTAACCCGATCTCAAGTCTATCTTAGAGAAACAACGGGAACCCTTCAACTGGTCAAACAGATCATCTATACGGGGCATAGGATACTTATTCTTAACCGTAGCCCGATTCAACTTCCGGTAGTCGATACACAACCTCAAGGCACCATCTTTCTTTTTAGCAAAGAGGGCCGGTGCTCCCCACGGTGAAACACTACGGCGAACAAAGCCCTTATCTAGCAATTCCTAGAGCTAAACCTTCAACTCAACCAACTCTGTTGGGGCAAAACGGTAAGGTGCCATAGAAATCGGCGACGTGCCGGGCACTAAATCAATAGAGAACTCTATCTCCCGGTGGGGTGGCAAACTAACAAGATCCTCAGGAAAGACATCCGAGTACTCACAAACCACCATCGGCAACACAATTTGGGTCTCATCACACTCACCACTCTCAAAGCTAGCAAGTAGACCACTAAGCTCACTTCGCCCTCGCGAATCATATCCCGATGGCAAAACACTACCAACCCGGTCTCCCAAGAAATGGAACCACTTCCCGCTCAAGGTACATAAAGTGACCCTCTGACGGTAGCAATCGATAATGGCCCGGTATGACGATAGCCAGTCCATACCCAAAATAACATCAAAGCCCTTCATAGGCATAACTACAAAAGGAAAAGGAAGCCTATAATCGGCGACCTCTATATCACAACCTCTACAAACCTGTTTCAGAATCAACTCGCCTCCAAGAGGTGACACTACACAAATAGGAGATGCTAACTGTGCCAACTCAAACTCCAAAACAGATGCAAATGCAGCAGATACAAAAGAATGAGATGCACCCGTATCAATCAACACACTAGCAACCGAATTGCAAAACAAGAAGGTACCTCTCACTACTGATGGAGCCGGTACTAGGTCTGCTGTAATAAAGATACACGCCCTATAGGCCTCGATCCACTGCTCACCCCTCGAGCATACGATCACTGACCTTGACTGGGACGACGAAGTCCCTGGATTGGCCCTCGAGGCCTGCACAGACTGAGCTGGCTGAAGCCTTATGGCCCGGCTGACCACACTTGTAACAAGTGAACTCTCCCAGACTACCTCTCCCGAAGCCTACACTCGGCACTGGGAAGGTCGACCTAGTCAAGCCACCCTGAGACTGCTGAGGGTTAGAACCCCTCTGTATCTTGCCGTCACCCTAACCATCCTGGCTTCTCTTGGAGCCCCTCTGCTCCTCCTCCTCCTCCTGCATCATAATCTCCATATGAGCAGCAGCATCAACCAAACGTCTGTACTCCCGAATGAAAGATCCACTAACCCTCAACTTGAGACCACGCCTCAACTTCCGCTCGAACTCAAAGCAACGGCGTTCCTCGGACGCCACCAGTTCAGGTGCAAACCTGGACAGACTAGTAAAAGTAGCCTCAAACTCGGCCACTGACAAGCCCTGCTGTTTAAGCCGGCTAAACTGATCTCTCAGCTTTTCCCTAGCTGCATAAGACAAGAACCTCTCTTGGAAAGCCTCTACAAAAGCCTCCCACGTACCTCTAACATGGCCTTTCTCATACTTCCACCATTGACCCGCATCTCCCTTCAGTTGGAAGGATGCCAAGGTCACTTTCAGTGCTCCGTCCTCAATGCCAAGCATCTCGAACGTCTTGCTCATTTGTTCCAACAACTCATCAGCCTTCAGTGGCTCCTTTGGATCCCCCATAAACTCGTCCGGGTTAGACCGAAAGAATTCCCTCTTCAAGAAAGAAGGCCCTGCCTCAACTGCCTGATTCCCAGCTCTGAGAATACCCAAAGCTCCTACTATCTCTTGGGCCAAGGCACTCATAGCCTGCTGACCCGCTGGTTTGGCCACATTGGCCTGACCCACTCCCTCCTGCACTGCCAGAATATCATCTGGTAAAGGTACTTCCTGCCTCGCAGGCCTACTACGCCTAGCACCTCTTCTTCGTCCTGACATCCTAATAAAGGTAACACAGAACGTTAGCACATTCATAAATGTGCCGAAACTAAACACTCGCGTCCTAATGCATGGACAACTGTAATTCACTTCACGTAAGTACATAAACACATAAGCACTTACGAATTTCATTTCCGGATAATGATAGTCCCGAGGCGTTACTAGAGTTCCAATTAGAAACAGCATTGATCAAGTGCTTTTCCAATAAGACTCCCAGAAACCCAAGGATCCAATCAACATCCTAGAAATTAAATCCCATACCCAAATAATCACATAAACATGCTATCACGTAACACATAACATTACATCTAAGTCTCTAACCAAGCGAGACAAACCCATTGTGATACTAACCACTTCCCACGTACCCAAAGTATTCGAACCCGGTACGCTTTCATACCAAGTTGTAACGCCCTCAAAATAAATAACATTAAACCCATCAATATATATATGCATTGATACAACATATTCACCTTCTTCTATTCAACAAAGTATCTCATTACAAAAGTATTACATGTTAACAACAAAAGCAAAGTGCCCTACGGGCTTACAGCTTTCCAAGTTAACACTTGGTTACAACAAAAGAGTACTAACTCATTTACACATTAAGCCCTAGGCTTGAATATACATGTAATACATCAAAGGAAATAAATAACAAAAGTCGCCGCCTCGACCTCCCAAGTTATGTCCTTGGAGGTGGCATGCTACCTGTACCTGAAAGTAATGTTCCCATATAGGGTGAGCCACAGCTCAGTAGAAATACACTAAACCAACTATGAACAATGACTAAAAGATTAGCAGTTGATAGATGGCTAACACAGATACGTCCACTTATATCATATTATAATCTCATGACTTACAAGTCTATGTCACTTTTCACTTTCCATTTTCAATAGATAAGCATATTAGCTATATCAACACATCAACAGATAAGCACATTAGCTATATCAACACATCAACAGATAAGCATATTAGCTATATCAACACTTCAACAGATAAGCATATTAGCTATATCAACACTTCTCTGGATAAGCATATGAGTTGTATCCACACTTCTCAAAGATAAGCATATGAGCTGTATCTTCACTTTTCTAGACAATCGTATGAGCTGTATCTACGGAGTTCATCCCCCATCTCCTCCCAACACTATCCGGTTTAGAGGTCCATCCCCCATCTCCCCCTAAACCGCGGAGTACATCCCCTATCTCCTTCTCTACACATAATGCATATAAACACATAGGTTCTATACACAATCAATCAATACATAAAGTTAATGTATTCTACCAACCGTCATACTCTATGACACATTCCATTGATTAGTTTTCGTTTGCCTAATCAACAAGCATTGACTACAACAATCAAGACTATCCTCCACCGATAGCCCAAAGTAGTTATTTCTAAACAGAAAATAAATGCACAAAATGGATATTATATCAACATTTCAATTTGGTGAGCGATAAATAATCCAACTACACCCTTTGATCCCATATGTTCCCAATCTCAACATTTCCAATTCAATTCCTCATTTCTCACAATTAATTATCCCAACTAATTTATCAATGTAATTAGGGCATTTTCCATAATTAACATTACAACCCTTAGGTTCCATTTTCATCAATGTTCCAACATTTATTCCATTTCTCTATGCCAAACATGCATCTAGGTTTATTATAAATTAAACCCCAACTTTTGTAAAATTACACAAAAGCCCCAAACTTTACAAAATTACCAAACCAACCCCAACATCTCAAAATACTAAATTTTAAAGACAAAATCCATAGAGAGGAGTAGGATATCCCTACCTCAAAAGATGACACCCAACCAAGAAGATGACGGAAACGAAAATGCTCCAAACCACGAACTTTTCGGATCAGAAGATAGCCCTCGACGATCAACAACTTTTTTTGTAAAGGCCAAAGGTGAGGAAATCACTCATACTAGGTCAATACCTAGAGAGAAGGTAGAGCTCCAGAGTGAGAAGCTCAACAATGGTGTTTTTGAAAAAGTATGAGAGAGAAGAGAAGTGGAAAAAGTGATTGAAAAAGTCGAAACTCGGAGCTTTAACACAGTCGCCCCGCCTGAGCGGCCAATACCTCGCTCGAGCGGCAGATGCACACTCCCAGAACTTTTGCAGACAGGTCCCCCGCTCGAGCGCCCAACTCCCCGCTCGAGCGGCACACACAAACTTCCGCTCAAGTGTCCAAACCGCCGCTCGAGTGTACAACACTACAGAGGAGATACTGGATGGGTGTTTTTCCCGCTCGAGCGCCAAAACCCCCGCTCGAGTTGACAACTAGCAACAAAGGCCCCGCTCGAGCGTCAAGAGCTCAGCTCGAGCGGACAGGTCAAAATCTGGGCAACTACTCTTGGTTCCTAAGCTCAACCAACCTGTTACAAACCTGCCTAACACAACCCAAGACTCAAATAGAGAGAGTAAAGGATATACACAAGGTATACACAACAACCAACCCCACGGAACCTAAGTTCGGATACAACAATTAAAGAAAAGGGAAATCGGGATCGCTATACCTTATCTGTAATTTTCTCTAACATGTCCAATTTTCTCTGGGATTTAATGTTGACATCTTTATGTTTTAATCATTGTCTAGAAATGGCAAAACGTAAAAGCAGCAAAACACCGGAAACACCAAGCAAGAAACAAAAACTCTCTCAGTCTTCTTATGAGCTAAGACCAAAAGCCATCAGCAAAACACTAGAAACACCAAGCAAGAAAGAACAACTCTCTTAGTCTTCTTGTGATCTAAAATCAAAAACTAGCAGCAAAACACCACAAACTCCTCGCCAAAACACACAAATCCAAGGTGATGAAGCAACTATTCCAGATGAGTACCCCAACTTCAAAAGACTCAAGCTCAAGGAGGAAAAAACTTGTTAAACTCCAAATAAAGAGAGCTCACTACATCATTCAATACCAATCCAACCTCTCATATGTTGTTTCCTTTTTTCAAACATTTAAATTCAATTCAAACCAACTTGTAGAGCTTCAAAAGACCCCATTCTGGTATTTGATCCAAGCTCTAACCACTAGAAGGATGGATCCAAGGAAATCTAGGAAATCTGATGATGATGTAGTTGCAATAATCCAATGTTACAATGAAAAAACAAAAGCATTCCCAGTTGGTAAAAAGAACTTGACCTTTACGACAAATGACATGACCTTGATTTTTGGTTTGCAAGGAGGTAAAGGAGCCATGTCATTAGGCTACTCTAAAAAGCCAAAATCTGCATTCCTAAGGAGAAGATTCCAAAAGGACACAAGGCTCACTGGTCTTGTTCTTAAAAATGCCTTGGTCAAGGCAATGAAAGGCGAGCAACCAACTGACTTCAAAGATATAGAAATCATTGTTACATTGTACTTGTGTCTCACCCTATTTTTTGTAACAACTAGGAATTCAATAGGGTGGGCTTTTATAGAGTATGTGGAACCTCTTGAATCAATGAAACAGTATGATTGGCCAGAAGCAATCACATCAACATTGATTGATTCTATCATAGCATTGCACAAAACTCCATAAAAAGTTACGGGGTGTGTCATTGCATTGCTGGTAAGTATAACATCCAGTCAAATTTGCAGTTATCATACTTACAAATTTGTGCATTTAGAAAATTTTAATTACTTTAATTTTCATCACAGTATTGGCTATGTGAACATGCAAATATCATTGACTTGGAAGACAGTAACACAACTGACTTCCCAAGATGTGCCAAGTGGAACCTGCAAACCTTGACGAAACAGCTGCAGAAGACACCAGTCTACTCTCTTGCACATCGACAAGTTAGATTTCTATCGCTAGTAAAATCTCAGTGAAATTCCAAAATTTCTCTAACCATTGCTTTGTTTCCCTCCTTGTGCATTGATTGATTAAGATCAATTTTCTCTGAACTATCAATTTATGTTTTCTTCTTTGGTACCAACTGGTTTATTTCTGCCATTGTAATCAATTTTCTCGGCAATCCAAATTTCTCTGACCACAATTGTAACACATTAACTTATATGCCCTGATTGATTTTCTCTAATATCTGAATTATGTTGGTTGTTTCATAATTTTCTCTGGCCCATAACTTATGTACCTTGCATCTTTGATAAACTCTGTTTATTTCTACACTTCTAATGAATTTTCTCTAGAATCCAAATTTCTCTGACACAATTATAGTCAAACATTAACTTATATGCCTTGATTGATTTTCTTTGATATCTAAATTATGTTGTTTGTTTCATAATTTTCTCTGCCTCATAAAATTAACTCCTTATCTGTAATTTTCTTTGGCCCATATAATTTTCTCTGAAGTTTGTTTCCCATGAGTATCATTTAGATGAATTTTATTTTTCTTATTTGAATTTTTTCTCACAGTGAATTTTGTAATATTTCTCTAATAAAAGAGCCTCTTGTTATAGATAGATAACAAGAAGCTAGTCAAAAACCCATCAGAGGAGTTCTGTCTTGGTAAAAAGACGAAAAAAGAATAAAAAAAGGCAATTGTCAAATTCAAGGAGACATTACAAGATTCATCTGAAGAAGGAGGAAATGAAGAAGCAGAAGGCAACATAGAAGAATACGAAGCCAGCAATGGACAAGAAGATCAAGCAAGCAGTGGAGAAGCAGAAGCCAGAGAAGAAAGTGAAGAAATAGAAGTAGAAGACAAAGAACAAAATGAATAGAAAGAAGAAGACAGTGAAGAAGAAGATGAAGAAGAAGATGAACAGCAAGAAGAAAATAAGGAGGACAGTGACGAAGAAGAACGTAATGAGCCAAGGGACCAACAACGTGATAGCATTTGTGGCTCAACAATGCATCAGCCTCAAGAATCTGAGGAATCAAAAGATGCCCAAATTGCTGATCTACGTCAAAGACTAAAGGCACTTTCTCAATCTAAAAAAGAAGAAGAGAGAAATTGGATTGAATTACTTGCTGAAAAGGATATTGCAATAAGAACCATGACATCACTTAACTCAGAACTTCAAGAAAGAGACAGCACAATCCAAATGAAACTAAGGATGTTGGAGGTTCAAAAAGAAGACGATACAAAAACAATTCAACAGTTGAGGTATTCAATTTCGGAGCTTGAAACTGAAAATGCTAAATTGGATGAACAAGTTCAAGAACTATCCGTCCAACTAGAAACACAACCATACCAAACACCAACACAACCTCAACCACAAGGTCAGTGAAAATCTTGAGCCACAAAAAGTTATGTCCTTGTGTCAACATAACTCAAAGAAATTTCTATTTATTATAATTTTCTATGTCATTGGTAATTTTCTCTGGAAGTTATATTTCCCTGAACGCATTGGTTTCTGCCGCTTATTTCTATTGATTTCTACTGCTCATTTGATTTTCTCTGTCTATTTTCTTATTCGATTTTTGGGGCTTGTTTGATTTTCACTATGTATAGTTGGAATGCAAGTGGAACAACAACCAACAACCCAACAAGAACAAATGGCACACAAAGAACAATCGAAACAAAGGACAAAAGTCTATGGTAACTGAAAAATATTGAATCAAATAAATTTACATATTGAAATATATCTGTTACTTCAGAGAAATTTCACTTTTACTGATTATTTCACTGTCTACAGTAAAAAAAGATCCGACATCAATGATAAAAAATTTAAAGGCAAAAGAAAGGAAGGAAAAGCAGCACGATCCAGAATTTCAATATCCCAAAGTTGCGAAAGTGACTAGAGGTTCAAAACAAGCTCCAAAGCAAACTGAGCAAACCACGAAGGACAAAGAAGTACTTGTTGCTGATGCATACATCTTGCCTCAACCTACAAGCATCAGAAAATCTTGGGTCTTTCCACAAACTCTACCGATTGCAAGATTGATAAAAGATCATATAAAAGACATCTTGCAACACATATCAAATGTGTCTGGACTTGAGTAAGTACAACAAACAAAATAGAAGATAACAAACAAAAAATTACAAACTTATATTGCATTAACAACAATTAAATCCCTTCTTTGTCATCTTGTAGGGCTTTCATTTGGACAAGTGAGTTGAATCTCATTACCTTCGAAGACATTGGAAACCTAATAAAGCAAAAAGAAATTTCCAACAATGTAAGTCTTTCATCAAAATTTCTCTGCAATGTTCCATCAGCCTTTATAAACCAATATTACAATTATAAATCATATTTTTCAGGTCATT
This sequence comes from Camellia lanceoleosa, assembly GCA_025200525.1. Taxonomy (NCBI): domain Eukaryota; kingdom Viridiplantae; phylum Streptophyta; class Magnoliopsida; order Ericales; family Theaceae; genus Camellia; species Camellia lanceoleosa. The sequence continues at coordinate 189,781,290 of CM045762.1, read as the reverse complement.
GATGGCTATGGAGAGATCTTTTTCGCTGACCAAATGAGAGAAAGACAACACCCAACTTCATTTTTTTCCACATCCATGAGCTTAGTATGTTACTACTATTTTATTTGATTTTCTCTGGAATTTACTTACTACTTTTTCCTCTTAAGATACTTCTTGAAGCCAGTTGTGTCACCAGTCTAATTTTCTCTGGCTAGTTGTGTGCATCTAAAATTTCTGTGTGTATATTTCTTAAATTCCTGTCATTTTAACTTTCTCATAACATAACCATTTTTTGATTTTCCCTGACCACAAAATTTCATCAAGATGATAGAAAATCAAACTTTCCGAGTCTCATTATTTGACAAGCATATTGAAACAGCATGGAGGAACTACAGGTTCCTCCATTTTCCAATAAATACTGGGGGTAATCAGAAGTCAACAGATGGAAATCATTGGACCTTGCTTGTCCTGGACAAAAAAGACAATTTGTGGAGGTTCTACAACTCCCTAAGGCCAAAGAGGGATGATGCAGAAGGCAAATATGTCAAAGATGCAAAACAATTGGTAACAAGTGCAAATTTCTCCGATCCATCATAATGTTTATGTGATGATAATTTTCATAAAATCCCATTGATTTGTCTGTAAATTTCTCTATTATTTAAAAATTATTTTTTTGCAGCAAGATTATGTGGAAATTTTTTGAAAGCTTGCGTTGAAAGAGAGACTCAATCACATCCCTCTTTCAAATTGATAAACTCACATAACATAAGTTACGACTTTGAGTATGTCAACAATGCTCCACAACAAGACAATGATTCATAAGTTTCATACAACATCTATAAATAAGATAATCTGATTTGCATGTTTCTTAAAACTAACCATACCTATAATTTGTATGCAGTTTGGATTGTGGCATCTTTGTCTGCTATATAATGAAACAATATAGCAAGCATGAACCTATCAGCTCCAAATTGTCCACACAAGACATAAGGTTGATGAGGGCAGAACTCATAGAGAGATTTGTGATCGAAGTTGGCCGGTCATGGACTGAACCAATTGAAATACCTCCAGAAGAAGAACCAAAAATGTAATAGTGAAACTAGTGAAAGGCAGACAATGCACATATCCACACAGAGAAAATTGTCTCACATATATATAGATATCCACGCAGTATTAACCATTCAATTTTTTGTTCATACATTGAAGGAATGATGATGCTTGACATATATGTATATATCCTTTGTTGACTAATGTAAATTTCATACCTATCAATGGTTAAATATATATATATATATATTTTATTATGATTGTCAACACAATCCACACAGAGAAAATTATCTGCAGAAATTTCTCTGGTATGATATTACCAGAAATTCACAGAGAAATTTAACTCGTATCGTCCCAAGGGGATGCCTATATGATCATGTAAGCTATAATGCTTTGTGTTGGTACAAAACAATCATCAAACTCAACAAAACACAAAGCGCACAGTAATTTTCTCTGCTACTGGAAAAGTTCACCAGATGAATTTAAAGTTTCAAAACACAATGCCCAGATAATTTTCTCTGCTAGTGGAAAATTTCTCTGGATGAAATTGACGGATTCAAATGGTGACAGAAAATGGAATTTCTGAGTTGTGAATTTCTCTGGGTTGAGTGATTTGGAGAGGGGGAATTTCTTTGGGTTGGTGAGGAAAATTTCTCTGGCTTTGAGAAAAATTTCTGAGTTGAAGTGAGTCTAGATAAATTCTTCCCTGGTCCAGAGAAATTCTCAACTCAGAAAAACTTCAAAAGAGCTTAATTTTGTTTCTTGGTTGTACTCAGTGCAATAATTTTGTGTATGCTCTGTCTGGCGTGCACATTTCTTGAAGTGAGTCCAGAAAAATTCTTCCCTTATAAGAATTTCTCTGTGAAGTCCAGAGAAATTCTCTGGATTTCTCTAGTTTAAACTTAGAGAATTTTCAACAAACACAATGCACACTGTTTTGCAATGCTATTGACAAATTTCTCTGGATGAATTTGACCTCACAAAACACAATGCACATTTCAACAAACACAGTGCCCATAGTAAATGTCTCTTCTACTGGCAAACTTCTATGGATAAATTTGACTGATGTGAAGTTACCAAAAATTCACAAAGAAATTTAACTCGTATTGTGCCAAAGAAGGTGCCTATATGATCATGCAATCTGTAATGCACTGTGTTAGTACAAAACAATTATCAAATTCAAAAAACACAATCCACACAATACTTTTCTCTGCCATTGTCAAATTTATGTAGATGAATTTGAAGCTTCAAAACACAATACACAGAGAATTTTCTTTGCCATAGGAAAATTTCTCTGGATGAATTTGACAGGTATTACAAACTCACTGCCTATAGTTTATATCAACAAACACAATGCACACTTTAACTGATATTGAAAATTTTCTCTGGATGAATTTGATTGATATTATTATATGCACTATCTAGAAAATACATTTCACAAAACAAAATACACAAAGTAATCATCAAATGTATTATTCAATCAATAAAATGTATTATCCTCAACTATTTAACAAAGGTTCCTTACATGTCCTCTTATTATGGTGACCAATACTCTCACAACGACTACACTTAATCACCCTTTTAAACTCTCCAGTAGAAGCAATTCTGTTCTTCTTTGGCCTTCCAGCTGGTCTCTTGCTCAATGGAGGTAAAATCATTGCATCTTCAATGCTACACACAGGTTTTTCAGCATTTGGAACTGGGCCAATCGAAAACGAGTATGCTTGACGATACATATCAGCATGAAAAAATGGTTCAACAAATGAATTCAAATTCTTTCCACTCCTAAAAATTGCAGCAACAGCATGTTGACATGGATACCCATTTATTTCCCATTTTTGACATTAACAAGTTCTCAACCCAAGATCAACCATAACCGAAGGAAAACAATGCACTTCAAAGACATTATCAGATGATAAACTCACATTCCATGCCCTCCCATCCAAAAAAGACTTCTTCAACACACTATACATACGAGGACACAGAACTTTATTCCATTTACTAGAGAGCAGCCTCCTATCAGACCTCATATTCATGATTTGCAACCGTATCATGTCCACCATATTTGTTATTGGCAAGTGCCGAGTTTCTCGTATCCATGAATTGAATGACTCAGCAACATTTGAATACATCTCACCATAACATTTCCCCGCAAAATATGCATCACTCCAATTTTCATATGGTAAACTTCTCAAGAAAACACTCACAATGTCTCCTCCCTCACTTTTTAATTCATCTAACTTGAAATGAAATGATGCATTTGTTGGCGCATATGCACATTCTGAAAACTTGGACACAATCATCTCCCTAAACAAATTTGTGTTTCCACATGACAACTTATCCCTGAAATTTCTCTTTAGATGTTCAAGACAAAATCCATGCAAGCAGTTAGGGAAAAACCTAGCAATTCTTTCCACAATACCACAATGTTGATCTGATATAAAACTTATCACCCTTTCTGATCCCAATACTCCACATAAATGTTCAAGAAACCAACACCAATTGTCTTTATTCTCAGCATCAACAACAGCAAAAGCTATAGGAAAAAAACTTACAAAACAAATAGGAACAAGCATATTAGATATACACATGCAGAGAAAATTAGAACAATAAACAACCAGAGAAATTTGACACTGCCAACATCCAGAGAAAATTCACTTAGTGCCCAACTCCAGAGAAAATTCACATATTGGCAACATCCAGAGAAAATTGACTTAGTGACCAACTACAGAGAAAATTCACACAATCAGAATATCCAGAGAAAATTCACTTAGTGACCAACTACAGATACAATTCACATAATGACAACATCCAGAGAAAATTCACACACTGACCAAAATCCAGTGAAAATTCTCACAATGGCCACAACCATAGAAAATCCACACAATGGCCAAAACGAGAGAAAATTCAAAGTGTCAGAGAAAAATCACATTTACTCAATTCCTACATGTATAGAAAATTCACATACTTAGACAAAATTAGATATATTTACAATTACCTTCATTCCCATCTTTCCCCGTTGCAGCAAGTATAACTCCTTTGTATTGTCCTTTCAAAAATGTTCCATCAAGAAAAAGCAATGACCGACAATATTTGAAACCAGCAATGCATGCATGAAAAGCCACAAACACTCTTTTGAAACGCTTGTTATTTTCAACATCTAACTCAAAATGACTACCTGGATTGTTTTTCAATGCCTCATCAAAATACCACTGTAATTAATCGAATGACAAACAAGAATCCCCATATGTACTACATTTTGCTTTTTTAACCCCCAACCAACCACAGTTATAACTGATTGAGACCCCATACTCGTCTTTCATTTCTTTGACAACATCCACTGGACGAGTTAAAGGTTTTGCACTTACCTCTTCAAGTATCAGTCCAGAAACTAAGCTGGAAGTCATCCTAGCATGTTTACTCGTACGAACCACCACACCACACGTATGTTCATTGTTCAAAGTCCTTATGTAGAAGAACCCATTTGTTTTTTCAACTGAAACATGTACACGCCACATACATCCCCTTGATTCCTTATATGCACATTCTGTCGTAAACCTCAGCTTGTCATTTTTAACATACGTAAACTGAAAACCAACCTCAATAGCATACTTGCATAAAAAAAGCACGGAACTCAACCACACCACCCTCAAACTTTTGTCCAACACTCATAATATTATTTCACCAACCAGCTGACAATAACACCTTTTCTTGGTGAGAACAAAACTTAGAGAGTGAATTTCTTTCAATATCCACTAGCCTATCACATTCACCATCCACAACATCTACCAAATTAGACCCCACTTCATCCTCTTCATCAGAAGTACTACACCTACTAACTGAAACATCAACTATATCAACACCACGTGCAGAAACAACCCTCAACATATTCAGAAAATCAATATTATTTCGAACCATACAATTCGGATGGCCCACAACAGAATATGAAATACACATAGTCTCAGGTTTCAAATTCTCCCATGTTTTACACAAAATGCCAACCAATTCATCAGAATTCAATTCACATGAAACATTAATGACAATACTATCATTCCTATATTTGCACAGCAACAACACTGCATTGTCTATCGAAACTGAAAGAAAAAACAAGAAAAATAATTTGTTCAACATAAAAACACTTCACAAGAACAACATAAAAGTCAAGAGAAATTTCTACAAATTATAATTTTCTCTGGATTATATTAACAACCTTATAATTTTATCTGCACTCAAATAAAAGTCCAGAAACATTTACAAACTGAAAGAAAAAACACTGCATTGTCCATCCAAATTGAAAGAAAAAACACAAAAAATAACTTTTGTTCAGAGAAACAAAAACTTATATTCACTTTCTACAAACATATAATTTTCTCTGAACTACAAACTGAAAGTGAGTAATAAACTTATAATTTTCTCTGAACTACAAATAAAAGTCTAGATAAATTTATGAACTTACATTCACTTTCTTAGATTCTATCTACATTAGAAACTTCTAATAATATGTCCATATGAACTTATAATTTTCTCTGTGATTTTCGTTGGATTATAATAACAAACTTACAATTTTCTCTAGACTATACTAACAAAAGTGCAGAGAATGAAATTTCTCTAGTTTAACAAAATTTCTCTAGTTTGAAAAAATATAGGACAAAACTTATCATTGATCAACATGTTGATGAAAAACAGAGCACGAAAAATGAACTCTAAACATCAAAATCAACTACACTGTCAACACTCTTTGAAATTGATCAAAAAACATAGAATGAAAAATTAATTCCAAAAATAAAAATCAACTCTATCAAGCTAGCTTCTCTCTAAACAAAAATTCAAAACAAAAATCAAATCCATGTGGAATCTCCATTGAAAACATACCTGATTCAACTGCACTGAAAAACCTACGCGATCGTAGCAATCTTTCTTGTCAACTCCACTGAAATCTCCATCGAAAACATACCTGATTCAACTCCACTGTAACACCTACAAGATCGTAGCAATCTTTCTCGTCAACTCCACTGAAATCTTCGACGAAATCACCACCGCGAAGTCAGTTTCCTAAATCTCCACCATGAACTCACCAATATAACATTCAAAAAAATTTCTCATCAACTCCACTGAAATCTCCGATGAAATCTCCATGCGAAGTCAATTTCTGAAATATCCACCGTGAAGTCAACAATATGATATTCAAACAAATTTATGTTATAAAAGAAGGGTAAATTAGGTACTCTATAACCTAAAATAAACTTGAGGGACCTTAGCCATCAAAACATATTATTTTGGACCTCCCCTCCTATCAAAAGTAGAGGAGGGATCTTAGACCAATTTTCCCTAACAAAAATGTTTAAAATTTTAAAAATATTCACTAAAATCAAAAAAAAAAAAAAAAAAAAAACACAAAAACCAAAAAACTCAGTTTTCAAAAAATTTAATCCAAAAAACTCAAAACAAACACACTGAATTGTTTTTATCTATTCATCTTTGTTCCTTTGCCATTGTTTTTCTTTTCTTTTTTTTTTTAAATTTATTTCTCTCTCCTCTCTCTCTCATAAATTCAGAACCATTATCTCCAATTACAATCTTATTTATTAGTAAATATTCCCAGTTAATTTGTTCTCATATTCATTTATTTTGATTAGGATTGCATGATTTGGAGAGAAATGAAAATGATTAAATAGGAAATTTTCAGTCTTAACCACCGTTTGGGTAATGGGAAATTTTCACTTTCCATCGCACTTGTGTCACTTTAGACCCTCAATTATCAATTTGCATAATTACACCCTTAAATTATTAAATATTAGCTCTCTTTACCTCTATTTGTCAACGTAGATAATATTTTTCAATGATAAATTACACCTATTTACTTAAAATATAAATTATCTATTTTTGTTTTGAAAATTACAAATAGCCCATTTCTTAGAATTTTTTATTTAATAGAATTAATAGAAAAAATAAATTCCTTACTAATCTCCTATATAACAATGAAATTACCTAAAAAAACTATTAATTGTCTTGATAATTTTTTTAATAAAATGTGTCATTTGTTATACGGTTAGAAACTTGAAAGGGTAAAATACAAAGGGACAATTCGTTTTTTAAGAAAATCTCATGTGGTATATTTATAATTTATCCTATTTTTTATGGAATATTAAAATTTATCCCCGGGTAAATTATTAACATTAGCTCTCTGTCGGTGTAATATATGTCAACTTTATGGAGTTCATTATACTTTTTCGAAAACCTCAGGTAGTCAGTATAATTTACCTCCTCATTTAAAATTTTTTATTTTTATGAACAAATAAAGGTATTAATGTGTACCCAATCTTTCTCCTTCCAAACACACATTAATGCATACTATTTAGGTGTTGTTATTTTTATAAACAAATAAAGGTATTTACAGGAGTTCTGCAAAGGCAAAACATCATGCTCAAACTTGATTCCCAACCAAATCCTCAGGGAGAAGTTTTGGATCATAAGGGGAAAACAGAGCTTGTACAGATTTTTATTTCGTATGGTAACAAGATTAATTTCTTGCAATACCTGGATGTTGAGAATGCAACTTTGGTTTTGTTTGAGCGCCTTGGCGGTAGTGACAATGGAAACAATTTCAACACGGTAAGTAGCATTTACTGTGCTAAAATAACATGTGTTTTGACAAGGAAATAATTTTTCTTTTTTCTTTTTTGTTATTTTTTGCTTAAATTCTTTAGTTTAAGTTGAAGTTACTGAATAAATAATTTTGTTTGTGCATAATGTAATGTTTATCTTTACATTAATTTCTCTTAATTTATTTGTGTCAAATTAACCACTAGTTTACTTCATTTAATTTGTAATAAATTAAACTTCTGTTGTAATGAGTAATTTTTATCAAAAAGTCAACTAATCAAATTTGTAGTATAAAATAGCACACTGCTATTTTGTGAATCAAATTGGACACATGAAATAGTATTGTGCTATTTTGGGACAGATATAGGGGGTGAAGAGCTGGGTAGCGATGGACTGGGGTGGTGAAGGGGCTGGGTGGTGATGGTGGTCAGTTGGTGATGGTAGTAGTGGCTGGTTAGGGTTTGGGTGAGGTAGATAAGGGTATTTTGGGCATTTGATTGAAGGACACAATTGTAATAACAAAAAGCTCAAAAATGGTGTGAATTAGGAGAATGCATGGTGTGCAAATAGAATCTCCCATGAAAAGAAAGAGTCTTACTCCCTCAATACAATCCATGGGGTATTTATACACAATCTAAAAACTATCCTAGTTGTCATAACAAACAAAAATCACCTGTCTACTTAGCTCGGTGCTCTATCCACTATTAACCACCTTGCAGTTGATATGTTAACACCTCTCCTACATTTGATCATCATATTAGTAACTATAGTCTATATGAATACCCGCATACTTGCCTAGTTCTCCAAATGGTCCATGGCTACCTTGGTTGGTACCAAGTGTGATAGAAGTCATTACATGATTCTTCTTAGAGTCGTAGTAACTATTGTGATAAATTTGTTTAGTATGATAACTACCACTTATTAATGTTAGAAACTCATCGGGATAATTGAGTCTAACCTGTTTGTGTTTATAACCACAAAAACAATCCAAGTTCAGATGATAGGAAAACATAGTCTTTGCTAACAGTAGTCAGTAATAGACAATTACAAACAAAAAATCTAGCAGACAAGACGGTGAATATACTGAAATGAGCAGAGTTCAATGATATGGAACACACTCTGCCTGAGGAGATAGCGGAGAAGACGTAAAAAAGGATTCAGATTCACGGAAGGTGACATCCATACTGACATACACTTTATAAGTGTGAGGATCATAACATTTGTAACCCTTCTGAGTAGCAGCAGAGATGCTAGCAGTAATCTCGCGCACATGTGCTTGGGGACGATTGCCACCACCACGACCATGGCCCCTAGTGGGACGACCATTCAATTTTCAATAATGTTCCCGACCATTCAATCAAAGAACCTCTACCACCAAGCAGAGGTGGACTGGGCTTGGTGTCTCAGGAAGAAGGAGCAATAAGCAAAGCAGAATGACCCGGAAGAGAGGGTTGCACCATCGCACTGCGCCGACTGGCCTCTTGCTGAACGAAAGCATAAGCCTTACGTAGGGTGGAAAACGGAGAACGATCCAACACTTGAACACGAATCGGATCAAACTCCAAACTAAGACTAGCCAAAAAGTCTTAAACACTCTCTTTCTCCACAATCTGCTGGAACAAAGAAGCATCCGTAGAGCACATAGTTTGGAAGCTCTAATAGTAATCCAGTTCTTGCCACAAGCTACACAACTCAGCATAATATACTGCTAGAGGGTGATCCTTCTGATCTAAGCCCCAAACCTTCTTCCTCAACTCATAAACCTGTGCATCATTGCCTTTTTGAGAGTACATTTATGCCGTAACGGTCTAAATCTTATGAGCAGTGTCCAACAAGATGAAGGTTCGACTAATAGAAGGCTGCATGGAGTTGATCAACCAGGTCATTACCAAAGCATTTTCTGAAATCCATTGGGTACATAAATCACCATCATCAACAGGTTGTGGACAGGTACTATCAATATAGCCAGTCAAACGTCGAGCAGCAATAGCAAGACTACAAAAGAGGGACCAAATTAAGTAATTGGTATCATCAAGCTTGACAGGGCTAATTTGAAGAGAGAGACTTGTAAGTTTTCTAAATGAAACTGTGTATTCAATTGTGTATTTCATTACAATCAGACCTTAGATTATATAGCCCTAACTCCTAAACCAAAAAGGAAAATACAATCACGCCTCTAATAGGACTCTAATATGTACAACCACAATCATGCCTAATTTAGAATATATACATATATTCTCACACCCCCGCTCAAACTCAAGGTGTTTTAGCAAAAAACACTGAGAGTTTGCTAAGAAGAAACTGAAACCGAGCGATAGTGTGAGTCTTTGTGAAGAAGTCCGCAAGTTAAAAAGCCGAAGGGATGAAGGGAAGCGAGATAGAGCCAGACTACAGATGCTGGCGAACAAAGTGACAATTAATCTCAATGTGTTTCGTCCACTCATGGAAGACAGTATTATGGGCAATCTGAACAGCACTGCGATTGTCACAATAGAGAGAGGTCAGAGAAGACTGAGAGACACCCAATTCAGACAGGAGACAACAAAGCCAAACAATCTCAGCAGTGGCATGAGCCATAGCACGATACTCAGCTTTAGCAGTAGAGCGAGCAACGATGTTTGTTTCTTGCTTTTCCAAGAGATCAAAGAATCACCAAGAAACATACAGAAACCAAATGTAAACTTGCGATCAGTAACATCACCAGCCCAATCAGAGTCAGCATAGGCCACCAAGTCCAAAGAGGAAGTAGAGGACAACAGTAAGCCCTGAAAGATGGTATCCCTGAGATAACGAAGAATGCATCAAAGCAGCCCAATGAGTAGAGCGAGGAGCAGAAACGAACTGACTAACCACATAAATAGTATAAGCAAGATCAGGGCGAGTGATAGTCAGATAAACTAAGCAATCCACAAGCTCGCGATAGAACGTGGGATCATCTAGAGGAACACCATTAGTAGAGTTGAGCTTCACATTAAGCTCAATAGGTGTATCAGAAACCTTTGTATCAGTAAGACCAGCACGGTGAATGACTTTATTAGCATACTTAGCCTGAGACAGAAAATAGCCCTTTGGAGAATAAGCAACCTCAATACCAAGAAAACACCGTAATGGACCCAGATCCTTCATTTCGAAGGTGCGAAAGAGATGCTACTTGACCTCAGAGATAGCAGAAGAGTTAGAGCCAGTGATGATCATATCATCCACATAGAGTAAGAGAGCAACAAAACCAGCCGAGGTATGTCTTAGAAATAAAGCCGAGTTGGAAGCAGAAGGATGAAACCCAAGCTCAACAATCTGAAAGTGATCATACCAAGCACGAGGAGACTGTTTCAGACCATACAGAGCATGTCAGAGATGACAAACCTGTCTAGAGGAATGGTGAAGGCCAGAGAGAGGACACATGTAAACCTTCTCAGTGAGATGGCCATTAAGAAAAACATTGTTAATATCCATCTGATAAAGAGGCCAAGAACAAATAGCAACGACAGAGATCAAAGTATGGACAATAGTCATCTTGGCAACAAGAGCAAATGTCTCCTCATAATCAATACCATATTCCTGTGAGAAACCTTTAGCAACCAGACGAGCTTTGTAGGGCTTAGAGAACCATCATAATGAGTCTTGACTTTGTAGACCCATTTGCAATCAACCGGATTCTTACCATCAGGAAAAGGAACCAACTCCCAAGTACTAGTTTTTTTGTAAAGCAAACAACTTATCCTCCATAGCTTGAACCCAATAAGGATCTTGACAAGCCTCCCTGTAAGACTGATGTTTTGAAAAAGAGTGAATAGCTGACAAAAATATACGATAGGAAGCATAAAAAAATATATTAGACCAACCCAACCTGTTTGGAGGATGACGTGCTCAAGTAGGATATTGGTGTGCAGCAGGATTAGAGTTGTCAGAAGCAGGAGCATCAATATAGGGGTAGAGACAACCGGTGGAGGAGAAGCTTTGCGACAAGAATAAACTAACAACAGAGGATGAGAATAAACTGAAGGAGGAGAAATAGCCAGAGGTGAAGTAGGAGAAGAAGATGGAACAAGCTCAAGAAGAATTGTGGAGATATACTCATCAGATGGAACCTTAGAAGGAAATGGATCAATATGAACCAAATCGTCTTTGAAAACTGTGGCAGGAGAGGAGGAAACTGAAAGTAAGGTAGGCATTCGAGAAAAGAAACATGACGAGAGACATAAAGACGATGGAAAATAGGGTCATAACATCAATAGCCTTTCTGAGTAGGATTATAACCCAAAAAGACACAGAGAATAGACTGGGCACTAAGTTTGGTTCTATCTTTGCGGGGAAGAAGGACAAAACAGGCAGACCCAAACACACGAAGGAGAGAGTAGTTAGGAATTTGGGAGAACAAAGCCTCATAAAGAGACCGACCAGAAAGAAAAAGAGTAAGCATGGGGTTGAGAAGAAAAGTAGCAGTAAGAATTGCCTCCCCCCAGAATGGAGCTGGAACTAAAGTAGAGAGAAGAAGAGACCTAGCTATCTCAAGGAGATGACGGTGTTTACGCTTGGCTCGACCATTTTGGGCAGGTGTTTTCATATAGGAAGTTTGGTAAATGGTACCCAGATTGGCCAAATACTCATAGAACTCATTTTAAAATATTCCCCACCCAAGTCAGACCGTAACACTTTAATTATAGATCCAAACTGAGTAGTAATTATAGACTGAAAGGTACGATATATCTAATAGAAATCGGACTTATGAGTCATAAGATAAACCCAAGTGTAACGGGCGCAATCATCAACAAATGACACATAGTATGCAGAACCCCCTTTGGTGAGAACAGGAGAAGGACCCCAAACATCAGTATGAACTAAAGAAAACGGTGTATTAGATATAGAAGTACTTCTACGAAAAGGTAAGGTTGTCATTTTGGCAAGTTTACAACCCCGACATTCAGTAAGTTCACTAGGAGAAACTTTACCCAATATAGCTGACTGAGCTAAAGACTGTAAGACATATGCTCTAATCTAGAATACCACAAGTAGAAAGGACTAGACAGAGAAACTAACTGAAAAGAGGAAAAGGCAGTCAGAGAGATTGCTATAGGCAGATGCAAGCTCTCCACCACATAGAGGTCTCCAACTCTACGGCCGGTCCCAACCTGTTGTTGAGACATCCAATCCTACACAGAACAGATAGAAGAAGAAAAGATAACATCAAAATCAGAGGCATCAATTTGACTGATAGATAATAAACTGACAGATAACTAAGGAACATAAATGACAAATGAAATAGAAATAGCAGACATAGCAGACGGTATGACAGACCCAACAGATATAATAGACATACCAAATCCATTAGTAGCATTAACAATAATATGAAAAGGAGGGGGAGTACAATTTTGAAGTAAAGAGAGATGGGGAATCATATGATGGGAGGCACCAGAGTAAAAAATCCAGACAGACAAAGAAATACCTGAAGAAGACCCAAGCAAACCCGAATGAGGGAAGGAAACAACTGAAGCAGACGGGGAAGGCTGCGAAGTAGACAGAATATGCTGAAGCTGACTAATCAAAGCACTCAAGAAAGCCAAGTCAAGATCAAGAGTCGGGGTAAATGCAGTATAAGAGGCGCAAAATTGGGTCTGAGATTGCTGAGAAGATGAGGCAGGCAAACGCCCCTTCTTGGGACAGTAATACTTCTAATGACCCCTTTGATGGCATAATACACACTCATTAAAAGCTAAAGACATTATACTAACTAGATAGTCAAACTTTAATAAATCAAAAGAATGATATCAGATGTCAATGGCAGTGAGAGAGAAAGCACCAGACCATCCAAACGAGTTAACAAAAAATCATGAAGCACTGATGTGAAAGAACCAGATAGGTCACGAATAGGGAGAAAAGTCATAGCGAACCAAAGACCAAAATCGACGGCAAGCAAAAGTAGAGATCAAAATTGACTTTAACTTTCGGATTCTAAGTCGTCATTGTGAAGCAAATCAGATGCGAGTTGACGAGTCATGACTTTGATCGAACTAGAATGAATCGATCGAACTAGGAGATGGATGAAGCTAGCGGTTAGGGTTTCGAACCAAACATGTGAAGCAGACGATGCGATGATAGGTCACGATGATGTAGCTGATAGGTCGCGATGCAAGGATAGACAGGGCGCAACACTTAACCGACCAAGTCGCAAGAGACAACGCTACGATTCCGATGAGAGAACTTGATGCCAATGGTCACCCACAAGCCTCGAATCAAACATGTTTTGAGATCAGAAGAGTTGTAAAGAACCTGACAAGGCAGAAGGAACCTTCAGACCAATCAGAGATGAGAACTAGGGTTTCGGACACGGCTTTGATACCATGTAAGTTTTCTGAATGAAACTGTATATTCAATTGTATATTTGATTACATTCAGACCTTAGATTATATAGCCCTAACTCCTAAACGAAAAAGAAAAATACAATCACGCCTCTAATAGGACTCTAATATGTACAACCACAATCATGCCTAATTTAGAATATATACATATATTCTCACAGGACTATCACCAACTCATAACATGACTCAGTCCACTCTCATGACCCGTAGATACCTGACTTTCACCTTCAACCATATGATGAGAGAAGTAGAGTGCAGAATCACACACAGGATATCAAAAGAATTTGAAAACCGCTCTAATTGGAGATAACAACTCATCACTAGAGGAGGAAATAATGTAAAGTAATAGCAAAATGCATCAAAAACATCACCCAGAGACAGACCATGTGAAGAACTCCATGCCAAATCACTAGTAAACGCAAACAAACCTCAAAAACTTTCAAACCAAGGCCACCCAACCCCTCTATAAGGAATTTCGGCTCCCAGGGAGCATCACTAGAGGGAGAAATCAAAGCAAAACAGGGTCACGAATGTACTTCTAGAAAATCAGCCAGTTTTTCCCAAAAATCAACAAAAATGGAAACACAACCAACTGATGATCAAAAAAATAAAAGAAAAATATGGAGAGAGCCTATCAAATTTTGTTAATGTGGGAAATATTTTTATTTTTTTTATGGGTGACAGGAACAGGAACTTTCAGGAATTATAGGAATTGAAGAACAAGGAAGAAGAAAGCTGAGTCTTATAAGCGACATACCAATCACAGGCCCAACCAAGCCGATACCATGTTAACTTTAGAGAGGAAGAAGAAGAAGAAGAAGAAGAGTGAGGAGAAAGAGAGAAGGCAATTTGTCAAAATATTATCATTCAATCATAGGGTTTTACATCATAAGCACATATATTTATACTAATAAACACTAACACATAAGTACCAAACTACCCTCACATAACACTTAACATTTGTATTATGTTAGAGAAATGTGCAACTACTTGAACATTTGCTCCTTTGGAGTTGATCATTATTTGCTCCTTTTGTGGGTTCCACCTCTGCTCATATCATGACAATCAACACATAATTAACTAGATGTCTAGTCACATGTTTATCAAGACCGGCGGCTAAATTTGAGTAAATTGTGCTTTTCTTTTTGTTTAGTTTGTTTACACATCTATGCTAACTTTGTAGAACTCTCTTGTTTATCACCAAGTTTCTGATTAGGTTCTAGTGGGTATCACAGGCCTTACATCCAAGCATCCTTGTTTCCTTCAAAAGGACAAGAACATATTTCCTTTGTGAGATGAAAATCCCATCCTTGGAGCGAGCAACTTCGATTCCCAGAAAATATTTCAAGTTTCCCAAGTCTTTGATTTCAAACTCACTAGCTAAATATTTCTTCAACAAGGGTATTTCCTCACTATCATCGCCTGTAAGTACTATGTCATCCACATAAATAATGAGAGTTATAGTCTTACCACATGAAGAATGATTCACAAACAAAGTGTGAACTGCCTGACTCTATTTGAAACCATATTTAAGCATAGCATGAGTGAATCTCTCAAACTAAGCCCTTGGAGACTGTTTGAGACCATATAACGACTTTTGAAGCCTACATACTTTACCCTCTGTCTTATGATCCTCAAAATCAGGAGGAATGTCCATATATACCTCTTCTTCTAGATCACCATGTGAGAAAGCATTCTTTACATCAAACTGATAAAATGGCCAATCTAAATTAGCTGCTAAAGAGTCAAGGTTGTTTGGGATGTGCTATATAAGTGCACTTTTTGACTTTTGGCTAAAAAAGTAAAGAAAAAAAAAAGATGTATGTTTGGGATAACTTTTTGACTTTTTACGAAAAGATATGTAATAAAATATTGTAGTAAAATCAAAATGACCATTCTACCCTTGTAGACTTTTTGACTTTAAACTTTTGGACTTTTGGGTAGTTGAATTCAAAGGGAAAAATAATAATTTTTCCCTCTAGAGTTCCCCCACAAGCTTCCCCCAAATAGTATGGACTTTTTGGCATTTTTAGTAACATTTTAACTTTTTAGCTTTTGTAGATTATCCTAAACAAGGTGCCACTGGTGCAAAAGTCTCCTAATAGTCTACTCCATAAGTTTGAGTGAAGCCTTTTGCCACAAGTCGAGCCTTATAACGCTCAATGGAACCATCTACTTTGTGCTTCACAGTATACACCCATTTACATCCCACCGGTCGTTTGCCCTTAGATAACTCAGTTAATTCTCAAGTGTCATTCTTACGAAGTGCTTTCATTTCCTCAATCATGGCAAGTTTCCATTTAGAGGTAGCGAGAGCATCCTGAAAATGGTTAGGAATACTAACAGAGGAAATGTTTGACACAAAGGCTCTATAAGAGGAAGACAAATGAGAGTAGGACACAAAGTTTGAGATAGGATGTTGAGTACAAGATCTCACACCCTTTCTCTTAGCAATAGGAATATCAAGACTAGTAGTGTTAGGAATAACAATATTAGTAGACTCAAGAGAAACAAGAGGTTCAAAGTTACCTGGACTCTTATCAGAAGCAGGAGATGACAGTGGGTGAGCAGAAGTGGTCTCTTATATCCAAGTAACTTTTTGTCTGTCTTTGTCCTTGACATAAACTTGGCATTCCCTGTCCTTGGTGGCATTGGATTCTATAATCCCAGTAATAGGTGGTGCAGGAACAATTGGTTCCACCATATGAGCAACAGGGCCAATAGGATTCTCTTCACACCAAGGCTCCTCCTGAAGGGATGACTATGACACCGAAGAAGACAAGAAGTAGGACTGGAACTCAAAGAATGTGACATCCATGGACACAAACCACTTACAAAAAGGAGGGTGAAAATATGTATATCCCTTTTGAGTAGGCGAGTATCCGAGGAAAACACACTTGAGAGAGCGAGGGTCTAACTTACCACGAGTAGGAGAATGATTGTGGACAAAATAGACACAACCAAATATTTTAGGAGGAATAGAAAACAAAGACTCTGAACTGAGAAGGATTTGAAGTGGAGCTTGTTTTTGCATAACCTAGGTAGGAAGACGATTAATGAGATAGGCTGTAGTGAGAATGGCCTTGCTCCAGTAAGACTGAGGCACACTCATAGAAAAACACATGCAGCAAGTCATATCAAGAAGAAGATGATTCTTGTGCTCTGCAACCCCATTTTGTTAAGGGGTATTGGTACAAGATGTCTGATGTATAATGCCATGAGTGGAAAAATAGCTCTTTAATCCCAAATCGATGTATTCACCCCCATTATTAGAATGCAAGATTTTGACAATTGCCCCAAACTGAGTACAAATCATTTTATGAAAATTTTGAAACACAGAGAAAACTTCACTTTTTTCTTTCATGAGATACATCCAAGTAGTTCGAGAAAAATCATCGATAAAGGTAACAAACCATCTATGGCCTTTTAAAGACACAAAACGAGATAGATCCCATATAGCAGAATGTATACAGCAGAATGTATTAAAGAAAAAGGAGCTAAACTTTTATTAAGACTTGGAGCAAAAGAAGCTCAATGTTGTTTGCCAAGTTGACAAGACTCATAAAGAAACTCAGACACATTATTGTTTGTAAAAACAGACGGAAATAAAATGCCTAAGTAAATGAAAAGAAGGATGCCCAAGACGCCGATGCCACAGCTATAAATCCTCCTTGGTGGTTGGGAACTGCATGGAATGATAAGCAATCTTGTTCGGTTGATCCAAGAAATAGAGACTATTTTCTACACTACCACTGCCAATCGCCATCCTCGTGACAAGGTCTTGAAAAAGACAATGATTAGAAAAAAAAAATGTCACACTACAGTTCAAATCCTTAGTAATACGACTGAAGGATAGAAGATTACCATAAAAATTAGAAACGTGGAGCACTAAAGATAGAGGTAAGGTAGGGGTAACATGAATTAAACATTTCCTAGAGATATAAGAAATAGTACCATCTGTAATCCTAACTTTGTCTTGACCTGAAGAGGGCTTATATGTTGAGAAAAGGTCAGAAAACTTAGACATATGATTTGAGACACTAGAATCAATAATCCATGGCAAGGAATTACGGGAAAGAAAAGTATTAGGAGAAGAGGCTAAGTTACCTGAGCAGGCAAACGACGAGGAAGATGCACTGGGAGCAAAAAAAAATCGGCGAGCCAGCAAATGGCGCAGAACATCCTAAAGCTCAAGAGAAGTCATGCTAGATAAACTATTAGAAGTCGGACCAACTGAAACGGAAGTACAATCAAGGGTGTCAACAACACTAGACTGATAGGCCCGTGGATTAGAGTCGCGTCCTCTAGACTAGCCTGATCAACCGTCTATAGTACCAGACCGATCACCCTAACTCTCTAATGGAGCCCGATGAAACTTCTAACACGTCTCACGAGTATGCCGCGGCTTGTGGCAATAATCACAGAACACAATATCTTTATCTGAAGGATAGAAAAGAGATAGTGACAAACTAGCCCCATCTTGAGAAGGAGCAGAAAGTAATACTAAACGATCTCCAGTAGCCGGTGGTAACATAACAGACTCTTCCCATTCTGTATATATGTAAAGGCCTCTTGAAGAGATGGAAGAACATCCGTGCCAAGGACACTACTCCGAACTAGATCAAACTCCACATTGAGACCTTCCAGAAACTTGAAAACGATCTCCTGTGCAAGAAACTTTGGGTAACCAACTAAGTCAACTATACAGACAGGCTTGTAATCCAGGAGATGATCTAGGCGTTTCCAACCATTAGTCAGAAAGCTGTAATACTGGAAAACTATCTGCTCCCCCTATACTAAGCGCTCAATAGACCAACGCAACTCAAAAGATTGAGAAAAATTCCCTTTTTGAGAATATGTAACATGACTGCTTCCCAAATATCCTAGGCAATATACATGGATGAGTAGCCTTCACCAATCTCAAGAACCATGGAATGAATGATCCAACCCATAATTAAAGAGTTGGTAATCTCCCATTGGTCATAGCCAGGATCCGTAATACTTGGTGCTTGAAATCTCTCATTAACATATCCTATGGACACCCCATTTTGACCAACTCTAAGACTTAGGCGCTTTTTATTGATTACCTGATGATGATAATCAAAATGTGCTTCTTACAGAATCCTCAGTAAGAGCGATGGAATTTGAACTTTAGCCCCAATCTTTACATTTTTTTTGGCCAAACTATTTTAGACCTTAAAACCCTTTTTTCAAAATATTTTTTTTTTCAAATGTTTCTACGATGTTTCGAGGGTCCCAATTCGTTTAAAATATTGCACTTTTCAGTAAACTGAGTAAAGACAATGTGGAAATAATGGAAGAGAGGTGAACTCTTTGAAAAAATATTTAAAAACATCTTATTTATAGGTTTGGAATTGAAGGAAATAGGAGGGGATGGAAGAAAACTGGTTTAGGAAAAGGATGAGCAACAAATCATTAAGAAGGAAATAAACAACCTTTACTAAATTATGCGTATCTCATTATACACTTGGAATTTAAATATGAGGCCACCATTGGAAAGTAGACTTCTGGGGCTTCAATTTAGACCCATGAATCACCTAAAACCAAGTCTGGATAAGGGAGATATGCCCATTTGAAGTTGGGCTTAAGGAGCAGATTTTGTGGACCTGGCCCGAGGAAAATGAATAGCCTTCACTAAATTAGGCATATCTCTTTGTACATTTGGAATTTAAATGTAAGGCCATCACCATTAGAAATTAGACTTCTAGAGCTTCAATTTAGACCCAAGAATCACCTAAAACCAAGTCCGAATAAGGGAGATATCCCGTTTGAAGTTGGGCTTAATAGAAGATTTTATTGACTCGGCCCAAAACAGCAGCAGTCCCATTTTTCTTAGTTTTTGGCTCGGTTGGGACACCCCATTTACCTATTTTCTGATCCATTCAAGTGCACCCACTTATCCTCCATTATCTCCACTCACGCTCCATTATCAAAAGAGGTTTTGGCCTTGTCATAAAGGATGAATCAAAGCAACAAAGTCTTGATCATCATTTGTCATCCTTGTCATGCCCACCACCTTTGTCTTCCACCTTGTCCCCCATTCCTTGACTTGTTTATTCCTACATGGCTTATACATTCAGATCATATATTGAAGATGAGGAGGATAGAAAAAAGAGAGAGAAAAATAATCCGAGGGAGTTAGAGAGAAAAGAGAGCAAAAGAGGAAAAATTGTCTACATTTCAACCTTGAGCCAAAACACTTCCAGGCTTCCATAGCTACTGAAATTCCTCATTTCCATACACCAAAACCACTCCAAAAATTCAGATATAGCCAAAGATCAATTGTCTTGATCATAAGGAAGAGTGTTTAGTGATTGAAAGTTAGAAAAACTAGAGAGTCAGCCACTTTCCATACCATAAACTCCATAATTTCGAATTGAGGATTGGAGAATACACTTCCTACAGTTGAGGGTGATCAATAGGGAGTTTGTGAACTAAGGAGTTCATCTTTTCCTTGGAAGGTGAATTTCACAACCCTTTTATTTTCTTGCATTTCTTACTTATTTTGCTCTTTTTCTTTGATTTATTGTTATATTGTATATTGTTGTAATCTAATTGAAAGTGGTGAATTGAAGTCCCATATATGTTGTTTTTAGGATGAAAAAGAGACCTTCCATGCTAAATGGTTTAATCTCTTTGGAGGTTCATTACCAGGGCATTACATCTATCTCATGTCAAGAACAACTCCTTGTTTGACGCTTTTTTATTTTAGTGGACACAACTCTCATTTTTGGACTAAAATGACTAAGGAATGGAAAGGTAAATAAAAAGGCTAATAAATGGGTTAAAAGAGGTAAAACAAGAAAACAAACTCAAGTTGGGTGACATTAATTACATACTCTTAGTGATAATAATGGTTCAAGAGTCAATGTTTACCACTTCCCTTAAGGTAACTCCATGATAGGGAGGAGGTCTTGTTGGTCTTTTCTTTTCATTCATTGAGCCTTTTTCCCATCGAGCCATGGATCATCACGCAATAACCTTACGACCATTGATGATTTGTGGATCGATTCTAATCCTCCCTTGATTTGTTTCATGATAGGGTGGAGCAGAGAGGATAAACATCCCCTGGAAACACTCCGTTTGTGCTCTATTTCTTGTCTGTAGCAGCAGGCAGTACCAAAAATCTGGTCGGCCACTCCACTTTTCTGAGCGGTGCCATTCTCATGGTAGAACGAAAATGTGGTAGGGTGGCCGATTATCTTTTATTGCAAAAGCAGAATAGAAACTGACAATAAACAAAGAGTTTCCGGGAGGATATTCTTATTCGTATATGTGTGGCTCCTTGCTTCCCGTGCCTTTGATTTAATGCTTTAATAGTAATATGTCGTAATTATTGCTTAGATTAATTTGAATTTGTAATAATTAGTTAATTTAGCTTGCTAATTCATTTTGATTTGTAATAAGTAGTTAATTCGGACATTCGGACCCTCTTATGCGAGGACAAATATGTAATAATTTGTGTATGTCTTCCAACCCCCATTCTTTCTCCCTTTTATTTATCTGCTTATGATGGATAGTATATAACATCATGTTTTCCTTAGCATTTTCTATGAATTGCATCCATTCGTTTTACATGCATAAAAGTTCGACTTATCATATTAAACAAATGTCAATTTCAAACTCCTTACTTGAATACATGCACTATCACATACCTTGAATTGACTCGCATTCCATGCTAGTAGCCAAGCCTATTAATTGCATATTGTATGTGTTGCATTAGTCATGTTGCATTATTTAGGATCATGCATTTTTTTAAAACTATTTCCCTTCTTTTGGCTCCCCTTTGGACATTTGGGGTAAGCATTTTTACTTTAGCATATTACATGCATGTGATTACTACCATATCAAACATATTTACCATGAGGCTAAATGTTTAGTTGATATACCTGTTTGAATGCCTGTGGATGAAGTCTATTTGCTTAAATTGGGATACTTTGATTGATGTATATATGAGAACATTTTTTTAAGTGGTACATATTCAAAACATTTTTTTTCAAAACAAAACATGAAATCAAAACGTTCCAAATTTCGTGAAATTAGTCTATATTTGTATGCATCACATAGTAAAGATAGCATAATAATCAGAACAAGAGTATATACTATACATAAGACTCATATCATGATTACTAGAGGTTGATCTTTGATCGGATGGGTGGGGTGCTCAATGCATGACCTTCCTTTCTCATACCTAAGTTCCCGAGCCAAGACACTTTGGTGATGACGGACAAGTGGCCTTTGGCACGAGTCACGGGTTTCTTAAATTCCCAAAATATTTAGGTGGCGACTCTGAAATCTAGCAATGCAGTCCATTTTTGGCATTCTTGATTCAATATCATTTTTCCAAAAGATTTGTCGGATTTGGACTCATTTGTGTTTATCTATTTTCACATTACACTTGTGAAATCAGATTCAGAACCACGGAAGTCCGAACTGTAGGGCTATCGTATCTAAGGAGACTAAACCCTTCTAAGGAGCACGAAGAACAAGCTACAGTTTTTGGCGACTTTGCTGGGGAAATTAGAGAACTTGACTTGGAATTCATGATGTGAAATTTTATCTACTTATATATGTTCTTTGCATTACATTTACATTGGTTCGTTAAGTCACTGTGTTTTCCATCTGCTATCCTGGACGGTTTGCCAGAGGCTTTCCAAAAGGCTGACCGGTCGTGGGCTCTACCATGTCTAGAACACAACCCTTGGATCTAGACTACCGCTGTACCGTTTGATCCTCCTTTCACTTCTTGGTGTTAGGTGTGAGAGGTATATTAGGTAGTCTTGCCAATGTGTAATAACCCGACCCTCGTATATGATTTTGGTATCTTTTCAGTCCTCTATTCTATGCTTTTGATTGCTTATTGAAAAACTCTATGTTAAATTTTGTTGAATTCAGTGAAGTTTGGAAATATAGGTTCCTATCTGTTTAATAAGAACATTATCTGTTACACTTAGAATATTTAAATCTGAAATTGGAAGCCTTAGAGGCTTAATTATCTGAAATGGATCCGATATTTGGAAACTGCATGATTTTTAAGCTAGAATGAGAATTTTTGTGAAATTTCAATTTAGGATGATTAAACGATTGAATTTTTGTCCTTATTCACCTTTAGACATACATATATGTTTTTGTTGGATTCAAGACCCTTGTCTAAAAATATCTTCTAAGAGAAAGGCTTATGGGAGAAGGTTAGAGGAGATCAACAAGGAAGGGACTTTGGGGAATTGAGAAGTCATTTGGAGATTGAGGTTCAAGGTGAGCTTAACCTATCTAGTTTCATTCCTTTTTCTTGCTTTGGAGTAGAAATCCCTTGGTGTTATGTGACTTAGAGTTGCAATGGAAGTCTTGAGTGTGGGTGTTGAAGAAGTACTATGTTAATCTTATCCTTCATCTATTTCTCTTTAATTTGAGTGATCTAGTGAGAAGATGCATTTTGTTCTATAAATTACCAAGTTACATTCACGTTCATGATCATGGTGTGTGTGTGTGTGTGTGTGTGTGTGTGTGTGTGTGAAGATGGAATTAAATTGTGTTTATGAACTTAAGATTGATGATCTCATATTCGATTGATGTATGTGTATGATTATTGTATGTGATTGTAATTTTATTTACATGAGTTTTAAACCTATTTGAAGCCATGAAAAACACATGTCAAGAATTGGGTTTTGTTTAAAATTTTGAATTTGAAAATATCTTGAGAATCGCCTTGCGTCTTGAGTCATGGCCTCACGTCTTGGGCCAATCGTCACGTCTTGAGTCATTGTCGCATCTTGAAACATGGGAAAAATTGGAGTTTTGGTTCTGTCTAAAAGGCACGTGCGGGAGGATTTTGTTGCACGTGTGGGGCTCACAGCCGCACGTGTGGCCCAGGCTGAAAAACACGGGTTGCTCTGTTTTACGTGCTGAACCATCTAATATTGTCAGAATTTGTATTTGGTGTCTTTTTGATATCCGTAAATTCAATCGAAGTAAAGTGAGTCAAAAAATGATTCAATAAAGAAAAAGAGAATTTATGTTGTGATTTTGCATGTGTAGGACACGCTTCAGAAGAAACAAGTGCTCCGCCTCATCATTGTGAGTAATAGTACAATGAACGTACATTTAGTACTGTGAATTTTTAATGAAATTAACGTTCTGTTTTCCGTGAATTATAACATTAACATGTTATTGATTGGAATATGATGGGAATGTCAACAATAAAGAAATTATGTACTTCTGTATAGTTCTGGGCCGGAAGGCTGTTCTGTATTTCTGGGCCGAAAGGCTGTTCTGTACATTTCTGGGCCGAAAGGCTATTCTGTTATTTCTGGGCCAATAGGTTGTTCTGTTATAACTGGGCCTAAGGCCATTCTAAGAGTAATACAACACCGGACTAACTCCATGGATTCTGTTTGTGCATATACTGTTATGTATTATGATTTAAATTGGATAATAAACTGTTTAAGTACTGTTATTCACTGAGCTTGTCTCACTCTGTACGTTTGTTTGATTCTGTAGGTAATCAACTTGGAGGTCCATCCTAGCACTGACACTACCTCCCTTTTGTCAACTTATGCATACCCAGGCACTGGAAGAAGCCCATGCACTTATTAGAGTTTTGTGAATTTTTGGCTTGTACTCTTATTAGCTAAGGTTGACTGTACATAATGTTTAGTTGGATGCCCAATCTTAGAATTGGAGCTGTGTGACTGTATATAACTAACTCAGTCTCAGATGCATATCTTTTGTATGGCTAATTTCTGACTACTGTGTATGATCCTAGCATGTTGATAGTAGTTCAATGGTTATATTTCTAGGTCATTTTTGGCTATCAAACGCTTCCAGACAGGCCCCATATATTATGTATAACAGGTTAAGTGTCTGTTTCCGAATAGGTCATGCCCAAACTTTTAGGGGCAAGTTTGGGGCATGACACAATGTACTCTTTCGACCATTTGACCTAGTTGCATATAGTGAAACTATAGTGACTATTCCAATCTAAGACAAGATGCCACCCATTTGCAGGATGTTGTGAAAAATCGTTGTTTGAAATAGTGCAGCCTTGATCATGCCAAAAATTTAGGACATGTTAACCCTACCCCATCATAAGGGTGTTTTGGCTCTCTTTTACCTGGTATGTACTTTATAGTAAAACTGTACATGAATGCTCATATCACTGGTATAAGTTGATAACAGTTTTGGGGGCAGTCAAGGATTACAGTTCTTCAGCCGTAATTATAACTAGTGCGAATTGGGCCGGAGTGCTATCCAATTTTGATTGTTATTTTTCTTTTCTTTCTTTTGCTAGGTAGTTTACCATCATAGCTTCAGAAAGGCCCAATATTCCCCAAGTTGTGTGGACTCGTTCTGGCAGGCTTTGCAAAACTCAAGACTTTGTTGGTGGTCAGCCAATGTTAGTCTCACTCCCACCGGTTACTCGTCGAAGAAGGAAGAAGTAGGCATCAGCACCAGTACAAAGCACTTTGCGAACACCTGTTCGTGCACACAATTCACCAGCATCTCACCTACTTAGACCAAGAATGGCACAGAACACAGAAGAATTTGCTGCCATGATGGCAACTTTTCAGAGAACCATGGATACTGTAAGCCAAATGATGGTTGAACATGATGAAATTATCGCTGATCTACAACGTACATCTGAGGCATTAGCATCAAGCGTGCATCCAGTCCTGGCTACTCAGCTGACCCTTGATCCACCTCCACTAGTGAAAAATCCCCAAGTCCTAGATCCTCAAGAAATGTTTCCACCGGCTCCGACTTACAGACCTCCGGCACAGCCCCCTACGGGAACCCTTCCCTTTGATATCAATGAAATTGATCTGGTCCTGATCAAAATTGCGAGGCATGAGAAAGCACTAAAAAAGCCCCAGGGCTTCAATTCAATTCCCAAAATTGAGGACGGGTACACCGAGGCTTCGGTCAAATTTCCAGAGAAATTTAAGATGCCCTACATCGACAGATTCGATAGGAGTAGGGATCCAATTGTGCATGTCTGCCTGTTTTCAGATGTATTAAGGCCCATGGGTCTCTTTCGCGCTTAGAAGCTCTCATTGTTTGGGAGAACTCTGTCTAATGTAGCGACTATTTGGTATGCTAAACTAGAAGAATCTACTAAGCAAAATTAGGAGGAGTTGTTAGAGGAGTTTGTGAACTAATACTCTTATAACACTCAGATAGATGTAACCATGTGAGTTGGAGGCCACTACCCAAAACCCCAAAGAATCTTTCATCGATTTTGTCGCTAGGTGGAGTGCCAAGGCAGCCCGAATGACAAATAGGCCTTCTGAAGAGAGCAAGTCCGGCTAGTGGTCCAAAACCTTGAGCCAGACATGTTGCAGAGAATGAGAGTAGCACCATTATCCATATTTTCTTCCCTTCATGAGCTGGGAATCTAGATTGAGAGTGCATTCAAAAAGGGCATCATCCACAAAACTAGCAAACCTGCAAGAAGGCTATTCTCTCGGAGTACCGATACTCGTAATAACACTATTCTACGGCCTGCAGACGTCAGTACCGTTGTTACATCAGCCAAGATGGCCGATCCTTTTGCTGCTGCCACAACCTCACAAACCTTACAAACCACTGGTCCACCTCGAAACCAAAGAATCTTTGTCCCTCTTCATATGAGCCCAGCCCGCGCCCTCAAAATGTTAGTAGAAAGGGGGCACCTCAAGCCCTTCGATCCTCGACCTCTCCCTGACCCATTACCATCTAGACATGACCCTACCTAGTATTGTCTCTTTCACCAACAACACGGTCATCCCACAGACCTGTGCTACCATTTACGTCATGAGATCCAAGATCTCATTGACAACAAAGTCATTGCTCCACCTAAATCGAATGTGACCACCAACCCACTTCCTGTCCATAACCAAGTCCCACCACCCAGAAACATCAACCTGATCCATACATTGCCATCCACTTACAACCCTAGCATATACATCACCCCAACCCATTTACCCAAGCCTGAGGTGTCCATTCTAGAAAACATGAACTTATGTATAATGGATGCACCTAAACTCCCATCGTCGCAACCCCAAAAGCTTGAACTCCCTAGTAGTCTAATTCCAGTCCAACCCACTCCAAAGAGCCGGGCCAACCAGTTTACCAAGACCAAGTCGGTTCAATTACCTCGCAGGCACCAATAGCCAAAACCACTACTTCTGAGTTGTTAAGCATGATTGAAGATCTTCGGAGCATTGTAGCAGATTTAGCCTGTGGGATCTTGGCTTCGTCATCAACTAAATCATGTGCCATAAATTTCATGTCAAAAAGCTCCCCAATCTTGGGGTGAGCTACAATTGGAAAGGGCCAACCTGAAGGTATCTTAAGTCTGGGTGATGACATGTTAACAACAAGTGGACCTCACTCCATTACAGCCACCCAATCCCTTGGCAAAGTTGAAGCAAGTGGAAAAAACGAAGTCAGTGCAAGTATTGATCCTTATGCACATCTCCAATGTGCAATTGAGGCTTTAAAAGTCAAAGGGTTGAACAAACAGGAAGTGATTGCAGTTGTTACAAAGACTATGGATGACACTTTTGTCGCTTAGGTTAGAAGCATTTTGAACCAAGGGATAAGCAATGAAAAGGGATTTGTCGCTCAGGTTGGGAGCATTTTGAACCAGGGGGTAAGCCATGAAAAGGGATGTTGTACCAAAAACACCCCTTCCAGGTCCAGTCCTACACTCGTAAGAGATTATCAAACCCAATCAACACATGCCGACCCTTCTGTCAATACTTCCAGGACTGGTAACCACATCTTCAATCTCCTTTACATGACCTTGTCTAAAACTTTCCAAATCCTCATGGGACAAGGCCACCACAAACCCCTTGATTTTCGACCTCTCCTTGATCGCCTTCCAGCCAGGCATGATGCGGCCAAGTATTGCGCTTTCTATCAGCAACTCGGCCATGACACTAATCGTTGTTTTCACCTTCGCCATGAAGTTCAAGACTTGATTAACAACAAGATCATCACTCCACCAGGTTCTACAAAGTCTATCAGCACTGGATCTATGAACTTGGGGGATACCTGGTCCTATGATTAGAGGTGAACCACCTGCTGATAGCACGCATTTTACTCCAAATATGGTGGATGGCATGCACTGATTTTAGAAAATTGGAAATACTTTTTGTTTTACTTTCTGAACTGGGTGTTGAGTTAGTCTTGTTGTGTCAGAGTGTGGTGATCTCAAGGGTGTTAACCCAGGGATCACTGTTCTGTTTGTGTTTGTCTTGTCTTTTTCTTCTTTCTTTTAAGTCTGTTTCAGTCATTGAGCCAAAAGATCTGAACGAAACGGAAGTAATTTTCACCTACTTCTCTGTGCCTTTAAATCATCGCATTAACCAAACTTTTCCAAAACTATGATGAAAACACAGAGGAAGGAACTCCTCTAGATTTGCAAAATTTGATTGACTGAGAGGAAGAGAGGTGTGCTAAGCCCTTGATAAATGAGATCATTTCTGTTAATGTGGGTACTGAGAAGGATCCTGACTTGGTCCAGATTGGTTCTATATTACCTTCGTAAGAGTACGAGCGATTAGTCACTTTGTTAAAAGATTTCAAAAAAATATTTTTGTGTGGTCCTATGAAGACATGCCTGGAATTGATCTTGAGATTAGACAGCATAGGACCCCTCTCGACTTGAGGTCCGACCTCCTTAGCTTTCGAACCTTGATTCAAAATGTTCAGTAATCAACCAAAGTATAAGGCTTGCATAGCCGGAATGGAGGCATCCCTTGAACCATGGGCAATAAGGTCAAATGTGATTCAGAATGAAAGCAGTCCTTGAATTAGGGGCAATAAGGTCGAATGTGACAAAGATTCAAACTGGATCGTTTCTCAAGCTAATGAAGACTGGAAAAGAAGTCAAATCTCGGAATATGAGAGAATGAGTTTTATTATTGAAGGACAATCGAGTTCCTATCCACTACACTAGGGGAAAATTCAGACCCAATTAGCCTAGTCCCTACATCATCATGTCTATCTAGTCAAGTGTAGCAGTTATTCTTATAGATTTAGATGGCCTAGAGATCTCATAACCAATCGACATGGACAAGATAAAACGAAAGTACCACCATTGAGAGGCTCACTGGGCTGAAAATCTAGAAGGGCGACCCAGGCAAAAGTTAGAGCAGAAAAAAAAAAATAGAAAGTGAAAGAAAATGAAAAAAAAAAATAGAAAAATGAAAAAAATGAAAAGCTCGCAAGGTTGAAAACCTGAAATGGCGGCTTTGACAAAAGTTAGAGCACAAAAGGAGAGTGTTAATACTAGAGTGAACCTTAGTCGGAACTACATATGGCTTGATTCCTATCTTTGGGATACGTAGGCAGCCTCATCTTGAAGTTCGGCCCTAATCATTTTTTCAACTCACTCATCTCGTCCATGTTTGATTGGTGTATCTTTATTCAACTCAACGATCCATATTTGATTGACTCGTCCCTATTTGATTCAATTGTCCTATTTCTCCTTCATGACAGATTCAGTTACAAGACAAATTCAGTTATACATCTCAAAGGTTGATTTCATGTTGATCGAGTAGTGGTCATTTGCGAAAATATATTTTGAGGACTTTTAATGAAGTTGATTGATTTTCTAAAAAATTATTCTATTTTTGCGAAGCTCAGACCATTCTTTGGATAAAAAAGGGAAAATTTTCAGTTCTCACAACTTGACTCACATGATTTCAAAACAGAGAAGTGGAACAAGCATGCTAATCAAACTCTTATATTGATCAAAATCGTTTTAATAAAAAAACCAAAAGAAAAGGGCAAAGCGATGAACTAAGGGCACAGTCGAGTCAGGTTTTCGTCCTTTACCTGCACTTCGAATTCTCGTCACCTTAATCAAGCAATCGCCGAAAAATGCATAGTAGTTGTCGTCGACGATGCTTTTCCGTCGGGCGGTCGATCGGTGATGTTTTGTTTTGTATTCATTTTATTCCAGCAAGCATAAAAGGGTGAGTTTGGGATGGTTTTTGCTCGTTGTTGCTGGCGATGCTTTTTCATCGGGCAGTCGAGCAGTGTTGCTCTGTTTTGTGTCCATTTTATTCTGGCAAGTGTATGGGGGTGCATTTGGGATGGTTTTTGCTTTGTTTTCATTTCATTGAGTTGTGTTTTGTTTTTTGGTCAATGATAAGCTCAATATTCAATTCAGAATTCATCAAAATGAAGCCATTTTCAAGTTCAAAATTCAAAACAAAATGATTTTTATGCTTAGTGTTGTGTCTTCATGCCATCCATTTCACCTCTTTATTCTCCGCCTTCAGGATGCTAATCTCTACTCGTGCATCGTTGTACATATGTTGGAGCAGAGAAAGTTGGGCGTTTAATCGGTATACCTCATTTGTCCTGTTCTGCAGTCGATGAGATAAGTTAGAGACCACAACCACTGTCTCCATACAGGACTTCAGCATGTAGTGGTTGGCTTCAATGTCAGATTGAGCTGCCGTTATTTGCTCAACTGACAGCGTAGGAAGGTTAGAAAGAGTAGGAGCAGGGGCACTCTATCTGGGGGAGCTTATGGGATCATTAAGGTCTAGAAAGAGAGTGAGGGGACGAGACGAGGCCATGTGTTAGAGGAGAGAGGTGTAAAAGAAAGGAGTGGCAGAGTAATAGCAAAGAGTAGACTGAGTTTTGGCAGCCTTTCTCCTCTGCTCAATCTCTCTATTCTATCTCTCTAAAGCAATGATGAAAAAGAAAATGAAAGAGAAGAAGGAGACAAAAGAGAGTGATGAAGAAGAAGACAAAAGAAGAGAAAAAGAAGAAGAGAGTGATGAAGAAAAAGACAGAAGATGAGAAAAAGAAGAAAAGAGTGATGAAAAAAGAGACAGAAGACGAGAAGGAGAAGAAGACGGAAGAGAAAGACAAAGAGGGTGAGAGAGCCGAGGCAATTTGTCGGCCGACTGACGGAAAAATCAAAGCCGCGTGTCAGGCGTGTCAGGCACGACATTTGACGAGAGAGAGAGAGAGAGATAAAAACAGGAGAGGCGAGAGAGTTGCATACATATGTGTATATGTATTGTATATCTATGCATTATATATATTTATTCGAATATTTTTGCCACAAGAGTGGCTTAGTTAAGTGGTCTGGTTCGGCAGTTAAGGACTGGGAAGTTAAGCTTGAGATTGGGGGTCCGAACCCCCGTATCAACACATTTATGTTTGTTTTTCATTATTTTTGCGTGTTTTGTGTACGCTGACATCAACAAACACCATATTCCTTATCAGTAATGGAATATGCCAGTGGACGTTAGCGAACAGAATATTCCTTATCAGTAATGAAATATTCCCTGAATGTGTATATCGTATGTACATATCTATGTGTATTTTTATATCTATGTGTGTGTGTCTTTGTATATGTATATAGCTTGCCTGTGTGTGCCTATATACATATTTTTATTATGTATATGGTGTGTATATGTATACGATATTTGGTATTTACAAAAAAAAAAAAAAATTGATTTAAAAAAAAAAAAATAACATTCTACTATACCTTTTTCCATTCGCGTGAGATGTGTTTGGACTTCAAATTTACCTTCGCTCCTTTCACGTGAAACGTGTTAGGATTTGATGTTGACCCAGTTAAAACCTTCGCCCTCTTCGTATGAGCTACAGCTAGGTACGGCTGTTGTTTAGTTCACTTTCCTCCTCTCGCGTAAGACGCGTTTGGATCTCAAGTTCACTTTCCTCCTCTCGCGTGCGACGCGTTTGGATCTCAAGTTCACTTTCCTCCCCTCGCGTGAGACGCGTTTTGGATCTCAAGTTCACTTTCCTCCTCTCGCGTGCGACGCGTTTGGATCTCAAGTTCACTTTCCTCCCCTCGCGTGAGACGCGTTTTGGATCTCAAGTTCACTTTCCTCCTCTCGCGTGAGACGCGTTTGGATCTCAAGTTCACTTTTCTCCTATCGCGTGAAACGCTTTTGGATCTCAAGTTCACTTTTCTCCTCTCGCGTGAGACGCGTTTGGATCTCAAGTTCACTATTCTTCCTCTTGGGTGAGACGCGTTTGGATCTCAAGTTCACTTTTCCCCTCTCGCGTGAGACGTGTTTGGATCTGAAGTTTACTATTCCTCCTCTTGCATGAGACGCGTTTGGATCTCAAGGTCACTATTCCTCCTCTTGCGTAAGACGTGTTTGGCTCTCAAGTTCACTTTCCTCCTCTCCCGTGAGACGCGTTTGGGTCTCAAGTTCACTTTCCTCCTCTCACGTGAGACGTGTTTGGATCTCAAGTTCACTTTCCTCCTCTTGCATGAGACGCGTTTGGATCTCAAGTTCACTTTCCTCCTGTCGCGTGAGACGCGTTTGGATCTCAAGTTCACTATTTTTCTTCTCGCGTGAGACGCGTTTGGATCTCAAGTTCAGTTTCTTCCTCTCACGTGAGACGCGTTTGGATCTCAAGTTCACTTTTCTCCTATTGCGGAAAACGCGTTTGGATCTCAAGTTCACTATTTCTCCTCTCACGTGAGACGCGTTTGGATCTCAATTTCACTATTTCTCCTCTCGCGTGAGATGTGTTTGGATCTCAAGTTCATTTTTCTTCTCTCACGTGAGACGCGTTTGGATTTGTTCACTATTTCTCTTCTCGCCTGGGACGCATTTGGATTTGTTCACCATCTTTCCTCTTTTTCGCGTGAGACGCGTTAGGTTGTTGACTTACTCGGTGAAAAAATCAGGTGCGCCTGGTGTTCACATCATCTTTCCCCCTTTCGCGTGAGACATGTTAGGCTATTTATTCACTCGGTGAAAAGCATCAGGTGCACCTGGTGTCCACACCATCTTTCCTCCTTTCGCGTATGACACGTTAAGTTGTTTATTCACTCGGTTAAAAACATCAAGTGCATCTGTTGTTCACACCATCTTTTCTCCTTTCGGGTGAGACGCGTTAGGTTATTTATTCACTCAGTTAAAAACATCAGGTGCACTTGTTGTTCACACCATCTTTCCTCCTTTTGAGTGAGTCGTGTTAGGTTATTGATTTACTTGGTTAAAAACATCAAGTGTGCCTGTTGTTCACATCACATTTCCTCATTACGCTTGAGACGCATTAGGTTGTTGATTTCTCTTGGTTGAGGTCTTCCCTCTCTTTTCGTATGCAATGCGAGGATATGTTTTTGATTGGTTACACTTTCTCATTAGTCATTCATGTTATCGTATTGCTCATTGCATGATCATAAGTTTTTCAAAAATAATCGGCTTTGCGTAGCGTATAAGTCCAGTTCTCAAAATCTTCCTGCATATCATTAGCATCTTGCCCCTGAACTATGCTAGTTTGATTCTTTGCCATGGGATACGTAGACAACCTTTAGGTTCAACCACATGCATTACATCTTGTTTGTTTTCCCAAGTCTTACGGCCTTGTCAAAAGGGTCGTCTTCGGGCTTTGACATTCACTTACGTCATAAAATGACTTCGAGCTCTATCAAAGAGGGGCAACTATAGACACCCCATTTTGATCGACCCTAAGACTTAGGCGCTTTCTGTTGATTACTCGATGTTGACAATCAGAATGCGTTTCTCACAGAATCCTCAGTAAGAGAGATGGAATTTGAACTTGAATCCCAACCTTTACACATTTTTTTGGCCAAACTATTTTAGACCTTAAAACCCTCTTTTCAAAATATTTTTTTTCAAATGTTTCTACGATGTTCCGAGGATCCCATTTCATTTAAAATATTGCACTTTTTAGTAAACTAAGTAAGATCAAAGTGGAAATAAATTGAAGGAAGGTGAACTGTTTGAAAAAATATTTAAAAACATCTTCTTTATAGGTTTGGAGTTGAAGGAAATAGGAGGGGATGGAAGAAAACTGGTTTAGGAAAAGATGAACATCAAATCATTAAGAAGAAAATAAACAGCCTTTACTAAATTACGCATATCTTTTTGTACACTTGGAATTTAAATATGAGGCCACCACCATTGGAAAGTAAACTTCTGGGGCTTCAATTTAGATCCACGAATCACCTAAAACCAAGTCTGGATAAGGGAGATATGCCCGTTTGAAGTTGGGCTTAAGGAGTAGATTTTGTTGACTGGCCCGAGGGAAATGAATAGCCTTCACTAAATTAGGCATATCTCTTTGTACATTTGGAATTTAAATGTAAGGCCACCACCATTGGAAAGTAGACTTCTGGAGCTTCAATTTAGACCCAAGAATTACCTAAAACCAACTCCAAATAAGGGAGATATCCCGTTTGAAGTTAGGTTTAATAGCAGATTTTGTTGACTCGGCTCAAAATAGTAGCAGCACCATTTTTCTTAGTTTTGGCTCGGTTGGGACACCCCATTTACCTTTTTTCTGATTCATTTAAGTGCACCCACTCATCCTCTATTTTGTCCACTCACCCTCGATTATCAAAAGAGGTTTTGGCCTTGTCATAAAGGATGAATCAAAGCAATAAAGTCTTGATCATCATTTGTCATCATTCTCATGCCCACCACCTTTGTCTTCCACCTTGTCCCCCATTCCTTGACTTGTTTATTCCTACATGGCTTATACATTCAGATCATATATTGAAGATGAGGAGGATAGAAAAGAGAGAGAGAAAAATCATTTGAGGGCATTAGAGAGAAAAGAGAGCAAAAGAGAAAAAATTGTCTACATTTCAACCTTGAGCCAAGACACTTCCAAGCTTCCATAGCTACTGAAATTCCTCATTTCCATACACCAAAACCACTCCAAAAATTCTGATATAGCCAAAGATCAATTTCCTTGATCATAAGGAAGAGTGTTTAGTGATTGAAAGTGAGAAAAACTAGAGAGTCAGCCACTTTCCAGACCATAAACTCCATAATTTCGAATTAAGGATTTGAGAACACACTTCCTACACTTGAGGGTGATCAATAGGGAGTTTGTGAACTAAGGAGTTCATCTTTTCCTTGGAAGGTGAATTTCACAAACCTTTTATTTTCTTGCATTTCTTACTTATTTTGCTCTTTTTCTTTGATTTATTGTTATATTGTATATTGTTGTATTCTAATTGAAAGTGGTGAATTGAAGTCCCATATATGTTGTTTTTAGCATGAGAAAGAGACCTTCCACGCTAAATGGTTTAATCTCTTCGGAGGTTCATTACCAGGGCATTACATCTATCTCATGCCAAGAACAACTCCTTGTTTGACGCTTCTGTTATTTTAGTAGACATAACTCTCATTTTTGGACTAAAATGACTAAGGAATGGCAAGCTAATTAAAAGGGCTAATAAATGGGTTAAAAGAGGTAAAACAAGATAATAAAATCAAGTTGGGTGACGTTAATTACATACTCTTAGTGATGATAATGGTTCAAGAGTCAATGTTTACCACTTCCCTTAAAGTAACTCCATGATAGGGAGGAGGTCTTGTTGGTCTTTTCTTTTCATTCATTGAGCCTTTGTCCCATCGAGCCATGGATCATCACGCAATAACCTTACGACCATTGATGATTTGTCGATCGATTCTAATCCTCCCTTGATTTGTTTCATGATAGGGTGGAGCAGAGAGGATAAACATCCCCTACAAACACTCTGTTTATGCTCTGTTTCTTGTCTGTGGCAGTAGGGTAGTACCAAAAATCCGGCCGGCCACTCCACTTTTTACGGGCAGTGTCATTCTCATGGTAGAACAGAAAAGTGACTAGGGTGAAAATAGATTATTTTTCGATCACAAATGTAATGTAAACCGAGCAAAGAAGCGTGAGAGTTTCCGAGAGGATATTCTTATTCGTATACGAGTGGTTCCTCACTTCCCGTGCCTTTGATTTAATTCTTTAATAGTAATATGTCGTAATTATTACTTAGATTAATTTGAATTTGTAATAATTAGTTAATTTAGCTTGCTAATTCATTTGGATTTGTAATAAGTAGTTAATTCGGACGTTCGAACCTTCCTGCACGAGGACAAATATGTAATAATTTGTGTATGTCTTCCAACTCCCATTCTTTCTCCCTTTTATTTATATGCTTATGATGGATAGTATATAGCATCATGTTTTCCTTAACATTTTCCATGAATTGCATCCATTCCTTTTACATGCATAAAAGTTTGGCTCACCATCTTAAACAAATGTCAACTTCAAACTCCTTGCTTGAATACATGCACTATCACATGCCTTGAATTGACTCGCATGCCATGTTAGTAGCCGAGCCTATTAATTGTATGTTGTATGTGTTGCATTAGTCATGTTGCATTATTTAAGATTATGCATTTTTTTTAAAACTATTTTCTTTCTTTTGGCTCACCTTCGGACATTTGGGGTAAGCATTTTTGCTTTAGCATATTACATGCATGCGATTGCTACCATATCAAACATATTTACCATCAGGCTAAATACTTAGTTGATATACCTATTTGAATGCCTGTGGATGAAAGCTATTTGCTTAAATTGGGATACTTTGATTAATGTATATGTGAGATCATTTTTTTAAGTGGTACATATTCAAAACAGTTTTTTCAAAACAAAACATGAAATCAAAACATTCCAAATTTCATGAAGTTAGTCTATACTTGTATGCATCACATAGTAAAGATAGCAAAATAATCAGAACAAGAGCATATACTGTACATAAGACTCACATATGATTAGTAGAGGCCGATCTTTGATCGGATGAGTGGGGTGCTCAATTCATGACCTTCCCTTATCATATTTAAGTTCCCGAGCCGAGACACTTTGGTGATGATGGACTAGTGGCCTTTGGCATGAGTCACGGGTTTCCTAAATTTCCAAAATATTTAGGTGGCAACTCTGAAATCTAGCAATGCAGTCCATTTTTGGCATTCTTGATTCAAAATCGATTTTTCAAAAGATTTGTCGGATTTGGACTCATTTGTGCTTATCTATTTTCACATTGCATTTGTGAAATCAGATTCAAAACCACAGGAGTCCGAACTATAGGGCTATTATATCTGAGGAGACTAAACCCTTCCGAGGAGCACGAAAAGCAAGCTACATATCCTATCTTCCCCTTACTCTTCAGAAAAAGTGTCAAACACTGAGATCATAAAAGGTAATTATGACGATTAAACAGAGCGATGGTGATTTTGAGGCTAGGGTTCAGGTTGTCAGATGTAGTAGTCATAACTGGACTGGAGCTCTCCCCTTTAGATGGGTGAGAAGTCGTGGTGGATTCACTAGTTAGGTCAACCATAAGAACTCTACAATTTCAATCCAAAAAACCTTGCACGAATCACAAGAATGGAAAGAGGAATTGAATGGGCTGGAACAAGTAAAATCACATACAGACCTCTATGGGAGCATAACAATCAGATTAATGGGTCATCTATGAACAAAAAAAATAAATAAATCAAATAAGGGAAAACGAACTTTCAATCAAAACAAATGCTGAATTGTGTTTAAGAAAGTAGAAAGAAAGAAAATTGGGAAGAAGATGGACAGCCCTCAAACACTCATCCACAGGAGCCAAAATATACAAAGAGAGGCTAGGATAGCCCTCACAAGGGTCGACTAGGCTAGAGAGGCCTTTGGCTGAAGCCGAAACAACTCTGTGCGACCTTGGCTAGTTCCGACAAAGACTCAGGGACTAGCGGTGGAGGATGGGTCGTGATAGGTGATGGCTGGTTGGTGGCAGCGGCTATTTAGGTGACAGTTTTTAGGGTTTTGGCTTTGATACCATGTAATATAAGAGAATACAAAGCTTAAGTGATGATTATGACATCATCACCTTTTATATTAATCAATCAACTGTTACAAAAGGAAGTCCCAAGGCACTAATTAAGGAATCACATTTTATATTGATTGATTAATTGACTGATTAAGGAATCACAGTCAATTAATCAATTATAATATAATCTAAATAAGGAAATATTCTAATAGATATGCTAACACCTCTGCTACATTTGATCATCATATTAGTAACTATAGTCTATATGAATACCTGCTCTTAAAGTTCCTCACATCTTTGAAATGTGCTCATTTCAATATATTCACCATCTTGTCAGCTAGATTTTTTTGTTTGTAATTGTCTGTTACTGACTATTGTTAGCAAAGACTTTTTTCCAATCATCTGAACTTTGATTGTTTTTGTGCTTATAAACACAAGCGTGTTAGACTCAATTATCGGATGAGTTTCTAACATCAATAAGTGGTAGTTATCACCTTGAACAAATTTTTGATGGTTCTGACGGTGTGGACTATCATGTAATGACTTCTATCACATTTGGTACCAACCAAGGCAGCCATGGACCGTTTGGAGAAGCAGGCCAATATGACACAAAATTCAACTTTCAAATGGGGTAGGACCGGCTGTTTGGTGGATTTCATGGAAGTACTAAGGATGGGTTACTTGAATCTATTGGGGTTTATGTCAAGCCATTAGAAACTCTAAGCGACCTTAAATGTGCTGAAGACTTTATGAGTCGTTAATAATCAGATCAGACTAAGATGAAGAGTGCTACGAACTCCAGTGTATTTTAGCTGCCTGTAATAACAAGAACAGTGAGAATTTGCTGGCTGGGGTGTTCAATGTGTATCGTATTTTTCATGCCTGTACTTTTGAGACTAAAATATTGTTTGTATTATGTTAGAGAAATGTACAACTACTTGAATATGCTGCTCCTCTGGAGTTGATCATTATTTGTTCCTTTTGACTGGTTCCATCCTCTGCTCATATCTTGACAATCCACACCTAATTGACTAGATGTCTAGTCATGTGTTTATCAAGACCGAGCAGCTAGGCCGAGTAAATTGTGCTTTTCTTTTTGTTTAGTTTGTTTGCTCATCTATGCTAGCTTTGTGTAACTCTGTTGTTTTTTTTTTTATGGCTTGTACTCAAATTTCATGTTGTCGTTTTATTGTTGAAAGGAATGCTTTTGATATATGATTTATCAGGACAAAACAAAGTAGAATGTTACTAATTTGCATGCTAAGAACAATTATTTATTTCTGCATTTTTAGTAATGTTACTCCGTTCGTTTATCAGCCCTTAAAATTCATTTTTTTTATTTTTAAATTTCAGCTTCTGAGTATTTTGAAAATACTAAATTAAGGGGTTAATCATTTGATAATGTAGTCAGTTTTGTGTTTACTTAAAATAGGAAACAAAATTTTGTTTTTTCAAAATAGTGCATGAAATTTTGTTTTTTCAAAATGTTAGGTGTTAACCAACAATTAGGTGGATTTCATAACACTGAGGATGGTTTTCTTGATAATGGCCTTCATAAACAATTCTGCAACTCCTTCATGACAGATATTGTTTCAGTCTGCACATATAGACACGGGATGCTCTGTCTCCAAACATATCCCCCTTCCACAAAAATTAGTACAGTGAGTTGAGGAGAGCTCGAATACACTTTTTGGGAATTGGTTTCTGTTTTGCAATTCTTAAATAACAGAGAGATATATATGATTTGAAACCAAAAAAAAAACCTTACAACTTTAAAAAAATTAATTACATATATCACTGTTCATGGCAGAATGCTAACAAATTGTATTCCTTCAAAAATACATTCAGAACTATAAGCCAAGCTTTGAAATTCTATTTCTTCCTTGATGGTGTGAATTTGATACAGTTTTGAGAGAATATTCCTACAATTTTTGTATAAAACCCTACAACAACTTGGCGCAATGTTCATATGTTACAAATGTACTCTGCAGTTCCGGTTAATTAACTTGAATCACGCTGAAGTTCAGACCCGATCCACAAAGATGGAACATTCACAAGAAAAATGATCAAACTCATAACTTTGGCAGCGTTGTGGTAGTTCGATCTTCTAACCGCCATACCTTTCTCAGAGACCTAGTTTTCTTTTGAACTGGATTTTGAGATGTTCTTTCCAAGAGAATATCAAGTTTGGATGGGTCCGGCGATAGCCTTTCAACAATGAAAGCATCCAAATCAAAACTGCTTTCAGTGCTTTCTGCATTATTGTAATAAGAGGAAGGGCTGGCTGATTCTTCTCCCGTGTCATTAGCTCCAGCTATGTCTCTAGAAGTATCATTTACCTTGTAATATGAGTTTCGGTCCAAGTTCAGAAACCACTTTATGCTATCAAATGTTGGGTCGATAATGTCTAAGAGCCCCATAACCCATGAAGCATCATCGACGATTTCAGTACGCTGTTGCACACAACAATCAGGTCTTAGCCTC
The DNA here is from genome assembly GCA_025200525.1 of Camellia lanceoleosa. Classification (NCBI taxonomy): domain Eukaryota; kingdom Viridiplantae; phylum Streptophyta; class Magnoliopsida; order Ericales; family Theaceae; genus Camellia; species Camellia lanceoleosa. The sequence goes on along the minus strand of CM045762.1, from coordinate 189,741,201 downwards.
AATGTTAATTAGACAAGATCAAAGGAAAAAAATTTCGTTTATTTTCCATCAAAACAATCAAAACGTTTCGTTTCCTAAGAAACCGGAACAAAATATTAGAATACCGAAATTCCAATATTTCCACTGAAATTTTAAGAAACATACTAAAACAACGTCTTGACAATGATATATTAACATTTATTTAGGTTTTAGTTTTAGTTTTCCATACATTTTCAAAATTTTATCCCATTTCGATAATGTTTTCAAAATGTTTCTTAAACATTTCCATTTCCAAGCTAACCGATACAACATATTGAAACAAAAATTTTGATCCTTGGACAAAACACCAACATCTTTTTAATGCATCTTTCACCAAGATCTCCTTTCCAAATTCATCAGATATCATTTATACAAATTGTCCTACAATCTATCTACTGAATTCAAATAGAACATGACTTGAGAGAAGCATAAATTTGGATGACATGGGTATTTTGTATGGTCAATTCTTGATATCAAAGAGTTTATTATAGGCAATTGAATGCAATGGGTCATGGAAAATACCTGCTGCAAACAAAGGTTACGAATCTCCTCAGCACGTACAAAATTTCCTTGATCCTCCTCAAAAGATACCCTTGTCATCCATGTAACATAGCTTTGAGAATTTATGTTTAGAGAAGATCTAAACAGTCTCCGTGCAGCTAATAGGTTGCCAACTCTCTGCTCTAAAACTCCCCAAGCCTACAAAATATGTATGCATATAGCATAAATGATAGCATTTAAGGTAGCCTATATGTACTACATGACATGCATGAAGCAACAAGAAACTAATCATGATCACCTCATTTTAGTGTCTGTACCTGAAGACATTGGGCAGCACTTTCGGTGGTTGAATTGATTGATAATGCTTTTTGGTAGAGTTCCCTGGCTGTGGATATGTTTCCTTCTTTCCACTCCATCCACCCCCAAGCCTAAATCATCCCGAGAAAAAAAAAAAAAATCAGCTTTTGGTGGGCCTGCACAACTCTGGATGCGCACTCTCTCATGCTGTATAGGCATAGAACGCTCCAGGCACAATAGATGAAGGCAGGGAAAACCTCAAACAAAATACAAGTTGGATGATCAAAACCAAAAGATAAAAGTTGTCAACTATTGTGTTCCCCACCAAAGACAATCTTTCTAAGATTATCAGGAAGAAAATATCCGTTTAGTGAGCAACCCCAGTTTCATGGATTCTTACAAAATCTAGATCTAATCCAAGTAAGCCACAAAACAAAATTCACCCTAGATCAAGAATTGCTTGGTTTTTCCTGGGAAAAAGGAACCCTGCCAGTCATCCAAAGTCAGTCGCTAAAGTCCCACTTTAACTTCTACAAATTTGGACTTGAAATTAATCAAGAAGTCAACAAAGCTGAATTCAAGGTTGGGGCTTAATCATATGAAGGTCTAAATAGCTGAAGCACCCCAAAATTGATATTTTTGGTACTGTGAAGCATTATCTTCCTATTTCTTTTCACAGACTTACTTGGGTTGCAGAAGTGGTTAATCATGTGGAAAGTGTCAAACTGTTGCACGATAAAATTAGGATTAGCACTTGGAATAAATTACTTACAATCCATACAGGTTGGTGCCTTGGGTCCAGTTCAGATGCTCTCTTGAACAACACTCGGGCATAATTTGCAGTTGAGTATTTGTATTCCAATAATGCAAGAGGCGAAGAAGAACAGATTCACAGGATTCACTGCATGACCTATCTTTAAAAGTTTCCTTCAAAGATCAATATTCCCCCTATTAGCTTCAAAGACTCCCCATACATGCCAGGCAAACCTATTCTTTGGACTGGCTTGGACTGCTTTCTGTAATTTAGAAGAGAGGAAGGTTTTATGCATCTGATGATAGAAAGCAAAGCAGTAACATTCGGGAAAGTTACAAAAGAAATAAAATAGTGCAAATTAAGCCAGTAGTCCTCGCACTTTGCCCTCTATGTCAATTTGGTCGTTGCAGTTTCAATTGGTTCAATTTTGACCTTGAATTTTTAATTTTGGTCCAATTGATTACAAACGTTTTATGGTACAAAGGGCAAAGTGAAGGGATCACAGGCATAATTTGTCCAATAAAATAATATAGACTAACAAGTAAGGGAATAGGAAAAGAGAACATGATTAAGCGCTTCTGAAGAAGTCTAAAGGAAATGACACCAAGGGAACCCATAATTAAGGCAACAAAAACATAACCTCAAAACGTTGCCGAGCAGTGCGGTTGTTTTCCTGTTGCATCTCCAATTGTGCCCATGCTTGTACCAAAAAAAGTAGAGGGATACAAGAAAACAAACTTCAATGAACCCTGCAACATAAAACAGAAAATCATCCTCTGACAACGAAAGGTTGCCTTAAGAAGAACACTTACAAGCCAGCTTGCACAGCTTTTGGGATTAGATTTGGTGGCCTACTTGAATAAATACCTCGCCTGCTCATAACGGGTTGCTTTAACCTCGAACAATGCAAGTGTCTGGTATATGTACTCGTTTCCATCACAATATTTGAGACCTTTACCAAGGAGATTTCTTGCCTTCTTTATATTTCCTTGTTTTAGCTCCAAAACTGCCCATCCATGCCAGGCTGCAATATGTCTCTTATCGACCTTGATGGTAGCATCAAACAATTCTCTAGCTCTCCTTACATTTCTGATCTTATTTTCCAGAACAGCCCAACATTGTTTTCAAAAGAATGAATCCATGTAAACTTCTAATGCAAAAAAATAAGGATAATAATAAATAATAATAATGAAAGGATTAGGAGGCAACAGTCACATTAACACTACTTATCTAAGTGAAAACCAAACATGTGTAATTGACTGAACATAGTTTGCTTAAATCTAAGTTAAAATGATAAATAAAAATCTAATAATTTCTCCATATCCGGGAACAATAATAGCCACTGGCATATGCTAGGAGAAACAAACTCGACTGCTATAAGGAAATTGGATTTTAGACAATGTTTAACTAATGACTCAGCTTCATATTCCTGAGTTATTTGTATAACATGGTGGATATTGTTAAACGGAGAAAGCGGCTTGTGAGCTAAAGGTTATTTTAGCTTTGATCCCACAGTAAAGACGCTAACCGATTTAATCTACTGTAGTTTAAATCAAGTTTATTAGTTAAACCAAACATGTTTGACTCCAAAACACATAATTCAACAAAGCCTTAACTTTAATCAGCAAGTCTAATTAAGAAAAAATTGTACAAATTGATCTACCTAGGGGGACATGTTAAACATTGTCTAATTGCATAATTGGAAAGATAAGTTCCTCAACACTGCATGCCACAAAAGAGGTGGGGAAAATTAATGAGCAGTAAAAATGAAAACATTTCAATAATGCAAATTCAAGTAAAGGATATTGTAGATGTCCCCGAACGTCCTGGGGGAGAACCCCCGTTCTGTTCAATTTGGGCTCACTACAGTTCATGACTCAATGTCATGGTCCTGTATCCAATCTCGTAGAGTGCAATGCAAGACCGATGAATCATTAAAGAGTCCAAATCCGGCAAATCATTTTTGAAAATAGATTTTTTTGAAAGAAGTGCCAAACATGGACTGCTTTACCAGATACAGAGTCACCACCTAAATATTTTATTTTGGGGGGGAATTTAGGAAACCCTGACTCGTTGCCTAAGGCCACGTGTTCGTTATCACCAAAGTTGCCTCGGCTCGAGAACTTGGGTACGATTGGGGAAGGTCAGCTATGAGCACCCCTGCTCGCCTGATTAAAGATCGGCCTCTACTAACCATGATATCGAGTTTTGAAAATATTATGTGTTCTTATTCCGGTTTATTAGCCTAGAATTACTATGTGATGCGCACAGCATACAAGTATAGACCGGATCGCCTGAATTGGAACAAAACATTTCATGTTTGTTTTGAAAATGGTTTGCCACTCACAAGTAGGCTAAAATGCAGGCTTTTCCACCCTCAAGTGGGCTTAGAAAAGATGGTTTTGCCACTATCTAGTGGGCTTAAAACTCATAGTTAATGCATTGTTCCAATTTAGAAAATCCAACCTTTACCCACAGGCACTCAGGCATATATATTACATAAGCACATAGCCTCATGGTAAGCATGCTATCATGGCAATCACTCACACACATGCAAGGATGCTAAAGCATAAACACTTACTGAGTACTCCAAGCCAAAACAGAAACCAGTTAGTAATCGATGCATGATTCTAGTTCATGTTAAGATGGCTAATGCAACATATGCAACATGCAACTAGAAATAGGCCCGGCTATCCTAAGAATGGCATATGAGATGCTACAACTAACACGTATTCAACTTTGAATTGAAATACAATGCAGTTAGTATGATGCGCCGAGCCCGGTGCATGCAATACAGATGAATGGTGCAAACATGCGAGCATAAGTATGCTAATTGAAACATGCCCTAATCTAACCATCATAAGTTGGTAAATAAAAGGGAGAAAGACGTGGGGTTGGAAGACATGCATCACACACACGCACGCTTATTACAAATTCAACCTCGCTCGGAGGGACCAAAAGAATAATACAATTTAATTAACCTACAAGCTAATTAAATAATTTACAGACCACCTAATTAATTAACAAATCAATTAAGCTAAGGAAAATGATAAAAGGCCTCGGGAAGAGGGATGCACGCATGCTCGGATTGACTTCGCCCGGAAATCCTATGCCATGCACAAACTGCCTCTGTTTACCCTGCTCTGCTCCTCTGAGGACTGCACAAGTCCCAAGGTACACCTTATGAACACTGGGGAATTCCACCGGCCATGAGGAATGGTCACCGGCCAAAGGGAAGTGGTCATCGACCATCTATGGAGCTATCGGCCATCCATCATTGGTTGATCGGCACTTGATGTAGTCGACTGGCCAAAGCTTCCTGCAGAACCTGTTTTGACAGCAGCAGAGGGCAAAACAAGGCATAGCAATGCATTTCAAGCAAATGTGTGCACCAACACACCCCTTATCATGTTTATGACTCAAAGGGGGATGGTACTCGATTCTCGGACCACCAATCGCGCATTTCAATGCGTGATGGCCCAAGAAACCAAGTTGTGCATTTTGATTTCAAATGACATGCAAACCAAATAAACAGATAAAGCCCAACCTCTATCATACTCAATTCAAGAGGCAAAGCATGCATGCTCTATGCAATGCAACCTAGGCATGGAGGCTAAGTATGCAACATGAACATGAGGGCAAGTATGCAAGTTAGCAAACATGCAAAGTGTAATCTTAACCATGCAAGCATGCAAGATGCAACATGGACAACATGTTAAGTACAATTCATGCCAAATGCATTACAACCTGAGCATGCAAAGGTGCAATGTATCAAATATGCAAAATGCAATGTAACAAGCATAGAACAAGGCCAAATATGCAACAACACATAGGGCAAGCATGCAAGAACATGCTAGAATGGTCTTAAACTAATTTGGGCAGCTCTCAACTAGGCTCAAAACAGTGGCCAAATGCTAAGGAAATGGGGGCCAAGTACACATACAATCATACATGCAAATGGACCAACACTTAAGCATAAAGGAGGGACTCTTAAGCACACTTAAAAGAGATGAATATGGAGACATGGCATGCATACTAAGCTCTGAAATTATGTTAGAAAAGGTGCCAAACCAACTAAACAAATCAAGAAAAATATGCTCATGACTTTACACACTCAAGGCCTACAAGCTAGAATGCAAAGAGACTATACAAAACATGTTGAGCATGACCAAAGCAACTAAAAACAGAGCTAAAGCATACTAAAACATGCATAAAAGCTTCACAAAGCTTGGCCAAAATCATGCTAGAACAAGGGTCAAAGCCTAAAGCATGTTAAGGCAAATTCATGTCATTACAAGACAAGTATGCAAGGCATGCATGGTGTGTCTAAACCAAGTAAAAACAGTGCTATATCATGGCAAAATAAGCACAAATAACACTTAAAACATGGCCAACATGAACTTAAAAATGGTGCTCACACATGAGGCTAAAATGGCACTTTTTGAAGACAATAAGGAGAAAGGATGGCCCTCTCCTTCTTAGGACCTTAAGACACCATCCTCACCATTGAAATCCATCAAGATTTCAGTGGTGAGTAGGCCCAAACAAGGTGGTCCCGAAGCTCACAAGAAAGGCACAAAAATGAGGCCAAACAAGGTCTAAGAGAGGGTAAACAACCGCAAACACAAAAGTGGTCTTAAAAAAACTTGAAAAGGAGCTCAAAAGAAGACTTTTTCTAGCTTATGATAAAGCTCGAAAATGCTTCTAAGTATGGCTAAAAGAAGAAGCAAAATAAAGACCAAAAGAGGGTAAAATGGGTTACCCTTGTAGCCAAAAGGGGACAGCAGCTTCTTGGTCCAGAAAAGCAGTCCCTTAGCCTCTGAAAATGGCCTCCAAGATCCTTAGGTTGGTGTTGGAGGTGTTAGGCTAAGAGGTGGAGTGTAAATGTGCAAGAACTATGGAGTTTGGAGATTGGAATGTAGAGATATGGAGGGAAGTGTGTGTTTTTTGCCTTAGACAAATTTCTTGGAACCTTTACAATGGAAGAGGAGCTCTTCTTTTATAGAGGAACAAGGCTGCAAGCTTCTCTTAGAAGCTTGGAGCAAAGGGGCCAAGCTTCTCTTAGAAGCTTGAAGCAAAAGGGCCAAGCTTCTTGGAGAAGCTAGGCAAAGGGGTCAAGCTTCTCATAGAAGCTTGAAGCAAAAGGGGTCAAGCTTCTTGGAGAAGCTAGACAAAGGGGTGAAGCTTCTTGGAGAAGCTAGACAAGGGTTTAAGCTTCTCTTAGAAGCTTGGAGCAAAGGGTTCAAGCTTCTTGGAGAAGCTAGAGCAAGGGTTCAAAAGGTTCAAGCTTCCTCAAGAAGCTAAAACCAAGAGTTCAAAAGGTTCAAGCTTTCTCAAGAAGTTAGAACCAAGGGTTCAAAAGGTTCAAGCTTCCTCAAGAAGCTAGAACCAAGGGTTCAAAAGGTTCAAACCCCCTCAAGAAAAGGTCTCAACCAGAAAAAGTGGCCGATCGACCAAAACAAATGGGCGGTCGACCAAAAACAGTGCCGGTCGGCCATCACTAATGGCCGATGGCAATAAAACAGGGCCGATGGCCTCAAGCCATGGCGAGTGAGGTGTGGGGATGGCCAACAAGCTATTTCCCACCCTTAGAAGCAAAACAGCAATTGTTTGGTGCAAAACCAAACACAAAACAAACAAGTCAAGAGGTCTTGAGGCAAGACGCGCGGCCGAAACCTTCGAGAACTCAAGACGAACACGAACATGGATGATCATCGAGTGTTCAAACGATGACGTCCAAGTCTTGAGGACGGTAGAAAATGCGGTGTCTACAGTTGCCTCTCTTTGACAGAACTCGAAAGTCATAACAATGATGAGGGTGAATGTCAAAGCCCAAAGACGATCCATTTTTGACAAGGCCGAAGACTTAGACAAAGCATACAAGCTATAGATAAAGATATGCGCCCGAAGGCAGGGGCAAGATGCAAGACAATGCACAAAGCCGAGCATAACTTATGATCATGCAAAGAAAGTTGTAACGAAGCATAACATACAACAGTTTTAAGCAAGTAGAAACCAAGCTACATTACAATGCAGAAAGGGTGTAAGAGAATTACTGCAATTCTCACTGCGAATACAGTGTGCATATGTGGTAGATACACAAAGCGGATGTAGTGTGATAGATACACAAAAAGGTGAACACAGAGTGTGATAGATGCACTAAGTGAACAAGCTATGACAGATACACAAAGCGAGAGTGTGTGATTGATACACAAAGCGAACGTGTGTGATTGATACATAAAGCGAACATGTGTGATTGATACACAAAGCGAGCATGGTGAGCATAGTGTGATGGACACAAAAAGTGAATGTGTGATAGATACACAAAGTGAGCATGTGATAGATACACTATATGAAGCAAAATGTGATAGATACAGTAGCTGAGCGCGTGATAGATACACTAAGCGATTGTAGTGAGCACAGCGTGATAGATATACAAAGGGTGAACACAAAGTGTGATAGATGCACTAAGTGAACAAGGTGTGATGGATACACAAATGGTGAACACAGAGTGTGATAGATGCACTAAGTGAACAAGTGTGATGGATACACAAAAGGTGAACACAAAGTGTGATAGATGCACTGAGTGAACAAGTGTGATGGATACACTAAAGGTGAACACAAAGTGTGATAGATGCACTGAGTGAACAAGTGTGATGGATACACAAAGGGGGAACACAAAGTGTGATAGATGCACTCAGTGAACAAGTATGATAGATACACTAAAGGTGAACACGAAGTGTGATAGATGCACTTACTGAACAAGTATTATAGATATACTAAAGGTGAACACGAAGTGTGATAGATGCACTTAGTGAACAAGTATGATGGATATACTAAAGGTGAACATGAAGTGTGATAGATGCACTGAGTGAACATGGCATGATTGATATACTAAAGGTGAACACAAAGTGTGATAGATGCATTGAGTGAATAGGGTATGATTGATATACTAAAGGTGAACACGAAGTGTGATAGATGCACTAAGTGAACAAGGTATGATAGATATACTAAATGTGAACACAAAGTGTGATAGATGCACTTAGTGAACATAGCGTGATTGGTATACTAAATGTGAACACGAAGTGTGATAGATGCACTTAGTGAACAAGTATCATGGATATACTAAAGGTGAACACAAAGTGTGATAGATGCAGTTAGTGAACAGAGTATGATTGATATACTAAATGTGAACACGAAGTGTGATAGATGCACTTAGTGAACAGAGTATGATTGATATACTAAATGTGAACACGAAGTGTGATAGATGCACTTAGTGAACAGAGTATGATTGATATACTAAATGTGAACACGAAGTGTGATAGATGCACTTAGTGAACAGAATATGATTGATATACTAAATGTGAACACGAAGTGTGATAGATGCACTAAGTGAACAAGTGTGATGGATACACAAAAGGTGAATGTGTGATGGATACACTGAAGGTGAACACGAAGTGTGATAGATACACTTAGTGAACAAAGTGTGATGGATACACAAAAGGTGAAGTGTGATTGATACACAAAAGTGAATATGTGTGTGATAGATACACAAGATGAATGAAGTGTGATAGATACAGAAAATGAGAAGGTGTGTGATAGATACACAAAAGTGAATATGTGCGTGATAGATACACAAAATGAGAATGTGTGTAATAGATACACAAAATGAATGAAGTGTGATTGATACACTAAATGAGTGAGAGTGCAATAGATACACAAAGTGAATGAAGTGTGATTGATACACTAAACAAATTAGAGTGTAATTGATACACTAAGTGAATGAAGTGTGATTGATACACTAAATAAATGATCTTAAACGGAACTTCTTTGAATGAACCGTACATACAATATCGTGCATAACTGAGAAAGAAATTTGATAGGTACAATGCATTACAATGCATGATGCTTAAGGAAAGCAATAAATGGACAAAGCAGCGCTTTAGAAAGCACCTCATGAGGTGAGTGGCAGTGAACCGCTCTTCTCCGATGGGGATATTCCCTTGTGCTCTTCGAACACTTACCTTCAACTTACAGTACAAAGGCTCTGAAATGCTGACAAGGGTTCTTCACGTAGAACACTTTGAATGCTGCCTTTCTTCCTGATCATATTCACAACTTTCCCTATTCTCTAACGGGGTGATAGACTAGGTTGGTTCAGTATCCAGAATTGAGGTGCATACACGCTATCTCAACCTATGGGGCTTCCATACAGATTTCAAGCCGAGGATACACCCCTGGGTATTTAAACCAGACTTTAGTCTCTGAAATCCCAAACCTTTACGTTCTAGGGATCATCTATTCAAACTCTAGTTTCCACCGTCGCAGTTGGTCTCCTAGGAACTCATTGGGAACACAGCCGAGATGCCTCTGGCAGGGAATGGTACTCAGGGAGAGCACTTTTGATCGCCATTCTGGCTTGAAGCAGACTTGATCTTGAGCTTGAGGTAGAGACACACTCATTCTTCGAAGCATTGACAAGGCCTGACGAGGTGCATACAGAATGCAATCTCAGAGCTTACTGAAGTTGGAACAAACTCAGATGCCCGACATTTTCCTCTTTTGCTTTTGCTTTACAGTCCGGAACCATTATAGCTTCAGATAGTTCCTGGTTCTACTGTTCTCACATGACCTGGGTTGAACCCTGCGATTTTATGAAAGAACAAATTCTGTTTTGCACAAATGTAGAGAATGGCACAGCACTCTGAGCACAAAACGATTTATTTTTTAAATCGAGAAATGAGTTCTGGACCGGGGTATTGAGCCTACGACTGACCACAGTAAAAACGACTCAACAAAAAAAAAACAAAAGGTAAACAACCTAAACACATCGAGTAACACTCGAAACGACTCAAAACAAGAATCGAAACAAAACAAAAGACACGACACTCAGACGTGCACAGGGAGCATGTTTCCTTGGGTAGTGTTTCCCACCCTTTCTTATTTGTGTTTTTCACATCACTCGGCCCTCAGACTCTGTTTTTCTGGAAAAAAAAAAAACCCCTTTTCCTCACTTTTTCTCTCAGCGCATATCTCTTTATTCTTCAATCTCTCATTTTTTATCTCTTCCCTAAGTGGTTGATGGATAAACAGAAAGTTGTGGGCTCTTGCCTCTAGCATTCCGCTAGATTTTTCTTCTTGTTCACAACAGTGAGTTTCTCCAACAGAGGGGCTGCGCTACAACTGGGTGTGTAGCAAATCTGCAACTGACATCGGTGGACGATGCTCTGCTGGGGAGTTTGGACATGATCAGATCTGCTCAGATGAAGGTATAGGAATATCTTGATCCATTCCAATTTGTGCTTCACACTTGGTTTGATACATTGTTGCTCGGAGGATGAGAGAGCTTTCAGCCCTTTTTTGTTAGCTTCCGTTATGGCCTTCTTGGCAAGTATGGTGCCCTTTCTGGTAAATGCATTGACAACGGGGAAAAGACAGGAAGCTTGACTCAACTGTGCCCCTAGTTCATCATTTTGACCATTTTTTGTTTTTGCTTTCTACTAAAACAGTTTTGACCAACATGAGAGTTAGATTAACATGCTTGTTCAATTTTCTGATTTAAAATCATGCAAGTCAGGCTATGAGCACTGAAAATTTTCCTTTTTTGGGTCCAAGAAATGGTCCAGTTTTGGAAAAGATAGAATAATTTTTGTGAAAATTAGTCAACCTCAGTAAAAATTCTCAAAAACTATTTTTGCAAACGGCCACTGCTCAACGAGCACGGAACCTACTCTTGAGATGCACGACCTCAGATCCGAAGGAAGATTGCCTTCTATTTGAAGAGAGCTGCATGGCAACGGAAAGTTGCCCCTTGTTTGAACGACACCACAACGCATTTGAATGGCAACGGAAAGCTTCCCCTTGTTTGAATGGCACCGCAACGCATTATAGTCAGTCCTCAGAGTGACGAACACAACCAAATTCTCGGACACAGAGAAGACAAAGATGACCAGAACCATCACATGGACATAGTCGAATTTGATGTGTTTGTGGTTGGACTTCAAAATGAAGTTGCCTACGTATCCCAAACATGGGAATCAAGCCTTACGTAGTTCAGGGTTAAGGTACACTCGGGTATTTAACCTCTCCTTTTGCACTCTAACTTTTGCCAAGGCCGCCCTTCCGGGTTTTCAACCTTGCGAGCTATGTTTTTCTTATTTTCTTTTCAATTCTTTTCATCTTTTCTTTTTCATCTTTTTTTTTTCATTTTCTTCATTTTTCTTCTTTTCTTTTTTTTCATTCTTTGCATTTTTTTTTTGTTCTTTTTCTTTTTTTCTTGTTCTAATTTTTGCCTGGGTCGCCCTTCCGGGTTTTCGGCCCAGCGAGCGTCTCAAGGGTAAAAGTGTAGCTTTGTCCATGTCAAATGGTTCTGAGATCTCGAAGCCATCTGAATCCAAGAGAATGGCTATTCGCTAATGTTGTAGAAGTCCATCCAATGGGGGGCGCTGAATCTACCCCTAGTGTTGTGGATCGGAACTCAGTTGTCTTTCAACGACACCTTCTTCTTTCCTCTCTTCTGGGGTTTGGCATTCTTGCCGATCTGCATTAATTTGCAGAGCGATCCATTTTGGGCTCTTCGAGCATGTCTGATATTTTTTGCCCTTAGTTCGAGGGGTGCTTTTGATCTAGCTTTGCAAGCTTCTTTCGATCACAACTAATCTTCTTAATTTGACTTTCTTGCCTCTTGTTTGAGGGCTGCTTCAAATCTGGCCACACAAGCCTCACATTGTAGTTGACCTTTGAACTTTCTAAGTTCTAGTCCAAGGTTTGAAAATGAGGGGTCGAGTCTCGAGGCTGAGAGCGATCCTAAGCTGCACAATCTCAAGAGTGATTCCACACAGATCTTCTCAGTACTCACGTTAACAAACATGATTTCATTTATTAAGGGCTTAGCACGCCTCTCTTTCTCTCAATTGATCAAGTTTTGCAAAACCCGAGGAATTCCTTCCTCTTCGTTTTTACCATAGTGTTCAAAAGTTTTATTTTTTTAAAAAAAAAACTTAGGACAATGCAATGAGTTCAAGGCACAAAAGAGCAGGTGAAAAGCACTGCCGTTTCAATCAAAACTTCTAGCACAACTGGCGCAAGGCAGAAGCAAACACAAGAGTGTGAAAATCATATGCTTGGTTTCCCTTTTCAAAAAACACTTTTCAGAAAATTCTACTTTCTTATTTTCCATGTTTTTTTTGTTTTTACTGATTTTTTTAAATATTTTAAGCAATTTTTTAATTTTTTAGGCATACCTAACTTAGATGTATCTAAAAAGTAAACAATTTGTGAAGAAAATCTTTTAAAAATTCACTAAATACCCAAAATACAAAAAAAATACGAGAATTCAGTATATTTTTTGTATTTTTATGTATTTATTAATTTTTTAAAATATTTTTTCACAACTTTTTTACTTTTTAGATACATCTAAGTAAGGTGCATCTGAAAAGTAAAAAAAATGTTTAAAATTAAAAAAATATCCACTAAAAACAAAAAAAAAACACGAAAACCAAAAAACTTAGTTTTCAAAAAACTTAATTCAAAAAACTCAAACCAAACACACTGACTGTTGTTCCATTCAGATCTGTTGGTGTAACTGGCTCCAAGGCAGAAACAGACTCAAAAGAAAGCAAAAAGACAAACACAAAACAAGCAAGTGATGTCCGAGGTAACACCCCCGAAATCACCCGACCTTCGTACAATAGGACTGACTTGATACAACAAGATAGACCCTAACTGACTCAGTATGTAAAGGCTGACTCAAAACAAAGAGACAGACTCAAAACAAAACAACAGAACTGACTCAATACCCAAGTTAGAAACTACAAAACTAGCATTCGCAAATGCTCAAAACAGTGCGTGCCAAACGCTACATCCGGAGTAAACTGAGCGCCATCTGCAGGTGGTTCATCCCCTGATCACATAATCACATTATCCCTCACAAGTTCACTGATCCAATGATGATAGACTTTGCTAGACTAGTGCGGCAATGACCTTGTTGTCAAACAAATCTTGTACATCATGACGCAGACGAAAGCAGCTATCGGTCTCATGACCAATTTGTTGATGGTACGCACAGTACTTAGTCTAGTCATGCTTTGGAGGGAGAGGATCTGGTAAAGGCCGTTGTTCCAATGGTTTCAGATGTCCTTTTCCAGATTAAGACCTCCAGAGCCTTTGACAAAGGCATATAAAGTGGGGTAAAAACCCTCTTGACTCGAGGTGGATATTTGGTTTTTTGTGAGCTACTTCCGGACGCACCGGTGAATGGGGTAGCTGTTCTTGATGTGGTGGTGGTAACCATGCCCACTTCAGAAGATCTTGCAGTTGCAGCACTGCTTGTGCCTTTTTTTTTGTTACGGTTGAAGGTTCTCCTGGGTTGCTCTTTGTCATTATCAATCAAGCCCTGCTTCAAAGCATCATCAATCTGTACCCCCAACTCATGCAAATCAGAAAAGGTAGGGAAGGGGAGCACGATCATTTTCTGCATCAGTTTGGGTTGGAGGTTGCGCACAACCACCCGTATTTGATCCTTGTCAGTGGGCATAATGGTCATCAATGAGCCTTAGCCCTCCAACGGGCTACGAATTTAGAAAAGCTCTCCTTAGGCTCCTGCCTTGTCGTCTCAAGATCACGGGTCATAATCTCAATTTGTGTATTATAGGAGTACTGTGCAATGAAGGCCTCGGCCATCTCATCCCAATTTCTCTTGACATCATCTTCTAATTTTGCGTACCAGATGGCCGCCACACCCGACAAGGTCCGGCCAAATAATGAAAGTTTCTGTAGTCTGGTGAGGCCCATCGGCCTTAGTATGTCTGAGAACAACTGTAGATGCACCATGGGATCCCCGGATCCGTCGAAGCGGTCAATTTATGGCATCTTAAACCGATCTGGCAGCGTTACGGCTGAGTCGGTGTATCCGTCCTCAATGTCTGGAATGGACTTTACTCCCTGAGATTTCTTGAACATCTTTTCTAGCTTGCTCAACTTCAACGTTGTATGGTCTACCTCGAACTCAAAAGTAGAGTCCGGTAGGTTGATTGGTGCTTTAGATAGCTGGGGTAAGATTGGGGGCGGAGCTAGCCCTGTCGGAATGTCCGTACCTTCCTGGACATTTGGCGTCTCCCCGGGTATTGGACCTACTGGTGGGGAAGGAGCTTGGTGCGAAACAAATGTTCTGGCTTGCTGTGTAACCTAGTGATTAGCTCTGCCTGTTGGGCCATGATCGCAGTCTGCTGTTTGGCAAATTCCGCTTGGCGGACAGAATCTTCCTGCATGAGTTTCATACTTTCTTGGAGTTGATGCATCATTTCCTCCGTCCTTGCCATGTTCTGCTGTTCCGGTTGACTAACTGGTATATCTATCTCTGTGATAAAAACCGAGTCCTCAGCCTAACTGTTCACTGGTGGGGTGGATAAGGGCCACTGATCTGGGAACTACTGAACTGGTGATCTGTGCCTGACTGACCCTTTTACCTTGCCTCTGGCAAAGGAACACTGATTGCCCTTGAATTAAATCTCTGACCTGACAAAGTCTATCAGCACAAGCCCAATGAACCTTAGGGGATATTGGAGCCTTCTGAAGCTATGGTTCGCAGACTACCTAGCAAAAGAGAAAACAGATAGCACCTCAGCCTGATTTCACCAAAACAGATATGAGCATAGTAGGATGACTGTGCCCTCTACTGAATCCTGCCCCAAAATTCTACCTGTAAACCGATACCCTCAGGTAAACTGAATCCCAAAATACTGAACTGGTGCCCGCAGGCCTGATACTCAAACTTGTAAACTGATACATGCATTCTTGTAAAGACGCACTCTAAAGCACATAGCAAGCAAGTAAGAGCCAAAACACCCCTATGGAGGGGTAGGGCTTCCCTGTCCTATTTTGTCAGGAGCTAGGGTTTCACTACGCACGCAACGGTTTCAAACAACCTACAATCGGGTAAGCAAACTGTCCTAGTTTGGAATGGTCGCTATAGATTCTGAATATGCACTAGGTCGAATTGTCAAAAAGGGTGTTGTAGACGCGCCCGTGGGGCTTTACTCTACAGTTCGGACTCGATTTGTGTCGCGGTTCTAAATCTGAACCAAAGAGTCCGAATCCGGCAAATCGTTTGAGAAAACTGATTTTTTTGAAAAGTAGTGCCAAACATGGACTGCTTTGCCAGATTACAGAGTCGCCACCTAAATATTTTATTTTTGGGAAATTTAGGAAACCCTGACTCGGTGCCGAAGGCCACGTGTCCGTCATCACCAAAGTGGTCTTGGCTCGGGAGCTTGGGTACGATTGGGGAAGGTCAGCTATGAGCACCCCCTTTCGCCCGGTCCGAAGACCGGCCTCTACTAACCGTGATATCCGTTTTTGAAAACCTTATGCGTTCTTATGCCGGTTATTAGCCTAGAATTACTATGTTATGCGCACAGCAAACAAGTATAGACCAAATCGCCTAGATTGGAACAAAACATTGCATGTTTGTTTTGAAGATGGTTTGCTACTCGTAAGTAGGCTAAAATGCAGGTTTTGCCACTCTCAAGCGGGCTTTTGGAAAAGACGGTTTTGCCACTATCTAGTGGGCTTTAAAACTCACAGTTTTAATGTGTTGTCCCAATTTAGGTGATTCAACCTCCATCCACAGGCATTCAAGCAGTTATATCACATAAGCACTTAAACGCATGGTAAGCATACTGTCATGGCAACATTCACACGCATGCGAGATGCTAAAGCATAAAGACTTACATAGTACTCCGTGCCAATAACAGAAACTAGTTAGCAAACATGCATGACCTAGTTCATGTTAAATGGCTAATGCAACACAGGCAAAGATGCAATCTAGACAGGCTCGGCTATCCTAAGCATGGCATGTGAAATGCTACAAATAACACGTATTCAATTTGGAATTGAAAGTACGATGCAGTTTGTATGATGTGCCGAGCCCGGTCATGTAAACAAATGCATGGATGCACACATGCATTGCATAAGGTATGCTAAAGTAAATATGCCCTAATCTACCATCATAAGCAGGTAAATAAAAGGGAGAAAGAAATGGGGGTTGGAAGACATACACACACCCACGCACACTTATTACAAACATGCCCTCACACGGAGGGACCAAAATAATAATACAGCCCGAATAATTAATAAAATTAATTATTACAAAACTCTAATTACTTAATAAATCAATGCAAAATAAAAGGTGGCCACAGCCCCTGCCTCGGGATGCGCGAATGATGCATGCTCGTTGCGACTTGCCCGGAAAAGCCTACACCGTGCCACCACTGTCTCTGTTTCACTGTCCTGCCTCCCTGGAAAATTGCCAAAGTCCCAGAACATCTTCCAAATTCACTGAAGTACACCACCGGCTAGAGGAAATAACCACCGGCTTCTCGAGGTGGCCACCGGCTGCTGGGGAGCTTATCGGCACAAAAAGATTGCCGGTCGGCACTAAATTCCTGCAGGAGACAGTTTTGACAGCAAACAGCAGACAGCAGTGCATAGCATAGAATTTTGAGCATATGTAAGCATGGCTATGCCCCCTATCATGTGTTAGACTCAAGAGAGCATAACCCTCGACCCTCGGGCCATCAATGATGCATCTTGGTGCATGATGGCCTAAAAGGCCAAGTTTGCAACTTTGATTTCAAATGAAATGCACATCAAACAAACAAGTGAAACCCAACCTCTATCACTTGATCAAGAGGCAAGGCATGCATGCCAATGCCATGCAACCTAGGCATGTTAGCTAATATGCAACATGGCATAAAAGGGAGCATACAAGCATGTAATGCGCATTAAGTACACAACCTAAGCAACAAAGCAAACAAACATGCCACAATTATACAAACCACTAGAGCATGCAAGAGGTAATCTAAATCATGCATCATGCTAGCAACTTGGCCAAAGGAATGCAAGACGAATGCAAGTGATTTCAAGCATGCAACATATGCAACCAAAGCATACAAACATGGGATAATGCAACAACACTTGAATGGCATGCAAGGGATGGACTTACACTAATTGGAGCTCTAAGTTAGGTCCAAAACAGTGGCCAAAACCATGGAAATGAAGGCCAAAATGCACACACATATGCACATGTTATGGCTTGACACTTAGGCATAACGAAGCAAGCTTTAAGCACACTTAAAGGAAGCTAAACATGAACAACTAGCATGCATGGAAAGCTCTGAAATCATGCTACAAAATGATGCCAAATCAAGCAACAAAGTAGGCTAAGCATGCATGCAAATGGTCCAAGCATTAAGGCAAGCCAATGAGGCTTTGAACCACACTTAGTACAACCACACATGGCAATACTTAAACAATTAAAATCAGAGTTTTAACACATAAAACTAAGCCCAAAGGACCCCCTAGATGGCATCTAGATGGTTCAAATTCAAAGGTATGCATTAAGGCCAAAACATGGAGTACACAACACATGCTTTTAGAGCACTAAAGAGACAACTAAGGTAAGCATACAAGCACACCAAAGGGACTGAAATAGCATGCTAGATGGTTCCAAACCACTAAAATGATGCAAGCAACACATGCTATATACTCATGCACTTAAGGCTAGCAAGCCAAAATGCAAAGTGGCTACATAAGGCATGTCATGGATGGCCCAAACAACAAAAAACAGATCTTATACATGACAAAATAAGCACATTTTCAGTGTATGACCAGCCACAAAAACAGAAGCAAGATAGGCTAAGAAAGCATGCAAGATTACGGTAAATCACATGGATTTCAAAGCAAGTAGCACATGGAGTATGCAAACAGTGTTGAGCCCTTCAACAATGTTGAAGAAGGGCTCAAAATAAGCCTACTCTTAGCTTACATCATGCTCTGAAACAGATCATACACAAGCCAAATATTCTATGCAAGAAACATGGCATACAAGAGGATATTGAGATAGGTGCTAGATGCAGCTACCAAACAGCAAGGGGTCCTCAATCAAACATGAAGAGGACCCCAAAATAAGACTATTTGAAGTTTGGGTCGGAGCCCAAAAGTGCTTGCAAGCAAGGCTTAGATATGGATCAAGAAAATGCAAGAAAAGGGAAGAGAGTGACTTACCCTTGAAGACCAGCAAACCAGCAGGTTTTGATCCAAGTTTAGGTGCTCCTAAGCTCTGCAAAACAGCCCCAAGTCGTTGGAAATGGAGTGGTGGTGGTGGTGCTAGGTGGTGGTGAAGGAATGGCTCAAGAACAATGGACTTTGGAAGTTGGATGGGAGAGATATGGAGAGAGGGGGTGGGATATATATGTATATATCAGATATACATATATATCTGCTGGTTTTTTGTTCAAACCTCCAACCTTAGCAATGGAGAGGAAGGCCTCTCTTATATAGGCAACAAAACAAGACTTAGAGGCTAAGTTTCAAAGGGTCAAAGGGTGCAAGGCTTGTAAGGGAAGCTTGATTATGGTAAGGCTTCTTGAGGAAGCCAAGACAAAAGGGCCAAGGCTTCCCCAAGAAGCCATGAGCAAAGGGTGCAAAATAAGGGCCAAAAGGTGCAAAATGGTGCAAAATAGGCACATGGATGCACGTGGGTCTGGTCCTGTGCATCCCAGCTGGCACAGCTGGTGTGCACCATGCTTGGGGGGTTCAAAGGGTTCAGGTCGGCCAGAAGGTTTGATCATCGGCCAAGATAAAGTGCCGGTCGGCACTCTTTTCTGCCGGTCGGCTAAATAGAGTGCCGATGGATGATTCCTTGGTCAAAACATGGCCGGTGGGTATGCAAATCGAAGCCCCGGAAGTTAGCTTTCCAATGGCGCAAACCTTGCATCAAAATTTCTCCTATGCAAAAAGTTATGCCCTTTTCCGTGAAGTCGCGCAGACTCAATCCAACCGGGATGATGCCCAGCTTCAACCAATCATATCTCCTCCACCCGGACTTGGCTCTAGGAGATTCTTGAGTGCAAAATGAAGCCCCGGGAGTCTTCTTTCCAACGATGGTGGCCTCATAGCTTAACTCCAAGTATCCAATTGAATAAGCCCGATTCAGCGAGGGCTGCTCGATTCCCTTCTACCCGGATCTATGCCGAACTTCTCCTGCACTGCTTTTCTCTCCTTTCCTCTTTTCTTCAACTCCAAACCCTTAAACAAAGTGTTTGGGAAGATTTGCCTCTCTTCTTGCCGAAGGAATTGAACCTGTGCCCTGCACATCTCTCAACACCGAGCAAACCATCAGTAATGCCCAAGTCTTGAGGGCGGTCAAAAATGGGGTGTCTACAGGTGTCCCGGTAAAACCGGGGTTTATGTTCCCATCGTGGGAGAGCCCGTAACCGGTCAGCCTTATGGCACGCTTCTCGAAGCGAGCCTCCGGCAAACCGTTCAGGAATAGCAGATGGCAAACACAGTGTCCTAGGCACACCAATGCACATGCAATGCAAAGAAACACATAAGTGTAGTCAAAACAAGATATCATGAGTTTGAGTTAAGTTCTCTAAGTCTCCAGCAGAGTCGCCAGAAACTGTAGACGTCCCCGAACGTCCCGGGGGAGAACCCCATTCTGTTCAATTTGGGCTCACTACAGTTCAGGACTCAATGTCACGGTCCTATATCTAATCCCGCAGAGTGCAATGCAAGACCGATGAATCATTAGAGAGTCCAAATCTGGAAAATCGTATTTGAAAATAGATTTTTTTGAAAAAAGTGCCAAACATGGACTGCTTTGCCAGATACAGAGTCGCCACCTAAATATTTTATTTTGGGGGGGAATTTAGGAAACCCTGACTCGTTGTCTAAGGCCACGTGTCCGTCATCACCAAAGTTGCCTCGGCTCGGGAACTTGGGTACGATTGGGGAAGGTCAGCTATGAGCACCCCCGCTCGCCCGATCAAAGATCGGCCTCTACTAACCATGATATCGAGTTTTGAAAACGTTATGTGTTCTTATTCCGGTTTATTACCCTAGAATTACTATGTGATGTGCACAGCATACAAGTATAGACTGGATCGCCTGAATTGGAACAAAACATTTCATGTTTGTTTTGAAAATGGTTTGCCACTCGCAAGTAGGCTAAAATGCAGGTTTTGCCACCCTCGAATGGGCTTAGAAAAGATGGTTTTGCCACTATCTAGTGGGGTTAAAACTCATAGTTAATGCATTGTTCCAATTTAGATAATCCAACCTTCACCCACAGGCACTCAGGCATATATATCACATAAGCACATAGCCTCATGGTAAGCATGCTATCATGGCAGTCACTTACACACATGCAAGGATGCTAAAGCATAAACACTTACCGAGTACTCCGAGCCAAAACAGAAACCAGTTAGTAATCGATGCATGATCCTAGTTCATGTTAAGATGGCTAATGCAACATATGCAAAATGCGACTAGAAATAGGCTCAGCTATCCTAAGAATGGCATATGAGATGCTACAACTAACACGTATTCAACTTGGAATTGAAATACAATGTAGTTAGTATGATGCGTCGAGCCCGGTGCATGCAATACAGATGAATAATGCAAACAAGCGAGCATAAGTATGCTAATTGAAACATGCCATAATCTAACCATCATAAGCTGGTAAATAAAAGGGAGAAAGACGTGGGGTTGGAAGACATGCATCACACACACGCACGCTTATTACAAATTCGCCCTCGCTCGGAGGGACCAAAAAAATAATACAATTTAATTAACCTACAAGCTAATTAAATAATTTACAGACCACCTAATTAATTAACAAATCAATTAAGCTAAGGAAAACGGTAAAAGGCCTCGGGAAGAGGGATGCACGCTTGCTCGGATTGACTTCGCCCGGAAATCCAATGCCATGCACAAGCTGCCTCTGTTTACCCTGCTCTGCTCCTCTGAGGACTGCACAAGTCCCAAGGTACACCTTATGAACATTGGGGAATGCCACCGGCCATGAGGAATGGTCACCGGCCAAAGGGAAGTGGTCATCGACCATCTATGGAGCTATCGGCCATCCATCATTGGTCGATCGGCACTTGATGTAGTCGACCGGCCAAAGCTTCCTGCAAAACCTGTTTTGACAATAGCAGAGGGCAAAACAAGGCATGGCAATGCATTTCAAGCAAATGTGTGCACCAACACACCCCTTATCATGTTTATGACTCAAAGGGAGATGGTATTCGATTCTCGGACCACCAATCGCGCATTTCAATGCGTGATGGCCCAAGAAACCAAGTTGTGCATTTTGATTTCAAATGACATGCAAACCAAATAAACACATAAAGCCCAACCTCTATCATACTCAATTCAAGAGGCAAAGCATGCATGCTCTATGCAACGCAACCTAGGCATGGAGGCTAAGTATGCAACATGAACATGAGGGCAAGTATGCAAGTTAGCAAACATGCAAAGTGTAATCTTAACCATGCAAGCATGCAAGATGCAACATGGACAACATGTTAAGTACAATTCATGCCAAATGCATTACAACCTGAGCATGCAAAGGTGCAATGTATTAAACATGCAAAATGCAACGTAACAAGCATGGAACAAGGCCAAATATGCAACAACATGCTAGAATGGTCTTAAAATAATTTGGGCAGCTCTCAACTAGGCCCAAAACAGTGGCCAAATGCTAAGGAAATAGGGGCCAATACAATAATGCATGCAAATGGACCAACACTTAAGCATAAAGGAGGGACTCTTAAGCACACTTAAAAGAGATGAATATGGATACATGGCATGCACACTAAGCTCTGAAATTATGTTAGAAAAGGTGCCAAACCAACTAAACAAATCAAGCAAAACATGCTCATGACTTTACACACTCAAGGCCTACAAGCTAGAATGCAAAGAGACTATACAAAACATGTTGAGCATGACCTAAGAAACTGAAAACAGAGCTAAAGCATACTAAAACATGCATAAAAGCTTCATAAATCTTGGCCAAAATCATGCTAGAACAAGGGTGAAAGCCTAAAGCATGTTAAGGCAAATTCATGGCATTACAAGACAAGTATGCAAGGCATGCATGGTGTGTCTAAACCAAGTAAAAACAGTGCTATATCATGGCAAAATAAGCACAAATAACACTTAAGACATGGCCAACATGAACTTAAAAATGGTGCTCACACATGAGGCTAAAATGGCACTTTTTGAAGACAACAAGGATAAGGGATGGCCCTCTCCTTGTTAGGACCTTAAGACACCATCCTCACTACTGCAATCCCTCAAGATTTCAGTGGTGAGGAGGCCCAAACAAGGTGGTCCCGAAGCTCACAAAAAAGGCACAAAAATGAGGCCAAACAAGGTCTAAGAGGGGGTAAACAATCCCAAACACAAAATTGATCTTAAACAAACTTAAAAAATAGCTCAAAAGAGGGCTTTTTTTAGTTTATGACATAGCTTAAAAATGCTTCTAAGTATGGCTAAAAGAAGAAGCAAAATAAAGACCAAAAGAGGGTAAAGTGTGTTACCCTTGTAGCCAAAAGGGGACAGCAGCTTCTTGGTCCAGAAAAGCAGTCCCTTAGCCTCTGAAAATGGCCTCCAAGATCCTTAGGTTGGTGTTGGAGGCGTTAGGCTAGGAGGTGTAGTGTAAATGTACAAGAACTATGGAGTTTGGAGCTTGGAATGTAGAGATATTGAGGGAAGTGTATGTTTTTTGCCTTAGACAAATTTCTTGGAACCCTTACAATGGAAGAGGAGCTCTTCTTTTATAGAGGAATAGGGGTGCAAGCTTCTCTTAGAAGCTTGGAGCAAAGGGGCCAAGCTTCTCTTAGAAGCATGAAGCAAAAGGGCCAACCTTCTTGGAGAAGCTAGGCAAATGGGTCAAGCTTCTCATAGAAGCTTGGAGCAAAAGGGCCAAGCTTCTTGGAGAAGCTAGGAAAAGGGGTCAAGCTTCTTGGAGAAGCTAGACAAGGGTTCAAACTTCTCTTAGAAGCTTGGAGCAAAGGGTTCAAGCTTCTTGGAGAAGCTAGAGCAAGGGTTCAAAAGGTTCAAGCTTCCTCAAGAAGCTAGAACCAAGGGTTCAAAAGGTTCAAGCTTCCTCAAGAAAGTAAAACCAAGGATTCAAAAGGTTCAATCTTCCTCAAAAAGCTAAAACCAAGGGTTCGAAAGGTTCAAGCTTCCTCAAGAAGCTAGAACCAAGGGTTCAAAAGGTTCAAACCCCCTCAAGAAAAAGTCTCGGCCAGAAAAAGTGGCCGATCGACCAAAACAAACGGGCGGTTGACCAAAAACAGTGCCGGTCGGCCATCACTAATGGCCGATGGGAATAAAATAGAGCCGGTGGCCTCAAGCCATGGCCGGTGAGGTGTGGGATGGCCAACAAGCTATTTCCCACCCTCAGAAGCAAAACAACAAGTGTTTCGTGCAAAACCAAACACAAAATAAACAAGTCAAGAGGTCTTGAGGCAAGACGCGCGGCCAAAACCTCCGAGAACTCAAGACGAACACGAACAGGGATGATCATCGAGTGTTCAAACGATGACGTCCAAGTCTTGAGGATGGTTAAAAATAGGGTGTCTACAAATATCTTAGAAAGAGAACATCATACGCACCTGCCAAACGTAGGCATTTTCGCTTTGTGTTGCTTGGCAACCTTTCTCATACATGGCTCTGGCTTCAGCCGTCTTTGATTGCTGGCTTAAAATCTTCCCCAGTGCCACATATGGCCTCCCATCTTCAGGCCAAGTATTAATACACTTCACACATTACCAAATCACACAAAATATACAACATTCATTATTATGTTTTTGGTACATTAAATGGGCACACAACTATAGAGGAATCAAGTTAATGTGTCACACAATAAAAGTGTGGGATGAGTGATGGAACGTCAATTGCGAGATATAACAGAAGTGTCAGAGAATCAATTTGGGTTTATGCCTGGTAGGTCAACAATGAAAGTGATCTATCTTTTGAAGAGAGTAATAGAAAAGTATAGAGAAAAGAAAAGAGACATTCATATGATTTTTATCGATCTTGAGAATGCATATGATAGAGTGTCTCGGAATATAATTTGGTGGGTGTTAGAGAAGAAATGGGTGACAAAAGGTTACATTGATGTGATTAGAGATATGTATGAATGTGTGGTGACCACTATTAGATCGCATGTTAGATAGACGAATGAATTTCCAATTACTGTAGGGTTACACCAAGAATTAATCTTAAGTCTTTATTTTTTCACTTTAGTTATGGATGAGTTGACATGTAATATTCAGGATAATGTGCCATGGCGTATGCTTTTTGCAGATGATACCATGTTAGTGGATGAGACTAGAGAAGGAGTTAACACTAAGTTGGAGATTTGGAGAAAAACACTTGAATCTAAGGATTTAGAATAAGCAGAACTAAGACAGAGTATATGGAGTGTAATTTTAGTAACAGTCACAATAAAAGCAGAGGAGAAGTGAAGATTGAGAACCAAGAATTACCTAAGAGTGAACATTTTTGTTATTTAGGATCGATTATCTCAACGACTGGGAAGATTGGAGCGGATGTGGTCCACAGAATTAAGATGAAGTGGCTTAAGTGAAGGAGTGTGTCTAGGGTACTGTGTGATAAACAAGTACCCAGTAGACTAAAAGGCAAGTCCTATAGAACGGCTATTAAACCAGCGATGTTGTATGGAATGGAATATTGGACAACTAAGAAACAACATATAGATAAGATGAGTGTTGCGGAGATGAGGATGCTAAGGTGGATATGTAGCAAGACTAGAAAAGAAAGAGTTAGGAATGAGTATATTCGAGAATGGATAGGATTAGTACCGATAGAAGATAAGTTGATAGAAAATAGATTGATATGGTTTGGTCATATACAACGGAGACCAACAGAGTTAGTAATGAAGAGATGTGATACCGTGACAGTAGATGGTAGTATGAGAGAAATGGGTAGACCTAGAGTGATGTGGACTAGTATAGTAAATAGAGACACAAATCTCCTTAATTTGACTAACGAAATAACATTAGAAAAAGTCGAGTAGAGAAGAATAATTCATGCAGCCAATCCCATTTCATGGGACTTAAGGCTTGGCTTGGTTTGGTTTGGCTTGGTTTGGTTACATTAAATGGGCACAAGATTTTCTATCTTCAAATCCTTTTGTCTCAATGCACTCTTAGTCATTGAATTTTGCATGATCCTCCAACTGAAAGTACATTGGAACATAACGATAGAGAAATTTGGAGACAGAAGACTCCTAACCCTTAAAATCCACAGAAAACTATTCACTAGCAGAGACGAAACTGTGTATAGACCTACAAGGGCCCTGCCCCCCCTTCCCGCTTTGCACAAGATGCTCTACTGTTATATATAGATTTAGTTCAACACCAACAACTTCTCCTATGCCCCCCCTCCCCTTCCCCCTCACCCTCCCCCTCCCCCTCCCCCTCCCATTTAATTCTTATAATTTTAACTATTCTCTTTAACAGCCCTTTATAATACAATAATAGTAAAACATATAGGAGAATGTTATATGTGCGCCCATTATAAGAAATATATGAATTTTTTATTTTACGAAAGTTTAAAATATTTGTAGTCTTATGTGTAGTAAAAGTTGCTAGTAGTCAATTTATGGTGTGCATCTACAAAGTGAAAGTGAAAGTGAAAGTGAAAGTCAAAGTCAAAGTTATGAATCATTGTAGTTATGTTATGAATGATGTAGCGTAAATCTTATGAATCATTTGTGATGCAAAATGTTACAAACTATTTTGGTGAAAAAAGTTGCAATTTGTTATGATTATGCTACATATATTGTGATTATGCGTATACGATATGCACATTTTAAAGAGTGCACACCATAATAACTCCCTAACATATTATGTTCTAAAATATATTTTTAATTATATTATTCACTTTGTAAATGAAATTAAGTTAACAATTTTTGTCTCTCATTAGCCCAATCATTATTTCTCAATACTGCAATGTAAAAACTCTCATTGATTAGTGATGCTATCACGTAATATTACTCTTACATCAAACATTTAACAAAAATAAGAGTTTATCCATTTTTAATGAATAGCATGAAAAATCACAGTTGTTAATTGCATGAAAATCCATTGCCTTAAATCTAACCCCACTTATATTCCTATGTTTTGTTTTAGGCCCCCCAATGATCAAATCCTGGGTCTGTCCTTATTCACTAGTCACAAAACAATAGAGCACTAGTGGCATATGCATGTGAACCAAGAGGCCACGCAAAAGGATGGATGAGGCCAACCTTATCTTCCACCCAAATAACCAAGCTGGTTCTAGTTGGCTCCATTCATGCGGTGACTACTTACTCTTATTTACCCGAAAGCACTAAGGTAGTGTTTGGTTTGCCAGAATGATTTTACATCAAGATTCAAGAATTGAATGATTATTATTTGGCCTCCCAATGGAATGACCACTCTCCTAAATTGGTGAATAGCGGTTCCATTTTTAATATAAATGCCTTTCCTTTTACCAAACCAAACATAAGAATGAATATTCTGATTATTCCATTATAACCGCATTCCAGTAAACCAAACACTGCAAAAGTGTTTCGACACTACGTAATAATTACCCAAAATCCACACGTTGGATTTGAAATCCTAGGTCTGAATCTAAAAAAATAAATAAATAAGACAACTTGTTATTTCAAATCCAAGACATGAATTTTCAAATTGAGACCTCAATCATATTAAAGAAAACTGAAAAATTAAACGTAATTCACCTTCTGAAGAAGTTTCTCTACTTCATTATACCAAAAGCTCCTCACAAGCACCTTCGCTCGATACAAAGCCAAATCCAAATTCACCACAAGAGGCTTTTCCCCAGAGCTCAATTCCATCCTCTCCGGCTCAAAAATCGGCATCTTCCTCGCAAACTCCGAAAGCCCCACATCGATAATTGTTGATGAAGATAACTCATCATCGCCGCTTCCATCTTCCTCCGAAACCTCCATAACCGGCCTCTGAACCACCAACAACTCCTCTAGGAACTCTTTCGCAGTTCTGATCTCTCCATTGCCTCCATCCTCATCATTTTTGTCTCGGCCGCCGCCGCGAGCGG
The DNA here is from genome assembly GCA_025200525.1 of Camellia lanceoleosa. Lineage (NCBI taxonomy): Eukaryota > Viridiplantae > Streptophyta > Magnoliopsida > Ericales > Theaceae > Camellia > Camellia lanceoleosa. Next base: position 189,713,687 of record CM045762.1, on the reverse strand, counting down.
TGGCGGAAGAGTTGAAGGATTGGGGATTTTCGTGGAGAAGTGATGGTTGGTGAGAGGACAAGGGCGGAGGCAAGAGGGGACGTGGTGGCAGAGAGGAGTGGAGGAGGGTTTTGATGGGGACGTTGAAGGAATGGAATTTTGACGGGTTAGGGTTTTGAGAAGTAGAGAAGAGAGTGAATTTGGAGGTTGAAGAAGAAGAAGAAGCAGAGGGAGAAGATGAGAATATGTTCTTTTTTTCTCTCTTTGTGTAACGGATAAAACTGTACCATTTACATGGAAGGAGTTGGGCGGTATAGCGATCCTGGGTTTACCCCTTGTTGTACAGTGATCCGGACGTGTGTCCGTGGATGTTAGTAGTTGATTATTATCTTATTTACATCCTTTCCTACTTTGTATTTGAGTCATAGGATGTGTTGGGCAGGTTTGTTACAGGTTGGTTGTGTTTGGGAGCCAAGTGTTACTGTCCAGAATTTTGGGTCTTCGCCCGAGCGATCAGTTCTTCGCTCGAGCGAGCTTCTGTCTTTGGTCCTTTGCTCGAGCCAGGGTTTGGTCGCTCAAGCGAGAGTGGAGTTTTGTGACTGGTGGCTCAAGCTAGAGTGGCTTCGCTCAGCGAGCGATTGCGTCTGGTTCTGGACCTGAGAGTTGCATTTCTTGGCTCGAGCGAGCTTTTCTTCCCTCGAGCGATCTGGTTATTCTTCGCTCGAGCGAAGGCCCTTCGCCGAGCGCGGCCTAGTTGCGAACCAGAGGTTCGAGTTGTTGGCTCGAGCGAGCATTTTGTCGCTCGAGCGAGGTTCTGGGTTGCTGGCTCGAGCAAGACCTTTTTGGCTCGAGCGAGGTTTTCTGTGTCTGGTCGCTCGAGCAACCAAGTCTTCGCTCGAGCGAGCCTGTTTTATATCAGCAGGCAGCAGCGATTTTAAACATCATTTTTTTCATCTCCTTCTTTTTGAAACCCTAGCAGCCGACTCTCTCTCTCTCTAAACTTGTCTTCTCTCTAGGATTTCATCTCTCTCTAGTGTGAATCTATCCTAAGTCCTTTGTTAAAAAGATAGAGGGTGTCGAGATCTTTGTTTTAATCTGAAAAAGTTGAGGTTTGGAGCACGTTGGGTCTTGGTCTTCATCTCCGTTGGAGCTCAAACTTCGAGGTAGGGATAACCTACTCCATCTTATGAACTTTGTCTTTGAATTTTAGCATTTTGATATGTTGGGGGTTGTTGGGTAATTTTGAGACAGTTTGGGCCTTTGTGTAATTTTACAAAAGTTGGGGTTTTAATTATATAAACCTATATGCAAGTTAGGCATAGAGAAATGAAATTAATGTTGGAACATTGATGGGAATGGAACCTTAGGGTTGTTTTGTGAATTATGGTAAGTTGCCCTAATTGGTTTAATTAATTAATGTATATAATTAATTAAAGAAAATGAGGAATTGAATTGAGAATGTTGAAATTGGGAATGTATGGGACTAAAGGGTGTAGTTGAATCATTTATTGCTTACCTAGTTGAAATGTTGATATATTATCCATTTGTGCATTTATTTCCTGTTTAGAAATAATTGCTTGGGCTACCCGTGGAGGGTAGTTTTGATTGTTGTAGACAATGCATGATGATTAGGCAAACTAAAACTAATCATTTGGATGTGTCATAGAGTATGACGGTTGGTTGAATACATTAACTTCATGTATTGATAGATTGTGCATATGACCAATGTGTTTATGTGCATTATGAGTAGACGGTTGATAAAATACATTAACTTTATGTATTGATTGATTGCGTATATGATTCTGTGTTTTTATGCATTGCTTGTGTATAGGAGGAGATGGGGGATGTACTCCACGGTTTAGGGGAAGATGGGGGATGTACCTCTAAACCGGTTAATGGTTAAGGGAAGATTGGGGATGGACCCAGGGTTGCAGCTCCTATGCTCTCCCATTGAGATGATGACACAGCTCATATGCTTGTCTATTGAAGTGTTGATACAACTCATATGCTTATCTGTGGTAGTAATGATATAGCTCATATGCTTATCTATTGAGATGTTTGTTTAATTTGATATAGCACTAAAATGTATATAATTTATGAGGCAGGGAAGTGGTTTATGTGTTATCGATACAACACCAAAATGTGTATCCATCTTGGATTTCGAAAGTGTTCTAGTGATGAACTATAATCTCATCAAAGGTTTTGGCCAGAGTACTGAGCCTTGTTTTCAAACTCAATGTTGAATAAGAAATGGAAAGCGAATTGTAACATAGACTTGATTGTCATGGAATTGTAATAAGATGTAAACGGATGTGTGAGTGTTGACCATGTATCAATTGCTAATCTTTTAGTCATTGTTCATAGTTGGTTTAGTGTATTTCTACTGGGCTGTGGCTCACCCTATATGGGACACCATTTTCAGGTACATGAAGCATGCCACCTCCAAGGACATCACTTGGGAGGCTAGAGGTAGGCAGATGTTTGTGGTTTTGGTTATCTTTTGTTGTATTATATGTAATTTCAAGCCAAGGGCTTAATGTGTAATTGAGTTAGTACTCTCCTCTTTGTAACCAAGTGTTAGCTTGGAAAGCTGTAAGCCCATAGGGCATCTAATTCTGTTGTTAACATGTAATGTTTCTTGTAAAGAATTACTCTGTGGAATAGGATGATGTTTGTCTCTTATATCAATGCATGTCTAGATTGATGGGTTTAATGTTATTTTTTTGAGGGCGTTACAACTTGGTGTCAGAGCGTACCGGGTTCGAATACTTTGGGTACGTGGGAAGTGACTAGGATCACAATGGGTTTGTCTCGCTTGTTAGAGACTTAGATGTAATGTTATGTGCTTATGTGATAACATGTTTATGTGACTATTTGGGTATGGGATTTAGTTTCTAGGATATTGATTGGATCCTTGGGTTTCTGGGAGTCCTGTTGGAAAGGCACCTGATCAATGCTGTTTCTAACTGGAACTCTAGTAACGCCTCGGGACTATCATTATCCGGAAATGAAATTCGTAAGTGCTTATGTGTTTATGTGCTTACGTGGAGTGAATTACAGTTGTCCATGTATTAGGACGTGAGTGTTTAGCTTCGGCACATGTATGAATGTGCTAATATCCTTTGTTACTTTTACTAGGATGCCTAGGCCAGGAAGTTGTGATTTCCCTCCTTCTGCTCGGGAAGAGTTGCGGAAACAATTTGTGGAGTTACGCCAAGGTACTACACCTTTGGTGCGGTTTGAAAGATGGTTTGCTAACCTGTCGAGGTTTGCCCCAGAACTGGTGGAAACGGAGGAATTGCGTTGTTTCGAGTTTGAGAGTAAGCTGCGTGACGTCATCCGTGTAAGAATCGCGGGGTCTTGGCATAGAACTTATAGTGTGCTTGTTAAGGCGGCTGCCCATGTAGAGGCTGTGATGCTAGCAATAGGGCAGAGTGAGGAGGAAGCCATCTCGGCGACTCCCGTGACTCAGGGTGTTAGTAGTCCTTTTAAGAAGCAGAGGGGTTTAAACCCGCAACAGGGAGGTCATGCTAGAACTACCCTTCCGGTGTCGGATTTGGGTTCGGGAGAAAGTAAACAGAGGGGTGTTATTTGTTTCAGATGTGGTCTGCTGGGCCATAAGGTTTCGGTTTGCCCACAGAGGAAGGGGGCAAGGTTAGCAGTTCAACCAATAGTTGTACCACCACGATCATTTAACCAGCCCTGTTTTGGGCCGATCAAATGCTCAGTGGGGAGGCAGTTGTTTGGGTCTTCATTAGCCCAGATTTTGAACCAGTCTGGTGCTCAGGCACCGCCTACTTGTTGGGTGTGTAATCAACCAGGTCATATTCGACGTTTCTGTACTCAGCCGGGGGCCTCTTTAGGGGTTTTGCAACCTAGCCAGGCTCAGTTTCATTCGACTAGGCCGGAACAGTATCGTTTTGGGGAACAAACAGGCCAGATTTCGAGGGCCTCAGTAGAGTCGAGTTCCCATGCCCCAGTTGGGAGAAATTCGCAGTTGTTGCAAATGTGGCCAGTTGGGGCACATCAGTAGTCCTTGTTCGTGGCTTGTAAGCTCATAGTATATCTTAGATCAGAGGATGACCAACTTTTGGCGGTCCAGCGAGGGACGGCAATGGTGGAAACATCGAGGGGTGGTTTTGTTTTGACTAGTCCATTTTGTAACCGGTGAATTATCGTTTTATGGCCATTGGGTTCTATTGTGTAACCAATGTGTTTTGGGAATGTTGAAACATCTAAACTGTTTGTTTATCTATATATATATGCTTGGTTTGTTAATTTCTTTGGATTGGGTGGATTGGAACATGTTGTAACTCTAGAGTTTTATTAATGTGATAGGTTGTTGTGAGACCATAAAATTTTTGGTAATAATGCATTCTTATGCGTGTGTTTTGGTTTGCGGAAAAGTGAGGGCCGTTGAGACGTGTTTTCAAATTTAAAAGGGGTCACTGAGAAATGCGTATCTTAATCAGAATTACTAGGGGGCGAGAACAGTTATACTTGCCGAATGCTTGAAATGTCATTAGTGCTATCTAATTGATTCTTATGTGTGTGAAAGCGAGGTTAGTCAACTATCGCGGGAACTCCTCGAGAGGATGTGAAGTGTGAGATTAATACTAGGTATAGTATGTAATTAACATGGTATTTTATGAGGACATAGCGTATAATCTTGTTAGGATTAGACTTGTACCTTCGTGGTAGGTAACGTTGCCGAATGGGCATGTGTTATGATTGGTCGTTTCGATAGAGGGAGTGTTAGTCCCTATATAAGGGTGTGGCTGTTAACATCGGGAGCGTTATGTGGTGAACAGATGGTGCTATATCTCGGGTAGTAGCTTATGGACATTTCCTAAGTTTTTGGGCTTCCTTACTTTGATCGAAAGTGATAGGTTCATACCTTAACACTGGTTAGGTCGGAGATGCTGTTGTGAGGGTTGATTGGGTGTATGAACCGTGGTTGGGGTGTGACCCGTGAGTCGAGTCACTGTAGTAAGTCTTTTGCGAAGTCAGGTTTGGGATGGTAATGAGAAGGTTGAGGACCTTTACTCCTCCAGGAATTTATAATAGTGTATCTTTGAAAGCCTTATCGGCGACATGCAATGGTGTCGGGGTTGGTTTATGGTGGTTGTCTAGTAATAGCATTGGCTAGTGGTTTGGCACAGAGGCTGGGTGTCTTAATTGTACTCTCGGGGTGAGTGACAAATAAGGGTTGGAATGAAGAGTGGACCCTATAGGTGTTGACGGATGAAGGTACTATGTTAGTTTGTGTTCGGTACGAATAGTGACTTGGTAGTGGTGAATGTCACGGTGTAGCAAACCCTATCAGTTAACTCAATACGAGGGAAGGGGTATGCAAATTTTATTACTTCGAGTTCAGTGGAGGTGGTGAGTGAGATCTCTAGATGAGGGAGTTTTGCACAGTGCGATGCGTGTTAGTGTGTGGTTCGTTTGGTTTCTGACTAAAATCGAAAGGTTGGGTGTTTGGCAAAGTTAGGCCACTTCGGCATCAGTGTCCGTCGTCCAGTTTGGACAGTGGTAACACAAGTGAAGTAGGAGAGTTGTGAAGAGTGAGTGAGGTACTCAGTTGGAATCGTTATGATTCATTTGGTCCTTGTTAGTATGTTGTAAGGCACGGGGGTGTACAATGTTATCCGTGGTGTCATTATGTAATTGGAAATTTCAAGTGTTTAAGAGTTCTTTTATGAAAGTTCTATTTTTGGGTATAGTGTCATCAACGTGAGTGTGATGGGCTTTGTGGGATGGCTATGTTGTGTTTCACTTGGGGTTCAGTGGGTACTCTTCGTAAACTAAAATAATTTTTGTTCAAGACCTTGAATTTATGGGGTAGAAATGTACCGTAATGTTGTTCTTTACCCGTGTTTCGTCTTACACCTGTTGTGTGAAAGTTGACTGGAAGCTTTGTGTGCGAATGTTTTCGTGCTTCCTCTATCGGGTTATTGAGTACCAAATACCGGTTTAAGTATTGTGGGTAGTCGGGACGCGGTGGATGTCTCGGAACACTGTAGTGTTAGAATGTGTCTTACTATTATCATTATTATCGAGTCTGGATAAGCCGGACTTTTCCATTCGTTAAGATATTGTGAAAACGTAATGGGGTTGAGGAAACAACTTGGGTAAGTAAATTTTGGTTCCGAGAGAGACGTATCTGGATCCATTGGTAGGTATTTGAACGTATGCTGAATATCTGGTTGTATTGATGAACTGTACGAATATTACATGTGTTTCAGTCTATGGTAATATTATGGAAGTTAATTTAGCATTATATATGTTAAATGTGATGTGGAAATGCAAATGTATCATTAACAGTGAATGTGTTTCGAAATTGTGAACCATGCATGTTAGAAGTTTGTGAATTCGAAAGAAATGCATGTCGATAATGCATGTTATAGCATGTATTGTAAATTGTCTCTTGAATAGAGATAGGATAACCGGTAATGGGTTAGGTTGTTGAATACTAAATTGTATATTGTGGAGAAATTGATTTAATTCAAATGTTATGAGAAATTTCAATGAGAGGACTTCACCAAATCAAATCAGAATGGTTATATGTTTTGAATAACACCGTGTTTAAATGTTTACAAAACTCTTGGATTTCGCATGAGAAATACAAAAATTTATTTTGGAATGTTGACGATGAAAACTTGATTATTTTTGAGAAAATACCCTTTTAACCAGCGAATAATTTTCTTTGCAATCATACAAAAGCTTGCATTGGTTGTTCTATTTGGGATTGTGGTTGTTGAGTAGTGATTTAGCTTGGAGCACTAGTCGATTGTTCGCAAGTTGTTTCGGGAGAGGTTTGGTTTTGTTGTGACTTTTGTGCCGGTAGTATTGTCGTTTGGAACGTGTTCCCTTGGTTAGTCTCTTCCTTGGTAAGAGTGGATTGGAGGTTTATAGTGGGAGTAGCCTCTTTCCTAGTACTCGGGTGTTGGTGTTGTGTGATCAGTTGGCCTTGTGTGTAGGTGTTTCCTTAATTTCGGGGACAAAATTCTTTAAGGGGGGGAGGTTATAGCGATCCCGGGTTTACCCCTTGTTGTACAGTGATCCGGACGTGTGTCCATGGATGTTAGTAGTTGGTTATTATCTTGTTTACATCCTTTCCTACTTTGTATTTGAGTTATAGGATGTGTTGGGCAGGTTTGTTACAGGTTGGTTGTGTTTGGGAGCCAAGTGTTACTGTCCAGAATTTTGGGTCTTCGCTCGAGCGATCAGTTCTTCGCTCGAGCGAGCTTCTGTCTTTGGTCCTTCGCTCGAGCCAGGGTTTGGTCGCTCGAGCGAGAGTGGGGTTTTGTGACTGGTGGCTCGAGCCAGAGTGGCTTCGCTCGAGTGAGCGATTGCATCTGGTTCTGGACCTGAGAGTTGCATTTCTTGGCTCGAGCGAGCTTTTCTTCGCTCGAGCGATCTGGTTATTCTTCGCTTCGGCGGCGTCCTTCGGCGTCGTCTAGTTGCAGACCTGTAGGTTCGAGTTGTTGGCTCGAGCGAGCATTTTGCCGCTCGAGCGAGGTTTTGGGTTGCTGGCTCGAGCAAGACCTTTTTGGCTCGAGCGAGGTTTTCTGTGTCTGGCCGCTCGAGCGACCAAGTCTTCGCTCGAGCGAGCCTGTTTTATATCAGCAGGCAGCAGCGATTTTAAACATAATTTTTTTCATCTCCGTCTTTTTGAAACCCTAGCAACCGACTCTCTCTCTCTCTAAACTTGTCTTCTCTCTAGGATTTCATCTCTCTCTAGTGTGAATCTATCCTAAGTCCTTTGTTAAAAAGATAGAGGGTGTCGAGATCTTTGTTTTAATCTGAAAAAGTTGAGGTTTGGAGCACGTTGGGTCTTGGTCTTCATCTCCGTTGGAGCTCAAACTTCGAGGTAGGGATAACCTACTCCATCTTATGAACTTTGTCTTTGAATTTTAGCATTTTGATATGTTGGGGGTTGTTGGGTAATTTTGAGAAAGTTTGGGCCTTTGTGTAATTTCACAAAAGTTGGGGTTTTAATTATATAAACCTATATGCAAGTTAGGCATAGAGAAATGAAATTAATGTTGGAACATTGATGGGAATGGAACCTTAGGGTTGTTTTGTGAATTATGGTAAGTTGCCCTAATTGGTTTAATTAATTAATGTATATAATTAATTAAAGAAAATGAGGAATTGAATTGAGAATGTTGAAATTGGGAATGTATGGGACTAAAGGGTGTAGTTGAATCATTTATTGCTTACCTAGTTGAAATGTTGACATATTATCCATTTGTCCATTTATTTCCTGTTTAGAAATAATTGCTTGGGCTACCGGTAGAGGGTAGTTTTGATTGTTGTAGACAATGCATGATGATTAGGCAAACTAAAACTAATCATTTGGATGTGTCATAGAGTATGACGGTTGGTTGAATACATTAACTTCATGTATTGATAGATTGTGCATATGACCAATGTGTTTATGTGCATTATGAGTAGACGGTTGATAAAATACATTAACTTTATGTATTGATTGATTGCGTATATGATTCTGTGTTTTTATGCATTGCTTGTGTATAGGAGGAGATGGGGGATGTACTCCACGGTTTAGGGAAGATGGGGATGTACCTCTAAACCGGTTAATGGTTAAGGGAAGATGGGGATGGACCTGTGGTTGCCTCCTATGCTCTCCCATTGAGATGATGACCTGACTCATATGCTTGTCTATTGAAGTGTTGATACAGCTCATATGCTTATCTGTGGTAGTAATGATATAGCTCATATGCTTATCTATTGAGATGTTTGTTTAATTTGATATAGCACTAAAATGTATATCATTTATGAGGCAGAGAAGTGGTTTATGTGTTATTGATACAACACCAAAATGTGTATCCATCTTGGATTTCGAAAGTGTTCTAGTGATGAACTATAATCTCATCAAAGGTTTTGGCCAGAGTACTGAGCCTTGTTTTCAAACTCAATGTTGAATAAGAAATGGAAAGTGAATTGTAACATAGACTTGATTGTCATGGAATTGTAATAAGATGTAAACGGATGTGTGAGTGTTGACCATGTATCAATTGCTAATCTTTTAGTCATTGTTCATAGTTGGTTTAGTGTATTTCTACTGGGCTGTGGCTCACCCTATATGGGACACCATTTTCAGGTATATGAAGCATGCCACCTCCAAGGACATCGCTTGGGAGGCTAGAGGCAGGTAGACGTTTGTGGTTTTGGTTATCTTTTGTTCTATTATATGTAATTTCAAGCCAAGGGCTTAATGTGTAATTGAGTTAGTACTCTCCTCTTTGTAACCAAGTGTTAGCTTGGAAAGCTGTAAGCCCATAGGGCATCTGATTCTGTTGTTAACAAGTAATGTTTCTTGTAAAGAATTACTCTGTGGAATAGAATGATGTTTGTCTCTTATATCAATGCATGTCTAGATTGATGGGTTTAATGTTATTTTTTTGAGGGCGTTACAGGCGGGGTTTTGGTGGTAGGAGGAAGGTGGTTGTGAGATTACAATAATACCCTTACGTACTATTTATTTATTTTTTTATATTTTGATATTGAAATAATCTAACCTATATTTATAAAAATAATTCTATATGTGCATAAGAAACATAGAAATGGCATAAACTAAAAAATCTAAAAAGTTAAAAAGTCACTATCATATTTAAGTCACATCATTTTATTTTAAGTCACATCACCTCTCTATCACATCATTTTAAACCCAATCAATATTTCATAAAAAGTCAAAAAGTGCACTTATTTAGGATATCCCAAACCACCCAGTAGTTCTTATCACTCATATAATAAACATTTAAATGACACATTAACCTTTTGTGTATATTAATATTATTACTATTTTTATAAATATTATGGGTTTGTTTGATTTGTATCTCAAAATATAATTTTTGAATTTTTTTTTTAAAAATTTGGTTAGTTTCAAATTTTTTGAAAATAATTTTCAAAATCACTTTCTCTCTCCTACACATCAATTAATTACTTTTTCTCCATCCTCTTTCCTTTTCAATCACTTTTTCTCTTACATACATTTACTCAACTACAGCAAAATATCAAATCATCTCAAACTCCCAAATTTCAAAACTATTTTCAAAATATACAACCAAATAAACCAAAAAAAATTCTAAACTCTCTCTTCAAAAAAGTTAAAAAAAAATTTATTTCAAAACACAAACTAAGCACACCCTATATTTTCATTTTTTTTTCCATAATTAAACACTTTTTAAAAAAAACTTGGATTATATTGACTTTCTGTGCACATTATGTCATTGATTTTTTTATAAAAATCACATTACATTTTTATTCATTAGGTTATTCACTTGCACCAAAGACTAATTTGCATCTTCATATTTTTGTAATTATTTTTATTGATTTATTATTCTCCTAAACTTAATGGGGGAAAAAAATTTATAATATTGGGTGAGTTTGGCATTGTCAAATGGGAGGGCGTTTAGATAATTTAAAATAGAGACGTGACTGGTCCAAGATGGGCCACGTAGCTCACAGTGTTGGAGTGGCTTACACTTTAATCTGGATTTTGGACATAGATTTTCTATGGTACGTGGAAGGCCCTTATTGGTTCATGCATTTTCTTGTGACAGCCAGGTTATTGTCATTTTTTTTTAATGGTTCGTGAAAAAAAATCCAACTAATTATTATAGAGAAAAATATCAGATAAATAAAAAATAATTTTAGATAAATTAAGGGCAAGTTTGGTAAGTTCTAAAGGGCAAATTACAAACACCCTCTCGAGATTTGGTGAAAATACAGATTCCCTCATGAGGTTTGAGAAATTACATCCCGCCCCCTGAGGTTTATATTTCCATAACAAATAGCCCCCTAAGGTTTTTATTTTCATACAGATTCCCCCCTAATTTGTTATGCAAATTTGACCTTCAAGGGGCAATTTCTAATTTCTCAAACCTCAGGGGGGAATCTGTATTTTTACCAAAACTCAAGGGAGGTGTTTGTAATTTGCCCAGTTATAAAATAGTAAAAGGTAATTAAAAAATTTTAAAAATTAAAGAATTGTAAAGAAAAGTTAAATTATCTTTTCTCTTTACCTTTGCACTTTTTTTGTTTTTTATAAAAAGTTAAAAAATAGGCAAATGCTTGGTAACTCGACATTCATGGGTCTCAAATGGCTCGAATCTTGGTAGTGCCAAAACGACATCGTTTTTGTATTTTCTTTTTCTTTTTCTTTTTCCTTCTTTCTTTCTTTACTCTCTAATTTTCTTTTCTCTCTAAAACTGGTTTGAGAGAAAGAGAGAGTAACAGAGAGGCAAGAGAAAGAGAGAATGAGGAAGAGAGGAGAAGAAAAAAAAGAGAGGGGAAACAGAGTAACCAGGTCGCGAACCACTCAAACCACCACAACTCAATCCATTGCCATAGACGGAGAGGCTGAAGCTAGATCTTTGGCTATGGGTTTGGTTTTAAGTTTGGTTTTGATTTTTGGGAATTAATTTTGATTTTGGGTTTGGTTTTGATTTTGGGTTTTGATTTTGAATTTGATTCTCAGTTTTGATTTTGATTTTAAGTCCAGTGATCGTCAAGTTCTCCAATTTGTCCTTCTTATAGTTCCTCTGACTTCTCGCCATAGCTCTGATTCCAGCGATAAAACTCTGAATTGATTGATTTCCTAACCCATTTTGCCTTTTTTGCTCAACAAAACAAAATAAAGAACAACAATCATCCTCCGTCTTTTTGTGCTTTTTACAAACAAACCCAAATCACATTTTTGTTTCTTTCATATTAGAAAACGAGACTAACATTGGCTTTAGACAAAGTGGTTGTAGAGGTGGAGGTGGTGGATGATACAAAAGATGAATTGTTGCATGTGAGTCTAGATTTCTGAGCTGTTCTTGTGGTTATTTCAGACACCCCTAAATCACTTCCAATGTGATTATAATCTCCAAAACAGAGCATTTTCGGAGAATGAGGAAGGAAAAAGATAGGGAGAAGGAAGAAAATGAAGAAAATATGAAGAAGGAAAAAGGAAAAAGGAAAAAGGAAAAATGTAACGCCCTGGAAATAATGACATTTAACCCAACAATATTGACATGCTATGATATATAAAAGATCCACGTTCTTTCATTCAACAGGGTTCTATTACAAAACGTATTACATGTTAACAACAAAAGCAAATGCCCTAAGGGCCAAGTTAACACTTGGTTACAAGAAAATAGAGTGCTAGCTCATTTACACATTAAGCCCTAGGCTTGAATTTACATGTAACAAAGGAAAGACAAACAAAAGTCCATCCGCCACTAGCCTTCCAAGCTAAGTCCTAAATGATGTTCCCATATAGGTGAGCCACACCCCAAGAGAAATATACTAAACCTATAAATAATGACTAAAAGACTAACAATTGATAGATGGCCAACTCTTTTACATTCTTTCATCACTTCAACAAATATAAACAAAACAGATATATTCACACTTTCCATGACAAGCATACATGATATTTTCTAGATAAGCATACATGCTCTATCTGTTCATAGGTCCATCCCCTATCTTCCCTAAACCAGTCCATCCCCTATCTCCTCCAACACAACACAATGCATATATATATAACAATTATACACATCACATATCAATACATAAAATCAATGTATTCTTTCCATCGTAACCCATGACCCAATTCTATCTCAATTCCTCATTTTCCACAATTAATTATTCAAATTAATAAATCAATGTAATTAGGACATTTCCATAATTAACATTACAACCCTTAGGTTCCAATTTCACTAATGTTTCAACATTAATTCCATGTTTCTATACCAAACATGCTTCTAGGTTTATTATAGACAAAACCCCAAACTTTTATAAAATTACACAATGGCCCAAAGTTTCCCAAAATTACACAACAACTACCAACATATCAAAATGCTAAAATTTAAAGACAAGACTCATAAGGAGGAGTAGGATATCCCTACCTCAAAAGATGAGCTCCAAAGGAGAAGGACCCAAAACCAAAATGCTCCAAACACCAAACTATTCGGATCAAAATGACGCCCTCGACGATCAACACCCTTTTTGTGAAGACAAAGGTGAACAACACACTCTAGCTAGATCAATACTTAGAGAGAAGTTATGGTTTTTGAAATGGTGTTTTGGTAAAGTAAGAAAGAAGAAGATAAGTCGTGATTTAAAATGCCCGGCCCCACTCATTAGAGGACAGTCTCCTGGCCGTAGAGACTCTCCGCCGAGCGAAGAAGACAACATAAAATCCGCTTTCGCGCAACATTGTCATAAGCAACAACAACCCATAACTAGACTTGGTTCTAAAGCTTAACCAACTGGGTGACAAACCGCCAACACATAAAATAAAGCAAGAAAGGACGTAAATAAGACAATACAAAAAAATTGATTTTGATTATGAGTTTGGATTCGGACAAAACAAAGAAAGAAAATAGGAAAGAAAAAAATAGGGGGAAGGAAAAAGAGATCGGGGCAAAAAGTGTCAAAACGTTGTTGTTTTGGCACTTTGAGCCATTCGGGCCACTCCTTATTCGAGCTACCCAACAACTCTGTAAAAAATATTCCTAATATGTTAATTTTTTTATCTCATATTTTAATTAAAAAGTTAAAAAAAAATCCTGAGATAGTATATTTCCAAACCAACCCTAAGTACAAATGAAATGTGTATTTAGGGCAAGTGATATAATTTTTAGGAAATATATATCAGTGTAATTTTTAAAAGTTAATTACTAATTAATGAAAAAATTTATAATTTTATATTTTAATATTAGGAGAATATCAAAAAAGTGGAGAGTGAAAAACTAATTTTAAAATGATGAAAATACAAGTAATTTAGGCATTCAATTATGAAAATAAATCTTGTACCTTCATTAGTTAGGGGGAAAAAAAATTCCACTCTCCATTTTTTAAAAATTTCCCCTTTAATGTTTGTAAAATTTATCAATAATTTGTAAATAGTTTTTGAAGATTTTCCCTAATTTTTACTTGCATTTACCTGCACTGTATTACTTTATAATTTACGAGTATTTGCTGGTGCAATTTTACATTACTTACGACTGCACTATCCCCGATGCCCCTGTCATCATGCCACGTGTGCGGAATTCATGCCCACCACGAACTCAACTCAGTGTAACATTCACTAGGATAGAGGCAGATATATGAATCTTTTCGGCATGATGAACTAACAAATCTATTCGACATGTTGAATATTGTAGTATTCGGCATTACTTACTCAGGCAGAGACAAATATACGAATCTATTTGGCACGTTGAATATTGTAGTATTCGACATTACGTCATGGACGGGCAGATATATATAGACGTATTAAGCACGTTAAGCAGTGTAAATAGAGTTATGCCAAATTGATACGGAATACCCCACGAATCATTGCACTATATTTGGTCTTTGAACCGAATTAAGAATATGATATGTGAACCAAATTAAGATGTCATTGCTATACTGAATTACTATAGTTCTCCTTGATACATCATTTTCATTCTAATTCTGATTCCTTTAATACACCACATTTTTTGTGCACAACGAACTGTTTTCATTAATAAACTAAATTGATACATTCATTTCACTTTATATGTGAAAACAACTTGAGTACATCGGTTAACAAACAACAAAAGTGGCAAGCACAACAAACTAAAAACTGAACAAAAATCCAAAAAAATTACAAGAATGATAGTCCCGCTGCGCAAAAATAGGTCGGCCTTAGAGATCTTCAGGATCCAATTCAAAGGGCTCCACCTCTAGCTGCTTAAAAGGAATCGGCATTTCCAGGGTTACTTTTGTAGCTGCTAAGGCCTTGAAGCAGTGTTTGAAACCCCTGTTCTCAAACTTCAGGGCCTTATCAACATATTTTTCTATCGCTAACATCTCCTCATCATCAAAGGTTTTTGATGTCGTCGATTGCGCCTCAGCTGTTGTCTTCTTAGCCGTTTCAAGGTCGGCCTTCAGCTTTTCCATATCTTCTTTTGTCATTTTCAAAGCGACATCCGAAAGGTTTACCCGTTCTTCAGCAACACGACGAAGCAGATTTACATGCTTCATCTTCTTCTACTTCGCAGCCACTTTCAAGCATTATTTTTCAGCTCTTTTTGCGTCCGCCTCAGCCTTTTGCGTAGCAACAGCTAAGTCAGCTATCACCGACTTGGCTCTATTATTCTCATTTGCCACTTCGGCTTTTAGTGAGAAAGTTAATTTAATGGCGTCATGCTGGCGCCGACCAATTTCAGCAATCCGTTTGGCTGTCTGAAAACAAACTTAGGTTAGAGCAAGAAAATTAAATTTAACCAAAGTAAAGCTGTCACGCCCCAAAATTTGGACAATTAAATATTAAATTAGGACTAAACCTCAATTAATATTCCATCATCCAAATCCTATGGGTGAAACAAAAAAAAACTAAACGCCAACCAAACCATCCACCATAGTTTCAGAACTAACCAATACCTCCAATATTAAAGTAACAATACATAGTCAAAATAACTTAAATAATGTACGGTTACAAACCATGCCAAATTATCCCAATACTAAAGTCATAAAAAAAATAATAACTAAATAAACCAATATCAACCCTAAACTCAAGAAAAACAAAAGAAATCTAAGAGGCATGTCCAACAACTATAGTTATTCCATGTCACCACCGTAGCCCCAACTAATCATGTAAAGGAAGCTCGGCTGCACTCAAACAGAACGCACCCGAGTTGCCAAAAGACAAAACGGGTCAGTATATAGGTATACTGGTATAAGTACAAGATTTAACACCCACGTGTCCACTAGACACAAATAAAAATACATTTAATTGTTGTTGTGGGACAAGACAAGTAGTTCCAATCGCACCGAGACGAATGGGTAGTTTCCCGAGATACGGTGGCATTTAGTTTCTTGCCCGTACACAACGAAATATAAATTGAGTATAAAATAAATAAAATAGAAATAAAAATATGGTGGGTCAGCCCTGCATAGAAAGTTAGTAACACCCACCATCCTGCAAACAAAAATAAAGTTAGTATAATTTAATCATAAGTAACTTGCTAAAGAAGTATAAAAATGCACCGTTTCATGCTTAAATAATTCGAATTGACCAAAACTCAAAGAACAAAAGTTGTACAGATTCAAATTTCCTAAAAGGGTGAGTGGACGAATTTAGTAGAAACTGAATAGGTTGAGAAAAAAATTTAATACAAAATCTTAACCGAAATTAGATCGAAAAATCTGGAACTGAAAACGAAAAGAAAATGCTGTAAGATGAATTTTTTTCGAAAAAGTTCAAAACACAAAAAATGTTTAGAATAATGTTTTACTTCAATTTACACGAAACCAATAAAAATGAGCTCATTTAGTGGATTAAAACAGCCTCTAAACTCTACATTGCTAAAATGAATCAAAACTACAATAATCAAGATCATCCGATTATAAGTTCTAATCGATCTTTTTAATAAAAAGTTAAAACACAAAAGTTGTCTAGAATCACGTATACATGCATCTGCTCAAATTTCATAATTTATCGAGGTCGTTTACTATTTTTGAACATATACAAATCAATACAATTCACGCTATACTAATAAACTCAGAATTAAATTCTTTGTACCTTAACTCCACCACTTCGGCCTTTCACTTCTGGCTTACAAATATATCCCATGTGCCTCCAGATACCTAACATCGCGGCCAAACTTGCACGATGATATTGTCACAAGTTTGACCCACACTCTCCAGATGGTTAGCATATACGTACGCGCGTAAATCAAAGCACTCGTCTACTCATGAGAACGAGGCAATAATATACATATACAAAACATCTCACTTATGAGAACAAATATAAGAGTGCCAAGCTTAAGGCATTCAAATAAATCTCATAATCCTCACTTTTTTTTATACACTCTTTCTCACAAACACTCAAATAAAACAACAATCCATGGAGTCATGGTGGAGTATAAGGAATTTATCTATGGGTTCCTAATTAATTTTAATTTCATATAACCATGAGTGTGATTACAACCATAAAATAAAACCGTATAAAAACCCTAAACTTGGCATACACAACTAATCAAAATAATTAAAATCAATCAATCAACTAAAAATCCTAAACCTTACATACACAACTAAACCAAATGATGATTAAAATCAATCAATCATCTAAAAATCCTAAACCTTACACACACAACTAAACCAAATAATTAAAATCAATCAATCATCTAAAAACCCTAAACTTTACATACACAACTAATCAAAATAATTAAAATCGATCAATCATCTACATGCAAATATGGAATCAATTCAACATCAAATAAATATAAATAAATAAATAAAAACAACAAATTAAATATAAATCAAGGGAAGTGGGTTTTGTACTCACAATATTTTTTTAAAGATCAAATAATTATTTGAAGAACTAATAAAGCCACCAAAACAAAACCCAAATCTTTTTTTCTCATTTCCTCTTCTCTCTCTCTCTCTCTTTTGTTTTCTTTCTTCTTAACTTCAAAACCTAATTGACTTCTTATATTCTACTATATTATAAACCTAAGTCTAAATATATAATAACCTAATTTCCTATCTATATAATAAGGCAAGAGGCTTTTTGAAAATGTATAGAAATGTCTCAAAGATACATTTAATTTGGACGGCTGAGATCAATCTTCAGTATATATCAACGGCTCTGAATTATTTATTTCCCGCCCAAACACTTCTCTTCCTTAACCTTCTCACCTACCCACGTCTCTCTCTCCCTCTCTGCTCTCACCCACGTCTCTTCCTTCCTTCTTTATCTCTCTCTCCCTCTCTCCTTTTCTGTTTATTCTACAACAGAACCCTCTCGACCACCGCCATCGCGACCACCTCTCTTCTCCCTTGCAAGACCCGCTCTGTTTCTCCTTCTTCAACAGATCCCTCGACCACCACCATCAAGACAGCCTCTTTCTCATCCCCCTTTATCACTTCAGTCCTCTCCTTCTCACAACAGATCTCACCGAAACCCTCTTTCCCTCTTTGCTACCGATGCTTGGCAAGGTACGATTTTTGTTTGTTTTGATCAGCTCCTTCCTTGATCTCACGGATTGTAGTCTTGATCAACTCCTTCCTTGATCTCACGGATTGAGGGAGATATATATACATACCACAAGAATAAGTCCACAAGTCATCTATTCAGGTACAGCTGGTGGAGGTTGTATTCTGATGAATCATAGAGCTAAAAATGGTATATGCTTCGGATATGATTCAAATCTCAGGGGCTAAAGTCTGAAGTCAAAGAGTCTTTCCCCACAGTGAATTTTTTTGCTAAAAGCTGACAAACCATCAAAGCAAATGGTGCTGAGAATTTGGAACTTTGATATCATTTTTTGGAATTGCACATCAATTTGCAGGTATGTTCTACAAACACATATCAATATATTTTTCTCAGCATTTTTAGCTCTATAATATTAATATATTTGAGAATTCTAGCTATGACAACAATAATATTTCCTTGATCAGAGTCTCACATCTTGAATTTTACCCTTTTCTATATCCACAAAGACAAAAATCACTCACAAACATGAAGATTCTACTTAAATCAAGCAATATATATAACAAATGAATTACAAAAGCACTGCCATGATACAAAACAGGAAGAGGAGAAAGAGAATCCGAAATCTTCACTTTGGTATTATTGCCTACAATCAATTGCATACTTTTTCCTCTATCAATTGTTATCCAAATCCATGAAATTCTTATTCAAAGTGATGATTTTGGGGTCTCTTTTCCTTTCTTTCATAGATTTCTACTCATATTCGTGATTCAAGCACGATCTAAGGATAAAAAATGATGTTGTATCGCTTTTACACTCAAATATATATGTTACCATCAATCGTTGTTGCGCTCACTTAATTTTTTTAAAAAATAAAAAATAAAACTTAGAGGGGATAGTCAATTTTTTTTTTTAAATGTGTAGAGGCCCGTCTATAATTTGAAAATAATTAAAAACTAAAAATGCTATTATAATAAAGGGCCTTTTTATTATTTATTTCAAGACCTAAAATGTGAATCAAATCTATTCTTTTATCTAACCTATTGGAGGAAAATGTGGCCAAAATAATTAATTTCTCCATGACTGAAGTTTACCACCTCTCTCATAAACTGATAAATAGAGCTATGCACTGAATTGAAACTTCACCATCATCATCATCTAATTGACTTCCTTTCTACATGGACACAATCCCACCTGAAGCATAATCAGAACTAATAGTTATGATGTGTTCAATGCAGGGAGAACTAATGGCAGAAAGAGCAGTGATCTCTGTTATTCAATATTTGGGACCATTGTTAGCCAGTGAAGTAGAGTTGTTGAGGGGTGTTCACGCTGAAATCTGACAAACCATCAAAGCAGCCAGTGCCAGGAATTTGGAACTTTGATATCATTTTTTTGGAATTGCACATCAATTTGCAGGTATGTTCTACAAACACATATCTATATAATTTTCTCATCATTTTTAGCTCTATAATATTAATATATTTGAGAATTCTAGCTATGACAACAATAATATTTCCTTGATCAGAGTCTCACATCTTGAATTTTAGCCTTTTCTATATCCACAAAGACAAAAATCACTCACAAACATAAAGATTCTACTTAAATCAAGCAATATATATCACAAATGAATTACAAAAGCACTGCCATGATACAAAACAGGAAGAGGAGAAAGAGAATCTAAAATCTTCACTTTGGTATTATTGCCTACAATCAATTGCATACTTTTTCCTCTATCAATTGTTATCCAAATCCATGAAATTCTTATTCAAAGTGATGATTTCGGGGTCTCTTTTCCTTTCTTTCATAGATTCCTACCCTTTTCGGGGTCTCTTTTCCTTTCGGTGATCTAAGGTATTATTGCCTACAATCAATTGCATACTTTTGCCTTTCTTTTATCTAACCTATTGGAGGAAAATGTGGCCAAAATAATTAATTTCTCCATGACTGAAGTTTACCACCTCTCTCATAAACTGATAAACAGAGCTATGCACTGAATTGAAACTTCACCATCATCATCATCTAACTAACTTCCTTTCTACATGGACACAATCCCACCTGAAGCATAATCAAAACTAATAGTTATGATGTGTTCAATGCAGGGAGAACTAATGGAAGAAAGAGCAGTGATCTCTGTTATTCAATATTTGGGACCATTGTTAGCCAGTGAAGTAGAGTTGTTGAGGGGTGTTCGCAAGGAAATGGTCAGTATCAAAGATGAATTGGAATGCATACACTCCTTATTAAAAGACGCAAAATCAAGAGCAGAAATTGGAGATGAAGGTGTGAAAATATGGGTGAAACAAGTAAGGCAAGTTGCTTATCGTATACAAGATGTTATCGACGAACACATTCTCTTGGTCTCTCCAAATCAACCTAGACTATTTGGTTCCTTGCATAAAGTCACTCGGACGATCACTAAGCTAAAGCCACGACATGAGATAGCTTCTCATATCCAAGACATCAAGACTACAATCGGTTGTTATTTTTGTCTGTTTTCTGAATTTGGAGTTTATTTGGGTTACTAATAAATTGGTGTATTGTATCAGTCCCTTATTTTCCTCCACCGTTGTTGTTTGTTGAGTTGAGGTATGGAGTGAAGGATAGACCCGTTGCCATTCTGAGAAAGGAGGGAGAGAGAGAGAGAGAGAGAGAGAGAGAGAGAGAGTTCGAGACAAAGTTGGGAGAGACCCAGAACAAGTTACACAGATTTGCTTTTCTCTTATCCCCACACCCCAATTTGCTTCTTTCCTCCCTCAGGTAAATTCCCCTCTGTGTGTGTGTATATATCTATGCGTGCATTTTCTTTTGCATCCGTGTTGTTAGAATGAAGATAAACGTTGCCTGTTATGAAAAATCTAGGTGGTTATTTATGGGACTCAAAATTTTTGAATTCTCCATTGCATGTGAGGCATGTGTGCATTTATAATTGAATCCAATTAAAGTCAGTCAAGTGGATCATCCTATTGTTGCTTTAATTGCTGAAAATTTAGTTAATTGTTTGTGGTTTTGACGGTTTTCGATGAATTGCTTGAGCTTTCTCTATGGGAATATTGATCTTGATTGTGATGCGAAGTAACACAATATCTCTATAATTTCATGTACACTATGTAAAATTAGTCATCTTTCGAAGTTCACTCTTTAATTTCTATGTAGTTTTTATTTCTGATCAACATTTGATTTGTTATAAAATAAAATCTGCTGATACATATCAAATTTTATCAAACAAAATTTCTTTGTATCAATAAATTTTTCATATCCTCTTTGGGAATTGCACAGTGTGCTTGCCACCCCACAAGGGTTGAGCCCGATTCCTGTTTTGACTTGCAGATACGTACCAAGATACACCTTTAGTTGGTTGGTCAAACATATGTGGTGGGTCATAAGTATGTGAACTTTTGTTTCTAGCCTCAATTTCACATGGATTCTGACTTTTCGTGTTTGTAAACTAATAAATGAAAGTTTTGTTCTTTTCTTAACAGAGTTTCTTCATAGGGCAGCTGATCTTACACTGGTTCCATCAGCTGCCCTTGCAAAGGAGCTTGAAGGAGCCAGGGTAACAGCAGGTAAATGAACATCGCCCAATAGATAACTCTCTGAAATTTCACATTGATCACATAACAGAATTTGACATTTATGCTTCTGCTTGAATTTTTATTTTATTTTTTTCAAATGTTTCTTTGAAAATAGCAGCTCATATCCATGTTAATTCTTTGTTTATTTTCAGGTAACAAGATTCGTCTCTGGAATAAGGGTGTTGATTCTGAAAGCTTCCATCCCAAATATCGCTCTCAAGAAATGCGAATAAGACTAAGGTATGGCCTTCTTTCAATCCTTAAAATTTCATTGCCATGTAATATGAGTTTCCTCCAAATGTTAATATATTGTTCTTTTTTTAATCAGCAATGGGGAGCCCGAGAGACCATTGATAGTCCATGTTGGATGACTAGGAGTTGAGAAGAGTTTGGATTTACTCAAAAGGTACTGCTCTTTTATTTCAAATGATAAGTATTTTTTGCTTTTGCAATTTAGGAAATATTACTTGCAAAATATTGATGGAATAATGCTTTTTTTCATAATTATTATAAGTTGTAACCATTGACATTTGGGATGTATGATTGAACAGTGTCATGGACCAGATACAGGAGGCATGAACTGCTTTTATTGGAGATGGACCATACAGGTATTTCTCTAAGGACTTATTAGCTGTTTAGTTTTGTCAACATTGCCGGAACAATCTCTATAGAATATAGTATAAAATGATTCTTTGTATTAAAAACCACAAACCGCTGTCTAATGAAATGAATTATTTATTTTTATATTTTTGCTTACATCCAATGATACACAAATTGGCCCATGATGATCGCTTGAATTTATTTTCCAGTAAGAACCATGGGCAAAATTTATTAATCTAGAATGATTTCTTCGTGGTAGGGAGGATCTGGAAAAGCTGTTCTCTGGCATGCCTGCCGTATTCACATGGATGTTAGGAGGTGAAGAGCTCTCTCAAGCATACGCCAGCGGAGATGTTTTCGTCATGCCTTCGTAATCGAGACGCCGGACACATAATGTCATTTTCAGAAAACAGGTAAAAAGGTTGGTGTTCTATTTTTTGAACAAACATAAAAAGGTTGGTTGGTGAACTGTTTTTGATTTAATTAAATTTTTGTAATGAACAAAACCCACTTTTTAGGAATTATTTGTCAAATTTTCGTAAATCATTTTTTCTTAGCAATGAAAAAAACCACTTTTTATTTTATTTTTTATATTAACATTTATAGAAACACCCCAATCTATTAAGTCATATAAAGATATTGCACCAGAAACCCTATTTCTTTCTAATTTACCTAAACATTAAGCTTTGGCATATGAATTTTCAATAGATTTCATTGTGTATTCACCTTAAACTGGGGATATGACTCATGAGAGCAGGGTCATTATTCATTCTTCATAACAGCCGGTTTTTGCTTATCAATGAAAAAAACCACTTTTTTATTTTATTTTTTATTTTAACATTTCATTGTTCCTTTTTTTAATTTGTTTTTTAAAGCACGAAAAACAAAGAAAACAAAAGCATAACCAAACAGGGCTATGTAGGAAAATTGTCCAGTTTTATGTCACATTTCTGGGTATTTTTCCAAAAATGAAAAACCGATGACAGAAAATGAAAGCACAACTGAACAGGTACTTATTTTCGAGTATTCATATGTATATATAATCATAAATATTAAAATGATGGCCATTTTTAGAATTTTTCATTGTCTTCGTTTTTCAAAAAACTACAAACAGAAACACAACTAAACGGCTAGGAAAATTATTTGTTCTATGTCACATATCGGGGTCATATACTATCCCAGAAAAATATATAGCAAAGAAGAAAATCTATACCTTTTTCCCAGATCTAATGTCGATTTTATCTCACACTGCAGGGAATAAGTTATTCAAAGCTTGAGAATTTACCACTTATAGTCGGCCTCTGTGAGTAGTCAACACCCTTACTCTGTTTTTCTTGCTAATTAAGTTCAACAAACTATTAAATTCATAAGATTTGATAGTCTTTAATGTATTAATTTTACTTGAATTGGGTTTTTATGCAAACTCAAGCTTAATCTTGCGGTCGGTCCAGTCTCAATAGCAACATCTTTCCGCCAAATGAATACATAATTGAAGGCAGTTCAAGCTATCAGTTTTACCCACGGTAATTTTCCCTAACCTATAAAAGATTTGTAACAAGTTTACAAATACAAACTTACTACATAAAAGATAGAGTTTTAGGTAGATTACTTTACTTATATTTTCCAACTTTAGTTCTATGTCTTATGATAAGGTTTGGACTCTGGTAATGTTTAATAAAGTTGAAAATTAAAAATTAAGTGTTGAAAATTGAATGTTAAATTTATTGAGTTAAAAAGTTGCTTGATCAAAATTTAAGTACTAAAATAAAAATAAATTGTTTGATATGTATAAGATAAAGTTTGAAATTTATTATTTTCAATCGTTTTTTTTTAATCGTTGTGTATGGTTTTCTTTGTTCAATTTCATGGTTTTTTTTTTTGGCGGGGAGGGGGGGGGGGAATCTTTGAAGTGTTGGTGCTTTGAAATGTGTGAATTGTTTTGTTAATGTAATGTAAATAGAAAGGAGGTTATAATGTGGGTTTTGCTTCATGTGTTCTATTCCCTTAATCTTTGTCAATGGATCAAAATGTTTTATTGATTTTGCAATGTTTTAATGATAGAAGAGTTTTCTTTTGATTTCTTTTGATTTGTGCGCATTATTTGATATTTAATTTTTTTATATTTGATTTGTTTGGAATTGTGGAGTACAGTCTGTCAAATATGTTTTTATAACTGCATTTTAATCTTAATATTATTTACGCTGTGCCTTTAGGCACGGGCATACGCTAGTTATATTATATTATACAAATAAATCACAAATATAACATATATAAATATAAATATTTTATATAAAATCTATATCAATAATTTTCTTTATATATATATAAAAGTATATAAATATAAATATTCAGATTAATTATTATTAACTAACACATTAAATGAATTATATATCACATTAAATTCTTATATAACTACGCAATTAATAAAGCCAAAAATAAAATCAAGTAATAATAAATAAATAAAGGCTTAGGAAAAAAATCCGGGTTGTTACAAAAGCGGGAGAGAGACTCACTAGAATGGCCGTTTGCGCATGCAAAGCGATTGAAACTACATCCAACTCAGCGTGGAATACTACCTTGTCAACGGGCAGTGTGATAGTAGTAGCCACTCTTAGAGCCACACCAAGATCCTTCATTGCTGAGGCTCCGATTGGGACGATTGACCCTTCACCTTTGGCTGAATAGTAAATGATGTCGTAAGATCCAAAGGGAGAGAAGGTCTCAGCCTTTTTCGACTGCTTGCTTAATGACCTCTAAGGATTTGGCAGAACGCTTCTCTCCCCTCTATTTGGCCATTGTTTCCTCAACCGAAGGCGCCAAAGCAGTTTGCGCCGACTCCACCGGGTTAGCCTCCATGACTTCTGTTTGAGTCACCACTAGAGGGGGAACTTCCTCATTTCCCTCAGAGCTTGCCGCCTTTTTACGCGCTGTCATCTTCTCGGCGTATCTTCTCCTGGAAAATTGAGCAAGAGATTCCGTAGCCATGTCTTTAGATCTGACTCTAGGCAAGCCATCCAGGTCTATGAAGATGTCCTTCTCCTGAAAGCTGCCGAAATCGACTCTTTCGCTGGAGCCGACTTGTTCATGTTCTAAGGTCAGAAATAGTTCCCCACTCGGTTGCTCTTCAGCCTCAAGAAAAGTTCACTCGGCGTTGGCATCTCGTTAGGCATCTACATCTTGCACGCTAACTTGCTCCTCGGACTCGGTGTCTTGATCAAAGCCCTGCTCAACCCCGTTTTCACCGTTACCGCCTTGTTCGCTTACCGAAGTCTCTTCAAGTCCAATATCCCTGAAGTTTGTGA
Organism: Camellia lanceoleosa; assembly: GCA_025200525.1. NCBI lineage: Eukaryota > Viridiplantae > Streptophyta > Magnoliopsida > Ericales > Theaceae > Camellia > Camellia lanceoleosa. The sequence goes on along the minus strand of CM045762.1, from coordinate 189,688,251 downwards.
AACTTGGGAACACGAGGGCCGCAAGGTGTTGCTCACCTCTCAGAATTGGGATATGATTAGCTACCGAGAATGTTGTGTAAGACGGGTCATATCTGAGCAAGATATGGGCTGCCTGGCCTTGTCCTTGAAGATTCAGCTAGCCAACGAAGTCAAAGGCGGTTTTCACCTGAGCAAGGAGCACTTCGTCTGCAGAGGCGAGAGATTTTTTGAGCTCATTACCTGCACGGAACGAAGATAGTTAGAATACAGAACAAGTGCCGAATAAAAGTATAAATTAGAATTATATATTTGGCGACCTGGCTCACCCTTGTGCCTTGGCACAAGAGTTAGGCGATTTGCATCCTGATCGAACTCCCAATTGCCTTGAACGACAACCATCACCTCATCTACTCTTTTGCGAGAGCTAACGAGCATGGTGATCAAATGATGGTTATTGTCCTTCGCTCTAAGAAAATATTGTCCTTGCCAACCAGAAGATTTAGCAAGGACAAAACAATGCCGAATGGCAGGAATTCCTAGGTCAAGATGAAGGCGGCGATTCAACTCCACGATGCCCATTACGATTCGATAAAAGTTGACGTTTAGATGAGATGGAATCAAACCCCACTAACGAAATACAGACCAAAGAGTAAGGTGAAGAGGGAAACAAACACCTCCTTCAGTAATTGCCAAAAGAGGTGTTTTCATCAGCCCTTTCCATGTCAACTTCGCTATCTCCGACTAGGGACAGTTGAACGTCATCGGGGATAGAAAAGTGACGACGAAAAGCAGCAATTCGGTCTTCAAAAAGAAGAGCCTTAAGGTGATTCTCCATGAGAGGATTGGAGTGGAAGATGAAGTGGAGAAGGAAAAAAAAAACACGAAGGACTGAAAGCGCAAAAAATAAAAGAGAGAATGGGGCTTAGAAGACTTATAGACAGAAATAAAAAGGTCACGAGCAAGAAGAAGAGCAGGAAAGTTACAGATGAGGTCCCAAAATTAGAAAGTCCCAAGTGTTGAGTAGCAGTGGAGTCCCAAATGAGATGAAGGGGCGAAAAGCTTTCAAATCGCATTAAATGAAGAATGCAAAGAAGCGGGAAGTAATAATCATTCTTTATCACGTCTTTTCTAGCATGATTATTGACAAAACGTGTCCGCCGCATTCCCAAATTGCAAAGTGCTTCAAATGCAGTGAATTGATCTTTTGGCAACCGAGTATGCCTACTACACAGAACCATTGGTAGCCGAATACTCGGAGGGAAATTATGAGAGCCAAAAAATAGTGGCCCAAAGAAGTATACAAGGCCCAAAAATATAGTTCAATCCAACTGAGCCTAATCCGAGATTGGCCCATTGGGCGAGCCTATTGGGCAGAATCAGAGCCGAGTAAAAGGAATTGAAAGGAACGAACGCCAAGTAATGAGTCCCGATTGTGGGTAGTCGAGCCGTGTAGTTCATATAAGTCGGCTCTAACTCCCAACCTACGAGTCCGAATTGCATTCTATCTGCTGTCACAGGTCCTAATTATCATGGAGAAGCTGTCCGTGAGAGCCACACTGTGGTTCAAGAGCTGTTTTGAATTTTCACGCCTGAAACTCCCTTTTTCAACTAAGTTTAAGGCATTTTCGGCTCTAACTCACAACCTACGGTCCGAATTACATTTCGTCTATTGTCACAAGTCCTAATTGTCATGGGAAAGCTGTCCGTGAGAGCCACACGGTGGTTCGGGGGCTATTTTGAATTTTGGCCCTCGAAACACCCTTTCAACTTAGTTTAAGGTGTATTCGGCTCTAACTCCCAACCTACGGGTACAAATTAGATTCCTTCAATTGTCACAAGTCCTATTTGTCAAGGGGAAGCTATCCGTGAGAGACACATGGTGGTTTGGGAGCTATTTTGAATTTTCGCCCTTGGAACGTCCTTTTTCAACTAAGTTTAAGGCGTTTTCGGCTCTAACTCCCAACCTATGGTCCGAATTACATTCTGTCTATTGTCACAGGTCCTATTTGTCTGTCTGTGAGAGCCACATGGTGGTTCAAGGGCTATTTTGAATTTTCGCCCCTGGAATGCCCTTTTTCGACTAAGTTTAAAGGGTTTTCAGCTCTAACTCCCAACCTATGGGTCCGAATTACATTCCGTCTGTTGTCATAGGTCCTATTTGTCAAGAGAAAGCTGTCTGTGAGAGCCACAGGGTGGTTTGGGGGTTGTTTTGAATTTTCACCCCCAGAATGCCATTTTTCAACTAAGTTTAAGGCGTATTTGGGTCTAACTCCCAGGCTACGCGTGGTAATTACATTTCGTCTATTGTCACAGGTCCTATTTCTAAAAATGTGCGAAGTAAGGTGTTTTTTCATGGTCCTATGTGTTTTTTTTTTTTTAAGTTTATCATTTAATGAAATTCCATTGTTGCTATAACATGGGAAATTTGCATCATTAAATATTCTCACAGCCCCTCCTCTTTTTTTACATAATTAATTAATTAGTTAACAAATTAATGTGTTCTTTCTTTTCTCCTCTTATTTGTATAATGTCAAAACAATTTCAAGTGGTCCAAAACAATAATGTCAATATGTGAAGTATTTTTGTAGAAGTTTTAGTATCATATGAATAAAATTCTTGTTACCAAATACGACGATGCCTGTCTGAACCCTCCAACAGAGTTGTGATTCGTAAAACCACGTCGTTCAGATGATTAAGTTGTTCTTGTTGCGCCTCCCTTTGCTTTTTTTTTTTCCTTTCTTTCTTCTACTTCCTTCATCAACTCCCCTCTCTCCCTCATCATCTCTTCACGATCTCTCTGGCGCTCTTCTTTCTCTTTCATCAAATCTTTATGATCTCTTTGGAGTTCCTCACGAAAAACCTCCATCTCAGATCTCATTGCCTCCATTTGTTTGTCACGAGATTGTGTCACACTATCAGATAGTGAATAGGGTCGTGGGCCAATCCTAAATCCACGCAAGTAATTCTTTCTCTGTCCAAGCACATGCCGTGAGAGTGCCTCTTGTGTCAATGGCGTCCCCGAATCCGTGGCTGATGCTTGTAGATTCACCATCGCATCCTGTCATTACAAAAAAAAAAAAAAAAGACTATTCAACAAGGGCACAAAGAATGACATGCAATTTTGTGCTAAGCTACTAATTAATATTAAATACAATTGGAAAAAGAGTTTAATCCTTATATGTAGCTCACCACATTTGGGATGAATCCATTTGTTTGTATTCTTTGACTTGTGTGATTTCGAATAAGATTCCGGAAAATCCAACTCTCCATTCTCATCTACCTGCGACTTTCAAATAACAAAATTAATTCATCACAGTAGTAACCATGACTTTTGGTTACACATATAAGTGATGAGAAATAGTTTTCAAATGCATCTAGATCACCATGATCGACATTGCTATTGGAAATGATCGAGATCCACTTGTATGATTGTATGGTAGCAAACTCCTGTTTTCTTTACCAACTTTTGAGCGTTTCTGAAAAAAATGAATTATTCAAGAATTAGTACATATTAATGTATAATACACAACTAAAACAATAGAGTCGTTTATATTTGTTTGTTACCAAATGAGATTCATCCTTCTAAGCCACATCAATCATATATTTCAAATCGTCCAAGAAAACTTTTGTAGGTGAATGACTATATGGGTCATCAACACCCTCTTTTTCAAGTTTTTCGAAGTGTTGCTTTAGGTTATACCTCCAATCCTTGTACAAGAGATATGCCTTCGTATCAACGATCTCTTGAGCTTGTTCATCAGTATGAAAATCCTCACAATTTCAAACTTGTCCTGCAAGCATAAGTATGTGAAGTATTACACAAATTAAATGCAGCAATTGCAAATTTACGTAATGAAGACATTTAGTTTAAGGTCAGAAATTACTAGCACAGCTTGTACAACAGCATCTTTGATACTCTTATCAATTTTCTTCCATGACTTCACTCCTTTGATAGAGCACAACCGCCTTACCTGCAATCCTAACTCATTTGTTGTAGGGGTGGCATTCCCTCTAGTGAGTGCATTCAATATTTAACCAAGCTATCATCAAAGCTTACGAATTATAGGAAACAACCAAGGCTTAAATGCTTATTCAGAAAGGTGAATTAAATCAATAAAAAGTATTTATTAAGTAAAAAGGAACTGGTAGAAATAAAATAAATAAATAAAGGATGTGGTGCAGCCACAAGTCATAGATTATGCACTAAAAAAAAAAGATTTCAGGTGTCAAAAGTTATGAATTTATTAACAACCCAATAAATTATGGGGAATTCCGGCAGTGAACAAGTGTGTTGGCTAGTTCTATGGTGATTAATAATAGATGTGTGGTGTATGTGATTCCCTCATCCCTGGACCTCTCAATTATCTTCATTGATTATAGAACACTACTATCTTTATGTTAGAAAATAAATTAATTAAAAAAAAGTTCAAGTATAGTGGAGTACATTGAATGAATAGAAATGACTATAATAAAAGATCCAAAATCTTCTTATTTCAGGTGACACTATTCTTGTTGTCTATTGGGGAGGGCGAAGAGCAGGGTGGTAGTGGTTATTGTTAACTCTTTGTATTTCAAGTAACAATAATGGTCTCCTTCATATTGCTATTACAAACGTTTAAGAATATAAGACATTCATGCATGCAAACTCAAAATTTGAGATGGCATTTTTCCTTTTGTATTTCGTTTCATTTTCCGTGTCTACATGTGTGTGTGCATTTGTGGATATGGTGGTCAAAGGCAAAGGTAGGCCTAGCTGAATTTTGATTCTTTATTTTTATAAATTAATGTAGAATTTTATCAAGATTTTTCAGGGTTTACAGATTGACCCCAATGGAATTAGGAAAAAAATACAAAAAATCAAACCCTTTCCCCCTCACTCAACCGTATTAGGGGGGAACAAAATTTATGCAAAACTTTTCGGGTTCTCCCTCCCTTCCTCCCTCCCTCCCTCCCTCTCTCTCATTATTTCTTTCTTTAATAAGGTTATCATGTGTTTTGATAGCACATATAATGAGGTTATCATGCTGCATTCAAAAAATGAAAACACGCAGGGTTGATTTTTGTTGAAGCAATACAATTAACGTCCCCAAGTTATATTTTTTATTTTTGATAGGTTGCAAAAATAAAGAAAATGACATAATGGCATTGATGATGACTTGTTGAATGACCACACTAAATGAAATTCCTAGTTGCACTCTAACTGGTGGTGTGGGGACAGCTGGGATGAAACCAAGTCTGCAAATACCTCAAGATGAAGAGTGGAAAGGACAAAGATTTATCATCAACTATGCCTTGGCTGGTTAGTCCCCTAACAGGTGAGAAACTTATTTCATAAAACTTCAAGCTGTCATACAAAAACCACAATCTAGGCAAGCCAAAAAAAGCCTTTAACAGTAACACTCAAAGAACACTTGTAAAGATTTTCATTCATTTTCTACTCTTTCCAGTGATTTCCAATGTCATTTCTAAGTAGTTGCACTACGAGGTTCAACATCAGTATCTAGAGTTCAAATAATTACATAATCATAATTAGTTAGCCATGAATGGAATAGCCTATGCTAGCCACAAATAGCTGGTACCTAGTGTTTAGGAATTAGCTGTTTCAACTAGCAAATGTTGCAAAAGCAACATACTTTTCTAAATAGAATGTAGACATAACACTAGAGAAGAATATCAGAAGAACTAATACCCTCCAACCTACACTCAACCCTAACAGTGAACAAGCAAACTAACAAATACAAAAATTTGTGCTACCTTGTTACATTTTAGTCACTAGAATAATTTCAATTTCATAGATCAAATAAAGAAAGGTCACTAGATTCAAATTCTGACAGCATTCTTGCCACTAGACTATATGATAAACAACCAACTTCAATAAGCGAACCATTGAAAATAATTATACCATAATGTTCACGCTTTAATAATGGTCCTGACAAGGTGAGATCACACTCAAAATCATTCAAATAGAGCAATTCAGTTCCTGTCAATATAGAAGGAATTTTCAAACCATACAAAATAGTGATGTAACTGAAATCCTATATCTCTCGAAATCTTAAAATTCCAAGCAAGTGCCAAACAACCTTGTAACCAAATCAACTTTGAGATGCTAAGATACTCAATTGCTAGAGAAGCAACCTACTTCTAATAGAAATCAAACCAATTTTGGACATGAAGAATAACATAATTTCATAGAAATCAAACAATTTAACCAAACCAATTTACGAAATCAACACAAAATTAAACTAAAAAAATCATATAAACCTTAGATGAAGTGTGAGAGATAGGGAAATAGGGCAACGCAAAGAGAGAGAGAAACAGATAGATGGCTCGAGAGAGTGTGAGAGAGAGAGAGAGAGAGAGAGAGAGAGAGACCCAGATCGACAAAGAGGGAGATGACCGAGAGTGACAGAGAGAGAGAGAGGGACAATAACCTGTGATTTGCGACAGTGGAGGTGGTGATTTGCGGTAGTGGCGACGTGCGACAGTATTCGGCGACGGTGAGGTGGTGACCATCACTGAGTGTGTGCCTAGTTTGGTGTACTAGTCTGTGTGTGTTTGTGAGACAAAACAGAGAAAAGGTTCTGTGTGAAAGAAATAAGAGGGAAGGGCACCAATATTTCCTCTAAAAACAATTTAGTACCTTTACCGACTAAATAAATATTTGTCGCTAAATGTAATCAATAGCTACTAAACATTTGTAGCTGTTTGTTCAATATTGGCTACTAAAAATCTTTTTGTCGGCAATAACTACCCATCTACGACTACAGTTTTTTAGTCACTGATATTTTGGTCCGCAAAAGGCTGTGTACGCCGACTAAAACCATAATTAGTAGCCTAAAATGTAAACAAATGCTGACTAAAACTTTTGTAGTCTCCTACTGATATATTTTCAGCGACTAAATATTATTTTAGTTAGCAATTTTAGTCAGCAACAACTAACATATGGCTACTAAAAAAATTTAGTAGCTAAAAATCATTGCCAACCAACAAGAAAATTTGTCATTAAAGGTCTAACTTTTGGCAACTAAAAATGTTTTAGTAGCCAAAAGTGGTCGCCAAAAGTGCAGATTGTTGTAGTGAAAAGAATCGGAGTAGGGTAGGGAAGGAGTTGGGCGTGGCAGCCAAAATTGGGAATGGATGAGAAAGGATGCCTCAGCCAAAGTTGGTGGTGGTGGGTGTTGGTTGGGGTGGTGAATAAGGTTAAGGTTTGAGACAATTAAAGTTAAATTCAGTATCAAGTGAGTTGTTTAAATAATTTTTACAAATTTTAAAATATGAGATCCAAAAAATTATATAGTTGCTACCAGTAACACCACAAATAAAATTAAAATAGTGCAATGGTATGTAAGTTGGCTTTCTAATCGAATGGCTCAGGCTTAAGTGTCATAGATGACACTCTCCTTCATTCATTCCCCTCCCGAACTTCTACTAATTTATATAGCTTGATAAAATAATAATAAATGGTATTCCTAATAATTGTTTTCATCAACCCAAAATTAATAACTAGATCCAAAGAAATCCAAATCTTAAGTATTAACATATCCTTTGATTTATGAAATATTTTTGGGCAAATTCATAAATTTGTTACTGAGGTCATTATTGCTTTAAATTGAAGCAGATTATCTAAGAGAATAGTTTTCTTTGTTGTTGCACTCATGGCAATTGTGATCCGTATTCACGTTTCTTCTTCTACTTGATGATGGTTATCATTATGCCTCGCAATTCAGAAGTACATTCAGGTACTCCATAAATAAACTATCTTGCATTAGTTTTGAGGATGTAAAATTTTAAAAATTGTTCAAACTCGATTCGTGTTCAATTAATAAATATTTGTTTGGCATCAGTTCATTACGTAAATAAATTAAGCCTGAACATATTTTTAAAACTCATAAGTTTTCAAACTAATTATTTTATTTCTTTTAGACTCGACTCGATTACATGCATTATAAATAACAAAATTACTTCAATCCAACTCGCGATTAATATTGGCCCATATGTTAGGCCGATTAAGCAAACTGTCTGAAGCCCCTTCTCAAAACCTTAATTTTTAAGGCCCTTAATAATGGCCTAGTATTTGTAAAGCCCAAACTGTATTATTTGTTTAGGCCGAAAAGATTCAAACCTCCTTGTAATTATTTTAAACTTAAACAAATCACACAAAAAAAAAAAAAAAAAAAAGAAAAAAGGTAAAATAAAAAAGAAGAAGATGAACAAAAAAGGAAAACATCCCATGCTTCCAAATGAAAAAGGCAGTTTTGTAAGAAAGTTGTCTCCATGTTGAAAATTTTAGTAACGTTTTGAAAATGTTTTTAGGGCTGAGGTCCCGACTTTTTAATTGTTAAAATAATAAAAATATTTGCTCCCTAAAGATATTAATAATATATTAGCAACCAAATTTATTGGTCTAAAATCATATTAAATAATAGATGCAAACCCCCTCTGTGGCATGCAAACCCCCTCTGTGGCATCTCAATTATGTGAAGGATAGGATTTTAAACTATAATTACTAAAATTAAAATTAGCAATAACGTTATGTAAGGTTGTGATTTTATACTGCAATCACAATCACAAATTTTTGGCAATGATGAATTTTTAAATAAAAAAAATTAGCTTAATTTATATAAATTAGGTTTTGAAATAATTATAAAATGAGTATTTGAATGCTATGAAAATTAAAAACAATGAGAAGAATATATTAGAAAATCATTCCATAAAATGACATGTGTATAAGTGTTATATATTATGAAATTATATTATTGAATCTTTGGTTGAAGGAAATATTATTGGTTATCAAAAAATATTACAAAATCATGATAATTTTATAATTTTAATTATTAATGTATATAAAGTATATCATTTTTCTGTAAATTTTTTTATAGAAAAACTTACACTGATTTGAAATTCCCCCAATGTCATTTTACAATTATTGATACTACAATGTCAAATCACAAAATTTAAGGGAATCCATTAATATATTATTGACAATTATTAAGAGAATTTGAAAATCAATTTAATTTATGTAAATTAGATTTTGGATCAATTAAAAAAATGTGTATTTTGAGTGTTAAACAATTTAGAAAATATGAGAAAAGTAGATTGGCATATCTAGCTTCAAAACGGCCATAATATTTTTGCTTATATAATACTATAGATTAGATTTTGGACCAATTAAAATATGAGATGTGTATGTTGAGTGTTGTACAATTTAAAAAATATGAGAAAAAAATAGATTGGCCACAATATTTTTGCTTATATAATAATATAGATATTATGGAATTTGTATCTATTTTGTAATATTATAAAATTATATTATGAAAATCTTTAGATTGAAGCAAATATCAATCAAAAGATTTTTTTCTAATAATCTCTAACTTCTACTAATAAATATAGATTGATAAAAACAAAATAATGTTAGAAATGGGTTTTGGAAATTCTGGAAAAAAAAAAAAAAAAAGAAAGAAACAACAACTAGATTTTTTCTTAAACTTTGGTCTAATTTTTAGGTGGGATCCATGCGCTGAATTTCGCGGATCAAAGTTGTAACGCTGTCACGACCCCAACCCGCCCCTAGAAGGTCGGCGCCGAGATGGCCAGTAACCCGGGGTTACCAAAGGCCTCTTTCAAGAGTTCACACACAAATCAGAGTAAATATATGGGGCTTACAAGCGCGGAAGCAATAAACATAAGCAAGGTAGTCCATAAGAGCAGTGCTTAAGTCAAATGGAATGGCATACATCTCATAATAGTTTTAATACAAAACAATGAGGTACAAAAATTACATCTTGACCAAAAGGCTTCTCAGCCGCCATTACAAATACAATAAAATAACCAAGAAGCATGATCTTCAAGATGCTGAAATCACAAGTCCAAAACACATCGGCAAAAGAAAGCAGCAAAACACATCGGCATATGCATCTAGGCGTCACCGCCGACCTGCTCATCACCTACATATATATAGAGAGGGTGAGCTTGGATACTCAGTGAATGGCATAAACAATAAAGGGTTTACATGAATGATATCCGAGGTCTTTAACAAAACAATACATAGTACATATCAAGTCCGTCTTTCAAACCTTTCAAAGCTTCAAGGGATGTTCATTAACATCAATATAATACAAGATAGATGACATTCCGAACAAGCAAACCCACGCGGTAAAACCGTCAGTGGCAAGGCAAGACAAGAATGTGCTACAAATGCTTAAAGTCCCTTAGCACGTACGGACTAGTGCCACAAATGCTTAAAGTCCCCTGGCACGTACGGACTCCCAAACTTTGTGCTACAAGCGCTTATAGTCCCCTAGCACGTACGGACTAGTGCCACAAATGCTTAAAGTCCCCTGGCACGCACGGACTTCCAGAATGGTCATCAAAACAAGACATAACGTTTGATACTCAAGATAGGATTAATCATTCATGCTTACAAACACTTTTCAAAGCAAGGCAAAACAATACTTCTATCAAGTCAAAGCAACATAGCTTTATTAAGAATGCCACTCACCTAGTTCTTCGAACGTCGGCGTCAAGGCAAGTCCAAGTCCTACAAACACATGGCAAGTCTACTGAATGTACTTCTATACAAACCTCATATGCACACAAATGATCTCGGCATTCTATTAGACTAAGTCAAATCAAGACAAATGCTGTTACTCATCTCGGGGAAACATACTAGGCACTAACCAGGTCTTGGCCGAGGTTCCACACTCTCTCGCCGAGGTGTGGTCCCGAGGGCCACGTCCAGGTACCAATGAGGTCGGGGAAAATCTGGGTTTCCCTCTGCTCAAGAACATCAAGAACACAAACATGAAGATTATGAAGGAATGAATGCAAGGATCACATCTTATGATTATAAAATCTGAGATTTCATGCTATGAGTCTAAAAACATGGACCTGAGTATCCACACTTTAAAGATCTGGGAAGACAAACACAAATGCATGCAAGCTCTTATAAACTTTCGGATCAAATCAAGCTTTTCTTCAAGAACTCATGAACAATGGCTTTCTCTCTCTAAAACCAACTTTAAACCCATGCATGGCATGCACAACAAACTCAATCATGCAATGTAGCTATGTAATCAATAAGAACAACGAGAGGAGGTGAAGATTCTAACCTCAGATCACGAATTCAACGGATCAAACACCAAGGATCAAGCTTGCAATCTACTTTCTCACTCTAGAACTCTTCCTAGAGCTTCTCTCTCCTCAAGAACAAAGATGGAATACAAAATGAGACATTTCTAAGCTTGCCGGCTGTTTTAACCTCTGTTCGGACACGTGGCGAGGGTTGGTTGGTTCTATTCAAAAAGGTGACTGATGGACACGACAAGTCTCTGACAAAGTGTGTTCAACAAGCTAGGTGACAAGGGACTTCGGTGGGTAGGGGATAATGACCTCGGCTAAGAGTAAAACTTCGGCCAGTTAAGCAACAATGATCTCGGCTAGGAAGGTCAACACTTGACTAAGCTGTGCCACACCTTGGCCTAGATGCGCCACACCTCGGTCTAGGTCACACCACTCCCGGACAAGATCACCTCAATGCAAGGATGACACCTCGGCCTAGACAATACACATCTCGGCCTCGGCGTTACACACCTCGGCCCAGATGATAATCATCTCGGCCAATATGCCAGGACAAAGGTAGCGGCAACAAGAGAAAACCCAAGGTAGTTCTAAGTGCAAGGGTGTTAAAGGGACAACCTAGGCTTAAGGTAACCTCGGCTGAACACAAACACACACCAAAGGAACACAGTACTCAAGTATCACTTTATGCAAGACAAGTCAAGAATGTAAAGCAAGTCAAGAATTCAAATACAAGCTGAACAAAGCAAAATCATACATAATGCATATGAGTATGATCAAAGTAGTGTGAGGGTTATTACATCCTTCCCCCCTTAAAGAAGTTTGGTCCCCAAACTTGAGTTACCTTGATGCAAAAACAGTTCTGGATGGCGAATCCTCATTTCTTCTTCCATTTCCCATGTGGCATCCTTGCCATGATGTTCCTTCCATTCAACCTTCACCATCTGTATTGCCTTATTTCTCAATTGTTTCACTTGTCTATCAATAATACGCATTGGCCTCTCTTCATAACTCAATTCTTCATCAACCACAATCCCAAAATAATCAATCACATGCAGGGGATCTCGAACATACTTCCTCAACATTGAAATATGGAACACATTGTGAACTTGGCTCAGTTCAGGTGGTAAAGCGAGTCTGTAAGCAGTCGTGTTAACCTTCTCAAGAATTTCAAATGGCCCGATGTAACGAGGTGCTAACTTACCTTTCTTTCCAAATCTGAAAACCCCTTTCATTGGTGAAATCTTCAAGAATACATGGTCCCCAACTTCAAATTCTAATTCTCTCCTCCTCTGGTCGGCATAGCTCTTCTGCCGACTTTGGGCAGTTCTGATCCTTTGTCGAATAAGCTTAATCTTCTCGGTTGTCACTTGAATCAGTTCGGGGCCGATCAAAACTTTATCTCCTACTTCAGTCCAACATATCGGCGACCGCACTTCCTTCCATACAAAGCTTCAGACGTGCCATGCCAATGCTAGCTTGATAACCGTTGTTGTGTTTAATTCTACTAATGGTAAATGTGCTTCCCAACTTCCCTTGAAATCTAGTACACAAAGTCTGAGCATATCCTCAAGCGTCTGAATCGTTCTTTCTGTTTGCCCATCGGTTTGGGGGTGGAAAGCTGTGCTGAATTTTAGCTCGGTTCCCAAGGCTGTTTGTAGACTCTGCCAAAATCTGGAAACGAACTTCGGATCTCGGTCTGAAACAATAGACATCGGCACACCATGAAGTCTCACAATCTCATTCATATACAGTACAGCTAATCGGTCAGTATTGAACGTAGTCTGAACAGGTAAGAAATGTGCTGATTTAGTTAATCTGTCAATTATGACCCAAATCGAATCCATTCCTTTCTGTGTCCTCGGCAAACCAATCACAAAATCCATGGAGATATGTTCCCATTTCCATTCAGGAATTGACAAGGGTTGAAGAAGTCCCGCTGGTCTCTGATGTTCTGCCTTCACTTGTTGACAATGCAAACATTGGGATACAAACTCGGCTATGTCTTTCTTCATGTTCGGCCACCAAAAGGTCTGTTTTACATCGTGGTACATCTTAGTGTTTCCTGGATGGACAGCAATTCTGGAACTATGAGACTCTTGTAAAACCTTTCTTTTCAACTCAGGGACGTCGGCTACGCATAACCTTCCTTCAAACTTAAGCACTCCATTCTCAAAGGTGTAACCTGACCTCGGCCTGGTGACAACCTCGTCGGCTACCTTCTTCAGGAACTTATCTTCCATCTGTTTTGCTTTCACTTCTTCAATGATGGTCGGCTCCGCTGTGATCATAGTTAAGCATGCCAAACTCCCCATTGATTTCCTGCTTAATGCGTCGGCCACTGAGTTGGCTTTGCCTGGGTGGTACTGAATCTGCATGTCGTAATCCTTCAATAATTCTAACCATCTTCTCTGCCTCAAATTTAGTTCCTTCTGAGTAAATAAGTACTTCAAACTCTTGTGATCCGTGAAAACTCGGCAAGAAGCTCCATACAAGTAATGACGCCAAATCTTTAAAGCAAACACCACGGCTGCTAGCTCTAGATCATGTGTGGGATAATTCTTCTCGTGAGGTTTCAACTGCCGAGATGCATAGGCTATAACCTTACCCCCTTGCATTAATACACAACCCAAACCCTTGTGTGAAGCATCACTGGAATGAAATTCTTCATTACCTGATGGGAGTACAAGAACTGAGTCAGAATTAACCTCGCTTTCAACTCTTGAAAGGTCGATTCTCATCTTCGGTCCATTCGTATGCTACTCCTTTTTGAGTTAACTGTGTCAATGGTACTGCAATTCTGGAGAAGTCCTTTACAAACTTTCTGTAATAACCTGCCAAACCCAGAAAACTACGAACCTCGGACACGTTGGTCGGCGTCGCCCAGTTTACCACGGCTTCAATCTTGTTGGGATCAACAGAGATACCTTCTTCATTAATCACATGCCCCAAAAATAAAATGCTGGAAAGCCAAAACTCACACTTACTCAACTTAGCGTACAATTTCCTGTCCCTCAAGGTCTGTAGGGCAAGCCTCAAATGACTCTCATGCTCGGCTGTAGTCTTGGAGTAGATCAATATGTCATCAATAAAGACAACCACGAATTCATCTAGGTATGGCTTGAAGACTCTGTTCATTAAGTCCATGAATGCTGCTGGCGCATTAGTTACTCCAAATGGCATTACTAGAAACTCATAGTGGCCATATCTTGTTCGAAAGGCAGTCTTCTCAATATCCTCGGCTTTAACCTTTAGCTGATGGTAGCCCGACCTAAGGTCAATCTTAGAAAAGACTCGTGCTCCTTGAAGTTGGTCTAACAAATCATCAATCCTAGGCAACGGGTACTTGTTCTTAATGGTTACCTTATTGAGTTCTCTGTAGTCAACGCAAAGACGAAGTGTACCATCCTTCTTCTTAACAAACAAGACTGGTGCTCCCCATGGTGAAGTGCTCGGCCTAACAAAACCCTTATCCAATAATCAGAATCAGATTTTTCAATTCCTTAAGTTCGGCTGGGGCCATTCTATAGGGTGTTTTGGAGATCGGCTGTGTTCCTGACATGATGTCCACAGTAAACTCTATTTCCCTATCAACTAAGTGGCCAGGCAATTCATCTGGAAAGACATCGGGGAATTCGCTAACAACTGGGACTTCGGCTAACTTAGTATTTCCATTCTGATCACTCAGTATACTACACAAATAGCCATTGCATCCTTTCTGAATTAGCTTACAGGCCTTAATGGACGAAATCAAGTAAGGTGGGGACACCACACCTCTACCCTGGAAAATAACCTCGGCTTGGCTTGGGGGTTTCAAAGTAACACTCTTAGAAACACAGTCAATAGATGCATGATTCATCACTAACCAATCCATTCCTAATATAACATCAAAGTGAGTCATGCTCAATGGCAACAAGTCAACTAATAATTCTACACCCTTAATCACAACAACACACTCCCTATAAATAGATGCAACAATCATAGTTCTCCCAGATGGAGCAGATACATATAACACATAATCAAGAGGTTCCTGTGGTCTATTCAACTTCTCGGCAAACTTAGCAGATACGAATGAATGTGTAGATCCCGAATCAATTAACACATAAGCATCTTGAGAGCAGATTGGAAGTATACCTGACACTACTGTTTCAGCATTCTGGGTGTCTCCTGGCACTAGAGCAAAAACTCTGCCCTGCCTCATTTGTGTCCTGCCGACGTTGCTTCCCTGTACAGAGCCCGAGGTGCTCCCACTTTTCCTTCCATCATCAATCCCTGACTTCGGACAATCTTTCACACGATGACCCATTTCTCCACATTGAAAACAAGCGCCTGACGCCCAACGGCAAACTCCGGAATGCGGCTTCCCACAGTCCGCACACATCGGCTTCGTATTACCTTCCTGATTCAAATTACTAGAGCTACCCACATTCGCCTTCTTCTTAGCATTGAACGGAGCTCGGCGGTTATCATAACTCTGCCTCTTTCTCTGGTTCTCTCCTGCATTCTGATATCGGTTCAAGTTAGTTTCCGCAAGAATAGCCTTGTCCAAGACTCCAGCGTAAGTCGGCATGTTCAACATGTTGACTCTATCTTGTATCGGTGCACGCAACCCACTTTCAAACTTCCTTGCTTTCCTGTATTCATCACTGACCATATGAGGCGCGTACCTCGCCAACTCGGTAAAAGCACGGTCGCTCGCCATCGTCTTGTTTCTTGCGTCGAGTCCAAACTCCGTGATTTTGCGATCTCGAACACTAATGGGGAAATGCTTATCATAAAATAGTTCCAAAAATTTAACCCAAGTTAAATCAGGGTTTCCTTCTCGTGTCATCATCCACCATCTTCGGGCGTCGTCATCTAATGTAAATGCGGCCAATGCCACCTTCTGAGTGTCTGTGCTGGGAAAGATCTCAAACAGTTTCTCCATTCCCAAAACCCACGCTTCAGCTTTCATTGGTTCTATGCCCCCTTGGAATCTCGGTGGGTTCATCTTTTTGAACTCCTTGATCAGAGTCATGGTTCCATCCCCATACAAGGCTGGCTGTGAGGGTACTTGGGGTACTGGAGGAGGTGGAGGCGGTACGGTATGTCGGCCATTGGTTTGCTCGGCCTGAGTAGTTGTAGCACTAACATTCTGTTGTCTGACTTGTCTCAACTCTCGAGTTAAGCCTTCAACTAATCTTTCCAGTCGATCTAATCTGTCTTCTGATCGATCTCGGCTAACTGGTGGTCTTCCTCTCCTCATAATGCTATGAGTATGCAAAATGTGACTTTAAAACAAAGCGAGCAACAAGGTATGTATGCAAGCAACAAGCAATTATGCCGAGATGATGCACGTATTTGTCAAATAGCAAGCAGCAAGATGCAATCCTAATATCTTTCTAAGGGGAAATCCTATGCTCTTTAGGACTCAAAGTGTGTGAATAACGTATTACATGGAACTTGTGCTCTGATACCAATCTGTCACGACCCCAACCCGCCCCTAGAAGGTCGGCGCCGAGATGGCCAGTAACCCGGGGTTACCAAAGGCCTCTTTCAAGAGTTCACACACAAATCAGAGTAAATATATGGGGCTTACAAGCGCGGAAGCAATAAACATAAGCAAGGTAGTCCATAAGAGCAGTGCTTAAGTCAAATGGAATGGCATACATCTCATAATAGTTTTAATACAAAACAATGAGGTACAAAAATTACATCTTGACCAAAAGGCTTCAAATTACCATTACAAATACAATAAAATAACCAAGAAGCATGATCTTCAAGATGCTGAAATCACAAGTCCAAAACACATCGGCAAAAGAAAGCAGCAAAACACATCGGCATATGCATCTAGGCGTCACCGCCGACCTGCTCATCACCTACATATATATAGAGAGGGTGAGCTTGGATACTCAGTGAATGGCATAAACAATAAAGGGTTTACATGAATGATATCCGAGGTCTTTAACAAAACAATACATAGTACATATCAAGTCCGTCTTTCAAACCTTTCAAAGCTTCAAGGGATGTTCATTAACATCAATATAATACAAGATAGATGACATTCCGAACAAGCAAACCCACGCGGTAAAACCGTCAGTGGCAAGGCAAGACAAGAATGTGCTACAAATGCTTAAAGTCCCTTAGCACGCACGGACTAGTGCCACAAATGCTTAAAGTCCCCCGCACGGACTCCCAAACTTTGTGCTAAGCGCTTATAGTCGCCTAGCACGTACGGACTAGTGCCACAAACGCTTAAAGTCCCTTGGCACGTACGGACTTCCGGAATGGTCATCAAAACAAGACATAACGTTTGATACTCAAGATAGGATTAATCATTCATGCTTACAAACACTTTTCAAAGCGAGGCAAAACAATACTTCTATCAAGTCAAAGCAACATAGCTTTATTAAGAATGCCACTCACCTAGTTCTTCGAACGTCGGCCAAGGCAAGTCCAAGTCCTACAAACACATGGCAAGTCTCAATGTACTTCTATACAAACCTCATATGCACACAAATGATCTCGGCATTCTATTAGACTAAGTCAAATCAAGACAAATGTCAAGTACTCATCTCGAAACATACTAGGCACTAACTGTGTCTTGGCCGAGGTTCCACACTCTCGCCGAGGTGTGGTCCCGAGGGCCACGTCCAGGTACCAATGAGGTCGGGGAAAATCTGGGTTTCCCTCTGCTCAAGAACATCAAGAACACAAACATGAAGATTATGAAGGAATGAATGCAAGGATCACATCTTATGATTATAAAATCTGAGATTTCATGCTATGAGTCTAAAAACATGGACCTGAGTATCCACACTTTAAAGATCTGGGAAGACAAACACAAATGCATGCAAGCTCTTATAAACTTTCGGATCAAATCAAGCTTTTCTTCAAGAACTCATGAACAATGGCTTTCTCTCTCTAAAACCAACTTTAAACCCATGCATGGCATGCACAACAAACTCAATCATGCAATGTAGCTATGTAATCAATAAGAACAACGAGAGGAGGTGAAGATTCTAACCTCAGATCACGAATTCAACGGATCAAACACCAAGGATCAAGCTTGCAATCTACTTTCTCACTCTAGAACTCTTCCTAGAGCTTCTCTCTCCTCAAGAACAAAGATGGAATACAAAATGAGACATTTCTAAGCTTGCCGGCTGTTTTAACCTCTGTTCGGACACGTGGCGAGGGTTGGTTGGTTCTATTCAAAAAGGTGACTGATGGACACGACAAGTCTCTGACAAAGTGTGTTCAACAAGCTAGGTGACAAGGGACTTCGGTGGGTAGGGGATAATGACCTCGGCTAAGAGTAAAACTTCGGCCAGTTAAGCAACAATGATCTCGGCTAGGAAGGTCAACACTTGACTAAGCTGTGCCACACCTTGGCCTAGATGCGCCACACCTCGGTCTAGGTCACACCACTCCCGGACAAGATCACCTCGATGCAAGGATGACACCTCGGCCTAGACAATACACATCTCGGCCTCGGCGTTACACACCTCGGCCCAGATGATAATCATCTCGGCCAATATGCCAGGACAAAGGTAGCGGCAACAAGAGAAAACCCAAGGTAGTTCTAAGTGCAAGGGTGTTAAAGGGACAACCTAGGCTTAAGGTAACCTCGGCTGAACACAAACACACACCAAAGGAACACAGTACTCAAGTATCACTTTATGCAAGACAAGTCAAGAATGTAAAGCAAGTCAAGAATTCAAATACAAGCTGAACAAAGCAAAATCATACATAATGCATATGAGTATGATCAAAGTAGTGTGAGGGTTATTACAAACGCGTTCTATGCCACGTTGTGATTCACATGGTATATTTGGTTACTCAAAATCATTATCGGATAAATGAGAAATTGAAGCCAAAGTGAGCTCCATGGAAATGAAGTTTTTGGCGGAAATTTCTTGAAAATGCGGTTTAGGTTTGTCCCACATTGATTTGGTGGGAAACTTTGAGTGGGTTTATAAGACTTGGAGTTGGAACTTAGGGTTGGCCCCAAGGGGCACCCAAGTTTTGTAGAGAGGGAGATTATGGGCAAAATGGGCTAGACCCATTGGACCCAAAATAAACACACGCGCATGCCACTGCCGGTCGGGCTGGGCTTGGGCGCGGGTGTGTGCTTGGGTTGGGCTTGTCTGGCCAAAAACATTTGAATTTATTTTTTATCTTTGGAAAATATATTCCCACCATTTGAATTTAAATTTCAGTTGGAAAATTCAAATTCAATTTTTGCACATCTTCACGGTTTCTGTACAAACAGATCCAAATTGCATGATTCGAAACTGTTCAAATATAGTTTTTATTTGTCTGAATTTAAATTTGAACCCAAACAGTCCAAATTCAAACCCAACAGGTTTAGTACCTGTTCAAACAGGTATGCTACATGTTCAATTTAAAATAAAAGGGTGCCACTACACCTATATATAGACAAGTCCTTCATTTGGATTAATCACTCTAATTTTCGTCCTTAAATCTGCTACTGCTCTCTGCATTTTGCTGCATCTAATTTTCTGTGAGAAAAAGTGTAAACACAAATTGTGTTCGATGTGCGAATAAATTATAGTGCTGCATTTATTCGTTGTTGATCATTTTATCTTGGGAGATAGACGTCCGAAAATCTGAAAGTACCGTAGAGAGAACGAATCTGTCTTAAGGACATAGTGTTAAACACTGAACTTGATCAAAAGTTTGTTCAAGAAATTAATCAAGTAAGTTGTTAATTTATTTTATGGTTTATTATTTATTTAAATTAGATTTTGATTTTTTTTTGGTAACAAAATAAAAATATGCTTTTATTTATTTTATTTTATTTTTCTAGTTTGATTTTTGTAATCAAACAAATTTTCTCCTTTTCTTTTATTTCTTTTGTACTCTATTTGTTGTTAAGTACACAAACATAATTTATTTTTCAAATACAGTGAAGATTGTTCAACAATCTTAAGACAGTTCAATTTTTGGTTTTATCATTGTATTTAATTTTCTGTGATTTCATAAAGTGATATTCTTGTTGGAAAATACAAATAGTAGTAATATACTATTTGACGAATAGTAGTAATATACTGTTTATTTTCTTTGACAACTAGTAGTAATATACTAGTGTTATTAACAATTGCAGAATATTAATTTGTGTTACAGAAAATTATTGTGGTATTTTATTTTTCTAGTTTTAGTAACAAGGAAAATAAAATTATTTTGTGTTATAATTTATTTTATGGTTTTAATAACTAGAAGTAGTACTCCAATTGTTACACCAACTCTGGTCCTTATCCAGAAACATGTACAAGTTTCGATAAATCATGAAGAAAAATCAGAAAAATTTAATGGCACTGGGTTTAAGAGATGACAGCAGAAAATGCTGTTCTATCTTACAACTCTAAATTTGGCCCGGTTTCTCCATAAAGAGGCTCCAGTACTGAGAGAGGATGAAAGTGATCGACAAGTTGTTGCCGCTGTAGATGTTTGGAAGCATTCTGATTTCCTGTGCAGAAACTACATCCTAAATAGCCTTGACAACATGTTGTATAATGTTTATAGCCCTCTAAAATCAGCAAAAGAATTGTGAGATTCTTTGGAGAAAAAATACAAGACAGAGGATGCCGGCACAAAGAAATTTGTTGTCGGTAAATTTCTGGACTTTGTTATGGTAGACTCCCAAGCGATAATTTCTCAAGTTCAAAATTTTTAAATAATTTTGCATGATATTCATTCTGAAGGTATGTCTCTTAGCGAGTCTTTCTAAGTCGCTGTGGAAAAGTTACCACCGGCTTGGAAAGATTTCAAAAATTATTTAAAACATAAAAGTAAGAAGATGACCATGGATGAATTAATTGTAAGATTGACAATTGAGGAAGATAACCGAAAGGCTGAAAAAAGGAATGGGAAAAATCCCATAGAGTCCAAGGCTAATGTGGTTGAACAAGTTCACAAACCACATAACAAAAAGAGGAAGTTTATTGGAGATGGTCCTAAACAAGGTGACAACAATGACAATAAAAAGTTCAAAGGAAAATGCTATAACTGTGGCAAGATTGGACATCGAGCTTTTGACTACCGCCGCCTTAAGAAGGATCGCGGAAGCACAAATAAGAAGACTACGAATCAAGCTAATGTGACAGAATTAGATTACATCTCTGACGAGGTAAATGACATCAACCTCTTTGCTGTGGTGTTTGAGGCTAATTTGGTTGGAAATCCCAAGGAATGGTGGGTTGAAACTGGAGCAACTCGTCACATTTGTGCGGACAAGAAGATGTTCACAACCTACAACGAGGCTGCAAATAGTGAACAACTTTTCATGGGAAATTCTTCCACTTCTACTGTGGCTGGACAAGGAAAGGTGATCTTGAAGATGACATTAGGGAAAGAACTGACCCTTAACAACGTACTGCATGTACCGAACATCCGGAAGAATTTGGTTTCTGGTTCTTTGTTAAGTAAAAATGGTTTTAGGCTTGTCTTTGAGTCTGATAAATTTGTATTAACAAAGAGTGGTATGTATGTTGATAAGGGATACATGAATGATGGTCACTTCAAATTGAATATAATGACAGTTGTACCAAAAGTTTCTATTAATAAGAATAACACATCTTTTGCTTATATTCTTGAGTCGAATTTATGGCATAGTAGATTAGGACATGTAAATTTTGATGCTTTGCGTAGATTAATTAGTTTGGATTATATACCAAAGTTTGAAATTGATCCTATTCACAAATGTGAGATTTGTGTAAAAGCGAAACTAACTAAGGCTCCATTTAAATCGGTTGATAGAAAAACCGAACCTCTAGAATTAATTCATACTGATGTATGTGATCTTAAATTTATTCAAACTAGATGAGGCAAAAAGTATTTCATAACATTTATCGATGATTGTACAAGATATTGTTATGTTTATTTACTTAAAAGTAAAGATGAAGCCTTAGAAATATTTAAACTCTACAAAACAGAAGTTGAAAATGAACTTGGAAAAACCATTAAAATTGTTAGAAGTGATAGGGGGTGAATATGATGCACCATTAAATAAATTTTGTGCACAATATGGCATTATTCACCAAACTACAACACCTTATTCTCCACAGCAAAATAGAATTACTGAAAGAAATAATAGAACCCTTAAAGAAATGATGAATGCCATGTTACTAAGTTCAGGTTTACCGCAGAACTTGTGGGGGAAAGCAATATTGTCTGCTAATTATGTTCTTAACAGAATACCCTACAAGAAAACCAACAACACTCCTTGTGAATTATGGAAAGGTCGACCACCTTCCTATAAATACTTAAAAGTGTGGGGATGTTTGGCAAAGGTAGAAGTTCCTGTTCCTAAACAGACTAAGATAGGACCAAAAACAGTGGATTGTGTGTTTATTGGTTATGCTCAGAATAGTAGTGCATATCAATTTCTGACTTATAAATTAGAAATACCTGATATAACTGTGAACACTATTATAGAGTCAAGGAATACTGTGTTTTTTGAGCATGTCTTTCCTTACAAGAAAGGATAGGAATTAAGTTCACAGAAAATAAATTATGATTGTACACAAAGTCAAGAGACTAATGACAACCAAACACAAGAGACTATTAATGGTCTTGACCAACAAGATTTAACTGATGATGAACCAAGACAAAGTAAGAGAGCAAGAGCATCAAAATCCTTTGGTCCAGATTTTTTGACATGCCTGTTAGAAAATGAACCTCAAAACTTTAAGGAAGCAATGACAGGTCCTGAAGCACCTTTGTGGAAAGAGGCTGTTAATAATGAAATTGAATCCATTATGCAAAATCATACTTGGGAATTGGTTGATCTTCCACCTGGTTCTAAACCTCTTGGATATAAGTGGATATTCAAGAGAAAAATGAAAGCAGATGGTTCAATAGACAAGTATAAAGCAAGACTTGTAATAAAAGGTTACAAACAAAAAGAAAGTCTGTACTATTTTGACACATATTCTCCTGTGACAAGAATAACATCCATTCGCATGCTTATTGCTATAGCAGCATTGTTTAATTTAGAAATATATCAAATGGATGTTAAGACAGCTTTCTTAAATGGTGATCTAAATGAAGAGATATATATGGAGCAACCCGAAGGGTTTGTAGTACCGGAGCAAGAAAAGAAAGTTTGTCGGCTTGTAAAATCTCTTTATGGATTAAAACAAACACCTAAGCAATGGCATGAAAATTTTATCATGCAATGCTTACTAATGGGTTTAAGATAAACGAATGTGACAAGTGCTTCTATGTTAAAAATACTAACCAAGGATATGTCATAGTTTGTCTTTATGTAGATGACATGCTTATCAATGGAAGCAGTCAAAATATGATCAAATTAACTAAGCAAATGCTTAATAGAAGATTTGATATGAAAGATATGGGGGTCGCAGATGTTATATTAGGAATGAAAATTACTAAAACATCTGACGGATATGCATTATCTCAATCACATTATATTGAGAAAATTCTTGATAAATTTATCAAAAATGATATGAATGTAGCTAGAACACCTATAGACATTAGTTTTTATTTATCAAAAAATAAAGGTGATGCTATGTCTCAGTTAAAAACTCCCAAATCATTGGAAGCCTAATGTACCAAATGAATTGTACTCGTCTTGATATAGCTTATGCTATCAGTAAATTGAGTACGTACACTAATAACCCGGAGAAGACCATTGGAAAGCGATCATTCAAGTATTTAGATATCTAAAATTTACCCGTGATCATGGTTTGAACTTTACTTGATACCCAGCAGTACTCGAAGGTTATTGTGATGCCAATTGGATATTGGATACTAAAGATTCAAAATCCACTAGTGGATATGTTTTCACTTTGGAAGGAGCTGTTGTTTCTTGGAAATCCATGAAACAAACATGCATCACACGATCCACAATGAAATCTGAGTTCATTTCTTTAGACAAAGCAAGAGAAGAAGCAGAATGGCTTCATCATTTCTTAGAAGACATTCCAATGTGGCCAAAATATAGCGGCCTCGGTCTTGCCCCATTTGGTTGTTGTATCCGGACTTAGGTTCCGTGGATCCTGTTATTATATATTTGTTGTTGTCATCCTTTAATTCCTTATTTTTGAGATTATAGGATGTGTTGGGCAGGTTTATTATAGGTTGGTTGGGTTTGGGAGCAAGTGGTTGCTGCCTAGAATTCTGGTCCTTCGCTCGAACGAGCAGTTCTTCGCTCGAGCAAGCTCTTTGCATTTGTTCCTTCGCTCGAGCCAGCGTTTCTTCACTCGAGCGAGAGTAGAGTTTTGTGTCTGGTGGCTCGAGCAGTTCCTTCGCCGGCGTGTGATTGCGTCTGGGGTTAGACCTGAGAGTTGCATTTCTTCGCTCGAGCGAGCTTTTCTTCGCTCGAGCGAGCAAGGTGTATATTTTCGAGTTCTTCACTCGAGCGAGCATTCTATCGCTCGAGCATGCTTCTGGGTTGCAGACCTGAAGCCTCGAGTTCTTGGCTCGAGCGAGACTTTCTTCACTCGAGCGAGGTTTTCTGTGTCTGGTCGCTCGAATGACCAAGTCTTCGCTCAAGCGAGCCTGTTATATATCAAAACGCAGCAGCGGTTTAAAACATCATTTTTTTTATCTCCTTTGTTTTAAAAACCCTAGGTCCGTGTTCTCTCTCCCTCCACATATCTTCTCTCTTAGGTTTTGTAACGCCCTCAAAATAATGATATTAAACCAACAATATTAACATGCTATAATATATAAAAGGTCCACGTCCTTCCATTCATCAGAGTGTTATTACAAAAGGTATTACATGTTAACAACAAAAGCAAATGCCCTACGGGCTTACAGCTTTCCAAGTTAACACTTGGTTACAAGAAAGTAGAGTGCTAACTCATTTACACATTAAGCCCTAGGCTTGAATTTACATGTAACACAGTAAAAGGAAAGACAACCAAAAAGTCCGTCCGCCACTAGCCTCCCAAGCTAAGTCCTTGGAGGTGGCATGCTACCAGTACCTGAAAATGATGTTCCCATATAGGGTGAGCCACAGCCCAGTAGAAATATACTAAACCAGTTATAAATAATGACTAAAAGATTAACAATTTATAGATGGTCAATTCTTTTACATTCTTTCATCACATCAACAAATATAAACAAAACAGTTACATTCATACTTTCCATGACAAGCATACATGCTCGCAATATATTTCTAGATAAGCATACATGCTCTATCTACGGAGTTCATCCCCTATCTCCTCCCAGTAACATCCGGTTTAGAGGTCCATCCCCTATCTTCCCCTAAACCGCGGAGTACATCCCCTATCTCCTCCAACACAACACAATGCATATATATAACAATTATACACATCACATAACAATACATAAAATCAATGTATTCTTTCCATCGTCATGACCCATGACCCAATTCTATTTCAATTCCTCATTTTCCACAATTAACTATTCACATTAATTAATCAATGTAATTAGGACGTTTTCATAATTAACATTACAACCCTTAGGTTCCAATTTCACTAATGTTTCAACATTAATTCCATGTTTCTATACCAAACATGCTTCTAGGTTTATTATAGACAAAACCCCAAACTTTTATAAAATTACACAATGGCCCAAAGTTTCCCAAAATTACACAACAACTACCAACATATCAAAATGCTAAAATTTAAAGACAAGACTCATAAGGAGGAGTAGGATATCCCTACCTCAAAAGATGAGCTCCAAAGGAGAAGGACCCAAAACCAAAATGCTCCAAACACCAAACTATTCGGATCAAAATGACGCCCTCGACGATCAACACCCTTTTTGTGAAGACAAAAGGTGAACAACACACTCTAGCTAGATCAATACTTAGAGAGAAGTTATGGTTTTTGAGTGAGAAGCTCTGAAAATGGTGTTTTGGTAAAGTAGGAGAAAGAAGATAAGTCAAAAAGTGACCTGAAATGCCCAGTCCCACTCAGTTATACGACAGGTCCGCTCGAGCGTAAGACTCTCCGCTCGAGCGTAAAGACACATAAAACAGGTTACGCTCGAGCGCAACCTTGTCGCTCGAGCTCAAGACACAGACACAAAGTTCGTCCGCTCGAGCGTAGACCCCAGCCCGCTCGAGCGCAGGTCTCCCCCTCCCAGAACTCTCACCAAAAAACACCTTTATGCGCTCGGCGCACAAAGACCCGCTTCGGCGCGAAACCACACTTGCAGAAGTTTTGCAGGTGCACGAAATACTGGAAGGGTGCATTCTCGCTCGGCGCCAAAACCTCCGCCGGCGTACAAGCCACAACAACCCATCCGCTCCAGCGTAAACATGTCGCTCGGCGGACGATCAAAACCTGGGCAACTAGACTTGGTTCTTAAGCTTAACCAACTGGTGACAAACCTGCCCAACACAACCTGTAACTCAAAAACAAAGCAAGAAGGGACGTAAATAAGACAATACTCAATTACCAACATCCACGGACACATGTCCTGACCACTATACAACAAGGGGTAAACCCGGGATCGCTATAACCTCCCCCCCTTAAAGAATTTCGTCCCCGAAATTAAAACAAGTTTTTGAAAAACAAGCATTTTTCTCCATTTTAAACAATGTCATAACTCAACATTTAACAATTTGACTCCATCTCCTATTAAGAGACATTTCCCAACAGGTACATTTCAACATGCAATTTCTTTCCATTTCAACCATTTCCCACATATATGGTTTACAATTTATATCATAAGCAATAATCATGATACAATTTTATTTCTATAATATAGCCAACATATGCAATATTATAATCAACTCCCATAACAAGGCAAGCTCTACAACATTTACATTAACCAAAACATACATCATGTTTTACAACTTAAGACATTTCAAATGTTCTTAAAGTTCATTACAATTACAAAATTGCAACACTTGATTACACATCAACAAATAAGTCCGGATATTTCTCACGGACTCCCAACTCACGTTCCCAAGTGGCCTCCTCCACTCCGTGATGTTTCCACAAAACCTTAACCAAAGGGATGGTCTTACCACGCAGGACTTGATCCCGCCTATCCAAGACCTGAACTGGTCTCTCCTCATACGAGGCATCCTCATCTACCTCTAAGTCGGTCCAATCCAACACATGTGACGGATCCGGCTCATACTTCCGAAGCATACTCACATAAAACACGTCATGAACTCCGGATAATTGTGGCGGCAAAGCTAAACGGTAAGCAACCTCGCCAATCCTCTCAAGGATCTCAAAAGGACCAATAAACCGAGGATAACTTCCCACTTTTCCCAAATCTCAACAAACCCGCCTAGTGGATATCTTCAGGAAGCCGTGATCACCCACCTCAAACCCCAACGGTCCCCTCCTACGGTCAGCATAGGACTTCTGACGACTCTGGGCTGTAACAAGCCTCCTACGGATAAGCTCAACTTTCTCCGTCGTCTCCCTAACCAACTCCGGACCCAACAAAGATGCGTCACCCACCTCGGCCCAACAAACCGGAGGCCTACAAGATCGGCCATACAAAGCCTCAAACGGTGCCATACCAATACTAGGCCAGCTGTTGTTGTAGGCAAACTCTACCAACGGTAAGTGCCTCTCCACGTCCCATGAAATCAAGGACACAACCGAAGCATGTCCTCAAGGATCTGAATAATGCCTCGGGGCCCATCGATCGAGGATGATAAGTATACTAAAGGTCAACTTAGTACCTAAAGCACTCTGCAAACTCTGCCACAACCTAGCGAGAAACGAGGATCTCTATCGAGATAATAAATCCTTTGGGACCCGTGCAACCTTACTATGTCCCGAATATATAAGTCGGCAAGATGATCTCTTGAATCTCTCACGCGCATCGGAATAAAATCGCCGACTTGGTCAACGGTCTACAACCACCCAAATAGCGTCACTACCCGGAGTCCTCGGAAGACCTACAACGAAGTCCATAGTGACATGCTCCCACTTCCACTCGGCAATAGGCAAGGGTTGTAACAAACCCTGGCCTCGATGCTCGGCCTTCACTTGGCGACAAGTAAGGCACTTAGACACAAAAGCGCCACATCTCTCTTCATACCCGCCACCAAAGCGGCGACCCAAATCGATACATCTTGGTACCTCCGGATGCACCGCAAAGCGCGAATGATGGAACTCTCGAGTACCTCCTCTCGACAGACTCCGGCACAAACAGACGGTCTCGGTATCTCAAACTCAGGTCGGGATACGCCGTCAAACCCTTCTCAACTTTCCCCCTGGGGATCTTCTCTGAGGATTCTACCTCAAGGTCACCTCTCTGTGCCTCTAACACTCGAGTCACAAGTGTAGGTTGCGCAACAACAGAAAACAAGGCCGCAGCCTCAACGGATTCGCCCAGAAGCAAGTCAAACTCGCCAAGTGCCCCCAACATATCCCACTCTCGGATGGCTACACAAGCTACATCACTAATGGATTTCCTACTAAGGGCATCGGCCACAACATTGGCCTTCCCTGGGTGATAATGCAACTCGAAGTCGTAATCTTCTATAAACTCCATCCACCTCCTCTGCCTCAAGTTCAAGTCTTTACGTGAAAGCAGATACTTGAACTTTTATGATCCGAGAACACCTCGAATCTCTCACCATAAAGGTAGTGCCTCCAGATTTTCAAGGCAAAAATCACAGCCGCTAACTCTAGGTCGTGTGTAGGGTAGTTCTTCTCGTGTATTTTTAACTGACGTGAGCCATAAGCTACCACTTTCCCTCCCTGCATCAACACACAACCCAAACCCTCTCGTGAGGCATCACAATAGACTGCATAACCCAACCCTCTCTCCCGAATAATCAAGACTGGAGCGGTGGTCAATCTAACTTTCAACTCCTGAAACGACTTTTCACAAGTCTCACTCCATACAAATTTGACTCCCTGGCGAGTCAACCTAGTCAACGGCGAAGCTAACCTGGAGAAATCTTTCACAAATCGACGGTAGTACCCAGCTAATCCCAGAAAACTGCGGATCTCAAACACACTCTTAGGCTGTGCCCAATCTTGCACTGCCTCAGTCTTGGATGTATCAACAGACACCCCTTCCCCGGAAACTACATGGCCTAAGAACTTGACTTCTCTTAGCCAGAACTCGCACTTCCCAAACTTGGCATACAGCCTATGGGCTCTAAGCAATTCAAGCACCACTCTCAAGTGTTCCTCGTGCTCTTGCTCTGAGGGTGAATAGATAAGAATGTCGTCCACAAAAACGACCACAAAACGATCCAAGAATTCCCGGAAGATCCGGTTCATCAAGTCCATAAAGATCGCGGTGCATTGGTAAGCCCAAATGGCATCACCGAAACTCATAATGGCCATACGTCACGAATGCCGTCTTCGGAATATCCTCCTCTCTGACCCTCAACTGGTGGTAACCCGATCTCAAGTCTATCTTAGAGAAACAACGGGAACCCTTCAACTGGTCAAACAAGTCATCTATACGGGGCATAGGGTACTTATTCTTAACTGTAACCCGATTCAACTTCCGGTAGTCGATACACAACCTCAAGGCACCATCTTTCTTTTTAGCAAAGAGGGCCGGTGCTCCCCACGGCGATACACTAGGGCGAACGAAGCCCTTATCTAGCAATTCTTGGAGCTGAACTTTCAACTCAATCAACTCTGCCGGTGCAAAACGATAAGGTGCCATAGAAATCGGCGCCGTGCCGGGCACTAAATCAATAGAGAACTCTGTCTCTCGGTGGGGTGGCAAATCAATAAGATCCTCGGGAAAGACATCTGCGTATTCACAAACTACCCTTGGCAACTCAATCTGGGTCTCATCACACTCACCATTCTCAAAACTAGCAAGTAAACTACTAAGCTCATTCCACCTTCGCGGACCGCACCCCTGTGGCACAATACTACCAACCCGGTCTCCTAAAAAGTGGAAAAACTCCCTTCATCTGACAAATAGTAATCCTCTGGCGGTAGCAATCAATAACCGCCCGGTATGACGATAACCAGTCCATACCCAAAATAACATCAAAGCCCTTCATGGGCATAACTACAAATGGAAAAGGAAGTCGATGATCGTCGACCCCTATATCACAACCTCTACATCCGTGCCTCAAAATTAACTCACCCCCAATAGGTGACACAACGCAAATAGGAGATGCTAAAAGTGCTAACTCCAATTCCAACACAGATGCAAATGCAGCAGATACAAAAGAATGAGATGCACCCGTGTCAATCAACACTCTAGCAACCGACCAAAACAAAAAGGTACCTCTCACTCTTGATGGAGCAGATTAGGTCCTGTGACAACAGATACACGCTACCTGTAGGCCCTCGATCTACCTGCCGCCTCTCGAGCATAGGATCACAGATCTTGACTGGGACGACGGCCCGGATGGGCACTCGAGGCCTGCACAGACTGAGCTGGCTGAAATCCCTGCGTCTGTCTAGAACCAGACGCTCCTGAAGTGGCACTCAACCGTGGGCAATACCTCTTCATGTGCCCGGGCTGTCCACACTGGTAACACGATACGAGCTGCCGCCTCAACTCGACTCGTGGTCCGGCCGACGAAGAAGCAGCTCTCGACTTCAAGGGCAAATCAACCCTTGTGACCCGGCTGGCCACACTTGTAACAGGTGAACTCTCCCTGACTGCCCCTCCCGGAGCCTGCACTTGGTATTGGGAAAGTCGACCTGGCCAAACCACCCTGGGACGGCTGAGGGTTATAACCCCTCTGCCTCCAGGCATCACTCCGTCCTCTTGGCCCTCTTGGAGCCCCCATGTTTTGCCTCATCTCCTCCTCGCATCATCACTCCATATGAGCTGCAAGATCCACTAAATGCCTCAGACTCAATGTAAGGTCCACCAACTTTCAACTTGAGGTCCCACCTCAACTTCCGCTCAAACTCAGAGTAACGACGCCTCTGCTGCAACAAGTTCAGATGCAAACCTAGACAAGCTAGTAAATGTAGCCTCAAACTCGCCACAGACAAATCCTCCCGCTTAAGCTTGGTAAACCGATCCTCGCCTCTCTAGCCATCATGATAAAAACCTCTCCTGGAAAGCATTCACAAACGCCTCCCAAGTACCGCCCACACGAACTTTCTCATACTTCCACCATTGACCAAGATCTCCTTCACCGAAGGATGCCAAGGTCACTTTCAATGCTCTCCTCAATGCCTAGCATCTCGAACGTTTTACTCATTTGTTCAAGCCACTCGCTCGCCTTCAATGGCTCCTTAGGATCCCCAACAAACTCCTCCGTTAGACCGAAGAACTCCTCTTCAAGAAAGAAGGTCCCGCCTCAATTGCGATTTCGCTTCCGAGAATACCCAAAGCCCTCGCTATCTCCCTGCCAAGGCACCCATAGCTCGGCCACCCACTCGGCCACATTGGCACGACCAACCCCTCCCGAACTCATGGAACCTCATCCGGTAATGGCACTTCCTGCCTCCTAGGCCTACCACGCCTACCACCTCTTGCTCGTCCTGACATCCTAATAAAGGTAACACAGAACGTTAGCACATTTATAAACGTGCCAAAACTAAACACTCACGTCCTAATGCATGGATAATTGTAATTCATTCCACGTAAGCACATAAACACATAAGCACTTACGAATTTCATTTCCGGATGATGATAGTCCCAAGGCGTTACTAGAGTACCGGTTAGAAACAGCATTGATCAAGTGCCTTTCCAACAAGACTCCCAGAAACCCAAAGAACCAATCAACATCCTAGAAACTAAATCCCATACCCAAATAATCATATAAGC
Source organism: Camellia lanceoleosa (assembly GCA_025200525.1). Taxonomy (NCBI): domain Eukaryota; kingdom Viridiplantae; phylum Streptophyta; class Magnoliopsida; order Ericales; family Theaceae; genus Camellia; species Camellia lanceoleosa. Next base: position 189,656,511 of record CM045762.1, on the reverse strand, counting down.
ATGTTATCACATAAGCATATGACAGTACACTTAAGTCTCTATCAAGCGAGACAAACCCATTGTGATCCTAATCACTTCCCACGTACCCAAGGTATTCGAACCCGGTATGCTCTGATACCAAGTTGTAACGCCCTCAAAATAATGATATTAAACCAACAATATTAACATGCTATAATATATAAAAGGTCCACGTCCTTCCATTCATCAGAGTGTTATTACAAAAGGTATTACATGTTAACAACAAAAGCAAATGCCCTACGGGCTTACAGCTTTCCAAGTTAACACTTGGTTACAAGAAAGTAGAGTGCTAACTCATTTACACATTAAGCCCTAGGCTTGAATTTACATGTAACACAGTAAAAGGAAAGACAACCAAAAAGTCCGTCCGCCACTAGCCTCCCAAGCTAAGTCCTTGGAGGTGGCATGCTACCAAGACTAAAATGATGTTCCATATAGGTGAGCCACACCAAAGAGAAATATACTAAACCAGCTTATAAATAATGACTAAAAGATTAACAATTGATAGATGGTCAATTCTTTTACATTCTTTCATCACTTCAACAAATATAAACAAAACAGTTACATTCATACTTTCCATGACAAGCATACATGCTCTGCCAATATATTTCTAGATAAGCATATGAGCTGTATCACTGGAGTCCATCCCCTATCTCCTCCCTAAACAACATCCGGTTTAGAGATCCATCCCCTATCTTCCCCTAAACCATAGAGTACATCCCCTATCTCCTCCAACACAACACAATGCATATATATAACAATTATACACATCACATAACAATACATAAAATCAATGTATTCTTTCCATCGCCATGACCCATGACTCAATTTTATTTCAATTTCTCATTTTTTACAATTAATTATTTATATTAATTAATCAATTTAATTAGGACGTTCTCATAATTAACATTACAACCCTTAGGTTCCAATTTCACTAATGTTTCAACATTAATTCCATGTTTCTATACCAAACATGCTTCTAGGTTTATTATAGACAAAACCCCAAACTTTTATAAAATTACACAATGGCCCAAAGTTTCCCAAAATTACACAACAACTACCAACATATCAAAATGCTAAAATTTAAAGACAAGACTCATAAGGAGGAGTAGGATATCCCTACCTCAAAAGATGAGCTCCAAAGGAGAAGGACCCAAAACCAAAATGCTCCAAACACCAAACTATTCGGATCAAAATGACGCCCTCGACGATCAACACCCTTTTTGTGAAGACAAAAGGTGAACAACACACTCTAGCTAGATCAATACTTAGAGAGAAGTTATGGTTTTTGAGTGAGAAGCTCTGAAAATGGTGTTTTGGTAAAGTAGGAGAAAGAAGATAAGTCAAAAAGTGACCTGAAATGCCCAGTCCCACTCAGTTATACGACAGGTCCGCTCGAGCGTAAGACTCTCCGCTCGAGCGTAAAGACACATAAAACAGGTTCCGCTCGAGCGCAACCTTGTCCGCTCGAGCTCCAAGACACAGACACAAAGTTCGTCCGCTCGAGCGTAGATCCCAGCCCGCTCGAGCGCAGGTCTCCCCCTCCCAGAACTCTCACCAAAAACACACTGTACGCTCGAGCGCACAAAGACCCGCTCGAGCGCAGAAACCACACTTGCAGAAGTTTTGCAGGTGCACGAAATACTGAAAGGGTGCATTCTCCGCTCGAGCGCCAAAACCTCCGCTCGAGCGTACAAGCAACAACAACCCATCCGCTCGAGCGTAAACATGTCCGCTCGAGCGGACCAGTCAAAACCTGGGCAACTAGACTTGGTTCTTAAGCTTAACCAACTGGTGACAAACCTGCCCAACACAACCTGTAACTCAAAAACAAAGCAAGAAGGGACGTAAATAAGACAATACTCAATTACCAACATCCACGGACACATGTCCTGACCACTATACAACAAGGGGTAAACCCGGGATCGCTATAGGTTTCATCTACTTTTAGGGTATTTCTACCGTAGGTTCTTTATTAAAAAGATAGAGGGTCGCGAGGGCTTGTTTTTAATCTGAAAGTTTGGCGGTTTGGAGCACTTTGGATTTTGGGTCATCGTCTCCATTTGAGTTCTTCACTTCGAGGTAGGGATACCCTACTCCATCTTATAGGTTTTGTCCTAAGTTTTAGTCATTTTGATATGTTGGTGTTGTTTGGTAATTTTGGGAAAAGTTAGGGTTTGAATTATAATTTGAGGAAAAGGAAAATTTTCATATATTGAATCCCATGTGATTGTAAGTCATGAAAAATGACACTGATAGTGTCAAATTGAGAAAATTGAACCTTAGGGTTAATTTTGAGGAAAAAGGGAAAAGCCCTAATTGTTGTAATAAATTAATTTGTATAATTAATTTTGGAAAAATTGTGGAATTATGTTTAATTCATGAAATTGGGGAATTATGAGATTAAATGGTGTAGTTGGATAATTTAATCACTCACCTATGAGAATGTTGAGATTACATTTGTTGATACATTTATTTCCTGTTTAGAAATAACTGTTTTGGGCTATCGGTGGAGGATAGTCGTGATTGTTGTAGACATTGCATGCTGATTAGGGAAAACTGAAACTAATAACATTGAATAGGTCATTGAATATAACGGACAAATTAATACAACAAATCTGTGTATTGATTGAATATGTTATATGACAAGTGTTTAATACATTGTATATGAATATTGTTGGGGAGGAGATAGGGGATGTACTCCATGGTTTGAGGGAAAATAGGGGATGGACTCTCAAACCTGTTTGGGAGAAGATAGGGGATGGACTCCACTAGTACAGCAATTATGTGTACTTATTGATTTATGAAAGTGTTGTAGAATGAGTCTTAGTCTCATTTGAATTATTGATATTGGAAGTGATGTTTATGTGAGATGTAGTCTCATGTTATAGTTTGGCCAGGTTCTAAGCTATGTCTGTATAATTGGAAAGTTGAATAATAACGGAAAGTGAAATATGTCATGGACTTTATTGTCATGAAACTGTATAGTGATATAATGGATTCATAAGTGTTAACCATCTATTGAATGCTATTGCTTTAGTCAATTCTTATATTTGGTTTAGTATATTTCTGCTGGGCTGTGGCTCACCCTATACGGGAACATCATTTGGAGTTGAAGACTCTGCTTAGTTAGTTGTTATTTTGATTTATTTTGATATTACATGTAAAATCAAGCCAAGGGCTTAATGTGTAGTTGAGTTAGTACTCAAACTTTTGTGTCCAAGTGTTGGCTTGGAAAGATGTAAGCCCATAGGGCATTTACTTTCGTTATTACATGTAATGTCTTTTAATAAGATTACTCTGATGAATGGAACAATGCTTTGTTTTTCTTAATCAATGCATGTTAATATTATGTATGTTATGGGATTATTTTGAGGGCGTGACACAAAACTTGTGCCAGCTATTTGCATTCATTATGATAGTCAATCTGCAATAGGCAGGACACAAAATCATATGTATAACGGTAAGTCATGACATATTCGTCGTCGACATAATACCGTAAGGCAATTGTTCTCAAATGGAATAATCTCAATAGATTATATAAAATCTAAAGAGAATATTACGGATCCGTTAACAAAAGGTTTTACAAAAGAGCAAGTGTATAGTTCATCAAAAAGGATGGGATTAAAGCCTATTACATAAGAGTCATCATAATGTAACCCTATTTATATGACTGGAGATCCCAAGAACTAAGTTCAAAGGGACAACTAAGTTTTGTGTGGCTCGCCAGAAATCACCAAGGAATTAAAATTCCCTACCCATTCCTATGGTGAGAATGATATCTACAACATGTATTGCATGCAGGGGTCTAAGGATAAGCTTAGCTTTTAATGATTACTTATATCATGATTTAAGCATAAAATCAAGACGAGTATAAGAGATACTCACAATAAGAATCACCTATATGAGTATCGAACTGGGGCCGGTTCTATGAGAATGAAGAGGCTAAATTCTCTAGAAGTACTCATGAACAACCAGGAGCGTTTAAGGCCAAAATGAACACTACCCTGAGAACCACGATGTGTTAGAAGATATTTTGTGTGAAATCTATTGTCTTAGCTTACACAAACGGCTGAACAATTCAAGGCATTGCGCCCATTGGTTATCTAGTAAGTCCGATAGGTTATCACTAGGGAAGGTTCAAGGCCGAAAGCTACCTATCTTGATGCAAGATGTTTTTGATTTATACTCTTTCGACAAATTTTGCATTTTGTTGCATTTCCGTTGTCATCAAATTTCATTCATGTAAGGGATTGTTAGAAATGGGTTTTGGAAAAAAAAAAAAAAGTTTTTTTTCCTAAACTTTGGTCTAATTTTTATCTGTCAAATAAAAACAAAGTGTGTTCGTTGTGTGAATAAATTGTAGTGTTGCATTTATTCGTTGATGATCATTTTATCCTGGGAGATAGACGTCCGAAAATCTGAAAGCACCGTAGAGAAGACGAATCTGTTTTAAGGACACAGTGTTAAACACTGGACTTGATCAAAAGTTTGTTCAAGAAATGAATCAAGTAAGTTGTTAGTTTATTTTCTGGTTTATTATGTATTTAAATCAGATTTTGATTTTGTTTTTTGTTGGCTTTTTGGCTTTTTGGCTTTCGAAGGTTATTATTGTAATTGCGAGCGTGCCAGCAAGGATCAATCAGTCCTTACAGAAAAATAATTTCCAACCAATTATCAGACGATTGTGTTTTAGTTCTTTCAGCCTTAATGAAGAGGACTTTTACTGGTGGCTTGATTTAGGAGAATTAAGCAAAATAACAATCAAATGACGAACAACTGAAGTATTTCATTAAGATGAAAAACTTACAATGATTCAAACTCAGCCTCGCAGAGGTTTATAACAACAATCTACTTGAAATTACTCCTAGGAACGAAGTGCATACAGGAATTGTAAAGTGCGAAAATGTAAAGAACATGAAATGTAAAGAACTGGAAATGTAAAAATGGAAAGAAATAAAGTATGAAAGACTGGTTTTTTGGATCTGAGTCTGGGGCTTTTTCTGGGGGCCTTCTCTGCTATTTATACTGCTCAAGGATGACCATCGAACTGCATTTCCAACCGTTGAACTGCTCCTCCATGATCGCTGATCATGTTGTCTTGTAATTAGTTCCACTATGCCATCACTTGCAGTTAGGCTTCCCTCCCAAATTTGAATTTAAATGTGAGTCATCGTTAAAGCCACATCACCTTGCATCTCTTTGTTGATTCACTACTACTCAGTTCTCGTAATAACCAATACTAACTGCCACGTGTACGATCAGGATCGAAGACTTAAATATTCTTTCTATATTGCCCTTATTCTGCCACGTGTTGAACTGTAATTGGCTTATAAAAAATATGTAGCCAACATTACCTCCCGCATTAATATACCCAATACTTGGTGATATTAGTGGATCAAGGTCTTTTATCCACATCTTAGAACGTGCATGGGCTTTGCATTTTTCCAGAAATGCAACTGTCATTCATCATCTGCATTAAACTCTCATTCAATCCTTTGAACACCCCCACCACCTTAGTATTTGAACGGACTGATACACTTTTATGGCTGAATCAACTCTCTCCTCTATTGATCGAGCACACGAAGAGTCATCTAATGATGTTGTTCCTCGTCGAAAGAACCTCCATGCATTAATTAGCAACCCTTACCCACCTTTATATATTCAGGTCATGGATGCCTTTGCAAATTATCAACCTTTGGACTACGAACACATCACCCTTAATCCTTTGATTCATAAAATTGTAAATATAAACATGGAAAGCTCTTCTTCATAACCCTTTGCATGGGATAAGGCTCCGGCCTCTTCTTCCTCTGGGGCTTCTAACTGGACAAGCTGGTCGAAACCTGAGACCTGTGATTTGAGGGAGCAAATTAACCATCACTTCGTCGAGTTCACTGATCCTTTAGAGTTTCCTTCCTATGCGCGAAGCTCGGTGGTCTATCCTTACGTGCCCATCGATCATCGACGCAGTTTAGAGGAGAATCTGCTTATAGCATGGTACACATCATCCATGCCTACAAGGATAGTGCACGCTGCCCGACGCCTAGAAGAGGCACAAGGGTACAATCCATCGTTCTTAGCTCAGAAGGTGAAGCTTTGCTCTTCTGACTGGCTTGATTATATTAATGCCCTTGTTCCTCCTCCTGAAGTGGAGGCTCCTCCTCTCGAAGTGGAGGCTTCCATACCTTCTTCTCCCTCAACTCCTTGCTGGACAGAGAGGCTAAGGCTTGCCCTTTCTACGGACAAAGCCTTTGCTCCGTACAAACCTCCACTTTCCCCCACTCCAGCTGAACGGAAGGAAGCCCAACTTCTGCTTGCGGCCCTCTCTCACTTGCCTTTCAATGTTCTTGAGGATGACATCCCTCTCAAGAACCTTCGATGGGCATGTGACATTCTGAGTTGGGGTCATATTCTAAACCCCCTCGCCCAAGTAGAGCTTCACATGTTTTTGGGCCAGCTTCCATTGCTTCTCCACTAGCATCGGACCTGTGTGGCCACTACTCAATCTTTGGACCAACTCTCATCTCTTCAAGTTCATGCCCAGTACGAAGCAGAGAACTTCATTGAAGAATTTGATGACTTCAAGAATAAAGATTCTGTGTATTGGGATGACTTGGATATAGACGAGTTGGAACAAGGATTGGGAGAAGCGGCATTCGAAAGAAAGGCCGAAGACCTCTTCTATGAAGTGAGAGCACATCAACTCATGCAGCCAACCATAGAAGAAATAGAGGATAGAATAAAGAAAGAACAGAAATTCATTGATCATAGTTGGACCAAATTTCACGATCTTGTTATTTGTTCTATTCCATATTTTTATGAGCTTGAATTTATACCCAAGTAGGGCCATTCGATGTAATTACTTTTTGCTTTAATACAAATAAGACTTTTCTCTTTGTTTGGCGTTGTCTGACCTTGTCTCTGTTTGTCTTTGAAAGCAAATTTAGGGCTTCGAACTGAACAATCTTATCCTTCGAATCTGGACTCAATCGTTTTAAATGAAAACACTATAAAAAACCAATATGAATTTTTCCAATTTATGGAATAAAGTTGACAGTTTTTGCTGATTTTCATTTAGAATTAGTGCTTCGAATTTAACAATTCTTACCCTTAAAGCTTGTTTTAATCATAACCAACTTATGGCCATGGTTAGTATGATCAATCAGTTTTAAATTGACCATTTTTGCTTCGAACAACAATTCATGTTGTTTCAGTTCAAAAGACAATCTCTTTTCTGTATATATACAAACCAACTATTGGTTTAGATGTTTCGAACACCAATTCCCATCCTTAAAGGGTCTCAAGTTTTGCTTCGAAAGACATTACTTTCATTAAGAAACCTAAAGCAGGTCTTAAATCCCTTTGAAGTAAACAAATACTTGAGTATTCTTACGTCTTTAAGTATAGAATGTGCTTCGAAGTCGACTTCTCTATTTCGAAGCTGTTGTTATTTGACTTTTGGCGCCAAAATCTGGTTTCGAAGCCAAATCTTTTACTTCGAAGCTGGCATCAACATTTGGGCTGTGTTTTTCCCTCCAAAAGTATCAATATTGAAGGAAACACTTCGTATTCGTACTTTTAGTACTTAACGAATTACACGATATATCTCCCAGACACAAAGGCTTTTAAAACCCTTTTATTTTCGTGCTCTAAAATCACTCGCTCGCTCAACACACAAACCCTTTATCTCTACCGATCTTCCACTTCTCTCTACTCCCTTTCCCAGCTTCGTCCTCTGAGAAAGCGTTCTATCAATGGCTTCTTCTTCACTAAAAGTGCCAATCGTAGAGCGTGCAAGTCCGTCTGTAACCCTGAAAAGGATCATTGAAGCAGAATGTGAAAAGTACAAGGCTGGGGAGAAAAGTACCATCGACGGACGCATCTTCATCTCTCGTCGTCATGTGCAACAAGACTATGTCCTTGGGCCCATATTCAAGGAGAATCTTACTAAGCTTCCAGCTCTATATCCACGTCTGGAAGACCATTGTCTCCTTTATGAAGGTGGCCTTGACTGGAGGAACTGGAGGACAAACCGTCCCCACCAATGCTGGCCCACGGTGAGACCAGAGTAGCAAGAATGGTATGACCGGGTTGTCCCTGCTAGGACTCTGGACCTTCAGGAGCTCTGCCTTCTCGACGCCCTCCGATTATCTAGGTTAACTATCTCAGAGGACCCTTTCTTAATTCCTGCTGGCCTATGCTTTTGGAATTCTGTCTTTTATTTCTTTCAATTTAGATGTGGGATGATGGCCCCTACTGTTCTTGACATTTTCCATCTATTAGGATTATCCCCCATTGGTACCCCCATCGGACCAGATTATCCTGATCTAGCAGTCCCTTTTTCCCTCCCCTCTCTTAACTCATCCTATAGTGATTTTGTCAAGGCTGAGAATAGAAGAGAAGGCCTTGTGACTGATAGGGAATTCTTTTCTTTCATATTATATTGGCTTTGCAAATTCCTTTTCTGCACCTCCTCTCAGAGAATCATGCTTGAATTTGCCCCTCTTGCCAAAGCCCTTGTTTTACAGAAGAAGGTGGCCTTAGCTCCATACGTTCTAGGTCACGTATATAGATTCTGTTCTCTTTTCTATGAGAAACCTTTAGATGCCAATCAAGGGGGGTCATTTTGGATTCTTCAGCTTTGGCTTTTTGCTTATTTCACTGAGTTACAATCCAAATGTCTTTAATTTTTCGAGCCAAACCCTCATATTCATGGCATGAGGCTAGCCAATGCTTCACTTTATTCTTCTACCTTTGCTTTTTTACTTCTCTTTCTTCCACCAACTTCCAGCTTCCCTTCCTTCTTATAGTTTTCGACCCTTCAAACCTACCATTGGCCCATCTTGGTTGAAGAATTTCTTAAGTGATAGGTTCTGTGCTTCACCTGCTCACAAAGATATATGGGCTTCTATTCTGATCCCCAGAAAGTTATTTATTGGGACCATGAACCCCAGAGCTTACAAATGCATTGCTGAGCCCTATTGTCCTGCTTAATTTACTAGACAATTTGGCTTCTCACAAGGGGTCCTAATACCCCTCTGCAGTAACACCAACCTAAGTCTTACCAACAAGGATTTGAAAGTTCGAAGGACCAGACTAGAAGAGGCAAGTTCTAAGTTTATACAAGACTTGTTCGAGTTTGAATATGTCCCTTTCCTTCTCAAGGTAACCATTTGAAGAGGTACTAAAACTGGTGGGTGACCAATATGGAAGTATACTTGGCCATTTCTCCTCAAGACCTACTAATGGTGTTGGATGTGCCTAAACCCAAAGGAGCTGGAGTTGTTACTTCTTCCACTGTTCTTACCACTTTAGTTCCTGTGCCAGTCACCAGACAGTCTGCTCCTGCTGCCTCAACTCCTCCTAGAGTTACTCGGGCTGCCTCGAAGGAAGGTATATACCCTTGTTTCTTCTCTTTTTTCCTTCTTTATAATGCTTTTAGCCTTATCTTTAGTTCTTCTTTTGTGAAGGTGGTGCGAGTGCCTCACAAGGGGACTCTCCTCAGAAGACCCAAGCTTTATATCTTCTCAAAAGCAAACAGAAACAAAAGAAAATGAAACTTTTACTTGAGCCTGAAAAGAAAGCACCTGAGGTTCAAGCAGAAGAAGAAGAAGAAGAAGAAGAAGAAGAAGAAGAAGAAGAAGAAGAGGTAGATCAAGAACAGGAGTCACCCTTAAAAAGAAGGAAAAGAGTGACTGTCTCTTCTTCTAATTTGATTCAAGATTCCACTCATGAGACAACTGCCAGAGTAGTAGAAGAGGAACTCATTTCTGAGGAATCCGAATCCCGGATTGAAGTGAGAAAAATTGAGAAGGAGCAAGCAATACCAGTACAGAGAAAAAAGAGAAGAAAGATGACTGTCTCTCCTTTTGAGTTGGTCGAAGACCCTATTCATGAAGTACCTGCCAAGGCAGTAGAGCAGGAACATTCTAAGGCTATAATTGTTTTTGAGAAAGCTGAGAGAGACGGCAGCAACAATTCTTAAGAGATGAAGCTGCTGCTGCTAATGCAATCCAAAGGGAAACTGCAAGAAGGCAACATACTGCTGAGTACTATTCCCTTCGTAGTTCTCCCATTGTTGCTATCACTTCTGAAATAAGTAACTTCTTTCATGCCTTTGCTGTTTTTCCTTCTCAAAATTTTTTTTTGGTATTCAGACTTGACATCACTTTGTATTTCTTCTTTTGCAACAACAACTACTGAGCCTATTCTTCCAATGAGGACTCCCTCAGTTTCAGTTAAAGTTGATCAATTGCAACATGTAAAATCTATTCAGATAATACTTCCCCTTCCTAGGCCTGCATTCTCTGTACCCTCCTTGAGGCCAAGTATTCCTGCATTTCCTTCTTTTGGCTTAAATCTATATCTTCCTTACTTGTCTTTTGATCTATCCAAATTTAGTTCTCTTTCGAGCCTTGCTCTTCCTCCTCCTCCTAAGGAAATTCCAACTACTACTTCCTCCTTGATGATTAGCTGATTCCTCTACAGAGGGTGCTGGTAGCTCTCCAACTAATGGTTTATTACCTTTACCTAGTTCTAGCCCTTCTTCCCTTGATCTATTGGTGGCTAGGACCATAGAGACTGCTAAAGATACTCCACCCATTTCTCCTATCTCTATGCAGTCCTTTGTGCCTTTCACTGCAGCTCTCTCTGCACCCCTCATGTCCACGGATGAGGTAGACATCTTCGAAACAAGACTAGCTAGTCTCTTGGACATACCTTCTACCTCTCCAATAGCTAATGATGAGACTGAGCCATTAGTTCTGGCTGACTCCTTGTTAAAAATCTTTGAGAGCTCTTCCTCCAGTAGCAAACCTTTTTCACATCTGATGGACTTGGCCATCTGTCTGGAGCTGTTGGCATCTTTTTCAAGGATTCCTTTCGAGGCTTTATAGAGGCCTATAATCAGAAATGGTTTCCTTCAATGCTGCAAAGTTGTTGAGCAATCCGGCATGACTGTCTCAAATCATTTATCTCAGGCAGCAGCCACTATTGACTTTTATATCAACATTTGCCATGCTGTCAAGGCTGCAGAGGAGAAATTGGTTAGAGACCAGAGTTTTGTCTCCACAGTACATATTGAAGTGTCAGAGCTAAAGGAGCAACATTCCTCTGCCTCCCACTTTCGAACTCAACTGCTGAAGAAGAAAGCTCAACTTGAAGAGGAGCTATCTGCAGTGAGCCAGGCCTTAATCCGAAATGACACCAAACTGCAGATCACTAACCAAGGACTGGCTGACCGAAAGCAGGAAATGGCCACAGCTATCCAGTTGTTTTCATCCTTTAATAATAGAACATCTATTGTAAAAGAACAACTGAGACATTGTAATGATTTCTGGGCCAATTTATGGCAGCATGTATTTGACTCTTTATGAAAAACAATTTCTTATTTATCATTTGAGTATTCTTTTGTTCTTGTACTTAGCATTTATTTTATTCCTTGTGTTTCCCAAATGGCTGGAAAATAAGGCTTCAAATATCTGCCATTAATCTTTTTGGGATGTACATATCCATTCAAATTTCTTGAATGGTATGCTCCAAAAGGCAGGACTCTATGAACTTGATATGGTCCTTCCCAGTTAGGTGACCATTTGCCAAACTTGTTGCTTTTAATCCCTATTGGGAGTATTGTTTTCCATACCAAATCACTTTTATCAAAGCCAATGTGTTTGACTTTTTTATTATAGTTTTTGGCTGCTTTCTTCTTTTGAAAAAGAATGCTATTCAATGCCAGAATTCTAGCTTCATCTATGCCTTCTAATTCCAAGCACATACGCTGATGGTATTACTCAGGATTTAGCTGGTCTTGGCATCTTACCCTCAAGGACTTAACATTAATTTCCATAGGTAACACTGCATCATACCCATATACTAAGGCATAAAGAGTGACTCCTGTGCTTGACCTTGGGGAAGTTCTATAAGCCCACAATACATCCAACAATAAGTTATGCCAATCCCTAGGATTGTCTTCCACAACCTTTTGTATTCCTTTTTTCAAGGACTTATTAGATGATTCAGCTTGACCATTGGCTTGTGCGTAATAGGGAGTGGAATTAACAAGACTAATTCCAAACTCTGCCACAAAAGACTTCACCATTTTCCCATCGAATATAGTCCCATTATCAACAGTTATAGTCTGTGGGATACCAAATCTATGGATTAAATCCTTAATGAATCCAGTGACCTCAGTCTGGTCTACAGCCTTGTATGGCTTAGCTTCGACCGACTTAGTGAAGTAATCAGTGGCCACTAGAATGAAACAATGATCCTTCGAAGAAGGTGGGTGTATTTTCCCCATCATATCCATGGCCCATCCTCTAAATGGCCAAGGCTTCACTACTGCATGCAAGTCAGTTATCGGCACATGCCTTATTATGCCATGCTTTTGACATGTCTGGCAACCTTTTGCATATTCTATGCAGTCTTTAAGGATAGTTGGCCAATAGTAGGAATGCCTTCGAAGTAACCATCTCATTTTCACACCAGGCTGATGAGCACCACAGATGCCTTCATAAACCTCAGCCATAGCTGTTAATGCTTCTTTTGGGCCTAAACATTCCAGCAATAAACCAACTCCCTCCCTTTTGTAGAGAGAACTACCATATATCATGTATTGCATAGATTGCAATTTAATTTTTATGCTGGCCTTCGAAGATGGGCCAGCCAAGTACTGCATTATTGGATGCCTCCAATCTTGTTCTTGTAAGTCATTATGATTGATTTCCAGGACCACATTCTTTTTATTTAAGGGTGGTATTAATTTCTGGTATGTTGTTTGGCTTATGTCCCTTTGAGTATTATCTCTTCTCTTGAAATTCGAAGCTTTCTGAGCCACATCATTAGCTCTATTATTCAAGAATCTTAGGACATGAGTTACATTTGCTATCTGAAATTGAGAAAGCAGATGTAATGCAACAACATAGTATGGCAACATGCTTATACTTTGACATTTGAAAATCCTTTTCATTTGGTTAGCCACAAATTGAGAATCTCCAAATATATCAACTGCATGAACTTGTAATCCAATAAGAATTTCCAGTCCCACTATTAAGGCTTCATATTCAGCCTGATTATTAGAACAAGTAATTTCATCCACTTTGAAACCATGTGTGGTTTCTACTCCTTGTGGTGACTTAATCACTATACCAATTCTAGTTAGGCCATTGGCTTTTGATCCATCGAACCACATTTTCCGTGGTTCAACACTCGCCATACCAAGTTCCATTATCTCTTGGCTTTCTATTTGAGATGGATGGTCTATCAAAAAATTAGTTAAAACTTGTCCTTTTACTGCCTTTTGGGGAACATATTCTAAATGGAATTCTAATAAGGCTAGTATCCATTTGCCAATTATTCCCCTCAATATAGGTCTAGATAACATATACTTAACCAAATCTGTGGTTGCAATTACCAAGACAATTGTAGGTAAAAGATAGTATCTTAATTTCATTGCAGCAAAATACAATGCAAGGCACAGCTTTTCTACAGCTGAGTATTTACATTCACAAGAATTTAAAAACCTACTAAGGTAATAAACAGCTTGCTCCTTACCTTCTTCATTGTCTTGGGCTAAGAAAGCTCCTAATGAATCTTCTGCTGCAGCTATGTACAACTTCAAGGGTTTATCACCCTTTGGTGGCATCAGCACTGGAGGGTTGGTCAAGTAGTCTTTGATTCCTTCAAAAGCAATTTGATGCTCTGCTGTCCACACAAATTCCTCTTCATCTTTTAGCCTTAATAAGGAAGAAAATACTTTAGTTTTCCTTGCAGTATTAGAAATGAATCTTCGAAGAAAATTAACCTGCCCAAGGAACTTCTGTAATTCTTTCTTACTTGATGGAGGTCTGGGTTCAATGATGGCTTTGGCTTTCCTTTCTTGTGTACTACATAGCCCAAGAAGTTTCCAGATGATACGCCAAAAGCACACTTAAGAGGATTAAGTTTCAACTTAAACTTCCTCATTCTTTCAAAGGCTGCTTCCAAGTGAAACAGATGCTCCTCCATGGATTGGGATTTCACTACAATGTCATCAATATAACACTCTAAATACCCTCCAATGAGGTCATGAAAGATAGTGTTCATAGCCCTCTGATATGTAGCCCCAGCATTCTTCAGGCCAAATGGCATTTTAACCCATTCGAAGGTGCCAATATTTCTAGGACATCTAAATGCTGTCTTGTGGATATCCTCCTCTACAATGCAGATTTGGTTATAACTAGAGTGCCCATCCATCATTGATAAAATTTGATGCCCTACTGAACTGTCTACCAACAAATCCACTATAGGCATAGGATACTCATCTTTTGAAGTTGCTAGGTTTAAATTTCTGAAATCAATGCATATTGTCATTTTACCATTCTTCTTAACTACATGCACAATATTGGATAGCCATTCAACATACCTAGCTATCCTAATAAAACCTGCCTTGAGTAGTCTAAGAATTTCCTTCTTAACTTTCTGACTCACTTATGGACTCATTCTTCTTGATTTTTGCTTGTATGGCTTAAAATTAGGCCTCATAGGGAGCCTATGTTCTACTAATGACCTATCCAATCCTGGTAGTTCATTATTAGACCATGCAAAACAATCTTTATATTTCTTCAGAACAACCAACAACTGGTCCCTGTCCAGAGCATTCAACCAAGCACTTATATAGGTAGGCTGTTGTATAGAACCTTCCCCTAAATTCACTTCTTCTAAGGGGCCTTGTGTCTGAGAACTTACTGAAGCTTCTTCTTTGATTCCTTCTGCCTTCGAAGTAATCTTCCTGCTTTGTTCTGCTCCCAGGTTCTTTAATTTAACATCTTTACCCTCCTCCTCATAGACAAAGTCTGTCCATAAGGCTTCTTCTTCCTGTATCTCCTGGACTTTTGTTTCAATGTCCAATGCACAGTATTTATCAAGGACCAAAACTCGACTGTTCTTTGCCTTGCGACCAATTATCATGGCTTCTTTCTCTTGCTCCTGCACTTTCTGGACTATTGATTTTACATCCAATGTTGAGAACTTGATTAGAGCCAAAGATTTGGCTTATTGTGCTTCATCTCTTTGCTTACAACCAGGCATCATTGTCATCCTTAATGACAATCTCATCATCAGCACTCTCCTGGACTAAGTGCTTCAGGTGTGTCACTTCCTCATCAGTCGTCACTTCGGCTGAGCCATCAGGTTTCCTCAATAGACTGAGTGGTGTTACTCCCTCAATATACAATTTGGCCTCTGCGAAATCTGCACAGGCTATGAAGGGTTGAGGATCTGCATCAATTTCCTCTGTCTCTCCATTGCCTAAGGCCATCATTATTTTCTAATGCAAAGAGGAAGGCACACATTTGTTAGTGTGTATCCAATCTCTACCCAATAAAGCATTGTACTTAGCATTGCTATCGATAACGGAGAATGCCGTCATGCAATCCCTAGTTCCAACACTCAGGTTGATGGGCAGAATTCCTTGAGCCATCTGTTTATCTCCAGCGAAGCCAGCAATGGTTGTGCTGGTAGGGATCAACCTAGGGTTCCTTTTCCCTAGTTTCTTCAAGGAAGATTTTGGTAGTAAGTTCACTGCTGCGCCATTGTCCACCAAAACTCGGTTCAATTGTATCCCATCAAAGAAGGCCTTGATAAACAAAGGCTTGACATGTTGTGTCATAGAGTTCGAGACATACTCAAAAGGATAAGAGAGGTTAATGCTCACCTCTTCTTCATTCTCGTATTCAGTTTCCATTAGGGTAGCCATTCCGAAATCATCTTGCACCATACTCACTTGTGAGTTTTCACTGGAGACTGGAATTGGGTCAATTTCTTGACCCTCTTGGTTCTCATCTCCAACTTGGAATTCATGTGGCAGTATGTGTACCATATTCACCGACACTGAGCCAAATTGGATGGTTGGTTGTGCTTGTTTCTCCTCTTGGCCACCTTGTTCAGTTATTTTAGAAGCATCATCCATGCTGCAATCTGGCACTTTATTACTAACAAACTCCTTCAAATGGTTTTTTCTGACTGGCTTTTCAACCAAAAATGTTTGTTCAACCATGAAGGCATCGAACATTTCTTCCTCAACCATTCCTTTCTTTTGGCCTAGGCCAACTTCTTCTTCTGTGTCGTTATCACTCTCCATCAAAGCCTTCTCCAATCCTGTTAAGCTGGACTTCTCTCTGGCTTTTAGTTCAGAGTGAACTTTGGCCAACTGTTCTCTGTTGTAGCCCATTTTGCCTTGTAGATTTGGTTTTGGAGTATGGTCTGACTTTGGATTCTTCTTTCCTTTTGTCTGGACCAATGAAGAGCTCTCTCCACTTTCTTTCAAGTCTTTCTGGTACTGAGTGTACCTACGCTGAATCTTTCTCCTTTGTGATCTCGAAATTACTGGGACCATGTCTGGTTCCTTTATCTTCGGGTGTTTAAGCAATACCCAATTGTTTGGAGCCACCAAAGGGGGTTTGACCATCCTACCTTGGTTTCCAACAATATCTCTTTGGGTAGATACCTCCCTAGGTTTATTCTACATAACAAACCAATCTGGAACTCCAGGTACCCACGAACTTACTGACCCAGATGTTGAACTGTTCCTTTCTTCCTTCAAATCCATCTTCGAAGCTGGCTGTGAAGGCCACTGCTTGGTCCTGACTTCATGTTTTGGGCCTAACACGGGCTTTCGATGAAAAGGGATCGCTTTCTGTCCTGCATGAGGTTGGTCTAGGGGGCCAATCTATAGCTTTGATCCCATGAACTGAACCCTTCTCCAGTCTCCTTTCAGAATGACTGCTCTCCATTCTATAATAATTAGGTGGCCTGGACTCATACAAAGGTCTCTTGCCTTTAGAATGCACTCTATCGGCGGTTGACTCAACCATTAATGGCTGCTGCCTACCACTAGTTGGGTATGGCCTTTTGTTGTAAGCATTGGTTGGTTTAGGATGTCTTTGCACATCCCTGTAATATTGCTTCCCATCAGTTGGAAGCCCTTTCAACCACTTATAACTCAGTCTGCACCTGGGACATATCCTTTGCATTACAGCTGCCTTTATGGAATCGTCATCCAATGCTTCTTCATCATAGTCTTCCCTCTGGTATGAGAAACCTTGTCCAATAGCTGGTAGATTTTCAGTGTCTTTCTTGATAGTTGTCTGGTTGGCAACATGTATCTGCACGTTGACTTCTTCCAATTCTTTCAATGACAAACTCTGGAAGTCTGGCATAATGACATTGGCTGCCACCTCTCCAATTTCTGGAAATGGATTACTGTCGATTCCCATGGCCTTTTCTACTTTGGCTGGGAATTTCAAACTTCCTTTCCGCATTTGTTCTTGTATCCTGTCTCGAAAAACAATGCAGTTTTTAGTCGAGTGAGACCAAGAGTTATGCCATTTACAATATACTTTTCCTTTAAGTTCATTGGAGATGGAATTTTGACTTCTTTTAGTAACTTAAGGAAGTTGGCTGCAAGCAAATGATAAAAAATGTCATCTTCCTTAGTTAAATTGAAAGAGTATTTCCTATGAAGGTCTTTCTTTTTAAACTGTTGGTCAATCGTTGTATCCTTATGAACTAATGCTTCACAGATCACTGGTTCTTTTCCCACAATCTCTACTGCATCGATCTCATAATTAGGATCTCTATAATATGTCTTGTATGATGCATTATTTCGATCTTGTTCTTCCTCTAGTAATGCTTCGTACCTAGACACCTTATAAGTCAGTTCCACTAAGTCCCTGAACTCAGTTGAATCAAACTTCTTTCGAAGCCTAAACTCTAAGCTATTTTGAGCCAATCTCACGAATTCTGGCTCTAGTAAGATGACTCTACATTTATTTCGAGCCCTTTTAAATCTGGCAATAAACTGAGTAGCCTTCTCCTCAAGCCTTTGACTCAATCTTGTCAGGTCTGCCATGGAAACCTTTGGCTCCAATTGGAAGAATTGGGCATGAAATGCCTCTTTCATTTGTTGCCAAGTTTGGATAGAGCCAGGTGTTAGGTTAATGTACCATACAAATGCTACCCCCGTTAGAGAATTTGGGAATAACCTTAACTTCATATAGTCATTATTAGTAAATTCACCACATTGAGCAGCAAACCTAGCAATATGCTCTACTGTTGATTGGTTTCCATTCCCATAAAAAATGGCAAAATCTGGTATCTTGAAACCTCTTGGGTATTCAAGGACCCTATCTACCCATTTTGGGTATGGTTTCCTATACACAGGAGTCTGGACCCCCTGAGCCATCGGTCCACACATCTCTCTAACAATATCAGCAATTTGGTCCCTAGGGACCATATTTTTTGCCTGCTGAACCACTACTGGAGGGACAAACATAGGATTTGGTGGGCACACTTGTGTCTGTGGTCTTCTTGGTCCATAAGGTGGTAAATTTGGGGCTGGTTGTCCCTGTGGTGCAGGTTGCTATTGGGGGTGTGGGTAACCCCTTCGAGCCTGTCCTGCGAAAGGTGCTGGAACAGGTGTTGTGTCTCTTCCATTTGTAGGAAAACTTTCCAACCCCCCAGGCATAAATTCAAATAAGGGATTAGTGAACTCCCTTGTGCCAGGTATGGTTTCAAACATGGGATTCGGAACCATTCTTATGCCATTTTCTTGTACTGGGCAGATCCTGTCTGCATGGCTTCCTTTGTTAAATCTTGAGGCATTTTGACCTGCTATAGGCCTCGAAACAGGTTCGTACCAAGACTGAGGTGATGGTATTTCATAGTTTTGATTACTAGTTTGACTAGTAGAATGTCCATTAACTTGTATAGGCTGCTTATCTCTAGCCAATCTTTGCTGAGGGACATTTAAAACTTCCTCTATGTGTCTTGTATTTATTGGTTGGTGGTTATTCATTCGATCCAAAAAGGATGTTGCCCACCTTTCCATCGTGTTCATTAACTGCTGTCCCATGGCATCTACTTGGCCACCCCATGAATTTATTGGCTGAGTAGATGGAACAGTGGATGGTCCAATTCCTTGGTCTCGTCTAATATTATGAACATATGGTTTTTGTTCCGAAGTGCTGGTTTGTTCGACCATGGGTTCTGATAAAATGGGAGTTTCCACAGGATGTGTTATCACATTATCCTATGGATTAGGTATTTCTACCTCTCCTTCTGCACCTTCTTCCAGGCTTTCATTTTCTCCTTGTCTTCTATGTCTAGCCATTTAAATGAGTCCCACCAGGCGTGCCAAAAATATATGTTGGCTTTTTGGCTTTCGAAGGTTATTATTGTAATTGCGAGTGTGCCAGCAAGGATCAATCAGTCCTTACAGAAAAATAATTGCCAACCAATTATCAGACGATTGTGTTTTAGTTCTTTCAGCCTCAATGAAAAGGACTTTTACTGGTTGTTTGATTTAGGAGAATTAAGCAAAATAACAATCAAATGATGAACAACTGAAGTATTTCATTAAGATGAAAAACTTACAATGATCCAAACTCAGCCTCGTAGAGGTTTAAAGTGACAATCTACTTGAAACTACTCATAGGAACGAAGTGCAGTACAGGAATTGTAAAGTGCAGAAATGTAAAGAACTGAAAATGTAAGACAGGAAATGTAAAAATGGAAAGAAATAAAGTAGAAAAGACTGGTTTTTTGGATCTGAATCTGGGGCTTTTTTATGGGCCTTCTCTACTATTTATACTGCTTAAGGATGACCATCGAACTGCATTTTCAACCGTCGAACTGCTCCTCCATGATCACTGATCATGCTGCCTTATAATTAGTTCCACTATGCCATCACTTGCAGTTAGGCTTCCCTCCAAAATTTGAATTTAAATGTGAGTAACCGTTAAAGCCACATCACCTTGCATCTCTTTGTTGATCCACTGCTACTCAGTTCTCGTAATAATCAATACTAACTGCCACGTGTACGATCAGGATCGAAGACTTGAATATTCTTCTTATATTGGCCTTATTCTGCCTCGTGTCGAACTGTAATTGGCTTATACAAAATATGTAGCTAACATTTTTGTAACAAAATAAAAATATGTTTTTATTTATTTTATTTTATTTTTCTGGTTTGATTTTTGTAATCAAACAAATTCTCTCATTTTCTTTTATTTCTTCTGTACTCTGTTTGTTGTTAAGTACACAAACAAAATTTATTTTTCAAATACAGGGAAAATTGTCCAACAAATAATAATAATAATAATATATGGCATTCCTAATAATTGTTTTCGTCAACACAAAAATAATAGGGAGACTTATTTATAAGTCCTTTTTCAGACACTTATGCTAGGCTAAGTCCTGTGTAATTTCTTATAGAGTCTCAAGTCCTATTTTTCATAAGAATGTATTCCACAAGATCCTACATAAACCTAACGTGACGTGACACTTACATAAACGTAACGTAACGTGACACCTATATATACGTAACGTAACGTGACACCAATATGAACGTAATGTGACATCTACATAAACGTAAAGTAACGTGACACCTATGTAAACGTAACGTGACACCTATATAAACGTAATGTGACACTTACATAAACGTAACGTAATGTGTCACGTTACGTTTCGCAAACTTAATAAGTTTTTATTTTTTTAATCCGTTTGTTTTGAAATAGATATATAATCTTAATATATTTTTATTTTGTATTATTAATTGTAAAATTTTAAAAATTATCAATAATATATGTGAAATCTAAATTAATTAATAAAAATTATAATTTTAAATTAATTAATGGAAGGATGATAATGTATCTACTCTTTCTTTCCCCTTTCGAATTGGATTGATGGGTGTCACGTTAATGTAATCAATCAATACATAAAGCTAATGTATTCATTCAACAGTCATACTCTATGACACGTCCATTCGATTAGTTTTAGTTTGCCTAGTCCTCATGCATTGTCTACAACAATCAAAACTACCCTCCACCGGTAGCCCAAACAATTATTTCTAAATAGATAATAAAAGCTCCAACAGATAAAATTATCAACATTTTCAAAAGTGAGCGATAAATAAATCCAACTCCACTAGTCCATCTAATAATGAGCCAATTTCATTATATTCACTTCAATTTCACAAATCCATGACTTTCTCAAATTTAATTATATCAATTAATTAATACACAAATTAGGGCTTTCTCCCCCAACTCTCAATATTAACCATAGGTTCAAATATCAACAATCAACACTCAAATCATCATTTTGAGACCCAAAATACATGTTTAAGAATCAAAATAACAAACCCTTGTTTATACCATTTTGAAACCCTAAGTCCCAAAATCAACTAACTTCAACACTTTATCAAAACTACCAATAATCTATGTTGAAGACCATAATGGTGAGTAGGAATCCCTACCTCAAATTCGGAGCTCAAGGGAAGAAGATGACGAGACTCAACGTGCTCCAAAACTCAAAATTTTCAAATCAAAGTAAAGCCCTCAACGATCAACCCAACTTTTGTAAAGACCAAAGGTGAGGAAAACACCCTAGCTAGATCAATACTTAGAGAGAAGTTATGGTTTTAGAGAGAGAAGCTTTCAAATGGCTTTTTGGAAAAGTAAGAGAGAGAAACGAGTGTGAAAAAGTGAGCCAAAAAGATGAATCTCGGAACCTTATACTGTCGCCCCGCCGGCGTGGAAACCTCGCCGGCGTCACTCTGAACTCGCTCGGCGTAATCCTCGCTCGAGTGGCGGATGCACACCTCCAGAACTTTTGCAGAAAGGTCCCCGCCGAGGCCCAACTCCTCGGCGACACTCACAACTCTCCGCTCGGCGTCAAACCCGCTCGGCGGAGGCCATAAGGCTGGGTAACTGTTTTTGGTCTCTAAGCTCAATCAGCCTGTTTCAAACCTTCCCAACACAACCCGAGACTCAAATACAAGGAGTAAAGGATGCAAACGAGGTATAAACAACAACCAACTTCACGGAACCGAGTCCGGATACAACAAATAAAGAAAAGGGAAATCGAGATCGCTATAACCTCCCCCCTGTAGACACCCCATTTTTGACCATCCTCAAGACTTGGACGTCACCGCTTGAACACTCGGTGATTATCCATGTTTGTGTTCGTCCTGAGTTCCCGGAGGTTTCGGCTGCGCGCCTTGCCTCAGGATCTCTCGACTCGACTGTTTCGTGTTTGGTTTTGGCACCGAACACTTGTGCTTTTGCCTTGAAGGGTAGGGGATGGCTTTTTGGCCATCCCTAGATCTCACCGGCCTCCCCCCTACCTCACCGGCTGTGGCTTGATGCCATCGGCCGTGGTTTCTTGTTATCAACTGCCGGTCGGCACTATATTTGGACGACCGGCACTATGTTCGGCCGGTGACTTTTTTTGCTGGCCGGTGTGACCCCTTTGCACCCTCTAAGCCTGGTGCATGCCAGCTGTGCCAGCTGGAATGCACCATCACACTCCCCCGTGCATAAGTGTGACCACTTTGCACCCTTGTGAGCCTTTGAACCCCCTAACCTTCTAGAAGCTTGAACCCTTTCGCCAAGCTTCTTGGAGAAGCTTGGCCAGCTGTCTTGGCTTCCTCTAGAAGCCTAGACTCCTTTGCACCCTTTGCCCATTTCCTTTGGCTTCTTGGAGAAGCCTAGAACCTTTTGTTTTTCCTATATAAGCCCCTCTCCTCTCCCTTTGGAAGAGGTTGGCCATTTTTGAACAAAAACCAGAGCTCATATATATCTATACATCTGTGATACACTCCTTCTCTCTATATTCCCCTCTCTCTTCCCTTTGTGTATGTTTTGGTGGCCTAAAAGTGCATTTTGACCTTACTTTTGCACTAACACACCACTACACCTAGCTCCAAGATTGAGAGGCTTTGAGGGTTGTTTCTTGAGTTTTTGAACTGATTTTGATCAGTAAAGGGCGGCTGGACCAACTGTTCTTCAAGGGTTCTTCAAGGGTAATCACTTTGCTTTAGTTTCCCCAAACTTGCACTAGTTTTCTACCTGTCTTGCTTGCTGATTTAGGCTTTGTGCATAACATAAAAAAATCTTATATTTTCATGCTTAAGAACTTTCATTGAGGGTGTTTTGTGGTTTGAGTTCAAACTCACCCTCTTAGGTCTTATTTGGCCTTTTTGGTGCTTTCTTTGTGAGGCTTTGTTTACTTGAGTGTTTGAGTCTTCTCACCACTGAAAATTAGTGGATTTTCAGTGGTGAGGAAGGTGGTTTGAAGTCTTGTATAGGGGAGGGACACCCCTCTCCCCTTTGTCCCTCTTTGACCTTTGTTCTTGGCTCACAAGGTGGCATGTATATCTAGTCTTGTATGGCTTCATTTCAGAGTTTATTTGGGTGTTTTGGAGCATATTTTATCTCTGTCTCATGAGGGTTTGTTGGCCTCTTTCATGCATGATATACTTGCTTTGCATTCCTCTATTTGGCATAGAAATGCATCTTGTGTTTAGGCCATGATTCTTGCATGTGTTAGCCTAACTTCATGAGGGCATTAGCATCATTTCGCCATGATCAAGGTCTGTTGGCCACTGTTTCAGTCATGCTTGCCATGTTTGGTGTCACCTCTTTGTGTTTTGGCTTGTGAGCCTTGGGTATATTGGTCTCTAGCATGCTTAGCTTAGACCATCCTCATGATTTGGCATCATTTAGGATCATATTTCAGTCTATAAATCATGCTTGTATGCTTGCATTCATTACTCTTCTCATGCTTTCAAGGTGTGCCCTTTTATGCTTTGAAATGAATATTGTGTATGCCTAAGTATTTGAGCTTTCAAGACTGTCATATCAGTGGGCTTTGGAGCCCATTTTTGCATGCTAGAATTCTGTTTTTACTTGTCTAATTCATACCACGTATGGTCATGTTGATGTAGTAAAGTGCTCTCTTTTGTGCCTTAGCTTTAGGCCCACTAGCTTGCATATTGGCATGAGTGTTAGTCCACCATCTTGGGACACTTTTGGCCACTGTTTTGGGGTGCATTGAGGTCTGCCCCCTTGTGGTTTAAGTCCACTATTGGATGCTTGTCCCATGTTTGTTGCATATTTGTTTAATAAGGCCTTGTCACATGCGAATCTTTTTGCATGATTATCCATGTCTAGCATTGCATACTTAACATGATAGATTGCATTACATTTGGCATGTTTTCATTTCAGTATTAGGTTGCATTGTGGAGCCATGTTTGCATAACATGCATTGAATTACTTGGTTTGGGGTGTCAAGCCAAATGTGAGGGTTGAGAAGAGTTCATACTACAAGTGATGCAACTTGTCTCAACTCTCGGTCACCGGGGCCCTTGACCTTGGCATGATAGGGTCTTGGTCTTCATTTGTGTGTTGCATGCATCCTCATTGAATTGCAACCTTGGCCTCTTAGGCCATCATGCATCAAAATGCACAATTGATGGCCCGAGGATCGAGGGCCGTGCTCCCTTGAGTCTAATACATGATAGGGAGCATGGCCATGCTTACATTTGTCTGAAATTTCATGCCATGCACTACCTGTCCTCTGTTGCTATCAAAAGCTGTTTTCTGCAGGAAGTTTCTGCCGACCGGCAACACTTAGTGCCGACCGGCCATTGGTGAATGGCCGATAACTTCACCAGCTGCCGGTGGCTTTTTATCACGGCTGGTGGCCATTTCCTTTAGCCGATGGTGTTATACAGTGTGCACAGAAGATACCCTGGGACTTTGACAGTCTTCAGAAGAGCAAGGCAGTGAAAACAGAGGCAGTAGTGGCATGGTGCGGCCTTTCCGGGCAAGACGGACTGAAGCTTGCATCATTCACGTATCCCAAGGCGGGGGCTGTGGCCACCTTTCTTTTTGCATTTATTTGTTAAGTAATTAGAATTTCTGTAATAATTAATTTATTTATTATTCGGACTGTAATATTTATTTGGTCCCTCCGAGTGAGGGCGTATTTGTAATAAGGGTGTGTGAGTGTGTGCATGTCTTCCAATCCCACGTCTTTCTTCCTTTTTATTTACCTGCTTATGATGGTAGACTAGGGCATATTTAATTTAGCATAACAGTATGATAGCATGCGTGCATTCATACATTTGTCTTACATGCATCGGGCTCGGCACATCATGCTAACTGCACTTGTATTTCCATTCCAAGTTGAGTACGTGTTAGTTGCAACATTTCACGTGCCATGTTTAAGATAGTCGAGCCTGTCTAGATTGCATCCTTGCATGTGTTGCATTAGCCACCTTAACATGAACTAGGATCATGCATATGATTACTAACTAGTTTCTGTTTTGGCTCGGAGTACTAGGTAAGCTTTTATGCTTTAGCATATCGCTTGCGTGTGAATGTTGCCATGATAGCATGCTTACCATGTGGCTAGATGCTTATGTGCTATAAACTGCCTGAATGTCTGTGGGTGAAGGTTGGATTGTTTGAGTTGGAATAGCTCATTGAAATCTGTGTTTTAGCCTACTTGCGAGTAGCAAATTCCAAAAACATTTTCAGAACAAACAGATATGCAATGCTTATTTCCAAATTAGGCGATCTAGTCTATACTTTTGTGTTGTGCGCATCACATAGTAATTCTAGCCAATTAATCGGAATAAGAACACATAACATTTTCAAAAATGGATATCATGGTTAGTAGAGGCCGATCTTCGGATCGGGCGAGAGGGGGTGCTCATAGCTGACCTTCCCCGATCGTACCCAAGTTCTCGAGCCGAGGCAACTTTGGTGATGACGGACACGTGGCCTTTGGCACCGAGTCAGGGTTTCCTAAATTCCCCCATTTAAAAAATATTTAGGTGACGACTCTGTATCTGGCAAAGCAGTCCATGTTTGGCACTTCTTTTCAAAAATCTATTTTTTCTCAAAACGATTTGCCAGAGTTGGACTCTTTGGTTCAGATTAAGAACCGCAACAAACAAAAAGGGGAGTCCGAACTGTAGTAGCAAGGCCCTCGCCAGGGGGCGCGACTAAAGTTTCTGGCAACTCCGCTGGGGATGTTTAGAGAGCTTGACTCAAACTCGTGATATCCTGTTTTGACTACGCTCATGTGTTTCTTTGCATTGCATGTGCATTGGTGCGCCTAGGACACCGTGTTGGCCATCTGCTATTCCTGAGCAGTTTGCCGGAGGCTTGTCTTGTCAAGGCATGACCATAAGGCTGACCGGTTGCGGGCTCTGCCAGTATGGGAACACAAACCCCGGTTTTACCAGCGCA
Organism: Camellia lanceoleosa; assembly: GCA_025200525.1. NCBI lineage: Eukaryota > Viridiplantae > Streptophyta > Magnoliopsida > Ericales > Theaceae > Camellia > Camellia lanceoleosa. The sequence goes on along the minus strand of CM045762.1, from coordinate 189,630,415 downwards.
CCCTTTTTGACCATTCGACCTAGTGCATATTCGGAATCCATAGTGACCATTTCAAACTAGGATAGGTTGCTTACCCGATAATAGGTTGTTTGAAACCGCTGCGTGCGTAGTGAAACCCTAGCTCCTGACAAAAAAGGACAGGAAAACCCTACCCTAATATAGGGGTGTTTTGGCTCTCTTTGCTTGCTATATGCTTTTAGAGTGCGTCTCTACAGGGAATGCATGTATCAGTTTGCAAGTTTGAGTATCGAACCGAGGGCACCAAAGATCGATGTTTGAGAATCAGTTATCTGCGGATATCAGATTCAGACTTAGGGGCAACGATTTGGAAACAGTGATCAGTGTTTGAGGAACAGTGTATCCAACTTTTGGCCGTATATTATAATACCCGACCGTGTGTTGTGTGTTTCTTTGTTTTACGCCGTTATGCTATCCGATTGTCTGTTCATTTATATGCTTTCTTTATGTTTTTACTAGGTAGTTGAGCACGATTGCTTCTAACCCAGTAGATATTCCCCAAGCACTCTGGATCAGAGGTCGTCGACTCCATCGATCTGAGGATCTGGTAGACGGACAACCAGTGTACCACTCCCTACCCCCAGTTATTAGACGGAGGACAGTCAGGCAGAGGGCATTGGTTCAAGAGTCAGTTCAGAGGGCTTTGTCTACCCCACCCGAGTACAGCAGGGATCAAGATTCTGTTTCTCCTACAGAAAGGGAACATATACCGTAATTCGATCGTAGCAATAGTATGGCCAGTTTAGAGGAGATGGTGCGCCAACTCCAAGAGGGTATGAAAATGATGCAACAGGATGCTGTCCGACAAGCAGAGTTCGCCAAGCAGCAGGCCATGGTTGTGAATGAACAAGCAGAGTTAATCGTGAGGTTGCAACCGCAAACCGGAGCGTCTGCTTCTCAGCAAGTTCCTTCCCCGCCAGGAGTTCCAAACCTCGGGAAAGCAACCAATGTTCAGAATGACACAGACATTCCCACAGGACCACCTCCACCCCCGATCCTACCCCCGATCCTACCCCAGTTGTCAAAAACACCCACCAACCTACCAGACTCTCCCTTTGAGTTCGAGACTGACCCCACCGCACTAAAGTTAAGCAAGCTTGAAAAGTTGTTCAAGAGATCCCAGGGAGCCAAGACCATCCCTGACATTGAAGATGGATATACCGATGCGGCTGTGACGCTGCCTGGCAGATTTAAAATGCCTCATATCGACCGATTTGATGGGTCTGGCGACCCCATGGTGCACCTGAGGTTGTTTTTAGATATCCTAAGGCCAATGGGCCTCACCAGGCTGCAGAAGCTGTCTCTATTTGGCCGGATCATGTCGGGTGTAGCGGCCATATGGTATGCCAAATTGGAGGATGACGTCAAGAGAAACTGGGACGAAATGGCTGAGGCCTTCATCTTGCAATACTCATACAACACGCAAATCGAGATTACGACCCGTGATCTCGACACAACCAGGAAAGAGTCTAAAGAAAGCTTCTCAGAATTTGTGACTAGATGGAGGGCCAAGGCTTCGATGATGACCTTGAGACCCACAGAAAAAGACCAGATTCGGATGATTGTGCGCAATCTTCAGCCAAAATTGATGCAAAAGATGATCGTACTCCCCTTTCCTACCTTCTCGGACCTGCATGAAATGGGAGTACAGATTGAGGATGCACTAAAACAAGGCTTAATTGATAATGATCGGGAGCAACCCCGCAGAACTTTCAATCGTAACACCAATACAGGCCCGAGTGGCACTACAACTACCAGGACCTCCGAAGGGAGTATGGTCACCACCAACCCTCCCCCAAGGACTATGGCAGCCACGCCATTTTCCGGTGCGTCCGGAAGTCATCCACAAACAGCCAAATACCCACCTAAAACACCAGAACCTTTGCCCCACTGTATATGCCCCTATCCAAAGCTCTGGGGGTTTTGATTAGAAAAGGGCATTTGAAGCCCCTGGAGCCGCGGCCCTTACCGAAAAAACTTCTCATTTCCCACAACCCAACCAAGTATTGTGCATTTCACCAACAGCACGGTCATGACACCGATCTGTGCTTTCGATTACGCCATGAGATTCAAGATCTCATTGATAACGGGGTGATTTTACCTCCCGAGAAACCCAATGTTACAACAAATCCCCTCCCCGCACATAACCAAGCTCCACCACCCAAAAGAGTCAACTTCATCCAAGCTGGGGTCATGCCTTACGATCCTAGCATCTATATCACTCCTTCATACCTACCCAAGATGGAGGTTTTCCTTCCTGATTGCATTGATTTGTGCATGATGGACATCTCCATAACCCAACCTGAGTCAGCTGTGGTGACCGTTAAGGACAGGAGAGAGAAGATTCCAAGGGAAAAAGAGGTTGTTGAGCCAGAGTCTGCGGAATTTGGGAGTGGTGTTGAGAAAGCTTATCACCCAGGTGACTACATTTTGTCAATCGGCCAGGATAGGCCAGATATGGAACTACCAACAGAGGGAGAGCTGTGTGTGATCTAAGGGGACAGTCCGGGACAGGCAATAGACGATTTAACGGTCGTGGAAGAAGACCTTGCCAGGCTCCGGTTTTACAGTAACCAAGATCCAGGAGACTCAGAAGTCAACTGGTTCGATTATGAGGAATCAACAGAGGCTACGGGATGGTTGGACGATCAACCAGATGTGGTAGAAGAGTTTCAGCCAGAACAGGGCCCAGTAGAGGCAAAAATGTCAGTGACAGCCGGAAGGGTTGAAGAACAGAGTGTATTGTCGGCGAGTGCCTGTAGACACCCCATTTTTGACCGTCCTCAAGACTTGGACGTCACCGCTTGAACACTCGGTGATTATCCATGTTTGTGTTCGTCTCGAGTTCCCGGAGGTCTCGGTCGCGCGCCTTGCCTCAGGACGTCTTGACTCGGCAGTCCGGTGTCTGGTTTTGCACCAAACACTTCTGTTTTTGCCTTAGAAGGCAAGGAATGGCTTGTTGGCCATCCCCATACCTCACCGGCTATCCCCACACACCACCGGCAGTCTTTTGGTTCCATCGGCAGTTTTTTCTCAAAATAAATTGCCGGTCGGCGCTATATTGTGCCGACCGGCACTTTTCTTGGTCGATGACCTTTTATCGGGTGCAGCACCCTTTGCACCCCCCCAAGCCTAGTGCATGCCAGCTGTGCCAGCTGGAATGCACCATCACATTCCCCCGTGCACAAGTGTGACCACTTTGCACACTTCGCACCTTTGAACCCCCTAACCTTCTAGAAGGTTGACCCCTTTGGCCAAGCTTCTTGGAGAAGCTTGGCCAGCTGTCTTAGCTTCCTCTAGAAGCCTTGCCCCCCCTTGAACCCCTTGACCCCCTTGAACCTTTCTCTTTAGCTTAGCCATTAAGTTTCTTGGCCTATATAAGCTCCCCTCCTCTCCCTTTGATGGAGGTTAGCCATTTGTGAACAAAAAACCAGAGCTTCTATATCTATACATCTGATATATATCCCTTCTCTCTATATTCCCCTCTCTCTCCCCCTTTGTGTGTGTTTTGTGTCCAAATAGTGCATTTTTACCATACTTTTGCACTAATACACACACTATCACACCTAGCTCCGAGATTGAGAGGCTTGAAGGGCTTGTTCTTGAGCTTTTAGACTGATCTTGATCAATAGAGGATGGCTGCATTGACTGTTCTTCAAGGGTTCTTCAAGGGTAATCACTTTGCTTTATTATCCCCAATCTTGCACTAGTTCTTTACCTGTCTTGCTTTGTGTTTTTGGCTTTGTGATTAACATAAAAAAGGCTTATATTTTCGTGCTTAAGAACATTCATTAAGGTCACTTTGTGGTTTGAGTGCAAACTCACCCTCTTAGGCCTTATTTTGGCCCTTTTGGTGCCTTTTCTTGAGGCTTTGTTTACTTGAGTTTTTTGGTCTTCTCACCACTGAAAACCAGTGGGTTTTCAGTGGTGAGGAAGGTGCTTTGAAGTCTTGAATAGGGGATGGACACCCCTCTCCCCTTGCCCCTTTCTTGCCTTTGTTCTTGGCTCATAAGGTAGCATGCTTGTCTACTCTTGTATGGCTTCATTTCAGAGCTTATTTGGATGTTTTGGGGCATGTTTTACCTCTGTCTAAGGGTGGTTTGTTGGCCTCTTTCATGCATGTTATACTTGCTTTGCATTCCTCTATTTGGCATAAAAATGCATCTCATGTTTAGGCCATGATTCTTGCATATACTAGCATAATTCCATGGAGGTATTAGCATCATTTTGTCATGTTTTAGGACTATTGGCCACTGGTTTTATCATGAGCATGTTTGACATAGTTGCTTTGCATTGAGGCTTGTAAGTCTTGAGATGTGAGTCCTAAACATGCATTTGGTTAGGCTATTTTAGTGATTTGGAATCATTTAATATGCTATTTCAGTCCTTATGCCATGCTTATATGTCTCCATTTACCATCTCTTCCATGTTTTGAAATGTTGGTCTCTTATGCTTTAAAACAGGCATTGTACATGCTTATATGTTTAGGGTACTTTGGGGCTGCCATATCAGAGGGTTTGGGTGTATTTTTGCATGCTAGAATTCTGTTTTTGCTTGTATAATACATGCCATGAGTGTTCATGCTAGTGGTAGTGGAGTGCTCTCCTTTATGCCTTAGCTTTAGGCCCTTATGCTTGCATGTTTGCTTGGGCAATTGTCCACCATTTTGGACACTTTTTGCCACTATTTTGGGGAGGTTTGAGGGCTGCCCCTTTATGGTTTAAGTCCATGATTGCACATTTATCTAATGCTTGTCGCATGTTTGATTAACAAAGTCATGTCACATGCTAGTTCCTTTGCATAAATTGCCTATGTTTGCATTGCCTTTGCATTTTGCATGCCTAACATTGTGTGCTTGCCATGATAGTTGCATTGCATTTGGCATGCCTTGCATCCTAATCTCATGTGACATCTTTGAGCCTTGCTTGCATAACGTGCATTGCATTGCTTGGTTTGGGGTGTCAAACCAAGTGTGAGGGTCGAGAGGAATTCATACCACAAGTGATGCAACTTGTCTCAACTCTCGGTCGTCGAGGCCCTTGACCTTGACATGATAGGGCCTTGATCTTCATTTGTGTGTTTGCATGCATTTTGATTGAATTGCAATCTTGATCTCTTAGGCCATCATGCACCAAAATGCATAATTGATGGCCCGAGGATCGAGAGCCATGCTCCCCTGAGTCCAAAACATGCTAGGGAGCATGGCTATGCTTACATTCGCCTGAAATTCCATGCCATACACCATCTATCCTCTGTTGCTGTCAAAAGCTGTTTTCTGCAGGAAGTTTCTGCCGACCGACAATATATAGTGCCGACCGGCCATTGGTGAATGGCCGATAAATTCATCAGCTGCCGGTGGCTTTTCACCACGGCCGGTGGCTACTCCCTTCAGCCGATGGTGTTATACAGTGTGTAAAGTAGATACCCTGGGACTTTGACAGTCTTCAGAAGAGCAAGCCATTGAAAACAGAGGCAGTAGTGGTATGGTACGGGTTTCCCGGGCGAGTTGGATTCGAGCATGCATCATTCCCGCATCCCGAGGCAGGGGGCTGTGGCCACCTTTCTTTTTTCATTTATTTATTAAGTAATTAGAAATTCTGTAATAATTTATTTATTTATTATTCGGACTGTAATATTTATTTGGTCCCTCCGAGTGAGGGCGTATTTGTAATAAGGGTGTGTGAGTGTGTGCATGTCTTCCAACCCCACGTCTTTCTTCCCTTTTATTTACCTACTTATGATGGTAGATTAGGGCATATTTAAATTAGCATACCTTATGCTATGCATGCTTTCATCCATACATTTGTCTTTCATGCACCAGGCTCGGTACATCATGCTAATTGCATCGTATTTCAATTCCAAATTGAATACATGTTATTTCTAGCATTTCACATGCCATGTTTAGGACAGCCGAGCCTGTTTAGATTGCATCTTTGCATGTGTTGCATTAGCCATTTCGAACATGAACTAGGATCATGCATATGATTATTAACTGGTTTCTGTTTTGGCTCAAAGTACTAGGTAAGCTTTTATGCTTTAGCATATTGCATGCGTGTGAATGTTGCCATGATAGCATGATTACTATGAGGCTACCTGCTTATGTGATATAACTGCTTGAATGCCTGTGGATGGAGCTCAAATTACCTAAATTGGAATAATGCATTAAAACTGTGAGTTTTAAGCCCACTTGATAGTGGCAAAACCATCTTTTCTAAAGCCTACTTGAGGGTGGCAAAACCCGCATTTTAGCCTACTTGCGAGTAGCAAACCATTTTGCAAAACAAGCACGTAATGTTTTGTTCCAATTTAGGCGATTTGGTCTATACTTGTTTGCTGTGCGCATAACATAGTAATTCTAGGCTAATAACCAGAATAAGAACACATAATGTTTTCAAAATCGGATATCATGGTTAGTAGAGGCCGGTCTTCGGACCGGGCGAGAGGGGGTGCTCATAGCTGACCTTCCCCAATCGTACCCAAGTTCCCGAGCCGAGGCAACTTTGGTGATGACGGACATGTGGCCTTTGGCACCGAGTCAGGGTTTCCTAAATTCCCCCATTAAAAAATATTTAGGTGGCGACTCTATATCTGGCAAAGCAGTCCATGTTTGGCACTTCTTTCAAAAATCTGTTTTCTCAAAACGATTTGCCGGATTTGGACTCTTTGGTTCAGATTAAGAACCGCAAAAACAAAAGGGAGTCCGAACTGTAAAGTGAGGCCCAAGGGCGCGTCTACAGTTTTTGGCGACTCTGCTGGGGATTTAGAGAGCTTGACTCGAACTCGTGATATCCTGTTTTGACTATGTTTGTGTGTTTCTTTCCATTGCATGTGCATTGGTGCGCCTAGGAACACAGTGTTTGCCATCTGCCATTCCTGAACGGTTTGCCGGAGGCTTGTCTTGTCAAGGCATGACCATAAGGCTAACCAGTTGTGGGCTCTGACAGCATGGGAACACAAACCCCGGTTTCACCGAGGCACCCTTTTCGACCATTCGACCAAGTGCATATTCGGAATCCATAGTGACCATTCCAAACTAGGACAGGTTGCTTACCCGATATAGGTTGTTTGAAACCGCTGCATGCATAGTGAAACCCTAGCTCCTGACAAAAAAGGACAGGGAAACCCTACCCCAACATAGGGGTGTTTTGGCTCTCACTTATCTGCTATGTGCTTTAGAGTGTATCTCTGCAGCAACGTACATGTTAGTTTGCAAGTTTGAGTATCAGGCCTGACGGCACCAAAGATCGTTGTTTTGAATCGATTATCTCATGTATCGATTCAGACTTAGGGGCAACGATTCAAAAACAGTGATCAGTGTTTGAGGAACAATGTATCCAGCTTTTGGCTGTATTATAATACCCGACCGTGTGTTGTGTGTTTATTTATTTTACGCCGTTACGCTGTCCGATTGTCTATTCATTTATATGCTTTATTTATCTTTTTACTAGGTAGTTGAGCACAATTGCTTCTAACCCAGTAGATATTCCCCAAGCACTCTGGATCAGAGGTCATCGACTCCACCGATCTGAGGATCTGGTAGACGGACAACCAGTGTATCGCTCTCTACCCCCGGTTATTAGACGGAGGGCAGTCAGGCAGAGGGTATCAGTTCAACAGTCAGTTCAGAGGGCTTTGTCTACCCCACCTGAGTACAGCAGGGATCAGGATTCTATTTCTCCTACGGAGAGGGAACATATACCGGTGATTCAGTCAGAACAGAATAGTATGGCCAGTTTAGAGGAGATGGTGCGCCACCTCCAAGAGAGTATGAAAACAATGCAACAGGATGCTGTCCGACAGGCAGAGTTCGCCAAGCAGCAGGCCATGGTTGTGAAGGAACAAGCAGAGTTAATCGGGAGGTTGCAACAGCAAACCGGAGCGTCTGCTTCTCAGCAAGTTCCTCCCCCGCCAGGAGTTCCAAACCCCGGGGAGGCAACCGATGTTCAGACTGACACAGACATTCCCACAGGACCACCTCCACCCCCGATCCTACCCCCAATCCTACTTCAGTTGTCAAAAACACCCACCAACCTACCGGACTCTCCCTTTGAGTTCGAGACTGATCCTACCGCACTAAAGTTGAGCAAGCTTGAAAAGTCGTCAGAGATCCTGTGAGTCAAGACCATCCCTGACATTGAAGATGGATACACCGATGCAGCTGTGACGCTGCCTGATAGATTCAAAATGCCGCACATTGATCGGTTTGATGGGTCTGGGGACCCCATGGTGCATCTGAGACTGTTTTCAGATATCCTAAGGCCGATGGGCCTCACCAGACTTCAGAAGCTGTCTTTATTTGGCCGGACCCTGTCGGGTGTGGCGGCCATATGGTATGCCAAGCTAGAAGATGACGTCAAGAGAAACTGGAACGAAATGGCTGAGGCCTTCAACTTGCAATACTCATACAACACACAAATCGAGATTACAACCCGTGATCTCGAGACAACCAGGCAAGAATCTAAAGAAAGCTTCTCAGAATTTGTGACTAGATGGAGGGCCAAGGCTTCGATGATGACCTTAAGGCCCACAGACAAAGACCAGATTCGGATGATTGTCCGCAATCTTCAGCCGAAGCTGATGCAGAAGATGATTGTACTTCCCTTCCCTACTTTCTCTGACCTACATGAAATGGGGGTGCAGATTGAAGATGCCTTAAAGCAAGGCTTAATTGATAATGACCGGGAGCAACCCCGAAGGACTTTCAATCGCAACACCCCGAGCGGCACTACCACTACAAGAGCCTCCGAAATGAGCATGGTCACCACCAACCACCCACCAAGAACCATGGCAGCCGCACCATTCTCCGGTGCGTCCGGAAGCAAACCGCAAACAACTAAGTACCCACCCAAAAACACCAGAACCTTCGCCCCACTGTACATGCCCCTATCCAAAGCTCTGGGGGTCTTGATCAAGAAAGGGCATCTAAAGCCCCTCGAGCTGTGGCCATTACCGGAAAACCTTTCCAGTACCCACAACCCAGCCAAATATTGTGCATTTCACCAACAGCACGGTCATGACACCAATCTGTGCTACCGGTTACGTCATGAGATTCAACATCTCATCGATAACGAGGTGATTTTACCTCCTGAGAAACCTAATGTTATGACAAATCCCCTCCCCACACATAACCAAGCTCCACTGCCTAAAAGAATCAATTTCATTCAAACTGGGGTCATGCCATACGATCCTAGTGTCTATATCACTCATTCCCACCTACCTAAGCCGGAGGTGTTCTTCCCTAATTGCACCGACTTGTGCATGATGGACATCTCCACAACCCAATCTGAGCCTACGGTGGTGACCGTTAAGGATACAAGAGGCGAGATTCAGAGAAAAAGAGGATTGTTGAGCCAGAGTCTGCGGAATCTGGGAATTGTGTTGAGGAGGCATATAGTCCGAGCGACTACATTTTGTCAACAGGTCAGGACAGGCCAGATATGGAGCTACCAACAGAAGGAGAGCTGTGTATGATCCATGGGGATAGTTTGGGACAGAGGACGGATGACGTAACAGTTGTGGAGGAGGACCTTGCCAATCTCCAGTTTTACAGTGACCAAGACCTAGGGGATGTAGCGGTCAACTGGTTTGATTACGAAGAATTAGCCGAGGCTACGGGATGGTTGGATGATCACCCGGATGTGGTAGGAGAGTTCCAGTCAGAACGGGGCCCGGCAGGGGCAAGAATGTCAGCAACAACCGGAAAGGTTGAAGAACAGAGTACACCGCCGGAGAGTGCCGGCACTAAGAATTTCGCTCGGAACTCGGGTATTGCGAATGTGGGAGTCATTGAGCCGACAGCTACGCTAACGCAATTGGAACAGACATTGGCACAGTTGGAGCAAGGGAGATTTGAAGATTTCGAAAGAATCAGGAAGGCCAAGGCCCATGTGGAGACCGAAACTGCTGTGCGCAGAGAAACTGAGAATGCTGCGAGCATATGGAGGGAAGGTACCGTGAGTACAAGAACAGTCATACCAGAGCCGGACAGATGTCTATTAGCTGCTGATGGAATGTGGTGGGAGGACGAAGACTTGTGTCTCGCCCACACAGATGAGGATTGGGGGAGCAACCAACTCGATGACACTTGGTACCTGGGAGAAATCGACCAAATGACCCGGAGCGGGCGGTACTTCAAACCCCCACATCTAGATCAACCCGAGACTTCTGGAAGGACAGGGAGGCTGAGAAGCAAAGAGAAAAGCAACTCGAAGATGAGGCCGTTCTAAGACAATTGAAAAAGATACAAGCAGACATCTCCATCTGGGGACTGGTTATGGCTTCCCGAGTGCATAGACAGGCCATCCTTTCAGCCATGGACAAGGCCAAGCTTTCGATAGAAACTACGCCAAAATAGCTGGTAGGATTAGTCTTTCCGAGAGGAGCTACCCCGATGCTGACATTTTCTGACAAAGAATTGCCACCCGAGGGGGCAGACCATAACAAGCCACTCTACATCTCTGTGGAATGTAGGGATAAATGGATACCGGTGGTTCTTGTTGATACAGGATCCGCTATCAACGTCTGCCCGGCAAGGACAACATATGCAATCGGCTTGAAGATTGTAGATTTTGTACCAACAGCCCAGGTAATTCGGGCGTACGACAATACAAGCCGAGAGGTGATGGGAACCGTTAAAATTCAGACAAAGGTTGGGCCGGGACAGCATGAGATAGATTTCCATGTCTTAGAGGTTCCTGCAACGTTCAACTTGCTTCTGGGGCGGCCGTGGCTGCATCAGGTGAAGGCGGTATCATCCACTTTGCATCAATTGGTGAAATACCCCTATGGGAAGGGAGTAGCCATTGTTTTCAGGAATTCATTGATCCACCCACCACCGGAGGTATCCACGCCTATTCTAGAAATTGAGCACGGTATGCAGGACGTGTTCATATCGGGTTTTACCTTGGCCGAGGCTCAGGTTGTACAAAGTATCATGGCAGCTAATGAGGGGTTGTATACCAGTGCTCAAGCAGTATACCTCATGAACAAACTCCAACACATCCCTGGGATGGGATTAGGAAGGAGCGGCCGGAAAGGCGTCGCAGCATTGGCCGAAGTGCCACACAACCCTCATACCTTTGGCTTGGGTTATCTGCCCACCAAGGAGGATTGGATAAGAAAGGGAAAGGAAATGGCTGGAAGAGCCAGAGCAAAACAAATGGGGAAACCGTTTGAGTTGATGCACCGGCCCATCCAGGGTACCCTAAACGGACGCTTCGTCCGGGAGGGGGAAGACTTCCATTTTGTGGTTTTCTGGAGCCGTGGCTAAACACGAAAAGGAAGCACGTGCCGGGATTTGAGATCTTCTTTGATCTTCAGTTATCTGGGGATGATGCTACCGAAGAGCAGATAGACCCGATAGTTGAGGCGGAACAGAGCAGTGAAATAGAGTCTGAGGACATCGCACTGGAAATGGGGTAGCGCTGGCCTGTCTACTTTCAGATCCTTCGATCGACCAGTTGTGCTTGGGGGATAACTCCTCGGTGTCCATGATCGGAGATGAAACGGCTGCGGGCCTACCAGCAAACATTTTGGATGCATCCATCGCACCTTCTCGTCTGGCAAGACCAGAGGGATTTTGAGCAAAGACCGGTCAGTAATGAGCCTAATCGATTCCACCGAAGTCTTGTGAGTCTAATCAAGTTCCAAATTTGATGAAGTCTGAGTCCGGTATTCCCGGGGTCGATAACCCGGATGCCATAGTCCTGTCTAGGTCGTCTTTTTTCTTTCTCTTTTGAGTCTATTGTAACAGAAGAATCAGACGGTTTGGAAGCACTTAATGAGAATGAGGTGAATGTAGTTTTCGAGTACTTTTCTGTGCCTTTGATTTATTGCTTAAATCAGGATTTTCAAAATTTTGATGAAAACGACGAGGACGAAATTCCTCCGGTTTTGTAGCGTTTAACTGAACTGGAGCAGGAGAGATTTGTTAAACCATTAATGGATGAAATCACTACTGTGAATGTTGGTATTGAGAAGGACCCGCGGCTGGTCCAGATCGGGTCCACGTTGTCTTCGGAGGAACGCGAGCGCTTAGTCGCTTTATTAAAAGATTTCAAAGATGTTTTCGCATGGTCCTACAAAGACATGCCTGGAATTGATCCTCAGATTGTACAGCATCGGATCCCTCTCGACCCCGAGACCCTACCTATCAAGCAGAAACTCAGGAGAATTCGCCCAGACTGGGCCATCAAGATTAGGGAAGAGGTCACCAAGCAAATAGACGTACGCTTCCTGCTGGTATCCGAATACCCGACTTGGTTGGCCAACATTGTTCTAGTGCCGAAGAAAGATGGCAAGATCAGAGTATGTATGGACTGCAGGGATTTGAACAGACCCAGTCCGAAGGACGACTTTCCCCTACCGCACATCGATGAGCTGGTGGATTTCACAGCGGGGCATGCTTTGCTTTCGTTTATGGATGGCTTCTCAGGCTATAATCAGATAGTGATGGCACCCGAAGACCGGGAGAAGACTGCTTTCACCACCCCGTGGGGGACATGCTGCTACAGAGTAATGCCGTTTGGGTTGAAGAATGCTGGAGCTACATATCAATGCATCACCACAATACTGCATGATATGATCCACAAAGAGGTTGAGGTGTACGTGGACGACATGATTGTCAAGTCCAAAGAAAGAGAGGGCCACTACACCGCCTTGCAAAAGTTTTTCCAAAGGATCAGAGAATTTTGGTTGCGGCTAAATCCTCAGAAGTGTACATTCGGTGTTACAGCGGGAAAAATGCTAGGGTTTCTTATTACACAAAGGGGCATCGAAGTTGACCCTTCCAAAATCAAGGCCATCTTAGAAATGCCACCACCAATGACTGAAAATGAGGTGCGAGGCTTTCTGGCTAAAGTGCAATTCATAAGACGGCTTATCTCAAAATTAACCTTGACTTGTGAACCACTTTTTGGTCTCCTGAAGAAAGGAACGAAGTTCGAATGGGACGGCCGATGCCAAGCTGCTTTTGAACAAATCAAAGAATATTTACAGAACCCGCCCGTGTTGTCACCGCCAGAGCCAGGAAAGCCGTTGATATTGTACCTTTCAGTGACTGAGACTACAATGGGCTGTATGCTCGTGCAAGAATCGGAAGACAAAGTGGAGAGAGCCATCTACTATCTAAGCAAGAAGATGCTAGAGTATGAGACTCGCTACACACCATTGGAGAAGGCTTGCTTAGCTTTGGTATGGGCTACCAGGAAGCTGCGGCACTACTTGTTAGCTCACTCTGTAATGTTGGTTTCACGACTCGATCCCACCAAATATCTTTTCGAGAAACCGGCACTTATGGGTAGGCTAGCTCGTTGGTTGCTGTTGCTCTCCGAATTTGATCTGAAGTATGTGACACGCAAGTCAGTAAGGGGAGAGCGGTAGCAGAGTTCCTTGCCGACCACCCGGTTGAAGGGGATGAAGCAGTTGAGTACCTATTCCCAGATAAAGCCATTTTGCACATCAACGATGAATTTTGGACGATGTACTTTGACGGAGTGTCAAACCAGTACGGACATGGGATAGGAGTGTTGCTGATAGCACCCGACAATTCCCGTATCCCTCTAGCCTTCAAACTCCGATTCAAAGTCTCGAACAACGAGGCAGAATATGAAGCATGCATTGCCGGTCTAGAAGCTTCCCTAGAACTAGGGGCAAGACGGTTGGACGTCATCGGGGACTCGAACCTTGTTGTGTCTCAAGCAAAAGAAGACTGGAAAGTCAAAGAAGAAAAGATGATGATGTATCACCAGACCTTGGATTTATTAATTCCTTGGTTCGAGAAGCTAAGTTTTACTCATCTACGAAGAGAGAACGACAGGTTCGCTGATTCACTAGCAACTCTATCTTCCATGATAGACATCCTGTCCGGAGTCCGGATGCGTCCAGTCATCATTGACCAGAAATTTGCACCGGCCTATGAGTCGATCGCTGCCATAGATGAGGTTCAGGATGAAAACCCCTGGTATTACGATATTTGGAATTTCTTGGAGAAGGAAGCATATCCACCGGGGCAAATGCCAAGGATAAAAGGGCGATCAGAAGAATGGCCGTTCAGTTCATCATCTGTGGGGGTAAACTGTATAAGAGAGGTCATCTGGGAATGCACAAGCTGTGTGTAGAAGCTGAAGAATCGAAGCACCTGATGGAGGCCATCCATGGAGGAGAATACGGTGCACATATGAATGGGGTAATGCTAGCACGGAAGATCCTCAGACAGGGTTACTACTGGTCCACCATGGAGGAGGATTGTATCGATTTTGTTCGACGATGCCACAAATGTCAGATCCATGCGAATCGTATGAACATCCCGCCATCAAAGCTGTACAACATGACTTCGCCATGGCCATTTTCAGTATGGGGAATTGATGTGATCGGGGTTGTTACTCCGAAGGGGTCGAATGGGCATGAGTTCATCTTGGTTGCAATAAATTATTTCACCAAGTGGGTCGAGGCCCAGTCCTATGCGGTGTTGAAGGCTTCACATGTTGCGAAGTTTATCAGAAACAACATCATTTGTCGTTACGAGGTCCCAAACGAGATAATTTCAGATAATGGTTCCCACTTCAAGAAGGAAGTGATTGATTTGTTGGAGAAGTACAACGTGGCTTTCCATAAGTCATCCACATATCGGCCACAAACCAATGGAGCAGTTGAGGCCGCCAACAAGAATATCAAACACATTTTACAGAAGATGGTGGAAACCTACCGGGATTGGCCAGATAAGTTGCCGTTTGCTCTGTGGGGCTACCGTACTTCAATTAGAACTTCAACTGGAGCGACTCCGTATTCACTAGTCTATGGGATGGAAGTCGTTCTACCTATTAAGATTAAGGTTCCGTCATTGCGGGTATTGGCTGAGTGTCAAATAGCCGAAGCAGATTGGCCGCAGAGCAGGTTTGAGGAACTCATGCTCTTCGATGAGTGAAGACTGAAAGCACTGTACCATGTTCAAGGTTATCAGCGCAGAATTGCCCGGGCTTTCAACAAGAAGGTTAAGTCCAGGTATTTGAAGGAAGGAGATCTGGTGCTCAAGGACAACCGAGCTCCCATCCATGACCCAAGGGGCAAGTTCAGACCCGATTGGACTGGTCCCTATATCATCAAGTCAATTTGGTCAGGTGGAGCTGTGGTTCTGATGGACCTAGATGGCCTAGAGTTCTCCCAACCGATCAACATGGACAAGTTGAAGAAATATTACCCTTGAGAGGCTCGCTAGGCCGAAAACCTGAAAGGGCAACCTAGGCAAAAGTTAGAGCACAAAAAAATTAGAAAATATAAAAACTGAGCTCGCAAGGTTGAAAACCCGCAAAGGGCGGCCTTGGAAAAAGTTAGAGCGCAAAAGGAGAGTGAAAATACTCGAGTGAACCCAAGCCTGAACTACGTAAGGCTTGATTCCCATCCTTAGGATACGTAGGCAGCTTCATCCTGAAGTTCAGCCATAAACTTTTTCCCCGATCAGCTTTGTCCATTTGATCATCTCGGTCATCTTTGTCGATCAGTTTTGACTATGATCTCCCAGACAAAGGTTATTCAGACTAGGGCAACTTTCCGCCATGCCATGTCAAGGTGCTACTCAAACTAGGGCAACTTTCGATTCTTGAGGATCTGGGTTATGCATCTCAAAGGATGATCTCAGCGTGTCCATTCGATCCATATTGAAAATAGTTTTGAAAAGTTTTAATAAAAGTTGACTTTGTTCAAATTAATCTTTTTACAACTAAGACCATTTTTGGACCAAAGTGGGAAATTTTCAGTACCACAACCTTCAATTTCATTGATTTCAATACAGAGTTCTCCTGCTCTTTCATACAATTGAAGTTGCTTTTTATTACATTCATAAAGAAAACTTGAAAGTACTAATAAAGCAATAAATCCGGGGCATAGTCAAGTCAGGTGTTCCTGCGCCCCCTTCTAGAGCTGGTCGAAGCCTCTGATGCCAAGCTGGGCCCAACCTGTGCTTCTTCATTGAGCCAATCTATGCACTCATCAGACAAAGCGCAACTAAAAGTGGGAGCGGGGGCCAGGAGCTCTCTTGTCCTCCACGCCGTGGACTGCCGAGCAAGCAGTGTGCCTCGGGCTGGAAATGCAGCAGGATACTCTATCCCTTCTGGCGGGCAGGTCTGATCATGATCGAACTGGCGCCGGAATCGGAATGGAAAGTGGAAGACACAGTGAGTCAAGCCGATCAGCTGAATTCCTGGTTGGCGGGTCATGCTATAGCCCATCGCAGGTAGATTGAGCCAAGGGCATCGTCAAGCAATGCGGTCTGCGGACAAGTTGGACATCCAAGCAAACCACCATCCCTCATCAAGGGCATTGACTAGATGATGCCGGAAGAAGTAGCCGCGAGCTGAATATGCCGGACAAGAGTCCATAACCTGCAGTTTGTCCATCAACCATACCTGGGGAGGGATGAAAAATGATAGAATAAAGAATAGAGAGATGTACGATGAGAAAAAAAAAAGTGAGAAAAGGGTTTTTGTGAGAAAAACCGAGCTTGAGAGCCGAGTGATGTGAGCAACATATCTGTAAGATGGGGTGGGAAACATTACCTACAGCAGTAATGGGCTCCCTGCTAATCGGGTCGTCTCTCGGCGATAAAAGGCGTCTAAGCCCAGCAATGTCTCAACCAGAGTCATGGCAATACAACTCTTGCCCTCCTTCAAGCCGTGGGCAACCTCGGTCAGCCGGACACTAGACCCTCTGGAGCCCGAGACAAATAGAAAATGAGATAGCATGCACAAACAGAGGGCGTGTCGCCGAAAACCTTGCCAATGATGGTTGTTGCGATCACCGGCATCAGAAAACGATCGATCAAACTCGGGATATCCAGCATCCCGTCACAAATCAGAGACCGAGCGTCACGAATATTGAGTCCACACATTTGCCCTAAGGATTGGGCATGGCCAAAATTAAGCTGGGGCAGGAGCTCCTCGTCGCGCTTAGATGCCATTAGAACTTGGAAATCTTCAAAGGTAGGACATATCTCTTGCCCAGTAAAGCAAAAGACATGCGTCATCGGATTCCAAAACCTTGCCGCGGCATGAAGAAACAGAAGATGCAACGGGGTACGACCCAGAGTGAATAGTGCATTCATGTCGAAACCTCGAAAATTCAACTTTTCCGAGCCATCCAAGCTAGCAATCCAAGCTGTGAGTTTTTGGGCAAGGAGCACTTCCATTTGGAGCAACTCAGTGTTAAAATGGAGAAAACCACGAAGCTGAGATCCTTTTGTAGAAGATAAGGTTGAGTAGAGAACAGATGTCAGCATTCTGCTGGTGCTGACAAGTTATAGCCGACCGGCCGAATATTGTGCCAATCGGCCATCATTTTTAGCCGATGGATCAAGTTTCTGGCCGATGGCCATTTCTTACGGCCGATGGCCTCTCCCCCTGGCCGATGGCTTTCCTCCTTGTTCCCTGAGCTGTTTATGCTAGGGATTGGGGAACTTCACCATCTCCAATTCCCCCCCGGTGATCGATTCTTATGAGTCACACTGTTGCTTATCGAGTTGTTGTACATTTGCTTATCGAGTTGTATTTCCCTCTCTTTAAGTCTTTGACTTGTTTATCGATTTGAACTCGCACTTGGCTAGCTTGTCAAGTCTTCGTTTTGCTTATCGAGTTGTAATTGGTTCACTACCTGATTATTACAATGCGATGCTTTGTTTTCAAAACACAGTTTCAACTTCATTCACACTTTTATGTGCTAACATGCGATGCGATGCATAGAGAATACAAATGTAACACCTTTTGAACAAGATGGATGTTTCATTTCCGTCATGTGTTTTGCAAAAACACATGCTTTTGAAAAAATAAAACCTGCCTGAGGCAGTGCAATGTGCTTAAACTACTAGTAAAAAGGAAAGTAAAGCAAGAGAATAGCGGGGGAACGAAGTATCGGAGTTGATATCAGTAACCTCCCCTTTGCGATTGATGCACCTTCATCACTAAAGACAGTGCAGGAAAACGTACTTTTTGAGACGTAAGTGGACCTTCGAGTTGACCTCAGGCCATGACTTTTGTGAGCGATGCTCGGTGTATGTGAACGACGTCCCTCCTTGTATCCTTTTCATATCTTGTGAATTCCAAAAAATCATTTCAATAATACTGTGTTGCAGTACTTTGTATTCAAATTCCTTTTTATACACATTGCGTGGATGCGTGCATTGCTTTACTTGCATGTGTTCAAGTTCCCTTTTTATACACATTGTGTGCATGCGTGCATTGCTTTACTTGCATGTGTTCAAGTTCCTTTTTATACACATTGCGTGCATGCGTGCATTGCTTTACTTGCATGTGTTCAAGTTTCCTTTATATGCACATTGCGTGCATGCATGCATTGCTTTACTTGCATGTGTTCAAGTTCCTTTTTATACACATTGCGTGCATGCATGCATTGCTTTACTTGCATGTGTTCAAGTTCCTTTTTATACACATTGCGTGCATGTGTTCATTGCTTTACTTGCATGTGTTCAAGTTTCCTTTTTATACACATTGCGTGCATGCGTGCATTGCTTTACTTGGATGTGTTCAAGTTCCTTTATATACACATTGTGTGCATGCGTGCATTGCTTTACTTGCATGTGTTCAAGTTCCTTTTTATACACATTGCGTGTACGCGTGCATTGCTTTACTTGCATGTGTTCAAGTTTCCTTTTTATACACATTGCGTGCATGCGTGCATTGCTTTACTTAGATGTGTTCAAGTTCCTTTATATACACATTGTGTGCATGCGTGCATTGCTTTACTTGCATGTGTTCAAGTTCCTTTTTATACACATTGCGTGTACGCGTGCATTGCTTTACTTGCATGTGTTCAAGTTCCTTTTTATACACATTGCGTGTACGCGTGCATTGCTTTACTTGCATGTGTTCAAGTTTCCTTTTTATACACATTGCGTGCATGCGTGCATTGCTTTACTTACATGTGTTCAAGTTCCTCTATTTTCTATACACATTGCGTGCATGCGTGCATTGCTTTACTTGCATGTATTCAAGTTCCTTTATTTTCTATACACATTGCGTGCATGCGTGCATTGCTTTACTTGCATGTGTTCAAGGTCCTTTTTATACACATTGCGTGCATGCGTTCATTGCTTTACTTGCATGTGTTCAAGTTCCTTTTTATACACATTGCGTGCATGCGTGCATTGCTTTACTTGCATGTGTTCAAGTTCCTTTTTATACACATTACGTGCATGCGTGCATTGCTTTAATTGCATGTGTTCAAGTTCCTTTTTATACACATTACGTGCATGCGTGCATTGCTTTAATTGCATGTGTTCAAGTTCCTTTTTTATACACATTGCGTGCATGCGTGCATTGCTTTACTTGCATGTGTTCAAGTTCCCTTTTATACACATTGCATGCATGCGTGCATTGCTTTACTTACATGTGTTCAAGTTTCTTTCTATACACATTGCTTGCATTCGTGCATCGCTTTACTTACATATGTTCAATCCCCTTTTCTATACACATTGCTTGCACGCGTGCACTGCTTTACTCACATGTGTTCGATTACAACCGCCTATACACATTGCTTGCGTTGACCGCATGCTTTACTTACATGTGTTTCATAGCATTGTTTTTCATCCCACTCGACTCGCGTTGTCACGCACTTTCGATTGCATTGTCATGCATGTTGCTAACAATATCATACCTGTTAAGTTTGTTTTCTTCTCAGGCACGATATTGTATGTACGGTTCATTTGAAGCTACCGCGACCAGACGAACCGGACAGGTATTGTACTCTCCGCGTGAAACGGAGCAAGAATCGCTCGATTCTCTTACATTCCCTCTGCATTGTAGTGTAGTTGGGTTTGTGTTTGCTAGCTTAAAACTGTCGCATGTGTGCTTCGTTACAGCTTTTCTTTGCATGATCATAAGTTATGCTCGGCTTTGTGCATTGTCTTGCATTTTGCCCCTGCCTTCGGGCGCATATCTTGCTTGTCTTGCATGTTTGTCTAAGTCTGCGGCCTCGTCAAAAATGGGTCGTCTCTGGGCTTTGACATTCACTCCCGTCATTGTTATGACTTACGAGTTCTGTCAAAGAGGGGCAACTGTAGACACCCCATTTTTGACCGTCCTCAAGACTTGGACGTCACCGCTTGAACACTCGATGATTATCCATGTTTGTGTTCGTCTCGAGTTCCCGGAGGTCTCGGTCGCGCGCCTTGCCTCAGGACCTCTTGACTCGGCAGTCCGGTGTCTGGTTTTACACCAAACACTTTTGTTTTTGCCTTGGAAGGTAGGGAATGGCTTGTTGGCCATCCCCATACCTCACCGGCTGTCCCCACACACCACCGGCAGCCTTTTGGTTCCATCGGCAGTTTTTTCTCAAAATAAAATGCCGGTCGGCACTATATTGTGCCGAACGGCACTTTTCTTGGCCGATGACCTTTTTGGCTGGCCGGTGTGCTCCTTTGCACCCCCCCAAGCCTGGTGCATGCCAGCTGTGCCAGCTGGAATGCACCATCACATTCCCCCGTGCACAAGTGTGACCACTTTGCACCGTTTGCACCTTTGAACCCCCTAACCTTCTAGAAGGTTGACCCCTTTGGCCAGCTGTCTCAGCTTCCTCTAGAAGCCTTGCCCCCCCCTTGAACCCCTTGACCCCCTTGAACCTTTCTCTTTAGCTTAGCCATTAAGTTTCTTGGCCTATATGAGCTCCCCTCCTCTCCCTTTGATGGAGGTTAGCCATTTGTGAACAAAAAACCAGAGCTTCTATATCTATACATCTGATATATATCCCTTCTCTCTATATTCCCCTCTCTCTCCCCCTTTGTGTGTGTTTTGTGGCCAAATGGTGCATTTTTACCATACTTTTGCACTAATACACACACTATCACACCTAGCTCCGAGATTGAGAGGCTTGGAGGGCTTGTTCTTGAGCTTTTAGACTGATTTTGATCAATAGAGGGTGGCTGCATTGACTGTTCTTCAAGGGTTCTTCAAGGGTAATCACTTTGTTTTATTATCCCCAATCTTGCACTAGTTCTTTACCTGTCTTGCTTTGTGTTTTTGGCTTTGTGATTAACATAAAAAAGGCTTATATTTTCGTGCTTAAGAACATTCATTAAGGTCACTTTGTGGTTTGAGTGCAAACTCACCCTCTTAGGCCTTATTTTGGCCCTTTTGGTGCCTTTTCTTGAGGCTTTGTTTACTTGAGTTTTTTGGTCTTCTCACCACTGAAAACTAGTGGGTTTTCAGTGGTGAGGAAGGTGCTTTGAAGTCTTGAATAGGGGAGGGACACCCCTCTTCCCTTGCCCCTTTCTTGCCTTTGTTCTTGGCTCATAAGGTAGCATGCTTGTCTAGTCTTGTATGGCTTCATTACAGAGCTTATTTGGATGTTTTGGAGCATGTTTTACCTCTGTCTAAGGGTGGTTTGTTGGCCTCTTTCATGCATGTTATACTTGCTTTGCATTCCTCTATTTGGCATAGAAATGTATCTCATGTTTAGGCCATGATTCTTGCATATACAAGCATAATTCCATGGAGGTATTAGCATCATTTTGTCATGTTTTAGAATTTGTTGTACTTTGGTTTTATCATGTTTAGCATGTTTGACATAGTTGCTTTGCATTGAGGCTTGTAAGTCTTGAGATGTGAGTCCTAAACATGCATTTGGTTAGGCTATTTTAGTGATTTGGAATCATTTAATATGCTATTTCAGTCCTTATGCCATGCTTATATGTCTCCATTTACCATCTCTTCCATGTTTTGAAATGTTGGTCTCTTATGCTTTAAAATGGGCATTGTGCATGCTTATATGTTTAGGGTACTTTGGGACTGCCATATCAGAGGGTTTGGGTGTATTTTTGCATGCTAGAATTCTGTTTTTGCTTGTATAATACATGCCATGAGTGTTCATGCTAGTGGTAGTGGAGTGCTCTCATTTATGCCTTAGCTTTAGGCCCTTATGCTTGCATGTTTGCTTGGGCAATTGTCCACCATTTTGGACACTTTTTGCCACTGTTTTGGGGAGGTTTGAGGGCTGCCCCTTTATGGTTTAAGTCCATGATTGCACATTTGTCTAATGCTTGTCGCATGTTTGATTAACAAAGTCTTGTCACATGCTAGTTCCTTTGCATAAATTGCCTATGTTTGCATTGCCTTTGCATCTTGCATGCCTAACATTGTGTGCTTGTCATGATAGTTGCATTGCATTTGGCATGCCTTTCATCCTAATCTCATGTGACATCTTTGAGCCTTGCTTGCATAACATGCATTGCATTGCTTGGTTTGGGGTGTTAAACCAAGTGTGAGGGTCGAGAGGAGTTCATACCACAGGTGATGCAACTTGTCTCAACTCTCGGTCATCGAGGCCCTTGACCTTGACATGATAGGGCCTTGATCTTCATTTGTGTGTTTGCATGCATTTTGATTGAATTGCAATCTTGATCTCTTAGGCCATCATGCACCAAAATGCATAATTGATGGCCCGAGGATCGAGAGCCATGCTCCCCGGAGTCCAAAACATGATAGGGAGCATGGCTATGCTTACATTTGCCTGAAATTCCATGCCATACACCATCTGTCCTATGTTGCTGTCAAAAGCTGTTTTCTGCAGGAAGTTTCTGCCGATCGGCAATATATAGTGTCGACCGGCCATTGGTGAATGGCCGATAAATTCATCAGCTGTCGGTGGCTTTTCACCACGGCCGGTGGCCACTCCCTTCAGCCGATGGTGTTATACAGTGTGTAAAGAAGATACCCTGGGACTTTGACAGTCTTCAGAAGAGCAAGGCATTGAAAACAGAGGCAGTAGTGGTATGGTGCAGGTTTCCCGGGCGAGTCGGATTCGACCATGCATCATTCGCGCATCCCGAGGCAGGGGGCTGTGGCCACCTTTCTTTTTGTATTTATTTATTAAGTAGTTAGAAATTCTGTAATAATTTATTTATTTATTATTCAGACTGTAATATTTATTTGGTCCCTCCGAGTGAGGGCGTATTTGTAATAAGGGTGTGTGAGTGTGTGCATGTCTTCCAACCCCACGTATTTCTTCCCTTTTATTTACCTGCTTATGATGGTAGATTAGGGCATATTTAAATTAGCATACCTTATGCTATGCATGCGTGCATCCATACATTTGTCTTACATGCACCAGGCCCGGTACATCATGCTAACTGCATCGTATTTCAATTCCAAATTGAATACATGTTATTTGTAGCATTTCACATGCCATGTTTAGGACAGCCGAGCCTGTTTAGATTGCATCTTTGCATGTGTTGCATTAGCCATTTCGAACATGAACTAGGATCATGCATATGATTATTAACTGGTTTCTGTTTTGGCTCGGAGTACTAGGTAAGCTTTTATGCTTTAGCATATCGCATGCGTGTGAATGTTGCCATGATAGCATGATTACCATGAGGCTAGCTGCTTATGTGATATAACTGCTTGAATGACTATGGATGGAGGTCAAATTACCTAAATTGGAATAATGCATTAAAACTGTGAGTTTTAAGCCCACTTGATAGTGGCAAAACCATCTTTTCTAAAGCCCACTTGAGGGTGGCAAAACCCGCATTTTAGCCTACTTGCGAGTAGCAAACCATTTTGCAAAACAAGCATGTAATGTTTTGTTCCAATTTAGGCGATTTGGTCTATACTTGTTTGCTGTGCGCATAACATAGTAATTCTAGGCTAATAACCAGAATAAGAACACATAATGTTTTCAAAATCGGATATCATGGTTAGTAGAGGCCGGTCTTCGGACCGAGCGAGAGGGGGTGCTCATAGCTGACCTTCCCCAATCGTACCCAAGTTCCCGAGCCGAGGCAACTTTGGTGATGATGGACACGTGGCCTTTGGCACCGAGTCAGGGTTTCCTAAATTCCCCCATTAAAAAATATTTAGGTAGCGACTCTGTATTTGGCAAAGCAGTCCATGTTTGGCACTTCTTTCAAAAATCTGTTTTCTCAAAACGATTTGCCGGATTTGGAATCTTTGGTTCAGATTAAGAACCGCAAAAACAAAAGGGAGTCCGAACTGTAGAGTGAGGCCCAAGGGCGCGTCTACAGCGCCGGTATAAAGAATTTCGCTTAGGATTGGAGCATCTTGACTACAGGGATCATCGAGCAGCCAGCGGAATTGACACAGTCAGAACAGGAAAGATTTGAAGATTCTGAGAGAGTCAGGAAAGCCAATGCCCATGTAGGGACTGAAACTGCTGTGTGCACGGAAATAGATGATACTGCGAGCATGAGGATGGAAGGTACCGTGGGTACGAGAACAGCCATACCAGAGCCGGACAGATGTTTGTTGGCTACTGATGGGATGTAGTGTGAGGACGAAGACTTGTGTCTCGCCCACACGGATGAGGATTGGGGAAGCAACCAACCCGATGACACCTCGTACCTTGGAGAAATCGACCATATGACACGGAGCGGGCGGTACTTCAAACCCCCACACCTAGATCAACCCGAGGCTTCTGGGAAGGATAGAGAGGCTAAGAAGCAGAAGGAAAAGCAACTCGAAGATGAGGCCATTCTAAGACAATTGAAAAGGATACAGGCAGACATCTCCATCTGGGGACTGCTTATGGCTTCCCGAGTGCATAGACAGGCTGTCCTTTCAGCCATGGACAAGGCTAAGCTTTCGATAGAAACTACGCCGGAACAGCTGGTAGGATTAGTCTTTCCAGGAGGGGTTGCCCCGATGCTGACATTTTCTGACAAGGAATTACCACCCGAGGGGGCAAACCATAACAAGCCTCTCTACATCTCTATGGAATGTAGATGCAAGTGGATACCGGTGGTTCTTGTTGATACAGGATCCGCCATCAATGTCTGCCTGGCAAGGACAGCGTATGCGATTGGTTTGAAGACGACAGACTTTGTGCCAATAGCCCAAGTAATTCGGGCGTACGACAACACAAGCCGGGAAGTGATGGGAACAGTTAAGATTCAAACAAAGGTGGGGCCGGGACAACATGAGATAGATTTCCATGTCTTGGAGGTTCCTGCAACTTTCAACCTGCTTTTGGGGCGGCCGTGGCTGCATCAGGTAAAGGCAGTCTCATCCACTTTGCATCAAATAGTGAAATACCCCCGTGGGAAGGGAATAGCCATTGTTTTCAGAAATTCATCAATCCACCCGCCACCGGAGGTATCTATGCCTGTTCTAGAAATTGAGCACGGTTTGGAGGATGTGTTTATGTCGGGTTTTACCTTAGCTGAGGCTCAAGTTGTACAAAGCATCATGGCTGCTAACGACGGGATATACGTCAGTGCTCAAGCAGTGTATCTCATGAACAAACTCCAACACGTCCCCGGGATGGGATTAGGAAAGAGCGGCCGGAAAGGCGTCGCAGCATTGGCCGAGGTGCCACATAACCCTCATACCTTTGGTCTGGGTTATCTGCCCACCAAGGAGGATTGGATAAGAAAGGGAAAGGAAATAGCTGGAAGAGCCAAAGCGAAACAAATGGGGAAACCTTTTGAGTCGATACACCAGCCCATCCAGGGTACCCTGAACGGACGCTTCGTCCGGGAAGGGGAGGATTTTCCATTCTGTGGTTTTCCGGAACCGTGGCTGAACGCGGAGAGGAAGCGCGTGCCGGGATTCGAGATCTTCTTTGATCTTCAGTTATCTGAGGATGATGCTACCAAAGGACAGACAGACCCATCAGTTGAGACTGAGCATAGCAAGGAAATGGAGTCTGAGGACACAGAGCTTGAAGTGGGGGTAGCATTGGCATGTCTACTTTCATATCCTTCGATCGACCAGTTGTGCTTGGGGGATAACTCCTCGGTGTCCATGATCGGAGATGAAACTGCTGCGGGCCTACCAGCAAACATTTTGGATGCATCCATCGCACCCTCTCTCGTCTGGCAGTACCAAGAGGGATTTTTGAACAGCACCGGGTCAGGTAGTGAGCCGGAATCTAATTCCATCGAGTCTTGTGAGTCAGAATCAGATTCCAGCTCGACTGAGTCTGAGTCCGGTATTCCTAGGGGTGATAACCCGGATGCCACAGTCCTGTCCAGGTCGTCTTTTTCTTTCTCTTTTGAGTCTGTTGTAACAGAAGAATCGGATGGTTTGGAAGTATCTAATGAGAATGAGGTGAATGTGGTTTATGAGTACTTTTCTATGCCTTTGATTTATTGCTTAAATTAGGATTTTCAAAATTTTGATGAAAACGACGAGGATGAAATTCCTCCGATTTTGCAGCGCTTAATTGAACAGGAGCAAGAGAGGTTTGTTAAACCATTAATGGATGAAATCACTACTGTGAATTTTGGTACTAAGAAGGACCCGCAGCTGGTCCAGATCGGGTCCACGTTGTCTTCGGAGGAACGCGAGTGCTTAGTCGCTTTATTAAAAGATTTCAAAGATGTTTTCGTGTGGTCCTACGAAGACATGCCTGGAATCGATCCTGAGATTGTACAGCATCGGATCCCTCTTGACCCCGAGGCCCGACCTATCAAACAGAAACTCAGGAGAATTCGCCCAGACTGGGCCATCAAGATTAAGGAAGAGGTCACCAAGCAAATAGATGCAGCTTCTCGGTATCCGAATACCCGACTTGGTGGCCAACATTGTTCCAAAGTGCCAAAGAAAGTTGGCAAGATCGAGTATCGTGGACTTGAGGATTTGAATGAGCAGTCCAGAAGGACGTCTTTCCCCTACCACACATCGATGAGCTGGTGGATTTCACAGCGGGGCATGCTTTGCTTTCGTTTATGGATGGCTTCTCAGGCTATAATCAGATAGTGATGGCACCCGAAGACCGGGAGAAGACTGCTTTCATCACCCCGTGGGGGACATACTGCTACAGAGTCATGCCGTTTGGGTTGAAGAATGCTGGAGCTACGTATCAACGGGCCGCGACCACAATACTACATGATATGATCCATGAAGAGGTTGAGGTGTACGTGGACGACATGATTGTCAAGTCCAAAGAAAGAGAGGGCCACTACACTGCCTTGCAAAAGTTTTTCCAAAGGATCAGAGAATTCCGGTTGCGACTGAATCCTCATAAGTGTACCTTTGGTGTTACAGTGGGAAAGATGCTGGGGTTTCTGATTACACAAAGGGGCATCGAAGTCGACCCTTCCAAAATCAAGGCCATCTTAGAAATGCCACCACCAATGACTGAAAAGGAGATGCGAGGCTTTCTGGGTAAAGTGCAATTCATAAGACGGTTTATCTCAAAGTTAACCTTGACTTGTGAACCACTTTTTGGTCTCTTGAAGAAAGGAACGAAGTTCCTGTGGGACGGCCGATGCCAAGCTGCTTTCGAACAGATCAAAGAATATTTACAGAACCCACCCGTGTTGTCACCGCCAGAACCAGGGAAGCCGTTGATATTGTATCTTTCAGTGACTGAGACTACAATGGGCTGTATGCTCGCGCAAGAATCAGAAGACAAAGTGGAGAGAGCCATCTACTATCTGAGCAAGAAGATGCTAGAGTATGAGACTCGCTACATACCATTGGAGAGGGCTTGCTTAGCTTTGGTATGGGCTACCAGGAAGCTGCGGCACTACTTGTTAGCTCACTCTGTAATGTTGGTTTCACGACTCGATCCCATCAAATATCTTTTCGAGAAACCAGCACTTACGGGTAGGCTAGCTCGTTGGTTGTTGTTGCTCTCCGAATTCGATCTAAAATATGTGACACGCAAGTCAGTAAAGGGAAGGGCAATAGCAGAGTTCCTTGCCGACCACCCGGTCGAAGGGGATGAAGCAGTTGAGTACCTATTCCTAGATGAGGCCATTTTGCACATCGATGACGAAACTTGGATGATGTACTTTGACGGAGCGTCAAACCAGTATGGATATGGGACAGGAGTGTTGCTAATAGCACCTGACAATTCCCTTGTTCCCCTAGCATTCAAACTCCAGTTCAAAGTCTTGAACAATGAAGCAAAGTATGAGGCATGCATTGCCGGTCTAGAGGCATCCCTAGAACTAGGGGCAAGACGGTTGGACATCATCGGGGACTCGAACCTTGTTGTGTCTCAAGCAAAAGGAGACTGGAAAGTCAAGGAAGAAAAGATGATGATGTATCACCAGACCTTGGACTTGTTAATTCCTCGGTTTGAGAAGCTAAACTTTACCCATCTACTAAGAGAAAACAACAGGTTCGCAGATTCTTTAGCAACTCTATCTTCCATGATAGACATCCCGTCCGAAGTCTGGATGCGTCCAGTCATCATTGACCAGAAATTTGCACCAGCCTATGAGTC
Source organism: Camellia lanceoleosa (assembly GCA_025200525.1). NCBI lineage: Eukaryota > Viridiplantae > Streptophyta > Magnoliopsida > Ericales > Theaceae > Camellia > Camellia lanceoleosa. The sequence goes on along the minus strand of CM045762.1, from coordinate 189,602,200 downwards.
GATCGCTGCTATAGGAGAGGTTCAGGACGAAAACCCCTGGTATTACGATATTTGGAATTTCTTGGAAAAGGAAGTATATCCACCAGGGGCAAATGCCAAGGATAAAAGGGCAATCAGAAGAATGGCCGTTCAGTTCATCATCTGCGGGGGTAAACTGTATAAAAGGGGTCATCTGGGAATGCACAAGCTGTGTGTAGAAACTGAAGAATCGAAGCGCCTGATGGAGGCCATCCATGGAGGAGAATGCGGTGCGCACATGAACGGGGTAATGTTAGCTCGGAAGATCCTCCGGCAGGGTTACTATTGGTCCACCATGGAGGAGGATTGTATCGGATTTGTTCGGCGATGCCACAAATGTCAGATCCATGCAAACCGCAGGAATATCCCGCCATCGAAGCTGTACAACATGACTTCGCCGTGGCCATTTTCAGTATGGGGAATTGATGTGATTGGGGCTGTTACTCCGAAGGGGTCGAATGGGCATGAGCTCATCTTGGTTGCAATAGATTATTTCACCAAGTGGGTTGAGGCCCAGTCCTATGTGGTGTTGAAGGCTTCACATGTTGCAAAGTTTATCAGAAACAACATCATTTGTCGTTACGGGGTCCCAGATGAGATAATTTCAGATAACGGTTCCCACTTCAAGAAGGAAGTGATTGATTTGTTGGAGAAGTACAACGTAGCTTTCCATAAGTCATCCACATATCGGCCACAAACCAACGGAGCAGTTGAGGCTGCCAACAAGAATATCAAGCACATACTACAGAAGATGGTGGAAACCTATCGGCACTGGCCAGACAAGCTGCCGTTTGCCCTGTGGGGCTATCGGACTTCAATTAGAACTTCAACTGGAGCGACTCCGTATTCATTAGTCTATGGGATGGAGGCCATTCTACCTATCGAGATTGAGGTCCCGTCATTGCGAGTGCTGGCCGAGTGTCAGATAGCTGAAGCAGATTGGCAGCAGAGCAGGTTTGAGGAACTCATGCTCTTTGATGAAAGGAGACTGAAAGCACTGTACCATGTCCAAAGTTATCCGCGCAGAATTGCCCGGGCTTTCAACAAGAAAGTTAAGTCCAGGAATTTGAAGGAAGGAGATTTGGTGCTCAAGGACAACCGAGCTCCCATCCATGACCCAAGGGGCAAGTTCAGACCCGATTGGACTGGTCCCTATATCATCAAGTCAATTTGGTCAGGTGGAGCTGTGGTTCTGATGGACCTTGATGGCCTAGAGTTCTCCCAACCGATCAATATGGACAAGTTGAAAAAATATTACCCCTAAGAGGCTCGCTAGGCCGAAAACCCGAAAGGGCGACCTAGGCAAAAGTTAGAGCACAAAAAAAATTGGAAAATATAAAAACTGAGCTCGCAAGGTTGAAAACCCGCAAAGGGCGACCTTGGCAAAAGTTAGAGCGCAAAAGGAAAGTGAAAATACTCGAGTGAACCCAAGCCTGAACTACGTAAGGCTTGATTCCCATCTTTGGGATACGTAGGCAGCTTCATCCCGAAGTTCAACTATAAACATTTTCCCCGATCAACTTTGTCCATTTGATCATCTCAGTCATCTTTGTCCATCAGCATTCATCGTGATCTCCGGTGCAGTGCTATTCAGACTAGGGGCAACTTTCCGTTGCCAGGAAGTGTCGCAGTGCTTTTCAGACTAGGGGCAACTTTTCGTTGCCATGCAGTGTCGTGGTACTCTTCAGACTAGGGACAGCTTTCCAGTTGCTGGGATCCGATGTTGTGCGTCTCAGTGACAGATCTCAAGCATGTCCAGTTCTGATCCATATTGAAAATGGTTTTGAAAAGTTTTAATAAAAGTTGACTTTGCTTAAATTAATCTTTTTACAACTAAGACCATTTTTGGACCACAACGGAAAATTTTCAGTACCACGACCTTCAATTTCATTGATTTCAAAACAGAGTTCTCCTGCTCTCACATACAATTGAAGTTGCTTTTTATTACATTCGTGAAGAAAACTTGAAAGTACTAATAAAGCAATAAATCCGGGGCATAGTCAAGTCAGGTGTTCCTGCACCCCTTCCCAGAGCTGATCGAAGCCTTTGATGCCAAGCTGGGCCCAATCTGTGCCTCTTCATTGAGCCAATCCAAGCACTCATCAGACAAAGTGCAATTGAAAGTGGGAGCGGGGGCCAGGAGTTCTCTCATCCTCCATGTTGTGGTATATCGGGCAAGCTGTGCACCCCGAATCGGGAATGTAGCCGAATACTCTATCCCCTCTGGCGGGGAAGTCTGATCATGACCGAACTGGCGCTGGAATCAGAACGGGAAATTGAATACATAGTAAGTCAAGCCGATCAGCTGAATTCCGAGTTGGCGGGTCATACTATAGCCCATCGCTGGTAAATTGAGCCAAGGCCATCGCTAAGCAATACGGTCTGCGGACAAATTGCACATCCATTCAAACCACCACCCCTCATCAAGGGCATTGACCAGTCGTTACCGAAAGAAGTAGCCGCGAGCTGAATATGCTGGGCAAGAGTACACAACCTGCAATTTATCCATCAACCATACTTGGGAAGGGATGAAAAATGAGAGAATAAAGAATAGAGAGGTGTACGCCGAGAGAAAAGTGAGAAAAGGGTTTTTGTGAGAAAAACCGAGCTTGAGAGCCGAGTGATGTGAGTAACATATCTGTGAGATGAGGTGGGAAACATCACCTGCAGCAGTAGTGGACTCCCCGCAAATCTGGTCGTCTTGCAGCGATGGAAAGCATCTAAACCCATCAGCGTCTCAGCCAGAGTCAGGGCAATGCAGCTCTTGCCCTCCTTCAAGCCTTGGGCAACCTCGATCAACCGGGCGCTAGATCCCCCGGAGCCTGAGGCAAAAAGAAAATAAGACAACATGCATAAGCAGAGGGCGTGCCTTCGGAAGCCTTGCCAGTGATGGTCACCGCGGTCACTGGTCCCAGAGAAACAACAAATCAAACTCAGAACGTCTAGCATTCCATCACAAATCAAAGAACGAGCATCGGGTATTGAAAGCCGCACATTTGTCCTAAGGCTTGGGCATGGCCAAAACGAAGTTGAGGCAGAATCTCCTCGTCACGCTCAGATTCCATTAGAGCTTGGAAATCTTCAAAGGTAGGACACACCTCTTGCCCGCTAAAGCTGAAGACGTGTGTCACCGGATTCCAAAACCTCGCCGCGGCATGGAGAAACGGAAAATGCAATGGGGTACGACCCAGAGTGAATAGTCCGTTTATGCCGAAACTCCGGAAATTCAACTTTTCCGAGCCATCCAAGTTGTTAATCCAAGTTGTAAAATTTTGGGCAAGAAGCACTTCCATTTGGGGCAAATCAGTGTTAAAATGAAGAAAATCATGAAGCTGAGACCCTTTTGTAGAAGATAAGGTTGAGTGGAGGACAGATGTCAGCATTCTGCTGGTGCTGACAATTCATGGCCGATGGATCAAGCTTCTGGCCGATGGCCACACCTCACGGCCGATGGCCTTCATATTTGGCCAGTGGTCTTCCTCCCTTGTTCCCTGAGTTGTTTATGCTGAATGTTGGGGAATTCCACCACTTCCAGTACTCTCCGGTGATCGATTCCTGCCGAGTCACGCGTATTTGCTTATCGAGTTGTTGTACATTTGCTTTTCGAGTTGTATCTCACTCTCTTTAAGTCTTTGATTTGTCTATCAAGTTGTACTCGCACTTGGCTAGTGTAGACGCACCCGTGGGCCTCGCTCTATAGTTCGGACTCCCTTTTGTGTCACGGTTCTTAATCTGATCCAAAGAGTCCAAATCCGGCAAATCGTTTTGAGAAAACTGATTTTTTGAAAGAAGTGCCAAACGTGGACTGCTTTGCCAGATACAGAGTCGCCACCTAAATATTTTATTTTTAGGGAAATTTAGGAAACCCTGACTCGGTGCCAAAGGCCACGTGTCCGTCATCACCAAAGTTGCCTCGGCTCGGGAACTTGGGTACGATTGGGGAAGGTCACTTCGTGAGCACCCCCACTCGCCCGATCAAAGATTGGCCTCTACTAACTATGATATCTATTTTTGAAAACATTGTGTGTTCTTATTCCGGTTATTAGCCTAGATTTACTATGTGATTCGCACAGCATACAAGTATAGACCAAATCGCCTAAATTGGAACAAAACATTTCATGTTTGTTTTGAAAATGGTTTGCTACTCGCAAGTAGGCTAAAATGCAGGTTTTGCCACCCTCAAGTGGGCTTTAGAAAAGATGATTTTGCCACTATCTAGTGGGCTTAAAATCCTCAGTTTTAATGCTTTATTCCAATTTAGGTAATTTGACCTCCATCAACAGGCATTCAAGCAGTTATATCGCATAAGCAGCTAGCCTCATGGTAATCATGCAATTATGGCAACACTCACACGCATGCGGTATGCTAAAGCATAAAAGCTTACCTAGTACTCCAAGCCAAAACAGAAACTAGTTAGTAATCATATGCATGATCCTAGTTCATGTTAAGGTGGCTAATGCAACACATGCAAGGATGCAATCTAGACAGGCTCGGCTATCCTAAACATGGCATGTGAAATGCGGCAACTAACAAGTACTCAACTTGGAATTGAAATACGAGTGCAGTTAGTATGATGTACCGAGCCTGGTGCATGTAAAACAAATGTATGGATGCACGCATGCATAGCATAAGGTATGCTAATTTAAATATGCCCTAATCTACCTTCATAAGCAGGTAAATAAAATGGAAGAAAGACGTGGGGTTGGAAGACATACACACATTCACGCACACTTATTACACAACTGCCCTCACTCGGAGGGTCCGAATAAATATTACAGTCCAAATAACAAATAAATCAATTATTACAGAATTTCTAATTAATTAACGAAATGAATGCAAAAGAAAGGTGGCCACAGCCCCTGCCTCGGGATACGCGAATGATGCATGCTCGAATCCGACTCGCCCGAGAAACCCGCACCATGCCACTGCTACCTCTGTTTACACTGCCCTGTCTCTCCAAAAACTGCCAAAGTCCCAAGGTATGCTCTCTGTATGTTGGGGAGTATCACCGGCCAGGTAGAAACATCATCGACCAAAGGAGATGGTCACCGGCCACAAATGAAGTTATCGACCACACATTGTTTGCCGGTCGGCACTGAATGTTGCCGATCGGCAAAAACTTCCTGCAGAAGACAGTTTTGATAGCAACAGGAGACAGACAGTGGATGGCATGTAATTTCAGGCCAATGTAAGCATGGCCATGCTCCCTATCATGTATCAGACTCAAGAGAGCATGGCCCTCAACCCTCGGGCCACCAATCACGCATTTCGATGCATGATGGCCAAAGAGTCAAGTATGCATTTCAATGTCAAATGTAATGCACACAAAACATATAAGGGACCCAACCTCAATCATGTTTGATCAAGAGGCGAGGCAATGCACAACAATGCACACGTGACCTAAGCATGCAAGCAAACATACAAACAGGCAATGCAACTACATGGCACACACAATGCTAACAACATAACATGCACAACACATTGAAACATGGCATACACAATGCAAGATGGACTTACACCAATGTGAGTGGGCCTCAACCGCACTCACATCAGTGGCCATTAAATGAAAATGAGACACTCAAAATGCGTGCACGCGTGCACGCAAACCGAGGACCAAACCTAAGGCACGAATGCCACTCTAACAAGGCATGGCAATGCACGGATCATGGCATACAAACATATGAATTTCAATCACTGAAATATGATGCTTAACAGCCCCGAAACATGACAATATGGCACCCAATACATGAGACGCATCCCGAAACTCAAAATTAGGCATATGGAATGACTTATAGCTATACAAAGCATGCATTATTCGATCATGAAGCATGAAAAAAGATTCAAGAAAGTCCCAAAACAAGCATATTTACAGTTTTAATCAAGGCCAAACAGTACTAGCAAGATGGACTAATTTAGCATGCAAAAATGGCCCCGAAAGAGAGGCAATGAAACAAGTGGCAGCTACTGATCTCTAACAGAGAATGGCCCTTCTACAATGTTGAATAGGGGCCCAAAATATGGCATTTTACAGTTTATGATAAGCCACAAAAACAGACACAAGTATGGCAAAACTCTCATACAAGAAACGGGCCAAAATGGAGACAAAGAAGCAAGTGATGCATGCTAGTCCCAAACAGGTGAGGGCCCTTCAACAATGTTGAAGAGGGGCCCAAAATATGGCCTTTTACAGTTCGGACCAGAGCCCAAAAATATAAGCACAAAGGGCTAACAAATCATGCAAAAGTAAGGCCAAAAAAGGGATATAAAGGAAAGTGGCAAATGGAAGCCTCGAACAGGGATGATCCCTTCAACAATGTTGAATAAGGGCTCAAAATAAGCCTCTTTACAGTTTACAACATGCCTCAAAACAGTTTACAAATAGGCTGAAAATAACATGCAAGAAAGAGGCATACAAGAGAGATAATGAAGCAAGTGATAGATGGAGATTCCAAACAGCAAAAGACCCTTAAACAAACATGGAAAGAGGCTCAAAATATGACTGTTTTCAGTTTAGGTCGGAGCCCAAAAATGTAAGAAACTATGGCTTAGATAGCATGCAAAATAAGGCTACAAAAGAGGGAAATGGGACTCACCCTTGTAGAATCCAACTTCAGCAACTTTTGATCCAAGAAATGGAGCTCCCAACCTCTGAAAATCAGCCTCCAAGTGCTGGAATGGAGGATGATGGTATTGTGCTATGGCTTGTAGTACAATAGGCCAAGAACTAGGGAGTTTTGGAGGCAAAGGAGTGAGATATAGAGAGAGAGGTGGGATATGTGTATATATCAGATATATATGTCTTCTTTCTAGTTTTTTTGCTCAACCTCATGAAAGGAGAAGGGACCTTTCTTATATAGACAAGAAGAAGACTCCAAGATTCGTAGAGAAGCTATTGTAGAAGGGTCAAGAGGGTCAACAGGGGCAAGGCTTATCAAGGAAGCTAAGGCAAGGGTGCAAGCTTCTTGAGGAAGCCAAGACAAGGGTCAAGACTTCCTCAAGAAGCCTTGAGCAAAGGGTGCAAAAAAAGGGTCAAAGGCTCAAAATAGCCACATATATGCACGGAGGAGCAGGGTCTGTGCATCCTAGCTGGCACAGCTGGCATGCACCATGCCTGGGAGGTGCAAAAAGGTCAAACCGGCTAGAAAAAGAGGTTATCGGCCAAAATTAATGGCCGGTCGGCTAAATAGATTGCCGGTCGGCAAAATAGATTGCTGATAGGTGCTGCCAAGGTCAAAAAATGGCCGGTGGCTATCTAAATTGAAGCCCCGGAAGTTAGCTTTCCAATGGCGCAAACCTTGCATTAAAATTCCTCCTGTGAAAAAAGTTATGCCCTTTTTGGTGAAGCCGCGCAGATTCGATCCAACCGGGATGATGCCCAACTTCAACCAATCATATCTCCCCCACCCGGACTTGGCTCTAGGAGATTCTTGAATGAAAAATGAAGCCCCGGAAGTCTTCTTTCCAATGGTGGTGCCCTCATAGTTTAACTCCAAGTGTATAGACAGATGAGCTTGATTTAGCGAGGACTGCTCGTCCCTCTCTTAGCGGTTTTTGCCTATCTTCTCCTCCAACTTGATTTCTTCTCTCCTTTCCTCTTTTCTTCAACTTCAAACCCCTAAGAAAGGTGTTTTGAAAGATTTTTTTAAAGATTTCATCTCTCTTTCATTCATTTCTGCTTTGTCCTTGCTCAGTTTACCGAAAAATGCATTATTTGACAAAGTGTGAGCCTCGGAACATCGCGGAAACTTTATTTCAAAAATGTTTTGAAAGAGAGGGTTTTAAGGTTGGAAAACCATCCAAAATAGTTTTGGTCCAAAATGGGGTGTGAAGTTGAGATTTGTCTCTCTTCTTACCGAAGAAACTTAACCTTTGCCCTGCACACCTTTTACCACCAAGCAGACCATCAGTAATGCCCAAGTCTTAAGGGCGGTCAAAAATAGGGTGTCTACAGCTAGCTTGTCGAGTCATTGTTTTGCTTATCAAGTTGTAATTGGTTCACTACCTGATTATTACGATGCGATACTTTGTTTTCAAAACACAGTTTCAATTTCATTCACACTGTTATGTGGTGACATGCGGTGCGATACATAGAGAACACAAATGTAACACATTTTGAACAAAATGGCTGTTTCATTTCCATCATGTGTTTTGCAAAAACACACGCTTCTGAAAAATAAAACCTGCCTGAGGCAGTGCAACGTGCGTAAACTACCAGTAAAAAGGAAAGAAAAGCAAGAGAATAGCGAGGTAGCAAAGTATCGGAAGAGATACTAGCAACCTCCACTTTGCGGTTAGTGCGCATTCTGCACCCTTGTTTGGGTTGATTGGGTGGTTTGACACATTCATCATTCAAGACAATGCAGGAAAATGCACTTTTGGAACATGAGTGGACCATCGAGTTGACCTCAGGCCATGACTTTTGTGAGCAATGCTCGGGGCGTGCGAAGGACGTCTCTCCTCGTATCCTTTTCATATCTTGTGAATTTCACCAATCATTCAATGATACTGTGTCGCAGTACTTTGTATCCCATCAATTTTTATACACATTGCGTGCATGCGTGTATTGCTTTACTTACATGTGTTCAAGTTCTTTTTTTATACACATTGCGTGCATGCGTGCAATGCTTTACTTACATGTGTTCAAGTTATTTTTTATACAGATTGCGTGCATGCGTGCATTGCTTTACTTACATGTGTTCAAGTTCCTTTTTATACACATTGCGTGCATGCGTGCATTGCTTTACTTACATGTGTTCAAGTTCCTTTTTATACACATTGCTTGCATGCGTGCTTTGCTTTACTTACATGTGTTCAAGTTCTTTTTTATACACATTGCGTGCATGCGTGCATTGCTTTACTTACATGTGTTCAAGTTCCTTTTTATACACATTGCGTGCATGCGTGCATTGCTTTACTTACATGTGTTCAAGTTCCTTTTTATACACATTGCGTGCATGCGTGCATTGCTTTACTTACATGTGTTCAAGTTCTTTTTCATACACATTGCGTGCATGCGTGCATTGCTTTACTTACATGTGTTCAAATTCCTTTTGATACACATTACGTGCATGCGTGCATTGCTTTACTTACATGTGTTCAAGTTCTTTTTTATACACATTGCGTGCATGCGTGCATTGCTTTACTTACATGTGTTCAAGTTCCTTTTTATACACATTGCGTGCATGCGTGCATTGCTTTACTTACATGTGTTCAAGTTCCTTTTTATGCACATGTTCCTTTTTGTACACATTGCGTGCATGCGTGCATTGCTTTACTTACATGTGTTCAAGTTCCTTTTTATACACATTGCGTGCATGCGTGCATTGCTTTACTTACATGTGTTCAAGTTTCTTTTATACACATTGCGTGCATGAGTGCATTGCTTTACTTACATGTGTTCAAGTTCTTTTTTTATACACATTGTGTGCATGCGTGCATTGCTTTACTTACATGTGTTCAAGTTCATTTTTTATACACATTGCGTCCATGCGTGCATTGCTTTACTTACATGTCTTCAAGTTCTTTTTTATACACATTGTGTGCATGTGTGCATTGCTTTACTTACATGTGTTCAAGTTCCTTTTTATACACATTGCGTGCATGCGTGCATTGCTTTACTTACATGTGTTCAAGTTTCTTTTATACACATTGCGTGCATGCGTGCATTGCTTTACTTACATGTGTTCAAGTTTCTTTTATACACATTGCTTGCATGCGTGCTTTGCTTTACTTACATGTGTTCAATCTCAGAGTCCAATTTCAAATTTCTATACACATCGCTTGCATGCGTGCATTACTTTGCTAGATTATTCTACACACATCGCATGCGTTGTCACGTTATGCTTCACTTACATATGTTCAAATTTTCCCATCACACACATTGTACTCGTTGTTGCGTGTTCTTTACTTGCTTGTGCTTGTGTTTTCATAGCATTGTTATGATTACTCTAAACAGCATTGTTATGCATCCCACTCGACTTGCGTTGTCACGCACTTTCGATTGCATTGTCATGCATATTGCTAACGATATTGTATCTGTTAAAGTTACTTTCTTTGCAGGCACGATATTGTATGTACGGTTCATTTGAAGCTGGTGCAACCAGATGAACCGGACAGGTATTGTATCCTCCGAGTGAGGCGTATCGAGAATTCCATAATTCTCTTACATCCTTTCCACATTGTAGTGTAGTTTGGAGTATTCTAGCTTAGAACTGTCGCATATGTGCTTCGTTACAGCTTTCCTTTGCATGATTATAAGTTATGCTCGGCTTCTTGCATTTTCAGTTGCATTTTGTCCCTACCTTCGGGCGCATATCTTGTTTGTCTTGCATGCTTTGTCTAAGTCTTCGGCCTTGTCAAAAATGGGTCGTCTTTGGGCTTTGACATTCACTCCTGTCATTGTTATGACTTTCGAGTTCTGTCAAAGAGGGGCAACTGTAGACACCCCATTTTTGACCGTCCTCAAAACTTGGACATCACCGCTTGAACACTCGGTGATTATCCATGTTTGTGTTCGTCCTGAGTTCCCAGAGGTTTCGGCGGCGCGCCTTGCCTCAGGATCTCTCGACTTGACTGTTTCGTGTTTGGTTTTGGCACCAAACACTTGTGCTTTTGCCTTGAAGGGTAGGGAATGGCTTTTTGGCCATCCCCACATCTCACCGGCCTCCCCTCTACCTCACCGGCTGTGGCTTGGTGCCATCGGCCGTGGTTTCTTGTTGTCAACTGCCGGTCGGCACTATATTTGGACGACCGGCACTATGTTCAGCCGGTGACTTTTTTTGCTGGCTGGTGTGACCCCTTTGCACCCTTCAAGCCTGGTGCATGCCAGCTGGAATGCACCATCACACTCCCCCGTGCATAAGTGTGACCACTTTTCACCCTTGTGACCCTTTGAACCCCCTAACCTTCTAGAAGCTTGAACCCTTTCGCCAAGCTTCTTGGAGAAGCTTGGCCAGCTATCTTGGCTTCCTCTAGAAGCCTAGACTCCTTTGCATGTCCCTTTCCTTTGGCTTCTTGGAGAAGCCTAGAACCTTTTGTTTTGCCTATATAAGCCCCCCTCCTCTCCCTTTGGAAGAGGTTGGCCATTTTTGAACAAAAACCAGAGCTCATATATATCTATACATCTGTGATACACTCCTTCTCTCTATATTCCCCTCTCTCTCCCCTTTGTGTGTGTTTTAGTGGCCTAAAAGTGCATTTTGACCTTACTTTTGCACTAACACACCATTACACCTAGCTCCGAGATTGAGAGGCTTTGAGGGTTGTTTCTTGAGCTTTTGAACTGATTTTGATCAGTAAAGGGTGGCTGGACCAACTGTTCTTCAAGGGTTCTTCAAGGGTAATCACTTTGCTTTAGTTTCCCCAAACTTGCACTAGTTTTCTACCTGTCTTGCTTGCTGATTTAGGCTTTGTGCATAACATAAAAAATGCTTATATTTTCATGCTTAAGAACTTTCATTGAGGGTGTTTTGTGGTTTGAGTTCAAACTCACCCTCTTAGGTCTTATTTGGCCTTTTTGGTGCTTCCTTTGTGAGGCTTTGTTTACTTGAGTGTTTGAGTCGTCTCACCACTAAAAATCAGTGGATTTTCAGTGGTGAGGAAGGTGGTTTGAAGTCTTGTATATGGGAGGGACACCCCTCTCCCCTTTGTTCCTCTTTGACCTTTGTTCTTGGCTCACAAGGTGGCATGTATATCTAGTCTTGTATGGCTTCATTTCAGAGTTTATTTGGGTGTTTTTGAGCATATTTTATCTCTGTCTCATGGGGGTTTGTTGGCCTCTTTCATGCATGATATACTTGTTTTGCATTCCTCTATTTGGCATAGAAATGCATCTTGTGTTTAGGCCATGATTCTTGCATGTGTTAGCCTAACTTCATGAGGGCATTAGCATCATTTCGCCATGATCAAGGTCTGTTGGCCACTGTTTCAGTCATGCTTGCCATGTTTGGTGTCACCTCTTTGTGTTTTGGCTTGTGAGCCTTGGGTATATTGGTCTCTAGCATGCTTAGCTTAGACCATCCTCATGATTTGGCATCATTTAGGATCATATTTCAGTCTATAAATCATGCTTGTATGCTTGCATTCATTACTCTTCTCATGCTTTGAAGGTGTGCCCTTTTATGCTTTGAAATGAATATTGTGTATGCCTAAGTATTTGAGCTTTCAAGACTGTCATATCAGTGGGCTTTGGAGCCCATTTTTGCATGCTAGAATTCTGTTTTTACTTGTCTAATTCATACCACGTATGGTCATGTTGATGGTAGTAAAGTGCTCTCTTTTGTGCCTTAGCTTTAGGACCACTAGCTTGCATATTGGCATGAGTGTTAGTCCACCATCTTGGGACACTTTTGGCCACTGTTTTGGGGTGGATTGAGGTCTGCCCCCTTGTGGTTTAAGTCCACTATTGCATGCTTGTCCCATGCTTGTTGCATATTTGTTTAATAAGGTCTTGTCACATGCTAATCTTTTTGCATGATTATCCATGTCTAGCATTGCATACTTAACATGATAGATTGCATTACATTTGGCATGTTTGCATTTCAGTATTAGGTTGCATTGTGGAGCCATGTTTGCATAACATGCATTGCATTACTTGGTTTGGGGTGTCAAGCCAAGTGTGAGGGTTGAGAAGAGTTCATACTACAAGTGATGCAACTTGTCTCAACTCTCGGTCACCGGGGCCCTTGACCTTGGCATGATAGGGTCTTGGTCTTCATTTGTGTGTTGCATGCATCCTCATTGAATTGCAACCTTGGCCTCTTAGGCCATCATGCATCAAAATGCACAATTGATGGCCCGAGGATCGAGGGTCGTGCTCCCTTGAGTCTAATACATGATAGGGAGTGTGGCCATGCTTACATTTGTTTGAAATTTCATGCCATGCACTGCCTGTCCTCTGTTGCTGTCAAAAGCTATTTTCTGCAGGAAGTTTCTGCCGACCGGCAACACTTAGTGCTGACCGGCCATTGGTGAATGGCCGATAACTTCACCAGCTGCCGGTGGCTTTTTATCACGGCCGGTGGCCATTTCCTTTAGCCGATGGTGTTATACAGTGTGCACAGAAGATACCACAGGACTTTGGCGGTCTTGAGCAAGGCAGTGAAAACAGAGGCAGTAGTGGCATGGTGCGGGCTATCCGGGCAAGACGGACTGAAGCTTGCATCATTCACGTATCCCGAGGCGGGGGCTGTGGCCACCTTTCTTTTTGAATTTATTTGTTAAGTAATTAGAATTTCTGTAATAATTAATTTATTTATTATTCGGACTGTAATATTTATTTGGTCCCTCCGAGTGAGGGCGTATTTGTAATAAGGGTGTGTGAGTGTGTGCATGTCTTCCAATCCCACGTCTTTCTTCCTTTTTATTTACCTACTTATAATGGTAGACTAGGGCATATTTAATTTAGCATAACAGTATGATAGCATGCGTGCATTCATACATTTGTCTTACATGCATCGGGCTCGGCATATCATGCTAACTGCACTTGTATTTCGATTCCAAGTTGAGTACGTGTTAGTTGCAGCATTTCACGTGCCATGTTTAAGATAGCCGAGCCTGTCTAGATTGCATCCTTGCATGTGTTGCATTAGCCACCTTAACATGAACTAGGATCATGCATATGATTACTAACTAGTTTCTGTTTTGGCTCGGAGTACTAGGTAAGCTTTTATGCTTTAGCATATCGCATGCGTGTGAATGTTGCCATGATAGCATGCTTACCATGTGGCTAGATGCTTATGTGCTATAAACTGCCTGAATGCCTGTGGGTGAAGGTTGGATTGTTTGAGTTGGAATAGCTCATTGAAATCCGTGTTTTAGCCTACTTGCGAGTAGCAAATTCCAAAAACATTTTCAAAACAAACGGATATGCAATGCTTATTTCCAAATTAGGCGATCTAGTCTATACTTTTGTGATGTGCGCATCACATAGTAATTCTAGCCAATTAATCGGAATAAGAACACATAACGTTTTCAAAAATGGATATCATGGTTAGTAGAGGCCGATCTTCGGATCGGGCGAGAGGGGGTGCTCATAGCTGACCTTCCCCGATCGTACCCAAGTTCCCGAGCCGAGGCAACTTTGGTGATGACGGACACGTGGCCTTTGGCACCGAGTCAGGGTTTCCTAAATTCCCCCATTTATAAAATATTTAGGTGGCGACTCTGTATCTGGCAAAGCAGTCCATGTTTGGCACTTCTTTTCAAAAATCTGTTTTTTCTCAAAACGATTTGCCAGAGTTGGACTCTTTGGTTCAGATTAAGAACCGCAGCAAACAAAAAGGGGAGTCCGAACTGTAGTAGCAAGGCCCTCGCCCGGGAGCGCGTCTACACTCCCTTGAAGAATTTCGTCCCCGAAATTATGGAAACGCCAAAACACAAGGCCAATGGATCACAGAGCACTCAACACCCGAGCCCTAAGGAAAGAAATTACTCTCACAACAAACCTTCGATTTATTCTTACCAAGGAAGAGATTAACCAAGGGAACACGTTCTAAACGATAACCCTATAGGCACGAAGGCCTCAACAAAACCAAACCTTCCCCGAAACAATTCACCAACAACCGACTAGCACCCCAAGCTAAGTCACTACTCAACATGCATAATTCCCAACAACACGACCAAAGTAAATCGTTTGCATAGATAAAAGAAAATCACTTTCTGGATCATGAGACATTTCTTAAAGATGTTGAAATTTTCAATGTTAGTATTCCGAAATAAATCTTGCACTTTCCATGTGAAATTTAAAAGTTTTGTAAACATTTTTCATAAGCACGGTGTTACTCAAAACACTTGACCACCTACTATTTTGTTTGCCAAAGACTTCCCATTGAAATTTCTCAACAATATTACAGTTCAATGTTCAACAACCTGACCCATTACTGGTCACTTTATCTCTATTCAAGAAGCAATTTACAACATCTGCTATAACATGTATTTCTTCAAATCTAAGAATTCCCAAAATACATGGTTCACAAGTTCATATCATAGTCAATGTTCATGATATAATCTCCAGTTCTATAATACATTCAACATATGCAATGTTTTTCAACTTAAGATACATTCAATGCTCTTAAAGTTCAACAATATACAACACATGCTCAAGCATCCACAAATAGATCTGGATATTTCTCTCGGATCTGAAATTTACTCACCCAAGTGGTCTTCCCAACCCCATTATGTTCCCACAACACCTCTATTAATGGAAGGGTCCCGTTCCCCAAGACCCGATAACAATGATAATAGTAAGCCACACGCAACCACTACAGTGTTCTGAGACCGCCACTGCATCTCGACTACCGACAGTACTTACATCAGTATTTAGTACTCACCACCCCAACACAGGAAACATGAGAAACGTTTGTACACGAAGTTTCTGGTCGACTTCCACAAAACAGGGACACAAGACGAAGCGAGGGTAAGGAACCACATTACAGCACATTAATACCCCCAAGAAAAATTTCAAGGTCTTTCCCCAGACACACAACTGGCCACTTACAACTGGCCACAGCCGAACTCAGAGATTTTCCTCAAATTATTTTCCGAAAGTAAGGATCGCAAACCCACATTTCGATTCAAGATCATTTTAGTTGACAAAGAGTACTCCATTTCCCTCAAGCGAATCACAACGTAATCACCCACAAAACCCGCCATACTCACAGTAATGATGCAATTCCCAAAAAAAGTACTACCACAATAGGGACTCCTAAACGTTTGAAGTTCCCAACAATGCAGCAACATAAAGGATAACTTTATACACCCCGCGCCTTACACCACACAGACAAGACTGAATAAGTCGAAACGACTCTAACAGTGTGCCACACTTACTCCACACACTTTCACCCCCTTACTCGTATTACCACTATCCAAACTGAACGACGGACACTTATGCCAAAGTGACCTAGCTTTACCAAACCTCAAACCAAATTTCAAACTTCAAACCGCACTCCCATCAGTAACCATATTAAAGCCTCACCAAGGCATTCACCTGGGATTCCCTAAGATTAATCCCCTTCTATACATCATCTACTAACAGCGTATGAACCATACACTAACACGCATCGTATTATGCAAAACTTCCTCATCTAGGGATTTCACCCACCACCTCGACTGAACTTGTAGTAACAGAGTTTGCTTACCCTTTCCCTCGCACAGAGTTAATTGACAGGGTTTTCCACACCACGACATTTACACTGCTAAGTAACCGTTCGCACCAAACACAATCAAACATAACATCTTCGTCTGACAATGACCCATAGGGTCCACCCTTTATTCCACATCCTATTTATCACTCATCTTGAGAGTACAACCAAGACACTAGGTCTACGTGCCCAACCATCCGCCATTACTACAACTGAACAACTGTCTTGCACCATACCCCAACACCAAAACATGACGCCGACAAGGCTTTCAAAGACTCACCATCCTAACTATCCAGCAGAGTAAAGGTCCTCACCCTCCTCGTTATTAACCCATATCTCTATCCCCAGACACCATACCATTGTGACTCCATTTATGGGTCACACCCTAACCACAGGCTTTACACCCGATCAACCCTTACGATAGCATCTCCGACCTAACCAGTGTTAAGGTACAAACCTATCACATTTGATCCTAACAAAGGAGCTCGAAAACTTAGGAAACACCTATATACTATGACCCGAGATATAGCACCAGCTGCTTACAACACATCACTCCCCGATGCCAATAACCATACCCTCCTATAGGGGCCAACACTCCCTTAATCGAAACAACCAACCAATACATATGCCAATTCGACAACATTACCTACCACGAAGGTACAAGTCTAATCCTAACAAGATTATGCACTATGCCCTCATAAGATACCATGTTAAATGCATGCTACACCTAGTATTAATCGCACACTTCCCATCCCCTCAAGGAGTTCCCGCGACAGTAGATCAACATCATTTTCACATACATAAGATCGATTAGATAACACTAATGAAATTTTGAACACCCGGCAAGTATACTGTTCTCGCCTCCTAGTAATCCTGATTGGGATACGCATCTCTCAGTAATCCTTTCAAATTTGAAAACATGGCTCATCAGCCCTCATTTTTCCCCAAACTATATCACACGCATATGAATGCATTATTACCAAGAATTCTATGGTCTCACAACAACCTATTACGTCAATAAAACTTTTAGAGTCACTACATGCTCTAATCTGCCCATTTCAGGAAAATAGATAAGTACTGGCACACATAGCTATATAAACATATAGATATATATATAGAAACAAACAACCTTGATGTTCCAACATTTCCAAAATACATTGGTTACACAACAGAATCCAATGATTACAAAACGATAATTCACCGATTACAAAACGGATTAGTCAAAACAAAACCACCCTATCGGTGTTACCATCACTACCGTCCCTCGCTGGACCGCAAAAGTTGGTCATCTCCAACCCAAGATAACCTACGAGCTTACGAACCATGGACAAGAACTACTGACGTGCCCCATCCGGCCACACCTGGAACAACTGCGGACTTCCCCAACCGGGGCTTGGGAACTCGACTCTCCCGAGGCCCTTGAAATCTGGCCTATTTGTTCCCCAAAATGGTATTGCCCCTGTCTAGTCAAATAAGGCTGGACTCGACTAGGTTGTAAAACCCCCAAAGTAGCCCCTGGCTGAGTACAGAAACGGTTGAAATGACCCGGCTGATTACACACCCAACAAGTAAGTGGCTCCCTAGCACGAGGCTGGTTCAAAGCCTGAGCTGATGGAGGCCCCAACAGCTGCTTCCCCACTGGGCATTCGATTGGCCCAAAACCTGGCTGGCTAAAAGATTCAAGTGGTGCAACTACTGGTTGGACTGCCAGCCCTGCCCCCTTCCTCTGTGGGCAAACTGAATACTTGTGGCCCAGCTGACCACATTTGAAACAACTAACAGACTCCCTATTTTGAGGCTGGTTTGATGCCTGAATCTCTCTGGACCTCCCAACAAAAGAGTCCGAAATCCCTGACGAAGAGAAGGACTTAACCTGGGACTGAGCATACTTTCGCCTCCACCTCTTACCAGGCCTAGAGTACCTATAAACCGCAGGAGTCTCTGCAATAGCTTCCTCCCTAACCCGGCCGACACCCATCACCATAGGCTCTTCTCTATTTTTTCCCATAGCTATCACCGCTGCCTCAACATGAGTCGCAGCCCTAACAAGAACACTGTAACTCCTACGCCAAGACCCCGCGATCCTTTCTCGGATGCTATCACACAACCTACTCTCAAACTCTGAACAACGTAATTCCTCCGTCTCCACCAATTCCGGGGCAAACCTTGACAGATTTGCGAACCATGCTTCAAATTGCACCAAAGGTGTAGTACCTTGGCGTAACTCCACAAACTGTTTCCGCAACTCTTCCCGTGTGGAAGGAGGGAAATCAAAACTCCCTCGTCTAGGCATCCTAGTAAAAGCAACAAAGGTATTAGCACAACAACAAAGGTGCCGAAACTATTTCATTACCGTCCTAACACGATGGACAGCTGTAATTCATTCCACGTAAGCACATAAACACATAAGCACTTACGAATTTCATTTCCGGATGATGATAGTCCCAAGGCGTTACTAGAGTTTCGGTTAGAAACAGCATTGATCAAGTGCTCTTCTAACAAGACTCCTAGAAACCCAAGGATCCAATCAACATCCTAGAAATTAAATCCCATACCCAAGTAGTCACATAAACATGTTATCACATAATCACATAACACTACATCTAAGTCTCTAACCAAGCAAGACAAACCTATTCTGATACTAATCACTTCCCACGTACCCAAAGTATTCGAACCCGGTACGCTCTGATACCAAGTTGTAACGCCCTCAAAATAATACACAGAACCCATCATTCTAGACATGCAATGATATAAGAGAAATCAACACATTTCCATTCATCAGAGTAGTTCTTACAACAGTATTACATGTTAACAACAAAAGCAAATGCCCTAAGGGCTTACAGCTTTCCAAGTCAACACTTGGTTACAAAAAGAAGAGTACTAACTCTATAGAAGGAAAGCCCAAGGCTTGGTATACATGTTTAATACAAACAAATGAATCAAAAAGAGTCTTCAACTCTCATCTCCATCCAAGCTATGTCCTTGGAGGTGGCATGCTACTTGTACCTGAAAATGATGTCCCATATAGGGTGAGCCAACGACCAGTAGAGATATGCTAAACACAATATGAGCAATAACTAAGACTTTAGGAATCAATAAATGTTTAACTCACATCAACCAATTCATACACCACTTTCGTTACATGACCACTGCATTCATGTTTCATTTCATTTTTTCCATTTCTTATCCAATTCACAATTCAACTACGGCTCAGAACCTAGCCAACAACCTAGATGAGACAGTAACTCATGTTAAATATTTCCCATTTCCCATTAGATACGCATATGAGCTATACCAACAAATCAACAGATAAGCATATGAGCTATATCAACAATTCAACAGATAAGCATATGAGCTATATCAACACTTCAACAGATAAGCATATGAGCTGTATCAACACTTCAATAGATAAGCATATGAGCTGTATCAACACTTCAATAGATAAGCATATGAGTTGTATCAACACTTCAATAGATAAGCACATGGGCTGTATCAACACTTCAATAGATAAGCATATGAGCTGTATCAATTTCCGGTTTAGAGGTCCAGCCCCTTTCTTCCAATAAACCGTTCGGTTTAGAGGTCCAGCCCCTTTCTTCCAATAAACCGTTCGGTTTAGAGGTCCAGCCCATTTCTTTCAATAAACCGTTTGCTTTAGAGGTCCAGCCCCTTTCTTCCAATAAACCACCCATACAAAACAACATATATATATATATATATACATTGGTAGTATACATAATCAATCAATACATAAAGTTAATGTATTCATTCAACAGTCATACTCTATGACACGTCCATTCGATTAGTTTTAGTTTGCCTAGTCCTCATGCATTGTCTACAACAATCAAAACTACCCTCCACCGGTAGCCCAAACAATTATTTCTAAACAGATAATAAAAGCTCCAACAGATAAAATTATCAACATTTTCAAAAGTGAGCGATAAATAAATCCAACTCCACTAGTCCATCTAATAATGAGCCAATTTCATTATATTCACTTCAATTTCACAAATCCATGACTTTCTCAAATTTAATTATATCAATTAATTAATACACAAATTAGGGCTTTCTCCCCCAACTCTCAATATTAACCATAGGTTCAAATATCAACAATCGACACTCAAATCATCATTTTGAGACCCAAAATACATGTTTAAGAATCAAAATAACAAACCCTCGTTTATACCATTTTGAAACCCTAAGTCCCAAAATCAACCAACTTCAACACTTTATCAAAACTACCAATAATCTATGTCGAAGACCATAATGGTGAGTAGGAATCCCTACCTCAAATTCGGAGCTCAAGGGAAGAAGATGACGAAACTCAACGTGCTCCAAAACTAGAAATTTTCAGATCAAAGTAAAGCCCTCAACGATCAACCCAACTTTTGTAAAGACCAAAGGTGAGGAAAACACCCTAGCTAGATCAATACTTAGAGAGAAGTTATGGTTTTAGAGAGAGGAGCTCTCAAATGGCTTTTTGGAAAAGTAAGAGAGAGAAACGGGTGTGAAAAAGTGAGCCAAAAAGATGAATCTCGGAAACTTATACCAGTCGCCCCGCTTGAGCGTGGAAACCCCCGCTCGAGCGTCACTCACAGACTCCCGCTCGAGCGGCCAATCCCCCGCTCGAGCAGCGGATGCATACTTCCAGAACTTTTGCAGACAAGTCCCCGCTCGAGCGTCGAACTCCCAGCTCGAGCGGCACTCACAAACTCCCGCTCGAGCGTCCAAACCCCCGCTCAAGCGGAGAGGCCATAATCTGGGTAACTGTTTTTGGTCTCTAAGCTCAATCAACATGTTCCAAACCTTCCCAACACAACCCGAGACTCAAATACAAGGAGTATAGGATGCAAACGAGGTATAAATAACAACCAACTTCACGGAACCGAGTCTGGATACAACAAATAAAGAAAAGGGAAACCGGGATCGCTATAATAAAGATCCTCCACACACTCTTTTATTAGGTTTATTATTATAGGATTTTCTCTCAACGCGTCATCAAGTTAAAAAGCTCAACCATTGTTATCAGAGGGTTTGCGACACTTACTCACATATATTTCATTAAATTTAAATTTTATAAAATATATTTATTTTTTTCTGTTTTAATCATGACATTAAACTCATATTAAATGAAAGTAAAGTCTAATTTGTTATCCAATCAATAGAACCTTTAGGCTCCGTTTAGTTAGAGTTTCAAATTATAGTTCCACCCATTGATTTGAGTGCATTATTTATTTTGAGTTTTCAAATCGTAATTCTACACTTATTTCCCAAAACTCAATTCAAAACATAATCATTACTTATCAAAGCTCATAACCAAACACATAATTCAAAATTCTTTTCAAAACTCAATTCAAATCAATATTTTAATTTTTTAAATATTTAAATATTTTAAAAATATTTTAATATTTTAAAAATATTTTAATTTTGTTAAGATTTTAAATATTTTAATATTTAAATATGTTACGATTTTTTTAATTTTTTAATTTGTTGAATATTTTTAAATATTTTAATTTCAAAATATTACAATTTTAATTTTTAAAATTTTAAAATATTTTATAAAAATAAATTCAAACTCTATTTTATAAAAATATTTTTAAATATTTTAATTTTTTTGTTAGGTATTTGGTTACGATTTGAGTGTAGAGTTCTGAAAGTAGCATGAAATTTCGAGTTATGTGTTTGGTTATGAGTTTTAAAAATAATTTCTTAATTGAGTGTTGTTTTATGTGTTTGGTTACGATTTGAGTGTAGAGTTGTTTTTAAATTTAAAATATTAACATTTTAAATTATTTAAATTTTTTGAATATTTAAATTATTTAAATTTTTTGAATATTTATTTTAATTTTTTACTTATTAAATTTTTTAGATTATTTAAATTATTTAAATATTTATGATTTAAATTTTTTGAATATTTAAAATTTATTTCCTTTGTAGTATTTTCAATTAAAAAATTGATTAATGTTATTTTCTGTTAATAATAAATTTTTTTAATTGAATGTTAAAAAGAGTTTGGTTATGAGTGTTGATTAGAATTTTCAATAGTGTGAAAGTAGTATGTTTTGTTATGTGTTATAACAATTTGAATTAAGTTTTGAAAACGCTTTCCAAAACTCATAACCAAACAAATTTTTTTACTTCACTTGTCAAATCAAACTTTCAAAACTCAATTCAATACTCTCTTAAAAAAATCATAACCAAACAAATTTTCTACACTCAAATCATAATTCCACAACTTACAAACTCCAAAAAAAACTCATACTCTCAAATCATATTTACAAAACTTTACCAAACACAACATTAACCTTTCATCAAATTTTAAAGACAATCGAATAGATGACCGGCCAATCAATCAAGTGGATGACTAGTAGGGCAATTGGATGGATGACTAGCTTGGGAAAGTTTTGCTAAAAATTTGCTTTAGGCCGAACTATTGATTGGATTTAATGAAACAATTAGAGCATAACATAAATTTTTAGTTAAATTTGATAAAAAAATTTGAATAAACACAAGAAATGTTCTTATTTATGTACAAATGCATGATGAATGAAAAATAAATATCACAAAAAATTTAAACATTTTTTTAAAAAAAATTTATAATTGAACTCGTAATTTAATACTAAGAGTTTTAGAAATTAGTTTTTTTATAATATTTTTTATTTTAGAAATTAATTCTCGTTTAGACTCAAGTAGACAGTTGGATGGGAGATAACTAAATTATAAAATAAAAAAAATGTGGGTTGATTTGTAAATAAGAAAAATATTAAAACTAATTATATTTTTAAAAATTAATTTTAAATTAATAATAAATTTTATAAATAATAATAATTAAAATATTAAATTTTCTTACATAATTTTATAATTATTTTTTTAAAACTCTTATTGAATTATAAATCCCAGAGTATAAAGGGCACTTAGATCATAAGTCAATTTTTTAAATTTTTTTTTTTTTTTTTGAGCCATTAGGCTCAAACTCTAATATCTTTGAGCCAAAATGACATAATTTGTCGCAAATAATAACTTGAAATCAACATATCTATCAATCTTTTGAAATCACACCATTCTTAAAATTATCAAATTTATCTATTTGTTAATATTCACCATCTCTTATACCCTCTTTAAATTAAAATTTTTAACAATTTTCTCATAAAAGATTAAAAAAAAAATTTTTGACCCTCCCTTCCCTCTTTCTTAAATTATTTATAGTAGTTTGTTAAATTATTTGCAGTGTGACAGGGTTTTCTATAGTACAGGGAAAATTATTTAGTAGTTTTGAATGAAATTTATATGATATTTTAACTTAATATTTATTGATTAAAATAGTAAAATTTAACATTTTTGTTAATTTTTTTAAAAATAACTTCATAAATATCAAGTGATAAATATTATTAAACAATATTCTAAAATCACTCAATAATCGTGCCCTTATCTCTTTCAATCACTTTCTTCTCGTTTCCCTTTCGACTTTGTTAATACCATAATCTCTTCAATTAACAAATTATTTAGCTTATCACAAAAAGAGCACATCACTAACAAATAATTTAACAAACTTATTGGATAGTAATATATATATATATATATAACAAATTTTGTTAACTGTGTTGTGAAAGATTAATAAACAATTTAACAAAACTCATTGGAATCTCCCCCCTCCCCCCCCCACCCAAAAAAAAAAAAAAACTTTGTTAATTGTGTTGTGTAAAAATAATTTGTGACACCAGTATTCCAACTAAAAATTATAGTACATAAGGGAATTTGGTATTGATTTTTCAGTGAACTTTTGAATTTTTTTTTTTTAAATGGTTCAATGGTTTTGAAGATCGATAAAAAAACAAAATTGATTTTTTTAACATTTTTAGATTTGAAAATAGTTGATGTGTTGGGACACTACTAGAAAATTTGGCAAGTTTTAGTTTTTTTTAATAGCTTGTTAGTTTATTCAAATCACCGTTTGGGAAGAGCTAAACTAAGTTTTTTTTTTTGTTATTTTAGTCACAAAAGACAAAACAGATTATTTTAACCACAAAAAACAAAATATCACAACTAACCCATAATCATTACACTTTTCTCTCACAAAAAAAAAAAAATCTAGAAAGCCAAAAAGTCAAAAAGGTCTTCCCAAACCAAGCTTTTTAGCCTAGGCTAAAATAGCTAAAAAAGTCAAAAAGTCAAAAAACTCTTTCCAAATCAAGCTTTTTAGCCCAGACTAAAATAGCCAAAAAGTCAAAAAACCAACCCACTATTTGATATTTTTGATGACCTTTTTGTCAACTAGCTTTCACTTCCAAGGAGGCTTTTGGGTTTGGGAATACTATGGAAAGCTAGGGAAGTGCTCAAGTTTGGAAGGTAAAATTTGGACTATTTATATGAAGCTCACCATCATCTTCCAAAAAGGAATACAAGATGTGGAAATCGAATTAGATTTCGAAATGAAAATAACCTTAGTTTGGGATGGTGCAAATCGTAACTTGCCACACACAAAGCACTAGCTAAATTCCTAATGAAGAGATGCAAATGCACCATTGGCTAGCGCTAAGAGAAGAAAACAAATGCGCTGATAAAATTACTATTCTAGGAGTAGAGCAAAGCGAGCATGTTGTCATTTTGGAAGACCCACCAGAAGCTGTTAGACCTCTAGTCATAGCAGATATGACTGGAATTTGCTATGAGAGGGAATAGCTCACCAAGCTCTTTTTTTTTCTTTTTTTTTCTTTGTTTTTTGGTTCTTTTGGTGCTTCTTGTTATTTCCTTTCTGACTTTGTTTGTTTATAACATTCCTGTCCAAAAAAAAAAAAATCACTTTTTATCATATATGTCATAAAATAATTCTTGTAGACAATCCCAAACGGGTTTAAGTAGATAATCTTTTATCTCTAATAGACTTTATTTAATTTTTCATTAATTTGGAACACCAAATAAATAATATCATATAATGTCTGAAATTACTGAGTAACCTAATGTGGGTTAGGAAATACACAATTCATCTAATCACATGTACAATGTATTCATTTATTTTTCAAGGACAAAATAGAAAAAATAACAATGTTTGGTAGTCTGAATTTTCGTAACCCGAATGGGTTGTCATTTTGAGACATTCAAGCCGTTCGGACCAGACAAATTCGAACTACCAAATGTTTTCCTAGAAAAAGTTATAGATCATTGGGATTGGTGTAGCTCCTGCGCATAGTTCACAACAACCATTGTTGTGTGGCATTTGGGCCAATTTCAATGATCTGATTCATTCACTTTTAAAGTATATCGAGTAAAATATTCTTGTAAAAAATTCAGTTGATCGGATATCGGTAGATCTTTCATCAAATCACATCTGTATTAAAAAAAAAATAGTATTAAGTGTAATTTGAAGCATACAAATGTGATTTGATAAAAAAAGTTATTGATATGCAATCAAATTGATTTTTATACAATTTTGTTTTACTCGATATATTTAAAAAAATAAACGATTCGAAATATTGAAATTAGCCCTCAAATGGGCCCAATATACCACAACAATAGTTGCTAAGCATAGTGCGCAACAACCACTCCAATCCCAAGATCCTCACCTCCAAAATTTTAATTATTAAATTATATAAAAAATTCTAAATTTATAAATTTTGAGTCATATTTAATTTGTTGAGGGGTGCATTGGGAAAAAAATAATTCCAAAAAATTCATTCAAAAAAGTTTTAATGTTCAAAGATCAAAATGAGAATTTATCAGAAATTGTACTTATAAGTGATGATATACTAATAGAAAATTATACATAAAATTTATATAACATAATGTGAGAATTTTTTCTATAATTTCATACTAAAATAAAAAATCATATTAATTTATTGTTTAAAAAATAACAATTTCACATCATTCTAGTTGTTTTTTTTTTTGGGGGGAGGGGGCATCATTCTAGTTTTTTTTTTTTGGGGGGGGGGACCAAAATTACATTTGCAAGTCTTTTCTTACTTTTGTGTATGTTAGTGGAGTTGTCAATAAACTCAGTCAAGTAACACAGAAAAATTTGAGTTAGACGCGTTTTAAAATGTAATAAAATTTGATTTATTTTTTTTTTTTTTTGATCTCCATAGAGTTTTATGGTAGTTGTCGTCTGCACATCAAAATAAAATAAATAAAAAGGTAAATTAGTAATAGGTCTTAATAGTTGGACTTAATTCTTATCAAATTCTATTAAAAATAAGTCTTGGTAAAATTGTCGTTAAAAATATTTTTTTTTTGTGACAATTTTTTACATACGTCGCTAAAAATTGACAATTAATGACTTTTTTGTCATGATTTTTATAAATTATTGCTAAAACTTACAATTAGTGATTTCTTTTATGACAAATTTTTTTCATATGATCTATTAGACAATAAATCCACTTATTAGGACCTACACGTAAGTAGCCCTTAAAAAAATAATACAAAAAACACCAAAAATAATAAAATATATATATATATAAATTTGATATCGTGACACAAAGGAGATACCCATGTTAGACATATAATTTATGGAATGTTTACCTTTGTTGGACACTGGTGGATTGCCTCTGCTGGACATATAACTTGGAGGATATATATATATATAACTACTAACTTCTAACAACTAACATTTACTTCACTGCGATTTACTTTATCTCATTTATTTATTTATTTTATTTTCTTTTTGGGAGGTCTTATATCCCTTTTATTTTTATCGCACTTTAATTTACTGTAATTATCTTGTAAAGTTTTGTTCTATTTTTCTTACTAATTTGCATGTTTTTGTGTGTTTTTGTATAAATAAAAATAATAATAAAAAAAAAAAGAGTCTGTAAGTGTGGTGTATGCATTGTCGCCGTTCTTGTCTTCCAAAATTATGGTACTATCCTGAACTAGAGCGGACCCTAAGAAATCTACAGAAATCTAAACCGACTTTAACCATGGCTAAAGCAGTAGTAGACCAACCTAGGTCACTGAAGGCACATTTTACCCCTACTACTAATGTTTCATCATCTTGCATCCAATTATCAATTAGCAAAGCAACGCATTATGAGATTAAGCCTAGTACCATTCAAATGCTTCTATCCTTTCACGGACTTAGTAATGAGGATCCCTATAACATCTTAGTGAGTTTTCAGAGACCTGTTCTACAAAGAAACTTCAAAACTTTTCCGATGAGGCCCAAGTTGAGACTGTTTTCCTTTTCACTAAAGGATAAGGCCAAACTAATTAGATAAGAGGTGCCATCAACAATTTCTCTCAAATTGATATGAGACTTGGGAAAGGTTTCGGGATTTACTCCATTAGTGTCTCCATCATCAAATAGGCCAGTGGTAACTTGTTCACATTTTCTATTCTGGTTTCACCGACTCATTTAAACAAATGGTCAACTCGGCCTATGGTGGGACGTTTATGACTAAGAGTGATGTAGAGACACGGGAGTTGTTTGAAAATTTGAGTGAAAATTCCCTACACCATGCGTCTGCCTCTCGACATGAGAAGCTACCAACCCCTAATGGTACGAAGCGAGGTGGCCTGTTTGAGGTAGGTCATAATGTAGATATTGCTTAGAAAGTTGAAATATTGTCCAGAAAAATGGACCAATTGTTAGCAGTAGGACACATTTTTTCACAACCAACACAACCGTCATACCAAGATGCTTGCACAATCTGTTTAAGTCCTATCCACTGTGCAGCCGAATGCCCATCAGCACCTTAGTGTTTCGAGCCAATTCAAGAGCATGCTAATGCCGTCAAAGGTTTTTGAAACCGGATAATGATCCATTTTCCAACACTTATAACCCAGGATGGAAAAACCATCCAAACTTTTTTTTGAATCACAAGGAAATCCTTATGTTCCATCTCCACCAAGGCATAATTTTCAAAATTCTGCTGATCCACCTCTCCACCGTCCTGTGTCTCAACAGTCATATCAATATCCTCCTTAGAAAAATTCTACTTTTAAGGAAATAGTGTTATAACTCCTGTAAGCTACAAACCAACTTGTCCATTCTCACTCCCAATCCATTTCAAAACTGGAGATCCAAATTGGCCAACTAGCTAACACTTTGAGTAAAAAGGATGAAGGACAATTGTCTAGTCAGCCAATCAAAAATCCAAAGGGACAGTATGGGGTGGAATCATCTAGTGGCAATAACATAAAGCAAATTCAATCTATCATGACTCTTAAGAGTGTTAAGAAATACCAAACAGAACTAATGGGACCACTAAAAACATGGGTAAGCAGGGTATTCAAAGTCAAAATCCACTAGAACAAAGTGATGAGACCAGAGAAAATAGTCCTACCTTGAGTCTTCCATATGAGGTACGACACCCTTTGTGCTGAAGGCACCATATCCCTAGTGTTGAAATGATCCTTCTGATTTCAGCAAGAAGAAAAAGGCATCTACAGAAGTAATGATGAAGATGTTCAAACAAGTAAAAATCAACCCCCCCTTGTTAGAGGCGATTCAATAAGTACTCTCCTATGTCAAATTTCTCAAGGACTTGTGTACGCAAAAGCATAAATTCAAGACCCATGTGACCAAAAAAGATCCTACTCACTAAACAGGTGAGTTCCATTTTGACCAACAACATTGGCCATAAGTTCAAAGATCCAGTTGCACCTACCATCTTTTGTATCATTGGTGAACACTTGATTGAAAAATCACTTCTTAACGTAGGTACTAGTGTCAACCTTCTTCCATATTCGGTGTACGAAGAATTTGGGCTTGGTGAGTTGAAACCCACATCAGCGACTCTTTAATTAGTTGATCATTCCCCCTCAGAGCTCCTCGTGGCATACTTGAGGATATCTTAGTTAAGGTCGACAAGTTCTACTCTCCTGTTGATTTCCTTGTCCTTGACATGGAACCTACAATAACTGATAAGAAACAAATCGTAGTCATCTTAGGGTGACCTTTCTTAGCCACTGCCAATGCATGCATTAACTATAAGTTTGGAATGATGGAAGTATCATTTGGAAATATGCAAGTCAAAATGAATATGTGTTTCATGCATCCCAATACCCTTCCAATGATAGTGAATGTTTTGTAGTTGATGTGGTTGATGAATTAGTGGAGGACATTCCTCTATCTATTCTCTCAATAGATCCTTTAGAGGCATGTCTTACTCATTTCGGATTTGAGAATTTTGATATTGATAGATCCATTGAGAAGGTCAATGCTTCGCTAGACTTTGCTCCTCACATGAACCTTTAGCTATGGAACTCTCGATTTGAGCTCCTAACTACCCTCTTTAGTGAGCCTGTAGTACCTTCTATTGTGACCTTACCAAAACTTGAGTTGAGACCTTTTCCCACTTCACTTAAGTACTCCTTCTTAGAGCCTGATGACACTCTTCTTGTAATAATTGCATCTAACTTGTCTAGTAAGCACGAATGTCACCTTTTACGTATATTCAAGAAGCATAAGAATGCCACCATGAAAAAAGGAATGAAAAAGGGAGAGGTAAAAATGTTAGATGCAGGTATCACTTACCCTATGTCAGATAGTAAATAGGTAAGTTCCACACAAGTTGTACCCAAGAAGTCAGGCATTATAGTGGTTGAAAATGAAAATGGTGAGCTAATTCTTACACGTACCACTGTTGGGTGGGATGTGTCCACTGCCTTGGTGGATCTTGCTTCTCAAACTAATTGATTCATCTTCATTTGGCTGAAGATGTTAAACTTAGTGCTGCATTAGAGGCAACTAATGGTCCAATTTTGTGTTCAAACACACTAACACATGTCCCATCATGAGGTATTTTGATTAAAAGAAAATACTTGAGCTCCTACTTTAAATAGGCTTGGTTCTTGTTCTATTGGAGACATGTCTCCCTCAGCTTAATGTAGTTTGGTGTTGTAGGCTTGTTAGTGGCATTGCAGAACCGGTATACCGGAGAGACGAAACGTCTAGCATTTTAAGATCAACTTGGCATAGTTCTTACACCTATGGAACGTCACTAGGGCACTTTTCAGCCGATTGGAAACCTTTGGAGTGTATGCCTTCCTATGACCAAGTACGATAAGGGTATAATCTTTTACTAATTGTTTTCTTTGTATATTTTTATTTGTAGTTCTTCCCTTTAACTAATTTTGTTGTTCCTTTTTGGTATATGCCATTGAGGACAATGTCATTTAAGTCGGGGATAGGGCTTGGGTTTGTGTTTATTTGGTGTTTTTATTTTTACTTTTTTTTTCAGTTTGTTTTTATTTTTACTTTTTTACTTTAATTTTTGGTTTTATTTTAATTTTTATTATTTGTGTTTCTATTTTAAATTAACAAAAAATCATTTTATATTAACATTAAAATAAAAATTATATTTTAGATTAACACACACAAAAAAAAACTTTTTGCCTATCTTAGGTTCCGACGATATGCAAGAGCTCGCAGGTGAAGGTTAAAAGCAACTCTCATTTGCAGAAAACATCACCACTCGACTCTACCGATAATCGCCTCGCCTCGCCTCGGGGTTCATTTTGGGAAGCTTTTGAAGGCCCTACCTCCGGATTTGCAGGGTTTGTAAAGGAGATTACACCCGATTGGCCGTCGAATGAGGAGCTCCAAGACACTGAAAATTTGGCCATAGTAGTTATTCCTCTCTTTTATTTCTTGTTCTATTTCTTCAGTTGACTAATCTCCCACTGAGCATCTTCATACATACGTTGAAAAAGGGAGAGTTGTGCAGGCAACTGTTGCACTTCACAAATTTGACACCGAATTCATGGTCACTATAAACAGATTTAGTGTGTGAGAATTAGTATCAATGTCAGATTTGGCTGCCAATAATTGGTTAAGTGGCACTACTAGGTTAAAAGCATGGGGTAGGGTTCTCTGAAGAGGGTATGAAGAAGTAGTATCACGTACTTTTTCTGGAGTTTCATTAAGGTCAGGAAAGAGGGTAAGAGGGCGAGCAGAGGCCATGTCAAAAAAGAAAAAAAAAAAATTGAGCTGTACTGGACTGATTTTGGCAAATTTTCACTTTGCCATTTCCGTTGAACTAGTCTTCTTTAAGAAGAAGAAGAAGAGAACAATGAGAAAAAGAGGACAAATGGAAGGTGTCACAACCCAAACCCGCCCCTAAGGGTTTCGCATCGTAACCAGCCAGTAATCTGGGATTACCAAAGGCCTGCTTAACAATGATGACAATAATATAATATAAAGGGGCTGGCGGAAGCCAATTAGTAATAAAAAGATGTCCAATGAGCTGTGAAAACTTGAATGGGAAAAGACTTTCATGGACAAAACTACATTCATAGCCATATACCAAAAACACATGTACAAAGTAACATACAGGTTAGGGGCCTAATCCCCTTATCATAGCTGTACATTCGAGGTCTTAAACATTCTTTACATTAACAGAGACAAAAAAGGTGAATCTGAAGCACCCCAGATAGCCTTGACTCGTGTGGGTTTGGAACCTTGATATAAGGCACGATGGTTGGCCTGACAAAACATGAGTCTAAGTCGGCGTCTCTAGCTCTGGTCTGGTGCTTGGCCACCTACATATATATATAAAAACAGTGAGCTAAAGCCCAATGAATAACAAATGTGTAAAGAGGTTAAGAATGAATGTCATTCAGTAATTGAAATAGTCATTTGCATCATTAAATCAGTTATTCAATCAGTGACTCATATTTCAAGTCATATCAGTCATTTAGGAATCATAGCAGTCATACGTGGTACATCCAATAGTAGAAACGATGCGAGGGTCTTAATAGACCAACGATCGATTGATGGCTATCAATACGATATGATAGTTCCAAGGATAGGAAGGCCCAGAGATCTCTGTAACGATGGCGATATGATATGATCGATCGCTATGGATGCCACGAGTACAGTTCGTAAAATAGGACAAACATTCATTCAGTAAACAATATCAGTTCATGCGTTGGATAATTCTTTTCATGTGGTCTCAGTTGTCAGGAAGCATATGCAATAACTTTACCATTCTGCATTAATACACATCCCAAACCCTTGTAAGAAGCATCACTAAAAATAGTAAATCCGTCCGTACTTGAGGGTAGGGTGAGAATCGGTGCAGTCACAAGTCGAGTTTTCAATTCTTGGAAAGTTGATTCCCTATGATCGGTTCAGTCAAATGGTATTCCCTTTTGAGTCAACTGAGTCAATGGCAGAGCAATTTTGGAAAAATCTCTCACAAACCTTCTGTAGTATCCGGCTAAACCCAAGAAACACCGGACTTCAGTAATATTAGTCGGTCTAGGCCAATTCACCATTGTTTCAATCTTCTGTGGATCAACTGAAATGCCATCTTTACTAATCACATGTCCCAAAAACATAACACTATCAAGCCAAAATTCACACTTCGTTAGTTTTGCATATAATTTCTGTTCTCGCAAGGTTTGTAAAGCAATTCTCAAATGATAATGATGTTCATGTTCCTCCTTACTCTTGGAATAAATCAAGATATCATCTATAAAAACGACCACAAATTCATCGAGAAATGGTTTGAAAATTCAGTTTATAAGGTCCATAAATGCAGTAGGCGCATTAGTAACTCTGAAAGGCATAACAAGAAATTCATAATGTCCGTACCTTGTTCGGAAAGCAGTCTTCTCAATATCCTCTGCCTTGACTTTCAATTGGTGATATCCGGATCTCAAGTCAATTTTGGAAAAGACTTGAGCACCTTGTAATTGGTCAAATAGATCATCAATACGACGCAATGGGTACTTATTTTCACTGTCACCTTGTTCAATTCGCGGTAGTCAATACAAAGCCTCAATGAGCCATCTTTCTTTTTCACAAATAAAACTGGTGCGCCCCACGGTGAAGTGCTTGGTTTGATAAACTTTTTGTCCAACAATTATTGCAACTGGATTTTCAATTCTTTCAATTCAATAGGTGCCATTCTGTACAAAGCTTTGGAAATTGGCTGTGTACCCAGTATTACCTCGATGGTGAACTCAATCTCCCTATCAATCAAGTCCCCTGGCAAATCATCTGGAAAAACATCTGGGAATTCTCTGATTATAGGAATACTACCCACATTAGCTTTAGTATCAACAGGTACAGTCAGTATACAACATAAATACCCTTTACAACATAAATACCCTTTACACCCATTTTTAATCAATTTGAATGCTTTGATCGATGAAATCAAGTATGGGGGAGGTAAAAAACCAACTCCGTCAAACACAAATTTTGGCAATCCAGATGGATGAAAAATAAGTTGTTTTGTCACACAGTCAATGGAGGCATGATATTTTGTTAGCCAGTCCATCCCCAAAATAATGTCAAAATGATCAAGATTCAGAGGTAGCAAATCAACATACAAAAGTACATCCCCAATAACAATCTCACATGCAGGATACTTATAAGCATAAGTCATAGATCCCCCAGCAGGTTTAGATACAGCTAATAAATAGGTCATGGTTTCCAATGGTCTATTGAATTTTCGTGAAAAAGCATGCGAGACAAACGAATGTGTGGACCCGGAATCAATCAGAATGTAAGTATTTTGAGCACAAACTGAGAGTGTACTTGACACAAATGCCTCAACATTCTGCACGTCTCCTGGTACAAGTGCAAACACCCGGCCTTGCCTCAAAGGTTCCTTTTCGGTAGCTTTGAGATTGGGTTTTGGAGTAATAGTTGATGCTGCGGCATTGGCTGTGGGGCCTACTTGTAATAACCCACATTCATATCTTAGTCATGTTCATGTGCATTTGCATGCTTTCATCTTGTTAAGCTTGCATTTGTAGACTTAGACTTGTTTTGCCTAGGTAAAGGTTCTTGTCTTGTCTTGATGCTATCATGTTTTGCCTAAGTGTTGTATGCATGCTTTGTTCCTTCCTTACTGTCTCAAGCCTAAGTCATGTTAAGCCTGGGTCATGTTAAGCCTAGGTCATGCCAAGCCTAAGTCATGTCAAGCCTAGGTCATGCCAAGCCGAGGTCATCTTAAGCCTAGGACCATCTTGGAACCACCTTGGTTGACCTCCACCATCACCTAGGCATATTGACCGAGATGTTATCACCTAGGCGTCCGAGATCCTTAATCCTTGTACCTAGTGATCTTGTTCTGGGACTGGAATGACCTAGACCGAGGTGTGGCACATCTAGGCCGAGGTGTGGCACAGCTTGGCCAAGTGTTATCCTTCCTAGCCGAGGTCATTGAGACCCTACTTGCCAAAGCCTATGTCCTTAGCCGAGATCATTACTTGCCGGAGTGCCTTGCCGTCTAGCTTGTTGAGTACGCTTTGTCATAGTCTTGTCTTTTCACTCAGTCACCTTTTTTAGGAGAACCAACCCGGCAGCGCCACGTGTCCAAGCAGAGTGTTAAGTCAGCCGGTAGAGAGAGAAACCTATCATTTGTTATATCTTTGTTCTAAGGAGGAGAGAGAAGCTCTAGGAAGAAGAAGATAAGTTCTTGAGAGAGAAGTAGATTTCCAAGCTTGATCCCTAGAGATCGAACCGTTAGATCCGTGTTCTAAGGTTAGATTCTTGATCTGCTCATGTTGTTCTTTATGATCATGTTATTGCATTGCATGATTGAATACGATTTGTAAGCCACGCATTGATTTAAAGTTCGGTTTTAGAAAGAGAAAGTGGTATTCATGTGTTCTTCAAGAAAAGTCATGTTTTGATCCAAGAGTTTGCACCAAGATCCATGTTTTCATGTTTGTTTTCATATGATCTTCAAGTATGGGTACCCAGGTCCATGTTTTCGCACTCATAGCATGAAATCCCAGATTTTTGTAATAACAAGTTATGATTTTAGCATTCATGTTCTTCATGTTCTTCATGTTCATGTTCTTCATGTCCTTTAAGGAGGAAACCCAGATTTCCAGACTTCTTTTCCCTAGGTGTGATCACCGAGACCACTCTTGCCTAGATCACACACCTAGGCCAAGCATCGTATCTCACCTTGGCCTACCTTGCATGATCACTTGAACCTTGATCTATCTTGCATACACACTTAGGCTAACCACTGCACACTTAAGCCGACATGGTACATCCTTGCCGGCACCTTGTAACACCTCGGCAGGCAGCTGCACCTCGAAGCCTAGGTACCCACACCTCGGCCAAGAGGTGTGGGACCTCGGCCAAGACCTCCTGAGTTCACTCAGCTAGGTCATTTTAGCCTAGATCATCTCTGCGCATCCATTCTAGGACCTGGTTGGTACCCAGCATGTTTTCCCTAGGTCATTTCCAGCATGTTTTCCCTAGGTCATTTCCAGCATGTTTTCCCTAGATCATTTGCATGCATGTAAAGCTTGTTTTGAGAATGTGATTGCCATGTGATTGTAGGTCCTTGATCTTCACTTTGAGCTTACACCCGAGAAGAACTATGTGAGTGGTATTTTTAATAAAGCTATATTATACGTTTTGATAAAGGCTTTGCTTTGCTTTGCTTTGTTTTGAAAGTATTTGTTAAGCATGAATGATTACCCTTATTTTATGTATCAAGTATAAGCTTTGTTTTGGATGACATTCTTGGAACCGTCCTTTCGTGTTAGGGGACGTTAAGCCTAAGTAACACCGTCCTTTCGTGTTAGGGGACGTTAAGCCCAAGTAATATAGTCCTTCCGTGCTAGGGGACTTTAAGCCCAGGTACCATAGTCCTTCCGTGCTAGGGGACTTTAAGCCCAGGTAGCACCATCCTTTCGTGCTAGGGGACGTTAAGCCCAAGTAGCACCCTTGTTAAGATATCGGCCACCGACGGACTATGAACGGGTGTGCTCGATGCCGAGGTTATGCTTTTGTTTTGCTCGGAATGTCATCACCCCAAGTACATGTTTAGATACAGGTTATGCTAAGTACATGTTTTGAACAAGCTATGATATATGTATTGTTTTGACAAGACCTTGGGAATCATTCATTAAACCCTTTATTACTTGTACCATTCACTGAGTATCCAAGCTCACCCTCTCTATATGTATGTAGGTAACAAGCAAGAAGTCGGCTACGCCGAGATGTGTGTGTTTTGGCAAGATGTTTTGGATTCATGTTATGTCAGCAATCTTGGAGACTAGGCTTCTTAGTTGCATCTCATGTATTTTGTAAATGTCGGCTTGAGAAGCCTTTTGATCAAGATGTACTATGTACTTTATTTTATTTGCATTCAAGCTGTAAGACTTTAATTAAGATGTATGCCATTTCATTTGACATATGCACAGCTCTTATGAACTAGTTAGATTTATATATATTGCTTCCGCACATGTAAGCCCCATATATTATACTCTGATTGTGTGTGAATTTTGAAAGTTGGCCTTCGGTAATCTTGGATTACTGGCCATCACGGCACCATTCTACTAGGGGCGGAATGGGGTCGTGACAGAATGGTATCAGAGCACGCATTCCTTATAGTACGTTATTCACACACTTTGAGTCCTAAAGAGCATAGGATGTCCCTTAGAATGATGATTAGGATTGCATCATGTTGCTTGCTACTTGACAAGGTGTACATCATCTCGGCATGATCATTTATTACTTGCATGAATGTTTACTTGCTCATTTTGTTTAAGAGTCACATTTTGCATACCTCTAGCATCATGAGAAGGGGTAGACCTCCAGTTGGCCGAGATCATTCCGAGGATAGAATAGACAGATTAGAAAGATTGGTCGAAGGATTGGTCCGTGAGTTGAGACAACCTAGGCCACAAGACACAGGTACCACTTCCACTCGGGCCGAGCAGACAGACGGCCGACATGCAGTTCCACCTCCACCTCCTCCAGTACCATAAGTGCAGCCGCAACCAGCTTTGTATGCAGACGACACGTTGACCTTGATAAAAGAATTCAAGAAGATGAAACCGCCGAAGTTCCATGGGGGTATAGAGCCGATGAAAGCAGAAGCATGGGTTCTTGAGATGGAGAAGTTGTTTGAGGTTTTTCCTAGCACCGACACCCAGAAGGTGTCATTGGCAGCATTCACATTGGAAGACGACGCTCGTAGATGGTGGATGATGATTCGAGAAAGTAATCCAGACTTAACTTGGGCTAGATTTTTGGAGTTGTTCTATGACAAGCACTTTCCCCTCAGTGTCCGAGATCGCACGACTACAGAATTCCAGATGTTGACACAGGGTAGCAAAACAGTGGCTGAGTATGATCGTGCATTCACCAAGTTGGCAAGGTATGCACCTCACATGGTCGACAACGAATACAGAAAAGCTAGGAAGTTTGAGAGTGGACTTCGGGGACCAATACAAGATCGGGTGAATTTGCTCAACATTCCGACGTATGCTGGAGTGCTAGATAAAGCCATCCTGGCAGAAGCCAACCTGAACAGAAGTCAGAGTTTGGGGGAGAAGCAGAAAAAGAGGCAGACATATGACGATCGCCAAGACCCGTGTGATACCGAGAAAAAGACGAATGTGGACAGTAACAACAGCACGAATCAGGAAAGTTACACCAGGCCGACATGTACAAGTTGCGGGATGCGACATTTTGGAGTTTGTCATCGGGCATCTGGAGCGTGTTTTGAATGCGGTGAGATGGGTCATCATATTAAGGATTGTCCTAAGGTAAAGGCTAGAGATGGTAAGAAGGGATGAGAATCCGACATTCGGAATTGTTTTGGGGACAAGGTAAGTTAAGTTTGGGGACCAAACTTCTTTAAGGGGGGAAGGATGTAATAACCCACATTCATATCTTAGTCATGTTCATGTGCATTTGCATGCTTTCATCTTGTTAAGCTTGCATTTGTAGACTTAGACTTGTTTTGCCTAGGTAAAGGTTCTTGTCTTGTCTTGATGCTATCATGTTTTGCCTAAGTGTTGTATGCATGCTTTGTTCCTTCCTTGCTGTCTCAAGCCTAAGTCATGTTAAGCCTGGGTCATGTTAAGCCTAGGTCATGCCAAGCCTAAGTCATGTGAAGCCTAGGTCATGCCAAGCCGAGGTCATCTTAAGCCTAGGACCATCTTGGAACCACCTTGGTTGACCTCCACCATCACCTAGGCATATTGACCGAGATGTTATCACCTAGGCGTCCGAGATCCTTAATCCTTGTACCTAGTGATCTTGTTCTGGGACTGGAATGACCTAGACCGAGGTGTGGCACATCTAGGCCGAGGTGTGGCACAGCTTGGCCAAGTGTTATCCTTCCTAGCCGAGGTCATTGAGACCCTACTTGCCGAAGCCTATGTCCTTAGCCGAGATCATTACTTGCCGGAGTGCCTTGCCGTCTAGCTTGTTGAGTACGCTTTGTCATAGTCTTGTCTTTTCACTCAGTCACCTTTTTTAGGAGAACCAACCCGGCAGCGCCACGTGTCCAAGCAGAGTGTAAAGTCAGCCGGTAGAGAGAGAAACCTATCATTTGTTATATCTTTGTTCTAAGGAGGAGAGAGAAGCTCTAGGAAGAAGAAGAGAGGTTCTTGAGAGAGAAGTAGATTTCCAAGCTTGATCCCTAGAGATCGAACCGTTAGATCCGTGTTCTAAGGTTAGATTCTTGATCTGCTCATGTTGTTCTTTATGATCATGTTATTGCATTGCATGATTGAATACGATTTGTAAGCCATTCATTGATTTAAAGTTCGGTTTTAGAAAGAGAAAGTGGTATTCATGTGTTCTTCAAGAAAAGTCATGTTTTGATCCAAGAGTTTGCACCAAGATCCATGTTTTCATGTTTGTTTTCATATGATCTTCAAGTATGGGTACCCAGGTCCATGTTTTCGCACTCATAGCATGAAATCCCAGATTTTTGTAATAACAAGTTATGATTTTAGCATTCATGTTCTTCATGTTCTTCATGTTCATGTACTTCATGTCCTTTAAGGAGGAAACCCAGATTTCCAGACTTCTTTTCCCTAGGTGTGATCACCGAGACCACTCTTGCCTAGATCACACACCTAGGCCAAGCATCGTATCTCACCTTGGCCTACCTTGCATGATCACTTGAACCTTGATCTATCTTGCATGCGCACTTAGGCTAACCACTGCACACTTAAGCCGACATGGTACATCCTTGCCGGCACCTTGTAACACCTCGGCAACAGACCTCGGCCTAGGTAACCACACCTCGGCCAAGAGGTGTGGGACCTCGGCCAAGACCTCCTGAGTTCACTCAGCTAGGTCATTTTAGCCCAGATCATCTCTGCGCATCCATTCTAGAACCTGGTTGGTACCCAGCATGTTTTCCCTAGGTCATTTCGAGCATGTTTTCCCTAGGTCATTTCGAGCATGTTTTCCCTAGGTCATTTCCAGCATGTTTTCCCTAGATCATTTCCAGCATGTTTTCCCTAGATCATTTGCATGCATGTAAAGCTTGTTTTGAGAATGTGATTGCCATGTGATTGTAGGTCCTTGATCTTCACTTTGAGCCTACACCCGAGAAGAACTATGTGAGTGGTATTTTTAATAAAGCTATGTTATACGTTTTGATAAAGGCTTTTCTTTGCTTTGCTTTGTTTTGAAAGTATTTGTTAAGCATGAATGATTACCCTTATTTTATGTATCAAGTATAAGCTTTGTTTTGGATGACATTCTTGGAACCGTCCTTTCGTGTTAGGGGACGTTAAGCCTAAGTAACACCGTCCTTTTGTGTTAGGGGACGTTAAGCCCAAGTAACATAGTCCTTCCGTGCTAGGGGACTTTAAGCCCAGGTAGCATAGTCCTTCCGTGCTAGGGGACTTTGAGCCCAGGTAGCACCGTCCTTTCGTGCTAGGGGACGTTAAGCCCAAGTAGCACCCTTGTTAAGATATCGGCCACCGACGGACTATGAACGGGTGTGCTCGATGCCGAGGTTATGCTTTTGTTTTGCTCGGAATGTCATCACCCCAAGTACATGTTTAGATACAAGTTATGCTAAGTACATGTTTTGAACAAGCTATGATATATGTATTGTTTTGACAAGACCTTGGGAATCATTCATTAAACCCTTTATTACTTGTACCATTCACTGAGTATCCAAGCTCACCCTCTCTATATGTATGTAGGTAACAAGCAAGAAGTCGGCTACGCCGAGATGTGTGTGTTTTGGCAAGATGTTTTCGATTCATGTTATGTCAGCAATCTTGGAGACTATGCTTCTTAGTTGCATTTCATGTATTTTGTAAATGTCGGCTTGAGAAGCCTTTTGATCAAGATGTACTATGTACTTTATTTTATTTGCATTCAAGCTGTAAGACTTTAATTAAGATGTATGCCATTTCATTTGACATATGCACAGCTCTTATGGACTAGTTAGATTTATATATATTGCTTCCGCACATGTAAGCCCCATATATTATACTCTGATTGTGTGTGAATTTTGAAAGTTGGCCTTCGGTAATCTTGGATTACTGGCCATCACGGCACCATTCTACTAGGGGCGAAATGGGGTCATGACACTACTAGTGCCTTGAGACGTGAGAGGGAAATCTTTGACCATGTGGCCCACCTTGCCACACCGGTAACATGCCCCATAAATTTTGTAGCAAACCCCTCTATGTCTTTTGCCACACTCTGAACAAGGTGGTATGGAACTGTTTCCCTAACTAGAGCTGCTTGTTGATCCTGTGTTTTGCTTTTTATTTAACGAATTGTTCCGGCCCTTGTTAAACTTGAAATTTTACCTCTTGCCCCGCCATTCAGTCACTGGTACCTTAGCCTGTTTCAATGTTGCCACATTTGCCTCGGCTATAATTACTCGGTCGAGAACATCCACATACTTGAGTAATTTCAAGACATTGATTCGATTGAGTATTTCTACGTTAAGCCTACCTTCAAACTTTCTAGTCTTCTTATAGTCGGTGTTCACCATGTGTGGCACATATCGGGCAAGTTCAGTAAACTTGGATTCATATTCAGCTACTGACATGGTACCCTATTTCAGTTGTTCAAATTCAGTCACTTTACGGTCTCTGACACACTGAGGGAAGTACTTTTCATAAAAATCTTCCTTAAAATGAGTCCAGGTCATAGCATTGTTTGTGTCACGGATAAGCATCCACCACCGTCTAGCCTCCTCTTGTAAGGTAAAGGTAGCCAGTAACGCCTTATGTGCCTCTGAACAAGGGAACACTTCAAACAACTTTTCAGTTTCTAGGACCCATGCTTCGGCCTTCAATGGCTCAAGACCTCCCTGGAATGTTGGTGGCTTCATTTTGTTAAACTTCTATGCAAAACAATCACATCATCATTGGCATTTGGTTCTGGCTGCATTGGAGGAGGTGGGGCTGTTGATTTTGTTGTTGTCTTAATGACTCGGTTAGTAATTCAACCATCCTTTCTAATCTGGCAATCCTTGTATCGGATGATTCAGGTTCATTGGCATTCCTTACGTTCTCCATTTCACTATATACAATACAGTAATAATAAACGTAGGAAAAATAGCTTACTTATGCACATTAGCATATATAAGCATATCACGACCACACACACTTTCTTATGCTCATTCAATGCCCAATTCTTTTCTAGGACATCCTATAGCTCATTTGGACACGTGTGTGCGGTATAAATCGTGCTCTGATACCACTCTGTCACAACCTAAACCTGCCCCTAGGGGTTTAGCATCGTAATCGGCCAGTAATCCAAGATTACCAATGGCCTGCTTAACAGTGATGACAATGATACAGTATAAAGGGGCTGGCAGAAACCAATTAGTAATAAAAAGATGTCCAATGAGCTATGAAAACCTGAATGGGAAAAGAATTTCATGGATAAAACCACATTCATAGCCATATACCAAAAACACATGTACAAAGTAACATACAGGTTAGGGGCCTAATCACCTCATCATAACTGTACATTTGAGGTCTTAAACATTCTTTACATTAATAGAGACAAAAAGGGTGAATTTGAAGCACCCTAAACAGCCTTGACTCGTGTGGGTTCGGAACCTTGATATGAGGCGCGATGGTTGGCCTGACAAGACATGAGTCTAAGTCGGCACCTCTAGCTCTGGTCTGGTGCTTGGCCACCTACATATATATATAAAAACAGTGAGCTAAAGCCCAGTGAATAACAAATGTGTAAAGAGGTTAAGAATGAATGTCCTTTCAGTAATTGAAACAGTCATTTGCATCAGTAAATCAGTTATTCAATCAGTGACTCATATTTCAAGTCATATCAGTCATTTAGGAATCATAGCAGTCATACGTGGTACATCCAATAGTAGAATAGTACACTAGGTCTTAATAGACCTAACAGTCAGTTGATGGCCATCAATACAGTAACAGTAGTTCCAAGGATAGGAACTGACAGAGATCTTTGTAACAATAGCAGTAGCAGTAGTAGTAAGATATGAGTAGTAACAATAATAGTCGATCGCGATAGCGATAGTAACAAGAATTGATAGTAGTAATGTGATATGATCGATGCTATGGATGCCACGATGCATTAAGTAAAATAGGACAAACATTCATTCAGTAAACAATATCATTTCGAAAAACAGTACAGTTAATCATTCAGAAAATAATTGTAATTGAACATAACTTTACAACATTGTTACTCACAGATTACTGGGCTATAGGCAGGCTAGTCAGCGTCCTTGGGCACCAAACCTACACAATTGCAGAATGAACACACACCAAATTACACACCCGGAATTCATAACTCAGCCCCTTGCTCGTTTTGGCGTGGTTCTAAATCATTATCCTCATTATGGTGCCTTAAACATGGTCTAGGAATGCCTAGGATGGGAATAAGGATGCAAAAATGTACTTAAAAGTATTTTTCAAAACTTGCTGAAAACAGGAGTCTCGCTCGAGCGTGGCTTCCTTTGCTCGAGCGGACATGCAGAATGTGTTTGGTCGCTCAAGCGTAGACTCCTTCGCTCGAGCGATCTGCAAAAATGTGAAAAGTGCTGGTTACTGAAAATCTTTGCCCGTTGCTCGCTCGAGCATGAGACACAGTTCTTCGCTCGAGCGCAAGTCTTGTCGCTTGAGCGTGCTTCTGCACACGCAAAAACATGGGAGCTTGCAATTTACGCTCGAGCCAGAATTCCGTTGCTCGCGCAAAAGTATGAAAACAAAGTTGGTCGCTCGAGCGAGGAGGCAAAATTCTGGGTTTTCCAGATTTGCTCCCAAAGTTTAAACCACGGATTTAATATGCCAAAACTCATCCTTTTGGGCCAATTTTTTGGAAAATACTTAGAAACTCATAACACAACATGTTTTGAAGATCATCTCGTAAGATCAAAGCCAAAAAGTGTGCCAATTGTACACAAAATCAACTTGAAATAGGAGAACATGGTGTAATTATGCCATGCATGTACTTACTTGAATTCAAGACTTCCAACACATGATCACATGAGCTATTCTCCCCAAAATCATGAAGAATTCTTAGATTACAACTATAATATGAACATGCATGTGTGAATTTCATGAAAACAAATCTCAAAATCCAATGATATGGACATGCATGCATGGATTGATTCTCAATCCTACTCTTTAGGCTATTCCTTGACTTTAGTCTCCAATTTTTCCATGAACCATGCATGAAGCAACTTAAATTACAATTAAGAAGGTGAATTCCTACCTTAAGTCTTGAATTCCCAAGAGTGGTAGCTCAATTTTGCAAGTCTTCTTCCATTCTTCTAAATTTCAAGCAAGACTCTTGTTGAAATTAATTTTCTCCTACTCTCCTCTCCCTCACGATTTGTGCAAGGAAATGGAGGCTAATGGTGTCAAACATGTGTGAAATAGGAACAAAACAATGG
Source organism: Camellia lanceoleosa (assembly GCA_025200525.1). Taxonomy (NCBI): domain Eukaryota; kingdom Viridiplantae; phylum Streptophyta; class Magnoliopsida; order Ericales; family Theaceae; genus Camellia; species Camellia lanceoleosa. The sequence goes on along the minus strand of CM045762.1, from coordinate 189,558,465 downwards.
CCTTGAGGAGTCCACTCAATGGCAAAAATGAAATTAACTTAAGCTCAATTAGTTAGAATTATTTATTCCAATTTAATCGTTCCAAATCGGATTTCCATTAAATCTACCATAAAATTCTATAAATCTGTAGACACGCCATTTTTGACCATCCTCAAGACTTAGTTGTGCTTGCAGGTACATCCAGCCATAAGTTCGATTGCTCGTCGGGTACTCGACTTTCATGGCAGAACGTCACAGTTTTGAGTTTTCCAAACCCTGTATCCTTTCTGCCCCATTCTTGGACCATGTGTTGGCCCTTTCAGTATGTTCCTCTTGATGCACAGCCAGCCATTGCCTGCCACTGTCGGCTATGCATTTGCCCCTACCTGCTATTGATGAAGCCTGCCGGCCATCAATGAGGCACTGCCGGCCACTACTGATGGCTGGCAGAACCCTTTGTCTCAGTAGATTTCACGCCAGATCTTTTGAGCCAACTAGTTTTCACTCATCTCTCCTCCATACACGTATGGAGGGATGAAGCCCCTTTCAAGCTTGTTTAACAAGTTTCTCATTGCTTTCTTCTATATAAGGAGATACCCTTCCTCTCTTACAGAGGTTCAGCATTTTTAGAGAAAATATAGCTCTCTATATATATATATATTGTATTGAATAGTGTCCCAAAGTGTGTTTTCTCTTCACTTTTGCAAAGGAACACTTAGTGATACACCACCATCTTTGAGCTGAGGTTCTTGGAAGTGTTGTTTGAGCTCTGAAAGTTGGGTTTTTGCCTCAGAGTTTGCTGGTTTCGAAGTTGAACTTCAAGGGTGAGTATATTCCCTTTTTGAGCTTTTATTTGTGTATCATTTTGGCCATCCTTGCATATTGTTTTAGGCCTTGCTTTCAACTGAAAAATGTTCTGTATTTGAGTGCTTTTGGTGTTTGCTTAAGGTCTTTTTGGTGTTGAGGGTCTTCTACTCTCTTGTTTGCCTTGTTTGGCCTTGGTTTGAACCATGTCTTAAGGCCTTTGCATTAGTATTTGGTTGGCCTTTTTGCCACTGAAATCTAGTGGATTTTCAGTGGTAGACATGTAGTTTTGAGGCATCAAATCAGAGGGGGATGACCCCCTCTCTTTTGGTTTTGTTTGCTTGAGTTATTGGCCTATCAATTGAGCATATATCTCTATATTTTTTAGGCTTAGTTTAGGAACTTTTTTGTGACTTTTAGGACCTGCCTTGACTCTATCCATGGCTGGTTTGGTCACCTTTTGCATGCTTCTTGTATGTGTAGTGTAATCCCATTTGTTTCTCATCAAAGTAGCATGTCTTTCTAGCATGTATTGGCTTCATTTCAGTAGGTTTTTGGTGATGTTTTACCATGTTATACCTCTGTTTAGGTTGGGTTTGATGGCCCCTTGCATGCTCCATACACTTGTAGTGCATTTTCATGAAATAGCCTAATGTGTGCCATGCTTTAACATGTCATTCTAACTTGCTTTTGGCTTAGCTTCAAGAAGTTTTTGTCCATGTTTTAACATGCTTTAGCTCTGATTTTGGTTATTTTAGTCATGCATGCCATGCTTTGTATAGCTATAGTGCATTCTACCTTGTTAGCTTTGTGTATTGAGTCCTCTAACATGCATTACTTGTACTGTTTCAATGATTTGGCATCATTTGTAATGTGATTTTAGTCCATGTTTCATGGTCATGCACTTGCATTTTTCACTCTTTGAATGCCTTAGAGGTTTGGCTCTTTATGCCTCAAGAATGAATTTTTGTGCATGCCATCATGCTTATGCCTTTGGGCCATCATATCAGTGCATTTTTAGTCTCGTTGTATCATGATGTAACTCTGATTTATGTTGTTCAAGTCATGCCATGTTGGGTTGTAATAGGTGTAGTGTAATACCCCTTTGTAGCCTTGCATGCTTCATGCTTTTGGTCTTTTGTGCTAGCTTGTTTTGGCTTCCTTCCATGCATGTTTAGTATCATATTGACATGTTCTAGGACTGTTTTGGGTTGCCTTTGTCATATGCTTCATGCTTTGTATAGCTGTAGTGCAATTGGCCTTGCTAGTTTTGTGTTTTGATGCCTCATGCATGTTATCTTTGAGCTATTTAAATGATTTGGCATCATTTTATACTTGATTTCAGAGCATATAGGATTGCCATATTCCCACTTCATTCATGCTTTGAGTGCTTTTGAGTGCTGTGCATTGTTGCCTAGTTTGTGGCCTAGCATGTATGCCATCTTGCCTAGGTCCTTGAGCCTCCATCTTAGCATGTTTTGGTCTTTGTTTAGACCTAATTAAGCTCTGTCTATGGTTGGTTCATGCATATTTGCCACGTATTGCATGCCCCCTTTGTAGTCCTCTTCATTAGTTTTATGCTTTAAGGGCCCTTGCATGCTTTGTTTGTATTTTTTGAGTGGTTTGGCACCATTTAGTACTTTGTTTCAGTGCACTTAGTGTTGTTACACTTGCACATTTGTCACTCTTTGAGCCTTCTTGAGGGTTGTGCTCTTGGGCCTTATTGAATGGCTAATGCATTGTGCATGCATACCTTGCCTTTTGTGCCTTTGTTTTGGTGTTATGGCCACTGATTTGGGCATGCCTGAGGCCTATCCATTTTGGTTTAAGTCCATTGAGCATTGTGTATGCCATGAAGTTCATCGCATTGCGTATGCCATGTTTGTCCATTGCATTTGTCTATGCCATGTTCATTTGCATTGTGTATGCTAGTTGTCATTTGCATTGTGTATGCTTATATTACATTGCATTGTGCATGCATGCCATTAGCCTTGTTAGGTTGTTCATATTGCGTTGCATGTTTGCATGCTTAAGTCATATTGCATATTTGCATGCTTGTGTTGCATTGCATTTTCGCATACTCCATGTTACATTGCATTAAGCATGCCATGTTATGTGTTGCATTGTTGTTTGGATTAAGTGTTAATCCGAGCACGAGGAACGAGGGACGTTTCCTACTTCAAGTGATGAAACGTGCCTCAATTCTCAGTCGCCGACCCTCTTGATCATACATGATAGAGTTATAGGCCTTATGTGTTTATTTGTGCATTCATTTTACATTGATTTGCACAAGTTGGATCTTTGGCCATCATGCATCGGGATGCATGATTGATGGTCATGGATCCGACTATGCCTCTCCCTTGACGTTTTGAGATGATATGGGTGGGGCATAGTGCGTACATACCCTTGGGAGACCCTTCATTTTCTCTATTTTGTGCTCTGCTGCAGCTTGGTGTCACAGCACACCAGTGGCCGGCAGTGCCTTGCAGATGGCCGACAGACCTTCATTCTTGGCCGACAATACTTGTTCTTAGCCGGCAGTGGGGTCGGAAGAAGCCCCTCATGGCCGGCAGGCCACTGGTGCATTCCCCAGCATGGATTTGGTAAGATCCAGCAACTAGTTCTCAAGGACACCCTGTAGACAGAGCCTCTTGAGAGCAATCGGAGAGCTTTTCGGGGCAAAAACCGAGCATGCATCTTCTACTTCTCCGAGCAGAGTTGGAACAGCTTAGTTTAATGCTTACTTGTTAGTTAGCTTCAATTTGTAATTTAATTATTTAATTTGTTAATTAATTAAGTGTTGTAATAATTAGTTGTAGCTAGTTATTCATTTGGTTGTGTATTAATTAATTAGCTTGTTAGTTAGTTAATTAGTTGGTTTATATTATTCATTCCGACCCTCCGTCGAGAGGGCGAATTTTGTAATAAGTGTGCATGAGTGTGTGAATGTCTTCCAACCCCACGTCTTTCTCTTTTTACTTATCTACTTTCAGTGGTTAGTTTTAGGTCATTTTGAATTAGCATCCTTATGCTTTGCATACGTGTATCCATTCATCTATCTTGCATGCACCGGGCTCGGCACCTCATGCTAATTACATTGTATTTTAATTCCAAGTCGAATACATGTATCAATTGTTGCATCTCATATGCCATTTTAGAATAGCCGAGCATATTTCTAGTTGCATCTTGCATGTGTTGCATTAGTCATTTTAACATAGCTAGGATCATGCATTGATTACTAACTAGCTATTGTTTTGGCTTGGAGTACTAGGTAAGCTTTTACGCTTTAGCATCTTGCATGTGTGTTATTGATTGCCAGACAGCATGCTTACCATGAGGCTATCTGCTTATGTGATATAAACTGTCTGAATGCCTGTGGGTGAAGGTTGGATTACTTGAATTGGAACAATTCATTAAAATCCTCGATTTAGCCTACTTGCGAGTAGCAAACTTCAAACCATTTTTTCAAACAAACAAATATGCAATGCTTTGTTCCAACTTAGGCAATCTAGTCTATACTTGTATGTTGTGCGCATCACGTAGTAATTCTAGGTTAATAACCGGAATAAGAACACATGTGTTTTAAAAAATGAGATATCATGCTTAATAGTGGCCCATCTTTAATCGGGCGAGCGGGGGTGCTCATTGCATGACCTTCCCCTCTCGTACCCAAGTTCTCGAGCCGAGGCAACTTTAGTGATGACGGACACGTGGCCTTAGGCACGAGTCAGGGTTTCCTAAATTCCCCCAAAATAAAATATTTGGGTGGCGACTCTATATCTGGAAAAGCAGTCCATGTTTGGCATTTCTTTACAAAAATCAGTTTTCCATAATGATTTGCCAGATTTGGACTCTTTGGTGATTTATCGGTCTTGCATTGCACTTTGTGAGACTAGATTCAGAACCGTGACATTGAGTCCGAACTTGTAGTAGCTAGAGAGCAAACGAGATTTCACGCCTTCGCAAGCGCAGAGCTTCGGGAGTCCTCGAGCACGTCTACAAAATCCTAATTAGCATATAACACAAATCAATTTCTGAATTGGTCGCCGATAAGGCTTTCAATTCGTAAACCGAAAACAAAACATGAACAGATCGTTCTATGCCAAACAGATAAAAATGCAATTAAGATAATACACTTACATAATCAATTTTGGATTTCATCTTAATCATTTACTTGTCATGCTTAATCATGAATTAACGCTAATCATAGGTCAGGGTTGTCACAGAAGGGCGGTGGGAGAAGATTGATGTTAGATGTATCGGCGCCGCAGTTGTTAAACTTTGAGAAATTCGACACAACACTTGATGTTTCGACAAATGAAAGGCCAAGAGAAGAAGGAGAAGGAGAAAAGAAAAAAAGCGCACTCGAGGCTTGGTTAGAAAAAAATAAAAAGAAAACAAAAAGAAAAAAAATAAAAATAAAAAAAAACAATAATATAAAAAGTTGTGTATATTTGTGTTTAGTTTCCAATCTTTTTGCAGGTAAAGTTTCCTTCAAGTTAGGGGTATTTTTCTTCTGTATCTCAGTGATGTACATTTTTATTTATTTATTGTGTTTTCTTTCCCTTTCACTGTTTCGTCAATCCTTTGTGGTACGTGCCATTGAGGACAATGTCAATTAAGTTGTGGGAAAAGGGTTTGGTTTGTGCTTATTTTTATTATTATTTGGTTTGTGTTTTTTTTTTTTTAATTTTTATTTAAAAAAAAACAAATTTTATGTGCTGTTGTTTGTTTTTGTTTGTGTTTAAAATTTTTTTTGTTGCGTGTTGTGATACCAAAAAATATATATATATAATAAAAAAATTTTGGAGTTTTTGTTTGTTTGTTTGCTGTTGTATTTCTATTTTATTGTTGTTTTTTTTTTTAAAAAAAAAGTTTTTATTTGTGTGCTGTTGTGTTGTAAAATAAATAATAAATAAATAAAAATTATGTTTTGTGTTGGGTGCATGTTGTGTTTTAAAAAACATTTTGTGATTAATTGTTAATTTTATTGCCTTAGTAACTTAATTATATATTAGTTTATTATACTATCTTTTAATTAAAAATAATTTTTGTCTTATCTCAGATGATCTGCACATGCACATTGCCACATAAATATTATTTGATTAATTTTTGGATTTAGACTTGAAATCTTAATGTTTAATGTGGAGACTATAACCGGCGTGAGATTTTGAGGCTATCATTCTTTTTGGAGAGTTATTTTACATTTACTCTTAATTTTTCTTTAGCAGTTTATTATGTCGTTGTTAAGTCTTATTATTCTTTCAAATTGGTCGAAAATATTGAAATCATCATTCTTATGCCATTCTGCATAACATATCGATCATGCTATATTTTGAGATATAATTTTTGGTCATCTCTCTTTGTTTGAGCCTTATTATTATTTATAAAAAAAAAAAAAAACTTATTTCAATTATCACCTGTTAGCCCATTGAGCCTATAATAAAAATAAAAAATAAACAATAAAAACTTTTTATTCATTTAGCCATTTCCTCGAGTGTCTCAAGAATGAATTTTATCTGTTATATGGGAGGAAGCTATCTTGTAAGCAGAACAAGGAGATTGTCAAATATATATATATATATATATATAATATTGCATTTACTTCCATGTTAAAAATAAAAAATAAAAAAAGAAAGAAAAAAAAAATGAGTTAAAAGGGCGGGTTAGTAAAATAGCGTTCCACATATGCTATATTTGTTTGATTCATTTCTTAGACACATGTTTTTCACCCTACACCCAATTTTCTAAATAAATCCCTTTGACCCAACATTACAACCGAAAATAAAGTCCTAATTAATCTTGGAATTAGCATGATTTTCAAATGACAAATTGGCATAATTTCATCGTTTTTAGTTTCCCTATCACGGGACTATAGTCCTCATTTGGTTTTTATTTTGGAGCTAAAAAAGCATAAAAAAAAAAAAACAAAATAGGCTATATAAGTCAATAACACAAAATGTAGGGAAGGCAATTGGAACCTAATCTGACAGGGACCCGATCCCTTGACCCTAAATTGAGCGGTTATTCCTCGAAAAATACCCCTGATGTCACGCCCTCAAAATAAAACCACAGCATAAATAATATTGACATGCATTGTTTACGAAAAACAAAACATTACTCCATTCATCAGAGTAAACTTATTAAAAGACATTACATGTAATAATAAAAGTAAATGCCCTACGGGCTTACATCTTTCCAAGCCAACACTTGGATACAAAAGTTTGAGTACTAACTCAACTACACATTAAGCCCTTAGCTTGAGTTTACATGTAATATCAAAACAAAACAAAATAAGAACTAACTAAACACAGTCTTCAACTCCAAATCCTCCTAAGCTAACTCCTTGGAGGTAGCATGTCACCTGAACCTGAAAATAATGTTCCCGTATAGGGTGAGCCACAGCCCAGCAGAAATATACTAAACCAAATAAAAGAATTGACTAAAGCAATAACATTCAATAGATGGTTAACACTTTTAAATCCATTATATCACTATCCAATTTCATGACAATAATGTCCATGACATATTTCACTTTCCGTTATTATTCACTTTCCAATTATACAGACATGGCTCAGAACCTGGCCAAACTATAACAGGAGACTACATCTCACATAAACATCACTTCCAATATCAATAATTCCAATGAGACTAAGGCTCCTTCTACAACACTTCCATAAATCAATAAGTACACATAATTTGCTGTACTAATGGAGTCCATCCCCTTTCTCCTCCTAAACAGGTTTGAGAGTCCATCCCCTATCTTTCCTCAAACCATGGAGTACATCTCCTATCTCCTCCCAAACAATATGCATATACAATGTATTAAACACTTGTCATATAACATACTCAATCAATACACAAATTTGCTGTATTAATTTATCCGTCATACTCAATGACCTATTCAATGTGATTAGTTTCAGTTTTCCCTAATCGGCATGCAATGTCTACAACAATCACAACTATCCTCCATCGATAGCCCAAAACAGTTATTTCTAAACAGGAAATAAATGTATCAACAAATATAACCTCAACATTCTCATAGTTGAGTGATTAAATTATCCAACTACACCATTTAATCTCATAATTCCCCAATTTCATGAATTAAACTTAATTCCACAATTTCTCAAAATTAATTATACAAATTAATTTATTACAGCAATTAGGGTTTTCCACCATTTCTTCAAAAATTAACCCTAAGGTTCAATTTTCTCAAATTAACACTACCAATGTCATTTTTCATGACTTACAATCACATGGAATTTAATATATAAAAATTCCCTTTTACTCAAATTATAACTCAAACCCTAACTTTCCCAAAATTCCCAAACTACACCAACATATCAAAAAGACTAAAACTTATGACAAAAAGTATAGTATGGAGTAGGGTATCCCTACCTTGAAGTGAAGAACTCAAATGGAGATGATGTCCCAAAATCAAAAGTGCTCCACACCGCCAAATCTTCAGATTAAAATAAAGCCCTCGCGACCCTCTATCTTTTTAATAAAGAACCTAGGGTAGAAACACCCTAAAAACAGATGAAACCTAAGAGAGAAGGTGAGTGGAGGGAGAGAGAACACGGACCTAGGGTTTTTAAAACAAAAGAGGATGAAAAAGTGATGTTAAAAACTGCTGCTGCGTTTTGATATATAACAGGCTCGCTCGAGTGAAGACTTAGTCGCTCGAGCGACCAGACACAGAAAACCTCACTCGAGCGAAGAAAGTCTTGCTCGAGCCAAGAACTCAAAGCTTCAGGTCTGCAACCCAGAAGCACGCTCGAGCGACAGAATGCTCGCTCGAGCGAGGAACTCGAAAACGTACACCTCGCTCGCTCGAGCGAAGGAAAGCTCGCTCGAGCCAAGAAACACAGTTCTCAGGTCTGTACTAGACGCAGTTGCTCAATCGAGCGAAGAAACACTGGCTCGAGCCACCAGGCACAAAACACAACTCTTGCTTGAGCGAAGAAACCCTGGCTCGAGCGAAGTAACAGAAGCAAAGAGCTCCCTCGAGCGAAGGACCAAAATTCTGGGCAGCAACACTTGGCTCCCAGACATAACCAACTTGTAAGAAACCTGCCCATCACATCCTATAACTCAAATGACAAGGAATTAAAGGACGACAACAACAATTATATAACAACTGGATCCACGGAACCTAAGTCCGAATACAACAACCAAATGGGAAAAGACCGGGGTCACTATAACCTCCCCCCTTAAAGAATTCCGTCCCCGAAATTAGGCATAAGTTTTCAAAAACAGGTTTTTCTCAATTTCCAACAATATTACATTTCAATATTAAACATCTTGACCCAATACCGGTCATTTCTTCTCTTAACAAGAGGCATTTCACCATATGTAAAACAACATATATTTCAATCTGCATTATCATTATGCATTCTTTCCAATTTCACAATTTTCAATGTATATAATTCACAATTCCGTATCATATTCAATGTTCATGATACCTTTCCATTTCTACAATCAATTCAACATATGCAATGTTCCATTAAACTTCCATTTTGAGGCAAGTTTCCAAATATTTCCATTAAACCAAAACATTCTCAATGTTTTACAACTTAAGACATATATAATGCTCTTAAAGTTAAATAATATTACAAAATCTCAATGCAAGATTACTTATCAACAAATAGGTTCGGATATTTCTCGCGGACTTCCAAATCATGTTCCCAAGTGGCTTCCTTCACCTCGTGATGCTTCCACAAAACTTTAACCAAGGGAATGGTCTTGCGTCGCAAGACTTGATCCCGCATATCCAAGGCCCGAACCGGTCTCTCCTCATACGAGACATCCTCATCTACCACTAAGTCGGTCCAATCCAATACATGCGATGGATCCGGCTCATACTTCTGAAGCATACTCACATGAAACACGTTATGAACTCTGAACAACTGTGGCGGCAGAGCTAAACGATAGGCAACCTTGCCAATCCTCTCAAGGATCTCAAAAGGGCCAATAAACTGAGGGGACAACTTTCCGCTCTTCCCAAACCTCATTAATCCCCGCCTAGGTGATATCTTCAAAAAGACATGATCACCCACCTCAAATACCAAAGGTCTCCTCCTATGGTCGGCATAAGATTTCTGACGACTTTGGGTTGTAACTAGCCTCCTACGGATAAGCTCAACCTTCTCCGTCGTTTCCCTCACTAACTTTGGGCCCAACAAAGGTGCATCACCCACCTCGGCCCAACAAACTGGAGACCTACACGGTCGGCCATACAAGGCCTCAAACGGTGCTATACCGATACTAGACTGAAAGCTGTTGTTGTAGGCAAACTTCACTAAGGGCGAATGCCTCTCCCACGACCCACTAAAGTCAAGAACACAACCCCGAAGCACATCCTCAAGGATCTGAATAGTAAGCTCGGACTGCCCGTCAGTCTGAGGATGATAAGCCGTGCTAAAGGTCAACTTAGTGCCCAAAGCACTCTGCAAACTCTGCCACAACCTGGCAGTAAAACGAGGATCTCTATCTAAGACGATCATCACTGGGACCCCGTGCAACCTCACTATGTCCCGAATATACAAGTTGGCAAGATGATCTACTGAATCTCTAACGCGCATAGGGATATAGTGTGCTGACTTAGTCAACCGATCTACAATCACCCAAATAGCATCACTACCCCGTTGAGTCCTCGGAAGACCTACAACGAAGTCCATAGTGATATGCTCCCACTTCCACTCAGCAATAGGCAAGGGTTGCAACAAACCCGCTGGCCTCTAATGCTCGGCCTTCACTTGCTGACAAGTAAGGCACTTAGACACGAAAGCTGCCACATCTCTCTTCATACCCCGCCGCCAAAACTGGCGACCCAAATCCCGATACATCTTAGTGCCTCCCGGATGCACCGCAAGGCGTGAATGGTGAAACTCACGGAGTACCTCCTCTCGGCAAGACTCTGGCACAAACAGACGGTCTCGGTATCTCACACTTAGGTCGGGATACACCGTCAAACCCTTCTCAACCTTTCCACTGGAGATCTTCTCTCGGAGGGATTCTACCTCAAGGTCACCTCTCTGTGCCTCTAACACTCTAGTCACAAGTGTAGGCTGCGCAATAATAGAAAACAAGGCCGCAGCCTCAACGGATTCGCCCAAAAGCAAATCAAATTCTCCCAGTGCACCCAACATCTCCCACTCCCGGATGGCTATACTAGATACGTCACCAACAAATTTCCTGCTAAGGGCATCGGCCACAACATTGGCCTTCCTCGGATGATAATGCCACTCGAAGTCATAATCCTCAATGAACTCCATCCACCTCCTCTGCCTCAAATTCAAGTCTTTCTGTGTGAACAGATATTTCAGACTCTTATGATCCGAGAATACCTCAAATCTCTCACCATAAAGGTAATGCCTCAAACTCTTCAAGGCAAAGATCACAGCTGCTAACTCTAGGTCATGTGTAGGATAATTTTTCTCGTGTATTTTCAACTGCCGTGAGCCATAAGCTACCACTTTTCCCTCTTGCATCAACACACAACCCAAACCCTCGCGTGAGGCATCACAATAAACCGCATAACCCAACTCTCTCTCCAGAATAATCAAGACCGGAGCAGTGGTCAATCTAACCTTTAACTCTTGGAACGACTTTTCACAAGTCTCACTCCATACAAATTTGACTCCCTTCCGAGTCAATCTAGTGAACGGTGAAGCTAGCCTGGAGAAATCCTTCACAAACTAGCGATAGTACCCAGCTAAACCTAGAAAACTGCGGATCTCAAACACACTCTTAGGCTGTGCCCAGTCTTGCACTGCCTCAATCTTGGATGTATCAACAGACACCCCTTCCCAGGATACCACATGGCCTAAAAACTTCACCTCTCGTAGCCAGAATTCACACTTCCCAAATTTGGCATACAGCCTATGGGCTCTAAGCAACTCGAGCACCACTCTCAAGTGTTCCTCGTGCTCCTCCTCCGAAGGTGAATAAATCAGAATGTCGTCCATGAAGACGACTACAAAACGGTCTAAGAATTCCTGGAAGATCCGGTTCATCAAATCCATAAACACTGCCGGTGCATTGGTGAGCCCAAAAGGCATCACCAGAAACTCATAATGGCCATACCGCGTACGGAATGCCGTCTTCGGAATATCCTCCTTCCTGACAATCAACTGGTGGTAACCAGATCTCAAGTCTATCTTAGAGAAACAACGGGAACCCTTCAACTGGTCAAACAAATCATCTATACGGGGCATAGTGTACTTATTCTTGACCACAGCCCGATTTAATTTTCGGTAGTCAATACAGAGTCTCAAGGCACCATCTTTCTTTTTAGCAAAGAGGGCCGGTGCTCCCCACGGTGAAACACTAGGACGAATATAGACCTTATCTAGCAACTCCTGGAGCTGAACCTTCAACTCAACTAACTCGGCTGGGGCAAAACGATAAGGTGCCATAGAAATTGGCGCCATGCCGGGCACTAGGTCAATAGAGAACTCAACCTCTCTATGAGGTGGCAAACTGACAAGGTCCTTGGGAAAGACGTCCGAGTACTCACAAACCACTCTCGGCAACACATTCTGGGTCTCACCACACTCACTACTCAAAAAGCTAGCAAGTAGACTACTAAGCTCATTCCGCCCTCGCGGATCATACATCGGTGGCAACACACTACCAACCCGATCCCCCAAGAAATGGAAACACTCCCCACTCAAGGTACAAACTGTGACCCTCTGGCAGTAGCAATCAATAACAGCCCGGTATGACGATAGCCAGTCCATACCCAAAATAACATCAAAGCCCTTCATGGGCATAACAACAAAGAGAAAATGAAGCCTACGGTCGGCGACCTCTATATCACATCCTCTACATCCGTGTTTCAAAATCAATTCACCCCCAACAGGTGATACTACACAAATCGGAGATGCTAATAGTGCCAACTCCAATTCCAACACAGATACAAATGCAGCAGATACAAAAGAATGAGACGCACCCGTATCAATCAATACATTAGCAACCGAGTTGTAAAATAGAAAGGTACCTCTCACTACTGATGGAGTCGGTACAAGATCCTACGCGGTAACAGCATACACGCGCTCAGACGGTCTCTGATCTACCTGCTTACCCCTAGGAGTATAAGACTACTGCGTAGACTGGGACGATGAGGCCCCCTAATTGGCCCTCGAGGCCTGAACTGACTGAGCTGGCTGATGACTCTGAGTCTGCCTCAAACCAGATGCACCAGATGTACCACTCAACTGCGGGCAAAACCTCTTCAGGTGCCCTGCCTGACCGCACTGGTAACAAGAGAGCGACTGGCCTCTACCCTGACTCTGGCTCTGAGATCGAGCCGAAGATGAAGCAGCTCTCTGACCACCTCCCCTCTATGGGCAAACTGAAGCTTTGTGGCCCAGCTGACCGCACTTGTAACAAGTGAACTCTCCCTGATTGCCTCTCCCCAAGCCTGCACTCGGTACTGGAAAGGTCGATCTAGCAACACTACCCTAAGACTGCTGAGGGTTAGCACCCCTCTGTCTCCTGCCATCACCCTGACCATCCTGGCTCCTCTTGGAGCCTCTCTGTCCTCCCTCCTCTTCCAGCATCATGATCTCCATATGGGCTGCAGCATCAACTAAGTGCCCATACTCCCGGATCATAGAACCCCCAACTCTCAACTTGAGGCCACGCCTCAACCTCGTCTCAAACTCAATGCAACGGCGTTCCTCGGACGCCACAAGTTCTGGTGCGAATCTGGACAAGCTAGTGAAAGCAGCCTCATACTTGGCTACTAAAGAACTCAACTGAAGAAGATGGAGGAACTGGTCTCTCAGCTTCTCCCTGACTGCTGGAGATAAGAACTTCTCCTGAAAGGCATCCACAAAATCCTTCCACGTGCCACCAATACAACTCTTCGTGAACTTCCACCACTGACCCGCATCTCCCTTAAGCTAGAAAGATGCCAAGGTCATTTTCAACACCTCGTCTTCGATGCCAAGCATCTCAAATGTCTTCGTTGTCTGTTCGAGCCATTCATCTGCCTTAAGCGGCTCTTTTGGATCACCCAAAAACTCGTTCGGGTTAGACCGGAAGAATTCCCTCTTCAGAAAAGAAGGTCCTGCATCTACGGCATGAACCTGGGCTTGATTCTCAGCTCTGAGAATGCCCATGGATTCCCTGAATGCCCCTATTATCTCTCTGGGTAAAGCGCCCATAGCCTGCTAGCCTACTGGCTCGGCCACATTAGCCTGGCCAACACTCTCCTGCTGCTCCAGAATCTCATCCGGTATAGGCATCTCCTGCCTACCACGCCCTCATCCTCGTCCTCGTCCTAACATCCTAATAAAGGTAACAAAGATGTTAGCACTCTAATAAATGTGCCAAAACTATAACACTCACGTCCTAATGCATTGGACAACAGTAATTCACTCCACATAAGCACATAATCACATAAGCACCTACGAATTTCATTCCTGGATAATGACAGTCCCCAGGCGTTACTAGAGTTCCGGTTGGAAACAGCATTGATCAAGTGCTTTTCCAACAAGACTCATAGAAACTCAAGGATCCAATCAACATCCTAGAAACTACATTCCATACCCACATAGTCACATAAACATGTTATCACATAAGCATATAACAGTACAGCTAAGTCTCTATCAAACGAGAAGAACCCATTGTGATACTAATCACTTCCCACGTACCCAAAGTATTCAAACCCGGTACGCTCTGATACCAAGTTGTCATGCCCTCAAAATAAACCCATAGCATACATAATATTGACATGCATTGTTTAAGAAAAACAAAACATTATTCCATTCATTAGAGTAAACTTATTAAAAGACATTACATGTAATAATAAAAGTAAATGCCCTACGGGCTTACATCTTTCCAAGTTAACACTTGGATACAAAAGTTTGAGTACTAACTCAACTACACATTAAGCCCTTCGCTTGAGTTTACATGTAATATCAAAACAAAACAAAATAACAACTAACTAAACACGGTCTTCAACTCCAAATCCTCCCAAGCTAAGTCCTTGGAGGTAGCATGTCACCTGAACCTGAAAATGATGTTCCCGTATAGGGTGAGCCACAACCCAGTAGAAATATACTAAACCAAATATAAGAATTGACTAAAGCAATAGCATTCAATAGATGGTTAACACTTTTAAATCCATTACATCACTATCCAATTTCATGACAATAATGTCCATGACATATTTCACTTTCCGTTATTATTCACTTTCCAATTATACAGACATGGCTTAGAACCTGGCCAAACTATAACATGAGACTACATCTCACATAAACATCACTTCCAACATCAATAATTCCAATGAGACTAAGCCTCATTCTACAACACTTCCATAAATCAATAAGTACACATAATTTGCTGTACTAATGGAGTCCATCTCCTTTCTCCTCCTAAACAGGTTTGAGAGTCCATCCCCTATCTTCCCTCAAACCATGGAGTACATCCCCTATCTCCTCCCAAACAATATGCATATACAATGTATTAAACACTTGTCATATAACATACTCAATCAATACACAGATTTTCTGTATTAATTTATCCGTCATACTCAATGATCTATTCAATGTGATTAGTTTTAGTTTTCCCTAATCAGCATGCAATGTCTACAACAATCACGACTATCCTCCACCGATAGCCCAAAACAATTATTTCTAAACAGGAAATAAATGTATCAACAAATGTAACCTCAACATTCTCATAGGTGAGTGATTAAATTATCCAACTACGCCATTTAATCTCATAATTCCCCAATTTCATGAATTAAACTTAATTCCACAATTTCCCAAAATTAATTATACAAATTAATTTATTACAACAATTAGGGTTTTCCACCCTTTCTTCAAAAATTAACCCTAAGGTTCAATTTTCTCAAATTAACACTACCAATGTCATTTTTCATGACTTACAATCACATGGAATTTAATATATAAAAATTCCCTTTTTCTCAAATCATAACTCAAACCCTAACTTTCCCAAAATTCCCAAACTACACCAACATATCAAAAAGACTAAAACTTATGACAAAACGTATAGTATGGAGTAGGGTATCCCTACCTTGAAGTGAAGAACTCAAATGGAGATGATGTCCCAAAATCAAAAGTGCTCCAAACCGCCAAATCTTCAAATTAAAATAAAGCCCTCACGACCCTCTATATTTTTAATGAAGAACCTAGGGTAGAAACACCCTAAAAACAGATGAAACCTAAGAGAGAAGGTGAGTGGAGGGAGAGAGAACACGGACCTAGGGTTTTTAAAACAAAAGAGGATGAAAAAGTGATGTTAAAAACTGCTGCTGCGTTCTAATATATAACAGGCTCGCTCAAGCGAAGACTTGGTCGCTCGAGCGAGCAGACACAGAAAACCTCGCTCGAGCGAAGAAAGTCTCGCTCGAGCCAAGAACTCGAAGCTTCAGGTCTGCAACCTAGAAGCAGACTTGTGCGACAAAATGCTCGATCGAGCGAGGAACTCGAAAACATACACCTCGCTCACTCGAGCAAAAGAAAGCTCGCTCGAGCCAAGAAACACAGCTCTCAAGTCTATACTAAACGCAGTCGCTCGCTAGAGAAAAGAAACACTGACTCAAGCCACCAGGCACAAAACACAACTCTCGCTCGAGCGAAGAAACCCTGGCTCGAGCGAAGGAACAAAAGAAAAGAGCTCGCTCGAGCGAAGGACCAAAATTCTGGGTAGCAACACTTGGCTCCCAAACATAACCAACCTGTAAGAAACCTGCCCATCACATCCTATAACTCAAATGACAAGGAATTAAAGGACGACAACAACAATTATATAACAACTGGATCCACGGAACCTAAGTCCGGATACAACAACCAAATAGGAAAAGATTGGGGTCACTACACCTGACGGGCCGGAGGCGGGCATGCATGTTTCAACCCCGAACTCGGACCTAGCCCTGGCCCGACCCCGCCCCCGATCCCCGCCCTGGTTGCCTTCCGACATAAAATTACTATTTTGCCCCTGTTTATATAGAATATGTTTGTGTCGGGTTTGGATATCTGTTGGCAGAACACCCACACACAAACATCGCCTCCCTTTCTCTCTCTCTCATACATGGCCTCCGTTCCTCACCGCCTCTCCTTCATCAGTTTGGTCGGCAGCGGCTCCTCCCTCACCGCCACTCTTCACCTCAGCTCCTCCTCTCTCCTTCACTGGCGACTTCTCATTTTCTCCCTCTTACGGTATCTCATCATCTCTCTCTCTCTCTCTCATGGTATCTCCTCTTCTCTCTCTCTCTCTCTCTCCCTGGTTTGGTCGGCGACGGCTCTTCTCTCACCATCGTTCCTCACTGCAGCTCCTCCTCTCTCCCTCACTGGCTGCTTCTCCTCCTTTCCCTTTCATGGTATCTCCTTCTCTCTCTCCCTCTCTCTCTCTCTATTTTTTGATTTTGTTCTCTTTATGTTTTTTTATTTTATTCTTCAGATCTGAAAATGATGATGATGAAGATGAAGATGTTGATATGTGTTAGATTTGTTGATGAATGTGTTAGATTTGTTGATCTGTTTGTTGATGAAGATCAAGAAAATGAAAATTTGTAGTTGAAAATCTCTCTCTCTCTCTCTGATTTGTTGATTTGTTGATTTGTTGTAAAATAATGATCTATTGTAAATGTGTTGATGAAGATCAAGAAAATGAAGATACGAATCATCTGTTGTTGATAAATATGTTAGATTTGTTGTTGATGAATTCTTGTAAATGTGTCGAGTTGAAATTTTTTTTTTTTAATTTTTTGGTCGGGGAATTTTCGGGGTCGGGGAAACCCGATCCCCGTTAGGGGACGGGGACGGGGGCGGTGATAGGTTCCCCATCGAGGATCGGGGTCGGGGACGGGGGTATTTCCACCATCGAGGATCGGGGACGGGAAGTGTGATCCCCGACCCGTTGCCATTCCTAACAAATTGTCACATCCAAACCATAATTATTACACTCTTTCTCTCACAAAAGTCAAAAAAAATCCAAAAACAAAAACTAAACGAGGCTAAAAAAGTTCCAACACAAAAAAGTTGGCTACCATAGCCAATGTCAAACAAAGCTTTATTTATTTTATTTTATTTTTCTATACAACATTTTTCATTTCTAAATGTGAATTTTTTTTTTTTAATTTGTTAAACAAAAGTTTTCTCTCACATACATACACTAGTGAACTGAATCATTTCAGAATGCTTCATTTGTTTAGAGTAAACTGGAGAGAATTGAGTCGAAGCATGCTTCTGATAAAACTAGAGTCTTATTCCATTTTGAGATTAAATAATATTTTTGTTGGCTATCATTTACACACATTGAAATTTGAGATAGATAAATTATTTTTATTAATTGCTAGTGTTCTAAACTCTGACAATTCTTTTGCTAATACATTAAAATTAAGAATTCTCTATATAAATATTTTTTTGAAAAAAAATTGTTTTAAAAAAAGGGAGAGAAAATTCTAAATTTTGTTGATATATTCTTTGTAAACCTTCACGAGACTACAACTCGTCTATTAGGGATAACTTAGGGGTTCAAAGGTTAGTTGCATATGCTAAATATAATCGTATTCCTTACGAAAACGTCATAGATGAATTTTATTTTATTTTATATTTAATTTGTTTTGATCGAGAATTAGCAAAATGTAAGTTGGGGGTGTGATCGGAGTCTAAATGTTACACATTTAACCCTCTAAAATACATTTTATTAGTCTATTAATTTATAATTTTATATATTTTTATATGTTTTAAATATTTTATATATTATTATATTAAAAACTGCATACTAATTTACTGTGCTGCAAAACTTCACCTACTCCATCACCTTATTTCGTTTTGTTTGTTTCTCTACAGAATTGCCCATAAACAGAGGCAACAATCAAGGCAAAGTTACACAACAAACACGAGATGAGGAAAAAGAAAGAAAAAATAGAAAAGAAAAGGAAGAAAAGAGAAACAGAGAGTGGGAAGATTTAGGGTTGGTTTGGGATCTACTAAAAAAGATAAAAAAAAAAAAAAAAAAAGCCAAAAAGTTACCTCATCTCTATGCATTGGGCTGCAAAACCCTGTCTGACTCTGTAGAGGGTAAAATTATGTTTCTGCTCTTCTTTTTTGTTGCTGCATCTGAGTCGAATATATCACAAATATACGCTATTAGAAAGCCCCGTTCCTTCTCCAACCTCCATTTGCAAGAACGGCAAGCCAAAAACCCTCAGTCGGTTGAACAAGTCTAGTCCGTCAAAGACACACCGCCCACTGCTGGAGATCCGTCACATCCTTCACCTTGCACCACCGCCACAGTCGTGCCAAAGGCAGACCTCGACACGATCACCTGAAAACTGTAACCGACAGGAAGGACCATCCCTCGTCCAAATCTGCACCACCGCCAACCAGATCTACACTACTTTGGCCTCGTATCCCCCCAAAAACAAGGTAACATCTCTTCCACGCCACTGATTTTGGGCATGTGAACCAATTCTGTACATTTCCCCATTTTCGGCGATTTGGTAGGTGCAAAGAAAATCTTAGATTTTTCCTGAACCAATTATGTACATTTCCCCATTCAGAACTGCTATGTAGCTCGAAAATGAGCCCCCTGAATCGCCCGAATTAATAACTCTCTCCACTCTCACACTTCCACTTTCCAACCTTTTCTTTTCTTTACCTTCGTCATCACTCTCTCCTCTCTCATCTGTTCCTACACTTTCCTTTGTCTGTAATGGCTGCCCCATAACCTAACTGCTCTATCATACTATATGCGTGGGTCGATGTTTTAGCCTTCTGGGTCTCTTTCTTTTTGGTCGGTGAAGATTACCCACAAAGCCCTTCAAAAAATTTGTAGATTTTTTCTTCTGGGTGTGTGATGGTTTTGGGTATTTAAGGTTCTGTAAAGCTTTTTTGTTTCTCAGATACCCATTTAGAAAATATTTTCTATTTTGACATTTTTTTTCTTTTTTTTTCTCTCCTGGTTATGTGATGATATACTTGTAATGTTCACAATTTTCGGTTTGGATATTTCACAAAGCTTGAGTTTGTTGGGTCTTTAAATTCTCACTTGATGTGTCAACCATTTTGGTCTGTTTCTTTTCTACTTGTTAAAAACATCTAGAAAACAAAATGGAGATTAGTGTTTCAAAACAATTGGGGCAAATTGGGGCATCATCACTGTGTATTTGCTGATTCAATAGAAGGTTTAAGGTTGAAGATTTGACATTTGAAGCAAATTTCTTGAGTCAGTAATGGTTACTTGTTTCCGGCATCGTTAGCGTATGAGAGGAGTTGGCTCCAGTATGAGAGGGTATGACATTAATAGGACGATAGGTAGTTTTTAAGTAAAAGGAAATGGATAGCAATTTAAACTACGAACAGACAAATATATCATTATTAATTTTTTAAACTAAAAGGAAATGGATGGCAATTTCTTAAATAAATATTGTTATTTACCATTTTCATGTTGTCACAATGTTGCTTTTTGATATATGCCACAATTACTGTTGCGTTGTAGTACCGAAATGGAGCACTCACAATCGCAGTCGACACCTTCGAAACATTTGTGTAAGCATGGTGGTAAACAATCTCAACAGCAATCCGCAAATGTGCACAAAGCAAATTGGGACTCTGACACGGTGCACATGTTCTTGCAACTTGTTATCAAGGAGTTGGACTCAGGTTTCAAGGGAAGCTTCCATACAATGACAATGCACAGATACAGGGCTGTCACCAAGGCCTTCGAGGAGCGTACACATAAGGTCCATGATGTGAAGCAATTGCAAAACAAGTACGTGTTACTGGAAAAGGATTGGCAGCCATGGTCACGCCTGATGGACAGCAGGCATGGGCCAACTGGCATAATTTACAATGAAGTAACTGGTTTGATACAAGCATTCGACGACTGGTGGGCCCATTATGAAAAGGTAACAATTCCATATTCTTGTTTCTAACATCCAACGTGATAGTCACGCATATGTTACAATATATATTTTTAAAAATTCTTCATTAATATTTTAATGTGACCAAAAACAAGAACTAAACCTGGTTAGACACCTACTTTTCACCCTAACAACCATTGTTATACTTGCCAAGTTGCCAAGTTGCCAAGTTGTCCGAAATGAAATGTAAATAAAGATTTCATGATGATTGATGGAGAACTTTAATAAAACATTGTAATTTTTATTTTTTTTAAAGTTTTTTATTCGTCCTCATAATTTTGTTTAGGAAAAATATTTTTAAAAAAATTTGAGTTGTAATTTTTTTTTTCCTGCTTGGTATAAAAGCATATAATCGATGTAGATGTGAAATGAATTCAAATGAGCATTTCGTCTATATTTCTTCTAAAGTGACACGTGTCAATCAAAGAAGAGTCAACACTTTGTATTGTGATTTCCTATGTTTGAGAAAAGGTTGAAGCGAAGGTACATGGGAGAGAAACTAGTTTCAAGTTCAATGATCAACTTCATAAAGAAAAATTATATTGATCCCGAAATTATTATTATTATTTTTTTCAGCAGTGCTATATCTACCAAATTTTACTCTATAAACTTTTTAAATGACTTGGCAAAAATGACTATAAAGTTTTAAAGGAAGAGAAGAGTGTAGGAATGTGAATCATTAATTTAACATTTTCTTGTCACGTCATTGTAGACACCCCATTTTTGACCGTCCTCAAGACTTGGACGTCACCGTTGGGACACTCGGTGATTATCTATGTTTGTGTTCGTTTGGAGTTCCCGGAGTTCTCGGTTACGCGCGCCCTGCCTCAGGACTTCCGAACTCGACCGTTTGCGTTTGGTTTTGCACCAAACACTTGTGTTTTGCCTTGGGAGGGCAGGGAATGCCTTTTGAGGCATACCTACACACCACCGGCTGGGGCTAGAGGCCACCGGCTGGCTATAGTTTCCATCGGCACTTTATTGTGCCGACCGGCACTATTTTGTGCCGACCGGCACTAAATTTTGACATTTGGTACTCTTTGCCGGCCGAGCACTGTACAGTTGCTTTATGAGATATTTTCTCACAGCTGTAAAGCTTGTTGCTCTCCTCCATACACGTGTATGGAAGGATGAGGCTTTGTTTTGCTTAGCTTGTAAGCATTCTTTGCCTATAAGAGAGGAGCTCTTCCTCTTGGCTTAGGGTTAGAACCTTTTGAGACAGAAAACCAGAGCTCATATACATATATTTCTGCCATATATCTATATCTCCCTCTCTCTCCTCTTGTGTGTGTGTTCTTGGGTCCAAATAGTGTGTTTTACCTCACTTTTGCACCATTACACACACTATTGCACCTAGCTCCGAGATTGGGAGACTTGGAGGTTTGTTTTGAGTGATTTTGGACTGGTTTTGATCACTAGGAGAATTTGGACCACTGTTCTTCATTGGATCTCCAAGGGTGAGCTTTTTTCTTTAGTTTCCCCATTCTTGCAACCTCTTTCTACCCTCTTTACTTTGTGTTTTTGAGTTTGTGTTTAAAATAAAAAAGTCTTGTTTTTACTTGTTCTTGAACCTTCTTTAAGGTCATTTTATGGTTTGAGTTAAGCCTCATTACTTTAAGCCTTGTTTGGCCATCTTTGGTGCCTTTTTCTTAGGCCTTCTTGTTTTGGTGTTCTTTGATATTCTCACCACGAAAACCAGTGGGTTTTCGTGGTGAGGATGATATTCGAGCCTCATTTAGGGGACACCCTCTCCCTTGGTCCTTTATTTGCCTTTGTATTGGGCTCATAGCATAGCATGTGTGCATGTTTGCATTTGGCTTCATTCGGGACTTTTTGGGCTGTTTTAGGTCAAGCATGACCTCAATTTTTGGTTGGAATTGTAGCCTCTAACATGCTTCTCATACTTCCATTGAAATGCTCTCTTGTGCCTAAAAGTATGCCATGTTTTGAGGTCATGATTTGTGCATGTTTTAGCTTAGTTTCATGAAGATACTAGCATTGTTTTGCCATGTTAGAGGGTCATGAGCCTTGATTTGGCCATGTTTGGCATGCTTAGCATGGTTGCTTTGCTTGTTGGCTCGTAGGCCTTGCTTGTATGGAGTTCTAGCATGCTTAACTTGTCTTTATCCCATGATTTGGCATCATATTAGACCCTATTTCAGTCCATTAGTCATGTGTGTATGTTGGCATATGTGGCTTAGTTCATGTTTTAAGGGTGTGCTCTTGTATGCTTTAAAGTAGGCCCTTGCAATGCTTACATGTTTAGTGCATTTTCGGGGATGCCATGAAGGGGGTTTGGGTGTTATTTTGTATGCTAAAAACCTGTTTTGGTTGTCTCACATGTGCCATGATTGGTCTTGTTAAATGGTGATTCAATGTTTCACTTTGTGCCTTAGCCTTGAACCTTATGGCTTGCATGCTTGTGTAGCATTTTGTTCATGTTTTGAGGCATATTTTGTCACTGATTTAGGGAGTTTTGAGGGCTGCCTCATTGGGCTTAGTCCACCTTCGCATGCTCATACCATGGTTGTTGCATGTTTGATTGATGAAACCTAGTATACATGCTAGTTCCATGCATAATTGGCCCATGTTGCATGACATTTGTACCTTGCATACTTAGCTCCTTGCATGCCTAACATGATAGGTTGCATTGCATTTGAGCCATGTTGCATGAGTTGCATTCCATGGTTTGGTTTGGGGTTGTCAAACCAAACATGAGGATTGAGTGGAGTTCACACTTGAGTGGTGAAACTTGTCTCCATCCTCAAGTCTCTAAGGCCCTTGATCTCCATATGATAGGGACTTAGTCTTCATTTGTTTGTATTGCATGCATTTTCATATCAAAAGAGCAATCTTGATTCCTTAGGCCATCATGCATCAAATGCATAATTGGTGGCCCTAGAACCAAGAGTCTTACCTCCTTGAGTCCCCAAGCATGATAGGAGGCAATGACCATGCTTACATGTCCCCTAAAATCCATGCCATGCATTGCTGTCTTGCTGCTGCTGTCAATCTGTCTGCTGCAGGAACTTTCTGCCGGCCGGCAATTTAATGTGCCGATCGGCACTTTATTTGTGCCGATAAACATAGCAAGCAGCCGGTGATCAATAAGAACAGCCGGTGAGCTCTCCCCCCAGCCGGTGGAGCATCTCAGACCACTTGGGAGGTATTTCAGAGCTTTGGGAATTTTTGGAGAGGCAGGGCAGTAAAAACAGAAGCAGCAATGCCATGACACGGGTTTTCCGGGCAAGTCGCGACGAGCATACATCATTCGCGCATTCCGAGGCAGGGCTGAGGCTCCATTTATTTCATTTGTTTAATTTAATTTGATAATTAGAGTTTTGTAATATTTATTCATTTATTTTTGGACTGTATATTATTCTTTTGGTCCCTCCGAGCGAGGGCAAATTGTAATAAGTGTGTGTGGGTGTGTGTATGTCTTCCAACCCCCATTTCTTTCTTCCCTTTTATTTACCTGCTTATGATGGTAGATTAGGGCATATTTAAATCAGCATAACAGTATGAAAGCATGTTTGCATTCATTCATTTGTTTACATGCATCGGGCTCGGCACATCATGCAAACTGCATTGTACTTTCAATTCCGAATTGAATACGTGCTACTCGCGCATTTCACATGCCATGTTTAGGGTTAGCCGAGCCCACTCTAGATTGCATTTCTGCTTGTGTCGCATTAGCCACTTAACATGAACTAGGTCATGCATGTTTGCTAACCAGTTTCTTGTTTTGTACGAGTCTGATGTAAGTGTTTATGGCTTTAGCATATCGCATGCGTGTGAATGTTTACCATGATAGTAGGCTTACCATGCGGCTAGTTGCTTACATGATAAACTGTTTGGATGCCTGTGGGTGGAGGTTGGATTGCCTGAGTTGGAACAACTCGTTGAAATCCGAATTTTAGCCTACTTGCGAGTAGCAAAAGAAAACA
This sequence comes from Camellia lanceoleosa, assembly GCA_025200525.1. Lineage (NCBI taxonomy): Eukaryota > Viridiplantae > Streptophyta > Magnoliopsida > Ericales > Theaceae > Camellia > Camellia lanceoleosa. Next base: position 189,533,829 of record CM045762.1, on the reverse strand, counting down.
ACACGTTTTTCGAGACAAAAGCGGATATGCAATGTTTATTTCCAAATTAGGCGATCTAGTCTATACTTGTTTCTTGTAGCATAACATAGTAATTCTAGGCTAATAATCGAATAAGAGCATGTAATGTTTTCAAAAGCGGATATCACGGTTAGTAGAGGCGGTCTTGAATGAAAGGCGAAGTGCTCATAGTGACCTTCCCGATCGTACCCAAGCTCCCAAGCCAAGACCACTTTGGTGATAGCGGACATGTGGCCTTGACCACCGAGTCGGTTTCCTAAATTTCCCATTTAAAAATATTTAGGTGGCGACTCATGTCGCAAAGCAGTCCATGTTTGGCACTACTTTTCAAAAATCTGTTTTCTCAAGCGATTTGCGGATTTGGACTCTTTGGTTGATTTAGAACCGACACAAAAATGGAGTCGGCTGTCGTGAGGTCCCCGCGGACGTGCTGATTCTGGCGACTTCTGGGGGAGTTTAGAGAGCTTGACTCGAACTCGTGATATGCTGTTTTGATTTCACTTATGTGTTTGTTTGCATTGCATGTGCATTGGTGGGCCTAGGACAGCGTGTAGGGCCTCTGCTATTCTGGCGGTTTCTTGGAGGCTTGTCTTGTCAAGGCATGTCCATAAGGCTAACGGTTGCGAACTCTGCCGGCATGGGAACACAAACCCGGTTTCTGGGGCACCCTTGGACCATTCGACCTAGTTGCATAGTCGGAATCCGTAGTGACCATTCCAAACTAGGGCGGGTTGCTTACCCGATATAGGTTGTTTGAAACATTGCGTGCGTAGTGAAACCCTAGCTCGACAAAATAGGACAGAAACCCTACCCCAATATAGGGGTGTTTTGGTTCTCATTTATGCGCTATGTGCTTTAGAGTGTAACTCTGCGAGGAACGTCTGAATCGGTTTGCAAGTTTTAAATGCTCGGGCGAGGGCATCGATGTCGATGTTTTGGGAATCGGTTATGCGTGGATATCAGTTGAGCCTAGGGGCAATGGTTCATGATCAGTGATCAGTGGTTGAGAAACAGTGTATTCAGCATTCGATCGTTTATTTTAAATACCCGACCGTGTGTTGTGTGTTTATTTACTTTGCGCCGTTATGCTGTCCGATTGTCTGTTTATTTACATGTTTTATTTATCTTTTCATTAGGTAGTTGAGCACAATTGCTACCGATCCGATAGATATTCCCCAAGCACCCTGGGTCAGAGGCCGTCGACTCCTTCGATCTGAGGATCGATGAGCGGACAACCGATGTACTACTCACTACCCCGGTTACTAAATGGAAGTCGGCAAAGCGAAGGACATCAAGACATCGATACCGAGGGCTTTGTCTACCCACGTGCTCGGTAGATCGGGGTTTTGTGTTATCAACGAGAGAATTTATACCGATAATCCAACGAGCAGGGTAGTATGGCGGTTTGGAGGAGATGGTGCGCCACCTTCAAGAGAGCATGAAAGCAATGCAACAGATGCCGTCCGTCGGCGGAACCGCCCGAACAACGAGCCACAGTTGTGAGAGAACAGGCAGAAATAATTGCCAGGCTAGAACAACAAACCGGAGCATCTGCTTCGCATCAAGTTCCGCCCCCACCAGGAGTTCCTAACGTCGAAGCGACCAATGTTCAGACGTCTGAGCTACCCACAGGACCGCCCCCACCTCCAACCCTACCCCAAATTCAACCTCAACTATCAAAAACACCCACCAATCTACCAGACTCTCCCTTTGAGTTTGAGACTGATCCCACCGCACTCAAGCTAAGCAAGCTTGAAAAGTTATTCAAAAGATCTCAAGGGGTCAAGACTATCCCCGATATTGAAGATAGTTACAGCAGCCTTGTGTTGCCCGAGCAGTTCAAAATGCCTCATATCGATCGGTTCGATGGGTCTGGGGACCCCATGGTACATTTAAGACTATTTTCGGACGTTCTAAGGCCAATGGGCCTCAGTAGGCTCCAGAAGTTGTCTCTGTTTGGTCGAACCCTGTCGGGTGTGGCGTCTGCATGGTATGCTAAGCTAGACGACGACGTGAAGAGAAATTGGGACGAAATGGCCGAGGCCTTCATTGCGCAGTATTCATACAACACGCAGATTGAGATCACTACTCGTGATCTCGAAACAACCAGACAAGATCCTAAGGAGAGTTTTTCGGAATTCGTAACCAGATGAAGGGCCAAGGCTTCAATGATGACCTTAAGGCCTACGGACAAAGACCAGATTCGGATGATTGTGCGCAATCTACAGCCGAAATTGATGCAAAAGATGATAGTAGTCCCATTTCCCACCTTTTCTGACCTACATGAGATGGGGGTGCAGATTGAAGATGCCTTGAAACAAGGCTGGATTGATAGTGATCGGGAGCAACCCCGAAGGACCTTCAACCGCAACACTAATGCAGGCCCGAGTGGCACATCTGCTACCAGAACCTCCGAAGTGAGCATGGTCACCACAAACCCCCCACAAAGAAATGCGGCAGCTTCGCCATTCTCCGATGTGTCCGGAAGCAACCCACAAACAACCAAATACCCACCCAAAAATTCCAGAACTTTCGCTCCACTCTATATGCCCCTATCCAAAGCTCTAGGGGTATTGATCAAGAAAGGGCACCTGAGGCCCACAGAGCGCGACCCTACCGGAAAAACTCCCTCCTACCCATAACCCGACCAAATATTGTGCATTTCATCAACAGCACGGTCACGACACCGACCAGTGCTTCCGGTTACGCCATGAAATTCAAGACCTTATCGATAACGGGGTGATTTTGCCTCCCGAGAAGCCCAATGTTACTACAAATCCCCTCCCTGCACATAACCAAGCCCCACCACCTAAAAGACTTAATTTCATCCATACTGGGGTCGTATCTTATGACCCTAGTGTCTATATCACACCCACCCACTTGCCTAAACCAGAGGTGTTCCTTCCTGAGTGCACTGACTTGTGCATGATGGACATCTCCGTAGCCCAGCCTAAGCCGTCAGTGGTGACCACCGAGAACAGGAGAGAAGGGACCCCGAAGGAGAAAAGGGTTGTTGAATCAGAGTCTGCGGAATCTGGGAGTTACAGTGGGAAGACATACAGTCCGAGTGACCACATCTCGTTGATAAGCCAAGATAGGCCCAGGATGGAATTGCCAACAGGGGGAGAATTGTGCATGATCCGAGGGGATAGTCTGGGACAGGGGATCGATGATGTAACAACCGTAGGAGAGGACCTGGCCAATCTACAACTCTACAGTGACCAATATCCAGAAGACGCAGTAGTTGCGTGGTTCAATTATGAAGATTCAGTAGAAGCTACCGGGTGGTTGGACGATCAGCCCGATGTGGTAGAAAAATTTGAGCGGAGCGAGTTCATGGGAATGAGAATATCGATGACGGAAGGGTCGAAGAGCAGAGCATATTGTCGGAGGGCGTCGGTGTTAAGAATTTCGCCCACGATTGGGACATTTTGAGTACGGAAATGAATGGGCAGTCAGCTATGTCAGAACAAGCAAGTTTTGAGGATTCCGAGAGGATCCGAAAGGCAAAGGCCCACGTGGGGACTGAAACCACTGTGTGTACGGAAACAGATAATGCTACGAGTGCGAGGATGGAAAGTGCTGCGAGCACGAGAACAGTCATACCAGGGCCGGACAAGTGTCTGTCGGCCGCTGACGGAATGTGGTGGGAAGACGAGGACCTATGTCTTGCCCATACAGATGAAGATTGGGGGAATAACCAACCCGATAACACCTGGTACCTTGGAGAAGTTGACCATATGACACGGAGTGGGCGGTATTTCAAACCCCCACACTTGGATCAACCAGAGGCCTCAGGGAAGGACAAAGAGGCTGAGAAGCAAAAGGAAAAGCAGCTCGAAGAGGAAGCCGTACTCAAACAGCTGAAAAAGATACAAGCAGATATCTCTATTTGGGGACTGCTTATGGCTTCTCGAGTGCATAGGGAGGCTGTTTTATCAGCCATGGATAAGGCAAAGCTTTCAATAGAAACAACACCAGAACAGCTAGTGGGGCTAGTCTTTCCGGGAGGGGCTACCCCGATGTTGACGTTTGCTGATAAGGAATTACCGCCTGAGGGCACAAATCACAACAAGCCACTCTACATCTCCGTGGAGTGTAGGAATAAATGGATACCGGTAGTCCTTGTTGATACAAGGTCCGCCATCAACGTCTGCCCTGCGAGGACAGCTTACGGGATTGGTCTGAAAGTCGCAGACTTTGTACCAACAGTCCAGGTCATCAGGGCATATGACAATACAAGCCGAGAGGTGATGGGTACCGTTAAAATCCAGACCAAGGTTGGGCGGGACAACGAAATAGATTTTCATGTCTTGGAAGTACGCAACTTTCAATTTGTTGTTAGGCGGCCGTGGCTGCATCAGTGAAAGCGATATCATCTACTTTGCACCAAATGGTGAAATACCCCTATGGGAAGGGAGTAGCCATCGTCTTGGAATTCATCGATTCATCCACCACGAAGTATCCGCTGCTGCGGAGATAGAGCATGGCACGGAGGGCGTGTTCATATCGGGTTTTACCTTGGTGAGGCTCGGGTTGTCTGAGAATATCATGGCCGCTAATGAAGGGATATATGTTAGTGCCCAAGCGTGTACCTCATGAACAAACTCCAATACATCCGGGATGGGATTAGGGAAGCGGCCGTAAGGGCATTGCAACCTTTGAAATGCCGCACAACCCTCACACCTTGACTTGGGTTACTGTCCACCAAGGAAGATTGGGTAAGAAGGGGAAAAGAGATGGTGGAAGAGCCAAAGCAAAAGCAGATGGAAACCTTTTGAATTGATGCACCGCCCATCCGGTACCTTGAACAGACGTTTATCCGGGAGAAGATTTCCCATTCTGTGGTTTTCCGGAGCCATGGTTGAATGGAGAAAAGAAACGCATGCCGGGATTTGAAATTTTCTTCGACTTGCAGTTATCTGGGGATGATGTTCTTTGAAGCGAGCGCATGACCGTTGAGAGCGAACATAGCAAGGAATTGGAGTCTGCGGACCTGAGTTTGAAATGGGGGTAGCTGGCACATCTACTTTCAGATCCTTTGATCAACCAGTTGTGCTTGGGGGATGACTCCTCGGTGTCCATGATTAGAGATGAAACGGCTGTGGGCCAACCAGCGGCTATTTTGGATGCGTCCATCGCACCCTCCCTCATCTGGCAGTACGAGGAGGGATTTTTATCAAGCAGCACCGGGTCAGGTAGTGAGCCGGAATCTGATTCCACTGAGTCTTGTGAGTCGGAATCAGGTTCCAGCTCGTCTGAGTCTGAGTCCGGTATTCCTGGGAGTGATAACCCGGATGCCACAGTCCTGTCCAGGTCGTCTTTTTCTTTCTCTTTTGAGTCTGTTGTAACAGAGGAATTGGACGGTTCGGAAGTACATAATGAGAATGAGGTAACTGTGGTTTCCGAGTATTTTTCTGTGCCTTTGGTTTATTAGCCATCGGAACTTTCAAAATTTTGATGAAAAGCAGCGAGGACGAAATTCCTCGGTTTTGCAACGACTAATTGAACAAGAGCAAGAGGTTTGTTAAACCCATAATTGAGGAAATCACTACCGTGAACATTAGTCGAGAAGGACCCGCTGGTCGGATCGGGTCCACGTTGTCTTCGGAGGAACGCGGCGCTTAGTCGCTTTATTAAAAGATTTCAAAGATGTTTTCGTGGTCCTACGAAGACATGCACGAATCGATCTGAGATTATGCTGACCGGATCCTCTTGACCGAGGCCCGACACATCAAGCGAAACTTCGGGAGGATCCGCCCGATTGGGCATTAAGATCAAGGAAGAGGTCACCAAGCAAATTGGCGTAGGCTTCTGGCGGTATCTGAATACCCGACTTGGTAGCCAACATTGTACCGATCTTAGAAGAAGGATGGTAGAATCCGGGTATGTGTGGACTTGAGGATTTGAGCGAGCCGGTCAAGGATGACTTTCCTTGCCACATATCGGCGAGTTGGTAGATTTCACGGGGCATGCTTTGCTCTCATTCATGGATGGCTTCTCGGGCTATAATCGGATAGTAATGGCACCAAGATCGGAGAAGAGCTTTACCACCGTGGGGTACATATTACTCTGAGTAATGCCGTTTGAATTTGAAGAACGCCGGGCTACATATCAACGGCTGCAACTACAATATTACATGACGTGATCCATAAAGAGGTCGAGGTGTATGTGGGCGACATGATTGTCAAGTCCAAAGAAAGAGAGCCACTACACCGCCTTTGCAAAAGTTTTTCCAAAGGATCGGGGAGTTTAATTTGCGGTTGAATCCTCGAAATGTCGTTTGGTGTTCTGGCGGGCAAAATCTTTGGGATTCGATTACACAAAGGGGCATCGAAGTCGACCCTTCCAAAATCAAGGCCATCTTAGAAATGCCACCACCAATGACTGAAAAGGAGGTGCGAGGCTTTCTAGGAAAAGTGCAATTCATAAGGCGGTTTATCTCTAAACTAACCTTGACTTGTGAACCACTTTTTGGTCTCTTGAAGAAAGGAAAGAAGTTCCAATGGGACGGCCGATGCCAAGCCGCATTTGAACAGATTAAAGAGTATCTACAGAATCCGCCCGTGTTGTCACCACCAAAGCCGGGAAAACCGTTGATATTATACCTATCAGTAACTGAAACTACGATGGGTTGTATGCTCGCACAAGAATCGGAAGATAAAGTGGAAAGGGCCATCTACTATCTGAGTAAGAAGATGCTGGATTACGAGACCCGCTACACTCCGCTGGAGAAGGCTTGTCTAGCCTTGGTATGGGCTACTAGGAAGCTGCGGCACTACCTGTTAGCTCACTCTGTAATGTTGGTTTCACGACTTGATCCCATCAAATATCTTTTCGAGAAACCAGCGCTTACGGGTAGGCTAGCTCGTTGGTTGCTGTTGCTCTTAGAATTTGACCTCAAGTATGTGACACGCAAGTCGGTAAAAGGGAGGGCGGTGGCAGAGTTCCTTCCGACCACCGGTTGAAGGGATGAAGCGGTTGAGTACCTATTCCCGAGATGAAGCTATTCTACGTCGAAGATGAAACACGGGCGATGTACTTTGACGGGCGTCAAATCAATATGGAGTGCAGGATAAGTCTTTCGCGATAGCGCTGGCGACTCCGTATCCTTAGCATTCAAACTCGGTTCAAAGTCTCGAACAATGAGGCAGATCTGAGGCATGTATTGTTGCGGGTTAGAAGCTGCCCTAGAACTAGGGGCAAGACGTTTGGACGTTATTGGAGATTCGAACCTGGTTGTGTCTCAGGCGAAAGGAGATTGGAAAGTGAAGGAGGAAAAGATGATAATATACCACCAGACCTTGGATTTGTTAATTCCTCGGTTTGAAAAGCTAAGTTTCACTCACCTAGTGAGAGAGAACAACAGGTTCGCAGATTCGCTAGCAACTCTATCTTCCATGATAGACATCCCGTCGGGAATCCGGATGCGTCCAGTAATCATTGATCAAAAGTTTGCGCCAGCATATGAGTCAATCTCTGCCATAGAAGAAGTGCAGGATAACAACCCTTGGTATCATGACATATGGAATTTCTTGGAAAAGGAGGCATATCCACTAGGGGCAAATGCCAAAGACAAAAGGGCAATCAGAAGAATGGCTGTTCAGTTTATCATCTGCGGGGGTAAATTGTACAAGAGAGGTCATCTGGGAATGCACAAGCTGTGTGTGGAAGCTGAAGAATCGAAGCGCCTGATGGAGGCCATCCATGGAGGAGAATGTGGGGCACATATGAACGGGGTGATGCTGGCACGAAAGATCCTCAGACAAGGCTATTACTGGTCTACCATGGAGGAAGATTGTATCGGTTTTGTTCGGCGATGCCACAAATGCCAGATTCACGCAAACCGCATGAACATCCCGCCATCAAAGTTATACAACATGACATCGCCATGGCCGTTCTCAGTTTGGGGAATCGATGTGATCGGAGCTGTTACCCCGAAGGGGTCGAATGGGCATGAATTTATCTTAGTAGCAATAGATTACTTTACAAAGTGGGTCGAGGCCCAATCTTATGCCGTGTTGAAGGCTTCGCAAGTCGCAAAGTTTATCAGAAACAACATTATCTGCCGTTATGGAGTCCCGAATGAGATCATTTCGGACAATGGTTCTCACTTCAAGAAAGAGGTGATTGATTTGCTGGAGAAGTATAAGGTGGCTTTTCATAAGTCATCCACGTATCGGCCGCAGACCAACGGAGCAGTTGAGGCCGCCAACAAGAACATCAAACACATACTGCGGAAGATGGTGGAAACCTATCGGGACTGGCCAGACAAGTTGCCATTCGCTCTGTGGGGCTACCGGACTTCAATTAGAACTTCGACTGGAGCAACCCCTTATTCGTTGGTCTATGGGATGGAAGCCGTTCTACCGATTGAGATTGAGGTTCCATCATTGCGAGTCTTTGGTGAGTGTCGATAGGTAGGCGATTAGCGGAGTAGGTTCGAGGAACTCATGCTCTTTGATGAAAAAAAATTTGAAAGCACTGTACCATGTCCAAGGTTATCAGCGCAGGATCGCCCGGGCTTTCAACAAGAAGGTTAAGTCCAGGAATTTGAAGGAAGGAGATTTGGTGCTCAAAGACAATCGAGCTCCCATCCACGACCCAAGGGGCAAGTTCAGACCTAATTGGACGGGTCCTTATATCATCAAGTCTATCTGGTTAGGTGGAGCTGTGGTTCTGATGGACCTAGATGGCCTAGAGTTCTCCCAACCGATCAACATGGACAAGCTGAAGAAATATTACCCCTGAGAGGCTCGCTAGGCCGAAAACCCGGAAGGGCGACCTAGGCAAAATTCAGAGCACGAAAAATTAGAAAATATAAAAACCGAGCTCGCAAGGTTGAAAACTCGCAAAGGGCGGCCTTGGCAAAAGTTAGAGCGCAAAAGGAGAGTGAAAATACTCGAGTGAACCCAAGCCTGAACTACGTAAGGCTTGATTCCCATCCTTGGGATACGTAGGCAGCTTCATCCTGAAGTTCAGCCATAAACATTTTCCCCGATCAGCTTTATCTATTTGATCATCTTGGTTATCTTTGTCCATCAGCATTCATCGCAATCTCCGGTGCAGTGCTATTCAGACTAGGGGCAACTTTCCGTTGCCATGCAGCGCCGCGGCACTATCCAAACTAGGGGCAATTTTCCAATTGCGGAAATCCGGGGTGGTGCATCTCAGTGACAAATTTCAGGCGTGTCCAGTTCTGATCCATATCGAAAATGGTTTTGAAAAGTTTTGATAAAAGTTGACTTTGTTCAAATAAATCTTTTTACAACTAAGACCATTTCTGGACCAAAACGGAAACTTTTCAATACCACAACCTTCAATTTCATTTATTTCAAATAGAGTTCTCTTGCTCTTGCATACAATCGAAGTTGCTTTTTATTACATTCATAAAGAAAACTTGAAAGTACTAATAAAGCAATAAATCCGGGGCATGGTCAAGTCAAATGTCCCTGCGCCCCCTCCCAGAGCTGGTCGAAGCCTCTGATGCCAAAGTGGGTCCCTCCTGTGCCTCTTCATTAAGCCAATCCAAGCACTCATCAGACAAAGTGCAACTAAAAGCGGGAGCGGGGGCGAGGAGCTCTCTCATCCTCCATGCTGTGGCATACCTGGCCAGCTGTGAGCCTCGGATTAGGAATGCAGCCGGGTACTCTATCCCTTCCGGCGGGCAAGTCTGATCATGACCAAACTGGCGCAGGATACGGAATGGGAAGTAGAAAACACAGTGAGTCAAGCCAATCAATTGGATCCCCGGCTGACGGGTCATGCTGTAACTCTTCATTGGGAGATTGAGCCAAGGGCACCGCCAAGCAATGCGATCTGCGGACAAACTGCACATCCACTCAAACCACCAACCTTCATCAAGGGCGTCAACTAGGCGTTGCCTGAAGAAATAGCCGCGCGCCGAATATGCTGGGCAAGAGTCCACAACCTTCAATTTATCCATTAACCACACTTGGGGAGGGATGGAAAATGAGAGAATAAAGAATAGAGAGAAGTACGATGAGAGAAAAAGTAAGAAAGGGGTTTTTGTGAGAAAAACCGAGCCTGAGGGCCGAGTGATGTGAGCAAACATAAAAAGTGAGATAGGGTGGGAAACATTACCTGCAGTAATAGTGGACTCCCTGCTAATCTGGTCGTCTCCCGACGATAAAAGGCGTCTAAACCCAAAGTTGTCTCGGCCAGACCATGGCAATCTGACTTTTGCCCTCCTTCAAGCCTTGGGCAACTTCAATCAACCGGACCTTTGGATACTCGGAACCCGAGGCAATGAAAATGAGATAGCATGCATAGACAGAGGGCGTGCCGAAAGCCTTGCGTGATGGTCGCCACGATCACCGTCTCGGAAAAGCAGCAGACCAAACTCGAAATGTCTAGTGCCCCGTCACAAATCAGAGAACGAGCATCGGGTATTGAGAGCCCACACATTTGTCCTAAGGCTTGAGCATGGCCAAAGCGAAATTGGGGTAGGATTTCCTCATTGCGCCCAGATTCCATTAAAGCTTGGAAATCTTGAAAGTGGGACACACCCTTGCCGCTAAATCTAAAGACATGTGTTACCGGGTTCCAGAACCTTGCCGCGGCATGGAGGAACAGAAAATGCAGCGGGGTGCGGCGCAAAGTGAATAGTGCGTTTATGCCGAAAGTCCGGAAATTCAGCTTTTCCGAGCCATCCAAGTTGTTAATCCAAGTTGCGAGATTTTGAGCAAGAAATTCCTCCATTTGGAGTCAATCAGTGTGGAAATAAAGAAGACCACGAGGCTAAGATCTTTTGTAGAGGATAAGGTTGAGTGGAGGACACATGTCAACATTCTGCTGGTGCAGACAGTCTACAGCCGACCGGCAGTAAATAGTGCCGACCGGCCATAATTTTGTGCCGACCGACCAGATTATGTGCCGATGACCATCCTCCCCGGCCGATGGTCCTTGTGTCCAGCCAATGATCTTCCTTCTATGCTTTCTAAGCTTTCTATGCTGAATATTGGGGAATTCCACCCCTCCCAGCACTCTCCGGTGATTGATTCCCGTTGAGTCGCGCGTATTTGTTTATCGAGTTGTTGTATATTTGCTTATCGAGTTGTATGTCACTCACTTTAAGTCTTTGATGTGTCTAGCAAGTTGTGCTTGCACTTGGCTAGTCTGTCGAGTCTTTGATTTGCTTATCGAGTTGTAGTTGGTTTACTACCTGATTATTACGATGCGATGCTTTGTTTTCATAAACACAAGTTTCAGTTTCAGTCGCATTGTGGTGTGAAACCTTGCGATGCGATGCATAGAACATGCAAATGCAATACCTTTTGAACAAATAGTTGTTTCATCTCCATCATATGTTTTGCAAAAACACACGATTTTGAGAAATAAAACTTGCCTGAGGTAGTGCAATGTGCTTAAACTCCTAGTAAAAAGGAAAGTAAAGCAAAAAAATAACAGGGTAGCAGGGTACTGGGTTTGACACTGGTAATCTCCTCCTTTCGGCCATCGTGCCTTTTGCGCCCTTGTTCGGGTCGGTCATGTGATTTGGTATCTTCATCGCTTAAGGCAGTCCAAGAAATGGCGCCCTCAGGATATAAGCGGAGCTTCGAGTTGACCTCGTACCACAACTTTTGAGAACGATGCTTGGAACAAGCGAAGGATGTCCCTTCCCGTATCCTTTTATATTTTGTAAATTCCATTTCAATTATCTTGTGTGCATGTCGTTACATTACGACATCATGATTTATCATGTTCAATTTCAATTTTCTCTATACACATTGCATTGTATCGTGCTTTGCTTCTTGATATGTGTTCAATTTTCACTATACACATTGCATTGTATGCGTGCTTTGCTTCTTGATATGTGTTCAATTTTCTCTATACACATTGCATTGTATCGTGCTTTGCTTCTTGATATGTGTTCAATTTTCACTATACACATTGCATTGTATCGTGCTTTGCTTCTTGATATGTGTTCAATTTTCTCTATACACATTGCATTGTATCGTGCTTTGCTTTCTTGATATGTGTTCAATTTTCTCTATACACATTGCATTGTATGCGTGCTTTCTTGATATGTGTTCAATTTTCACTATACACATTGCATTGTATGCGTGCTTTGCTTTACTGATATGTGTTCAATTTTCTCTATACACATTGCATTGTATGCGTGCTTTGCTTTACTGATATGTGTTCAATTTTCTCTATACACATTGCATTGTATGCGTGCTTTGCTTTCCTGATATGTGTTCAATTTTCACTATACACATTGCATTGTATGCGTGCTTTGCTTTACTTATATGCGTTCAAGTCCCTACTATACACATTGCATTGTATGCGTGATCTGCTTTACTCACATGTGTTCAATTACAACTGCCTATACACGTTGCATCTGTCGCACACCTCCAATCGTGCAACATGCACATTGCTAACAATATTGTACTTGTCAAGTTTGCTTTCTTTACAGGCACGATATTGTATGTACGGTTCATTTGAGGCCGGTGCAACCGGACGAGCCGCGCAGGTATTGTATCCTCCGCGTGAGACATCTTGAGAATTGCATGATTCTCTTACATCCTTTCTGCATTGTAGTGTAGATTGGCGTATACTAGCTTATAACTGTCGCATGTGTGCTTCATTACAGCTTTCTTTGCATGATCATAAGTTATGCCCGGCTTCTTGCATTTTCAGTTGCATTTTGCCCCTGCCTTCGGGCGCATATCTTACTTGTTTTGTACGATTGTCTAAGTCTTCGGCCTTGTCAAAAATGGGTCGTCTCTGGGCTTTGACATTCACTCCCGTCATTGTCATGACTTCCGAGTTCTGTCAAAGAGGGGCAACTGTAGACACCCCATTTTTGACCGTCCTCAAGACTTGGACGTCACCGTTGGGACACTCGGTGATTATCTATGTTTGTGTTCGTTTGGAGTTCCCGGAGTTCTCGGTTACGCGCGCCCTGCCTCAGGACTTTCGAACTCGACCGTTTGCGTTTGGTTTTGCACCAAACACTTGTGTTTTGCCTTGGGAGGGCAGGGAATGCCTTTTGAGGCATACCTACACACCACCGGCTGGGGCTAGAGGCCACCGGCTGGCTATAGTTTCCATCGGCACTTTATTGTGCCGACCGGCACTAAATTTTGACATTTGGTACTCTTTGCCGGCCGAGCACTGTACAGTTGCTTTATGAGATATTTTCTCACAGCTGTAAAGCTTGTTGCTCTCCTCCATACACGTGTATGGAGGGATGAGGCTTTGTTTTGCTTAGCTTGTAAGCATTCTTTGCCTATAAGAGAGGAGCTCTTCCTCTTGGCTTAGGGTTAGAACTTTTTGAGACAGAAAACCAGAGCTCATATACATATATTTCTGCCATATATCTATATCTCCCTCTCTCTCCTCTTGTGTGTGTGTTCTTGGGTCCAAATAGTGTGTTTTACCTCACTTTTGCACCATTACACACACTATTGCACCTAGCTCCGAGATTGGGAGACTTGGAGGTTTGTTTTGAGTGATTTTGGACTGGTTTTGATCACTAGGAGAATTTGGACCACCTGTTCTTCATTGGATCTTCAAGGGTGAGCTTTTTACTTTAGTTTCCCCATTCTTGCAACCTCTTTCTACCCTCTTTACTTTGTGTTTTTGAGTTTGTGTTTAAAATAAAAAAGTCTTGTTTTTACTTGTTCTTGAACCTTCTTTAAGGTCATTTTATGGTTTGAGTTAAGCCTCATTACTTTAAGCCTTGTTTGGCCATCTTTGGTGCCTTTTTCTTAGGCCTTCTTGTTTTGGTGTTCTTTGATATTCTCACCACTGAAAACCAGTGGGTTTTCAGTGGTGAGGATGATATTTTCGAGCCTCATTTAGGGGGGGGACACCCCTCTCCCCTTGGTCCTTTATTTGCCTTTGTATTGGGCTCATAGCATAACATGTGTGCATGTTTGCATTTGGCTTCATTTCAGGACTTTTTGGGCTGTTTTAGGTCAAGCTTGATCTCTATTTTTGGTTGGAATTGTAGCCTCTAACATGCTTCTCATACTTCCTTTGAAATGCTCTCTTGTGCCTAAAAGTATGCCATGTTTTGAGGTCATGATTTTTGCATGTTTTAGCTTAGTTTCATGAAGATACTAGCATTGTTTTGCCATGTTAGGGGGCTGTGAGCCACTGTTTTGGCCATGTTTGGCATGCTTAGCATGGTTGCTTTGCTTGTTGGCTCGTAGGCCTTGCTTGTATGGAGTTCTAGCATGCTTAACTTGTCTTTATCCCATGATTTGGCATCATATTAGACCCTATTTCAGTCCATTAGTCATGTGTGTATGTTGGCATATGTGGCTTAGTTCATGTTTTAAGGGTGTGCTCTTGTATGCTTTAAAGTAGGCCCTTGCAATGCTTACATGTTTAGTGCATTTTCGGGGATGCCATGAAGGGGGTTTGGGTGCTATTTTGTATGCTAAAAACCTGTTTTGGTTGTCTCACATGTGCCATGATTGGTCTTGTTAAATGGTGATTCAATGTTTCACTTTGTGCCTTAGCCTTGAACCTTATGGCTTGCATGCTTGTGTAGCATTTTGTTCATGTTTTGAGGCATATTTTGTCACTGATTTAGGGAGTTTTGAGGGCTGCCTCATTGGGCTTAGTCCACCTTCGCATGCTCATACCATGGTTGTTGCATGTTTGATTGATGAAACCTAGTATACATGCTAGTTCCATGCATAATTGGCCCATGTTGCATGACATTTGTACCTTGCATACTTAGCTCCTTGCATGCCTAACATGATAGGTTGCATTGCATTTGAGCCATGTTGCATGAGTTGCATTCCATGGTTTGGTTTGGGGTTGTCAAACCAAACATGAGGATTGAGTGGAGTTCACACTTGAGTGGTGAAACTTGTCTCCATCCTCAAGTCTCTAAGGCCCTTGATCTCCATATGATAGGGACTTAGTCTTCATTTGTTTGTATTGCATGCATTTTCATATCAAAAGAGCAATCTTGATTCCTTAGGCCATCATGCATCAAATGCATAATTGGTGGCCCTAGAACCAAGAGTCTTACCTCCTTGAGTCCCCAAGCATGATAGGAGGCAATGACCATGCTTACATGTCCCCTAAAATCCATGCCATGCATTGCTGTCTTGCTGCTGCTGTCAATCTGTCTGCTGCAGGAACTTTCTGCCGGCCGGCAATTTAATGTGCCGATCGGCACTTTATTTGTGCCGATAAACATAGCAAGCACCGAGGATCAATAAACGGACCGGTGAGCTCTCCCCGGCCGGTGGAGCATCTCGCACCACTTGGGAGGTATTTGAGCTTTGGGAATTTTGGAGGCGAGGCGGTAAAAGCGAAGCGACAATGCCATGACACGGGTTTTCCGGGCAAGTCGCGACGAGCATACATCATTCGTGCATTCCGAGGCAGGGCTGAGGCTCCATTTATTTCATTTGTTTAATTTAATTTGATAATTAGAGTTTTGTAATATTTATTCATTTATTTTTGGACTGTATATTATTCTTTTGGTCCCTCCGAGCGAGGGCAAATTGTAATAAGTGTGTGTGGGTGTGTGTATGTCTTCCAACCCCCATTTCTTTCTTCCCTTTTATTTACCTGCTTATGATGGTAGATTAGGGCATATTTAAATCAGCATAACAGTATGAAAGCATGTTTGCATTCATTCATTTGTTTACATGCATCGGGCTCGGCACATCATGCAAACTGCATTGTACTTTCAATTCCGAATTGAATACGTGCTACTCGCGCATTTCACATGCCATGTTTAGGTTAGCCGAGCCCACTCTAGATTGCATTTCGCTTGTGTCGATTAGCCACTTAACATGAACTAGGTCATGCATGTTTGCTAACCATTTCTTGTTTTGGTAGTCGATGTAAGTGTTTATGGCTTTAGCATATCGCATGCGTGTGAATGTTTACCATGATAGTAGGCTTACCATGCGGCTAGTTGCTTACATGATAAACTGTTTGGATGCCTGTGGGTGGAGGTTGGATTGCCTGAGTTGGAACAACTCGTTGAAATCCGAATTTTAGCCTACTTGCGAGTAGCAAAAGAAAACAACACGTTTTTCGAGACAAAACGGATATGCAATGTTTATTTCCAAATTAGGCGATCTAGTCTATACTTGTTTGCTGCGCGCATAACATAGTAATTCTAGGCTAATAATCGGAATAAGAGCATGTAATGTTTTCAAAAACGGATATCACGGTTAGTAGAGGCCGGTCTTGGACCCGGACCGAAGAGTGCTCATAGCTGACCTTCCCCGATCGTACCCAAGCTCCCGAGCCAAGACCACTTTGGTGATGACGGACATGTGGCCTTCGGCACCGAGTCAGGGTTTCCTAAATTTCCCATTTTAAAAATATTTAGGTGGCGACTCTGTAATCTGGCAAAGCAGTCCATGTTTGGCACTACTTTTCAAAAAATCTGTTTTCTCAAACGATTTGCCGGATTTGGACTCTTTGGTTCAGATTTAGAACCGACACAAAAATGGAGTCCGAACTGTCAGCGCGAGGTGCCCCGCCGGACGTGCTACAGTCATTCGAGAGGTTTATGGAAGAAAATTATGTAGATGAAGTATTTTTCTTTTTCTTTTTCTTTTTCTTTTTCTTATCATCAAAATTTATTGTTTTAATTAAAATGTTTATATTTAAAATGTAAATGTAAACAGTGCTTCCGTTTATAAATACATACATTTATATGTGGTTTCCGGAATTTTCTTGAATTTTGTGCTTTTTATGGACAATTTTTTTATTTGAAAATGAAGGCTTTTTGGATTTTTGGGCGTTTTGTTAATTTATACCTTTGATGTTTTGCTTTGTTGATTTGAAAAATGTGGGCAAATAAATGAAGATTAAATCCAGAATCTTTGCTTTGGGAATTGAACATTTGAATTTGAATGTGTATGAGTATGTCTAATAGTCCTATTTGGTTGAGTTAGGTGGGAATTCATGGACTAATAAGCTAAACAAAAGAAGGGATACAATGTCGAAGAATTGTTCTGGGTTTTGTGTTATGAGTTTTCTACATGCTTGCATTTTGCTCATCCAGTGGGTTTTTACAGGATCAGATTTATAATGTAGAAAATTCCACATGTGAATTCATCCGATTCCTAATGGGGTTGTCTTGCATTTGAGGTCTTCTTGTATGTTTTGCGATCAGAGCTTATCGTCATCTATTTACACAAACACCTACTTGTGTGATGTATTTATCTCTGCTTTGCTTCCTTATTTGATTTTTGTTTATGAAGATTGAATGTTCGAATCAGGAAATGTGTGTAGATTAACTCATCAAATGACATTCATTTTTCTTTTATCAATGGGATCTTTTTTGGCCATTTTATCCATTTTTCTGTTATTGATATAGACCTGAAATCTGTTGTTATTTAGTATTTAAATTCTATTGCACGTCCTTTGTTTTACCAAGGCATTGTTTTGATGATAGAAAATTTTGGTAATTGTAGACTAGTGGTTCATACTATTCACACTATTTGGTTCCTCTTTTTTAGATAATTTTTTTAAAATTGTAAGGTTTTTGTTTGGTTAGTCAGAAAATCTGAAAAAGCTTTCAAAATCACTTTTTTGGATTCTTTTTTCAAAATCTCTCTTTGGTTCAT
The DNA here is from genome assembly GCA_025200525.1 of Camellia lanceoleosa. Taxonomy (NCBI): domain Eukaryota; kingdom Viridiplantae; phylum Streptophyta; class Magnoliopsida; order Ericales; family Theaceae; genus Camellia; species Camellia lanceoleosa. The sequence continues at coordinate 189,516,226 of CM045762.1, read as the reverse complement.
CTTTTATATTTTGATATAAACATGCATCATGGCTGTTGTGTTTCTCCTCCTTCCTTGTTTTAAGTTATGTTTACATGTTTTGGTTTTTCCTAGATTGACAAGAATGCACTGAAGTTCAAATCGAAACCGTTTGAGCATATGGACCTAATGCGAAGGGTGTACGGAGGTGCAACGTCAACCGGGAAATTTGCATGGACACCAGGGGCAGCGTTCGAACCTGTCGCCACCGAGGACAATCCTTTGCTGGTAGACGAAGAAGACTGCGAGGACAGTAGTGGTTTGCCCCCTTTCCAGCCATCCGCGTAGCATGAACATGCTATCTACCACACTTGTGCGCAAGAGGAGGACACCCCGGTCACTGTACATGCTGCGTCATCGGCAATTCACGCTGATGACACACCTACGAGTGGTGGGAGCAAACGCAAATTCAGTCGCACAACACACCCACAGCGGAAAAAAGGGCAAAGTGAGGAAGCATCGCTCTTGGTGAGTAGCATGAAAAACCTTGCATCTTCAGTTAAATTACAACAACAAGAAGTCCGCGTGCATCATGAGTATGGAGATTCGGCCTCAGACTGCATTCGCAAGTGTATGGCATGGTTGTACTCCCTACAAGGCTTGGACCCGCAAGACCCACTAATCCCTTATGGTTTGACGCTAATGGACAATCTGGCAAATCAAGCAATATTGTTGCAGATTCCGACGGACGCGACAGTCATTACTTGGCTGCAAATGAAGAAGTCCCATAATATGGGTGGCCCATCTGCGCCAACTCACAGCCTCGGAATGACTGGGTGGTTCTGACGGCTTTAGTCACCGGAAAGGGTTCATGTTTCATTACTGTCCTGCATTAGTTTTCTACCATGTTGCTACCTCCTATGTTTGTTTTACATTTTTCCCCCTGCCAACAACCCGTGAGTGTGTGTATTTTCTTTTCCTTCCCTTACAAACAGATTTGACAGTGGCTGTAGGCTTTTTTTATTATGGAATCGGTGTGTGATGTGTTAGATGTTGTATTACTTTTTATGCAGCAGGCACGTGATTTGCTGTGTGTTTGTCAACTTGCTTCAATATTGTCTATTTGTGAGAATCTGGACAGGTGCTACAATTGTAGAGCAGAGCTTTTTCATTAGGTAGGTTGCTTTGTGATGTAATGGATGTATCCCTCACATTACTGCAGTAGCAACGTGAACACTGTTGTGTTTGGCAACTTGTTGACAATTACTCTACTTCAATTATGGGAATATGGACGTGTAACTTCTCCACATGAAGAAGAAGAAATAAATCAAATATATAATAAATACTGGATAAATGAGACCATAACACAACCTATCAAAGGCTTCTCAATTCAGAATATGTGCATGATGCCACAAAGCAAACCAACCAACTCCTCTGAATCACCGTCTAATATTAGCCGTTCCCTCTGACGGGGTTCAATGTGATACAAAATTTTCCATTCCTTTCTTCAGACTTCTATATGGTCCGTCTTTAAGTGATCTAATTAATACAAAAAAATATTATCTTTTGGGGGTTTTCAAGAGAGCAAGTATCTCGGCATTGTCATTGTTTGTTTCGGCGACAAGCTGAATTAGGGTTTTACCTTCTTTGTCAAGAGCTTGTGGATCAGCTCCCTTGTGCCACATTGGTAATTAACCAGAGTAAGACATTAACAAAATGTGTCTATATGTTTGTTTGTTGTGTTGATTGAAAACTACTGAGTTATAGTCTCAATTGGGTTATTCAGAGAATTATAAACGTGGCCTATGAATTGAAATAAAATGAACTAGTTTGAAATGAATAAATGAGAATGGATCTAGATATAAATGTTGATATCATGTAACTATGTGAAGAAAATGTGTTTTGGTCATAAGTATTGAATACATATATTTGAATGTCTGCTTGTGTATTTTGATTGTTTGGTATTTATGTATGAGTAACCAATTTTGAAATGAATAAATGAGAATGGATCTAGATATAAATGTTGATATCATGTAACCATGTGAAGAAAATGTGTTTTGGTCAAATATATGTATTCAATACTTATGACCAAAACACATTCAATACTTAAACCAAAAACCATTCCTATAAATGTTGATATCATGTAACCATGTGAAGAAAATGTGGTTTGGTCAAATATATGTATTCAATACTTATGACCAAAACACATTCAATACTTAAACCAAAAACCATTCCTATAAATGTTGATATCATGTAACCATGTGAAGAAAATGTGTTTTGGTCAAATATATGTATTCAATACTTATGGCCAAAACACATTCAATACTTAAACCAAAAACCATTCCTATAAATGTTGATATCATGTAACCATGTGAAGAAAATGTGTTTAGTTTGATTTCATCTTGATTCTATTGCATTTCAAACTCAACCCATTTGTTTGAATGTGATGTATATAGATATAGATATATATATATATATATATGTGCTTCAAGTTTTTTTATTTTTAATTTTAGTTGGATAAATTGTTGTTTGTTGGTGGAATTGAGGTCTTGTGGGTTTAAATTGATTTTTTTGTTTATCATCATTTCTGTTTCTGTATCTTGATATGTGCTAAGCTTTATTAATCTGCGTTTGAGTTGTTTGAGGTGATAAAATTGCCAGATTTGTTTGTACATATCAGCTCCAATTTTGTCACTTATGTTGCATTTGTGTTTGTGTTCATAAAAATTAATTCAAAACTTGGGAAGAAAGTTTGTAATCGCTAGGTTTGTGCTTATTTATGTGTGTCAGAATATGTATTTTATCTTTCAAGTTCTATTTTTCCCTTTTTTGATGAATTTCTTGACCCACAACAATGGTGGAAACAGTGTAGAGAATACCCTAAAAGATCCATGGTCATCTTCTCCATTTATTCATTAGATCCAAAGCTCACAGACCTGTGGGACTAAAGGAGGGGTGGATTCTACAAAGGTACACTCAACTTTTTAAATTATTTTATTTTATTTTTTATTTTTGCACAGCCATATTGTTTGCTTTTTTTTTTTTTTGGACAGAGGATATTCACTCTCTTCAGTTACATTGCTGGATGGATGTTGTTGTGGTCCTTGCTTTATTGTTTTACCTTTTCTTATGTTTCTGATATACTAGGTGTAGTGGATTTTATTTTATTTATTTTTCTTTGTTTTTATTGGGTTGAATTTGTATTTGTTTGACCATTAATTTTTTTTTCAAAAAATATTTAATGATCATGATTACTCCATTCAAGGTGGGTTTTTTTTAATTATTTTTTTTTTATTTTTTGTTTTTAAAATTTAGTCCCTTGATCTAATTTCATGGTGTGTTCATCTGAGCAAACCAAATGGACAGTTGGAGTTATTTGATTTTTTTTTTTTTTTTTTTATCAGTTGTTGTTCATAGTATTTTAGTGCACAATGTTAACTCATTAATATTTTTTAATATGATGTTTGGCTTCTATTAGGAATTAAATTATTCAATATATTTTTAGTTTACGATTTTCTTTTAAATTTAATATTATCATCACTGTTTTTAGCAACGAATTTTATTTTCATTTATTAATCTCATCATTAGTTGCATCGTGCCTTCAGGATGATAAGAAACTAGGACATTTATTTTTTGAATTAATAAGAAACTTGAATTTTGATATGAAAGAGTATCTTATGAAAGAGTATATCTGAATTTTGATTTTATTAATTTTTTTTCCACTTCAGGTTATTAATTTCTTTTTTGAATTTTGATATGATTGTTTTGAATTTTTTGATATTTGGTTCTTCTCTGTGTGTAGAAAAGCATTAGCTAATGCATTAGCAGCAGCACCATCCATGTGGACTCTTGGAAATGCAGGCATGGGAGCATTGCAGGTTTTTAATTTCTTGAAACAAATGACCTTTTGGAGCCTTCATATCTGTCTTCTCTTCTTCTTAACGTCATAGTGTTAAGTTAATTTATTTATATAAAAATAATAATAATAATTCACAAGAAAGTTCGTAGTCATGGTCGCCACAGATAATTGGATCGCCCTTTAAGCGAAAAGGGTAGGTGATATTTTAGATCTCACCACATGAAAAAGAACAACTTTTAGATCCTACAAGTATTTTACATTGACGAGTTAACATTCACACCAAATTTCGTATGTTGGGTAAGGGTATTTCTTATGTTGAGAAAGTCGCTTAGTTCCACAAAAACTCAAATTTCGCATCCACACACGTCTATAAATCAAACAAACACATCCTCTATTCCAAATCTTCTCCATAAATCTTCCCCTATTCCAAATCTTCTCCATAAAAATTCTTCTTCATACGCCTAACACACACACACTCTCTCTCTCTCTCTCTCTCTCTCTCTCTCTCTCTCTCTCTCTCATTTTTTTGTTCTCTCTAGAAATCAATCAAACCATGTATTTCATCACCGGCCCATCAGAGGTCCTCGCCGTCACCGGCTACGGAATCCCAGACATCAAGGTTGCCAAAAAGACGTGGATATGGCTGGGCCAAAAGTTCACCCGAGTCGACATCTCACCAGTTAACTACACCTTCGAAGTGCAGGCTATGAGCACAGAGAAACTCCCATTCATACTTCCTGCTGTCTTCACGATCGGCCTCAGGGTTGACTGTGAGGAGAACATGTTGAAGTACGCAAAGCTCATATCCCCACACGACATGCTCTCGAACCACGTCACGGAGCTTGTGCATGGAGTCATCGAGGGCGAGACTCGAGTTCTCGCTGCCTCGACGACTATGGAGCAGATCTTTAAGGGGACTAAGGAGTTTAAGAAGGAGGTTTTAGATAAGGTTCAACTTAAACTTGATCAGTTTGGGCTTCATATTTATAATGCTAATGTTAAGCAGTTGGATGATGTGAGAGGACATGAGTATGTTTCTTATTATTATCCCTTCTAATAAAAGGACAAGTTGTATGTTAGGGGAAATTGAATAGTTGAGTTGGGTTAACGTGATTGTGCTTCCTCCTTGATGCCAACCTAGTTGGGATTGTGGAGAGATAGCTTTGATGTTTTTGCACTTTCCTCTTTTTTCATGTATTTTGGTGCTTGTACTTGCTCTTTTCATCAATAAAAGTTTCCTTTTTCTTTGCTGATCAAAAAAAAAAAAATAGTTGAGTTGTAATGCATGCCTAATAATTTGATGAAATCATCCTCGCAATTAAAAATTAATTGAGAATGTTTCCACACCTTAATGTTCACCTACTTATAATCAGGCTCTTTGGCCTGGTAATTGTCAACAACTTATTTGTGATGTGAGTTGGTAAATTCAAAATTTGATACCTTTTGTGTCTACTTATGGCTTTGATTTTATTTTTAAGTCAATTATTAGTTATTAAATTAACTCTTGGTACTTATGCCCACTATAGTTCTTATCCTTAGTTTATGAGTCTTACGCAATTATATGGCAATGACAATTTTGTAATTATAAAACACAACTATATGTGTTTCGTCAAAGGACTACTGATCGTCACATAATTTTGTATAAATTTTTTGTGTACAAAATCATTTTGTTGCTAAGGATTTGAAACTGATCAAAAGGTACAAGAAGCAAATTCAGAGTCAGACAAGAAGCGAGAAAAGAAGCGGCAGATTCTCTTGACGAGCAAAAAAAGCGTAGAAGCACGAAGCGAGCCGTCGACCTTCTACACTTGCCAGCAATTGGCGAGCTCTACTCGAAGAAAAAAGAAACCGAATGCATCGCCGCCGTGGCAGAAGCCCAAGGCTATTACTTGAGGAATTACTTAAATTTACAGTATACTTTTATGTACCTATCCCTCAAAATATAAAGCAAAAAGACCATATAGACTGAATAAAGTTTTGAAAACCTTAGAGAACCTAAAATCAGTGTAGAAGAGGTATAAATTAACTTGAACTAGGCAACGTGCCCAACCATGCTGGTGGCAACATCCCAGTCTGCTCATGCACAGTCTGAAACAACGACGGCAACATGCTATAAACCCTGGCAACATCCTTCATTCCAGCACCACCAGCACCACCTTCACCGCCACCATTATTAGCACTTTGACGGACATTGATTTTGGTGACCCTGCTGCCGCTTGCGCGTTAATCTTGGCTATCTCTTGGAACATACCGCTATTGATCATTATATAGTCACTGACCGCCGCGTAGTTTCCATTGGCTTCTTTGAGGAGATTCCTCAACTAAAAGCCTTGGGCTTCTGCCACGGCGGCGATGCCTTCAGCTTCTTTTTTCTTCAAGTAGAGGCTCATGCGCCTGTTGGCAAGTGTAGAAAATGCATCGGTAGATACTTTTTGTGCTATACGCCTTTTTGCTCGTCGAAGAGAAGCTATACCTTCTTTTTGCTTCTTATGCACTCTGAATTTGCTTCTTGTACCTTTTGATTAGTTTCAAATCCTTAGCAACAAAATGATTTTGTACACAAAATATTTATATAGAACTATGTGACGATCAGTAGTCCTTTGACGAAACACATATAGTTGTGTTTTATAATTGCAAAATTGTCATTGCCATATAATTGCGTAAGACTCATAAACTAAGGATAAGAACTAAAGTGGGCATAAGTACCAAGAGTTAACTTAATAACTAATAATTGACTTAAAAATAAAATCAAAGCCATAAGTAAACACAAAAGGTATCAAATTTTGAATTTACCAACTCACATCACAGCGTGTTGCTACACAATTATCAGGCCAAAGAGCCTGATTATAAGTAGGTGAACATTAAGGTGTGGAAACATTCTCAATTAATTTTTAATTGCGAGGATGATTTCATCAAATTATTAGGCATGCATTACAACTCAACTATTTTTTGTTTTTTTTTTTTGATCAGCAAAGAAAAAGGAAACTTTTATTGATGAAAAGAGCAAGTACAAGCACCAAAATACATGAAAAAAGAGGAAAGTGCAAAAACATCAAAGCTATCTCTCCACAATCCCCGCTAGGTTGGCACCAAGGAGGAAGCCCAATCACGTTAGCCCAACTCAACTATTCAATTTCCCCTAGCATACAACTTGTCCTTTTATTAGAATGGATAATAATAAGAAACATACTCATGTCCTCTCACATCATCCAACTACTTAACATTAGCATTATAAATATGAAGCCCAAACTGATCAAGTTCAAGTTGAACCTTATCAAAAACCTCCTTCTTAAACTCCTTAGTCCCCTTAAAGATCTGCTCCATAGTCATCGAGGCAGCGAGAACTCAAGTCTCGCCCTTGATGACTCCCAGCACAAGCTCCGTGACGTGGTTTGAGAGCATGTCGTGTGGGGATATGAGCTTTGCGTACTTCAACATGCTCTCTTCACGGTCGATCGCGGGGCCGATTGTGAAGACAGCAAGAAGTATGAATGGGAGTTTCTGATGGGCCGGCGATGAAATACATGGTTTGATTGATTTCTATAGAAAATGAAAAAATGTGAGAGAGAGAGAGAGAGAGAGAGAGTGTTAGGCGTATGAAGAAGAATTTTTATGGAGAAGATTTGGAATAGGGGAAGATTTATGGAGAATATTTGGAATAGAGGATGTTTTTGTTTGTTTGATTTATAGACGTGTGTGGATGCGAAATTTGAGTTTTTGTGGAACTAACCGACTTTCTCAACATAAGAAATACCCTTACCCAACATACGAAATTTATTTTTTACACTATCAATGTGGTGTGAATGTTAACCTGTCAATGTGAATATTTACAGTATCAATGTGAACCTTCACACACCAAATTGCTAACCGTTCAAAAAATATTTGTAAGGGTAAAAATATCCATAAAATACTTTAAATATGAGAATTAGGATTTTATAGATTAAATGTTCAAATAATAAGACTTATTGGAATATAAGAATATCTTATGGATTAATTAAAATACAAATACTTGAAAAAGGATTTTCCAATAAATCTCCCATAAAAAATTTCAAATTTTTTTCTAAAAACCCCTAACATAAAATTGCATCAAATCACATTAATCATACTAAATCAAACATTAAACTGCATTAAACATAAAATCAAAGCATTAAATTAAATTAACTTAATTTCATACTCCACGCTAGCCTTGCTCAAATTCTCAACCTTGAGCTTCTCCAACTGAGTCAAAGCGTTCTTCTTTTCCACCGCCCTCTACAACTCAGCCTCCCTCAATGCCACCGCCTTAGCCGATTCCACCTCCGCCAGCTGGGCCAACTGGGCCCACCCCGCCTTCTTCGTTGCCAACTCAGCATTCGCCTCCGCCACGTCAGCCGCCTTTCGGTTCTCAAATATTTGTACCTCTGTCTTCACTTTTACTTCCTCCTTTCCCTCTCCTTGCCTCTTTGTCGCTATAATCTTCGTCTCTACGTCAATTTTCGCTGCATTTTGTGTTGTTAGCTCTTCTCGTTGCTTCAAGCCGATCTCACCCTTTATCTTTGCCTCTGCAACATCAATCACTACAAGAAAACCTGGCAAATAACACGAAGGTTTTTGCGACGGGGTGATTGCCCTCGCAAAAATTATTTTTTGCGACGCAGTATAGTTATCGTCGCCAAAAAAGTCTTTTGTGATGGCGTGTATTTGCCATCGAGAAAAAATGGCCTTTTGCGACGGGGCTGACTTCAGTTGCTAATGATTGTAAAAAAAAAATGCAGGAACATTGGCGACGCACGGTATACCGTCGCAAAACGTATTATTTAGCGACGGTAAGAAGTTACTGTCGCAAATGGTGGACCATCTGTGACGGCAGAAGCCCATCGCAAAAAAACTATGGGTAAAACGACGTCGTTTCATTTGTTAATTATGATAATTTATGACGGTTGAAATATGCTGTCGCAAAAAAATGAATATTTGACATCCCGCTATTTCTATCCCATTCGCGGTCAAAGTCCCTAAAATCCCCAAAATCCTCAAATCAAAATCCATCTGAAACCGAAATCCCTAAAATCCCCAAAATCCCAACCTAATGTACTATTTCCCAATCCATTGATCCAACTATTAGAACCCCAAAATCCTCAAATCAAAATCATTCAAAATGAAAATAGTGGTGAACGACGACCTTTGCAGAGTGACGAGGGTGAACGACGGCCTTCGCCGGAGTGACGAGCAACAGCGACTGTGAATGACGAGTGAGCGGCTGTGGCAACTATGAACGGCCATTCATAAAGTAAGTTTTTGTTGTTGTGCTTTTTACTCTTCGTCTACACTGTTGATTGGAGTAACTCTTGCCTCAAATCCAAGAAACATAACAATGATATATCTATTCCAATAAATGATAATCGGACCTCTAACCTACGAGTGGGTTGCATGAACTCTTGGTTAATGGGCTAACTTTGTAGACATTAAAATATTCAAGTTCTACAAATTATGTGAAAGAAATGATATATCTATTCCAATAAATGTACTTGGTTCTAATGTGCAAAGAAATTGATGAAAGATTACAGCACAATGTCAAATATTGGGTCCAATAATTAAAAAAATATATATATATATATATATGGAAGTTAGCAAGAAAACAAAACTTGAATTTTTTGGAGTGGTTAGATGTAAAAATGCTTTTCAAAATTTTGTTGAAGTGGCTTCAAACCAATAGATCATGGAGTTATTTATTTACTTAGTGGAGCCGTTTCTTATAGACCAAGGCAAATTAAAAACCAAATGCATGAATGGTCATTTATGTAAATGGTATTTCAAATGTAAAACTAAGTACTACAATTTCAAGCACTTCCTCTTTGTTGATGGTACCATTTGGCTTGTCTATTATCATTTGGCTACTGAACCCATGAGTAAATATGTATTACAATATCTCTCACATTCCTTTACTGAAAGATTGCTCTTGAAGTAGAAATAGTCCGTTTTTATAATATCAAATAAACTGTTAGCGAAAGAGTTGCAGTGGGGTTTTATTAATTGGAGCATGTGAATCCATAGAATAATACCAATTAAGTTTTCAGACATGATATTATCTTTTTAAAGTGAATTTTTTATTAGAATCAGTACAGTTATTTAGCCATGTGGGGACCGAATAATAGGGATCGTAAAGAGGCAGAATGGTTGAATTGGGAGAGTTGGAATATAAACATATTATTCGGCTTCGCCCCGCATATTCAAATCCTACCCTATTCGGTCAAAAGGCCGGTTGGGTAGGGGGGCGAGTGAAAAGCAGTTTGCTTCAAGAGAAGCCGAATGGCGAACTAAGGGTGGCTCTAGCCCCGAGGCCCAAGAAAGAAAAGATATAAATAGAAGAACATCAGCCAGAAAGAGGTATGTGAAAACCATTTTGCTTAACTTAAAATACAAGTAATTTTGAGTGCAGAGACTGACTAGTCCGTCAGAGTGCTAATTCCGGCACCCCCGATCGGAGTGTTTTATTCCTTTTCAGGTGACTAGCTGAGGATCACAAGCGTCCCCCAAGATCAAAAGAGCATTTCCAAACCACTTCTCCACAAGCCACATAGGAGAATAGAGAATGAATTTTATTTTATACTTGCTGGTTTTACAATCTTGCATATTATCATTCCCAATGTCATCATTGCCTTCTTTGCCTTTGAGGGATATTCTAATTTTAGAAGATGAGGTTTTAACATGCTCATTTATGTGCAATATAGCTTTGAATAAATAAAAGTGGCATGAAATGAAAAAAAATTCCACCTTGAAAAACTTTATGAATCTTATTTAATTTAGTTTGCAAAGCTGTTATTTTGAATTGCATTGAAAGGAGTCTCTTGTTACATGTAAAGCCTTGGACTGTATACTTTTCCAAATTATGCATTATGGAAGACTTTGGGTTGTCTACTGGACCACATGCATGAAAGATTTAGCCAACGTCTCTCTAAGCCACATAAATTGGTCTATATAGTTAGGGTTTGATGTCTAAAAAATTTAATATGTCATTAGAGTTGGATCTTGAGTAAGCAATTGAATGATTTAAAAAAAATGTAAGAGGAAAAAAAACCTAGGTACCATTCTTTTGTCTCCAGGGAAGATATTCACAGAGCTAGGTTGAAAAGGACATTCTTGGTTGGTGCCTAAGTTAAAGCTATTAATTTGATAAAAGAGATTCACATCGGACACCACTCTCTCCCTCGTTACTAATTTGATAAAGATATTTTGTCAAATTTTTTTTATCATAACACATAAAGATATTAGAGTTCACATTTTTAAACACATGTCTGATGCATGCCTTTGTATTCAATGATAAAAAAAATAAGTGAAAAAATTATTTAATGCTAGTATTTTTCATAAGCTACACTATGGTTTGTCTTGAGGCAAGTGGTTAATTCAATCAATAGAATAAAAATGAGAGACATCTCATTGTGAATACAAAGCAAATTACACCCCCATACTTGTATTCCAAATTGCCACAACCTACATACATATACATACACCTTCCATATAAGAAATAAAAGGTTTTTTTTTCTTCTTTTCCTTTCATAAATCCCTACTCAAATTTAAGATCCAACACAGCCTATAGGTAAACTCCCTGCCAAACCACAACCACAACAAAAGAAAAGAACTTATTAAAGCCATATCTATATAACAGCACATAAGTGGTACCAGTTCACAAATTTACAACTAGCAGGTTTAGCTACCAATCCCCTCTTCCCTTAGGATAATTAATATGTGATATTATGTCTTGTAATTATATTTTTACCCTTACATCTCATTATGGCTCTCACATTTGTTGTAATTATATTTTTTTCTAGGGCATATTTGTTTTGCATGTTAGATGTATATCTCCCAGTAAGTTTGCCTGAAGCAAATTAATAGTAGGAAACACATATGCATGTGGAAAATGACTAGCATTTAAATATATTTATATATATTGTTGAGAAGATTACAAAAGAAGTGAAGTGCGCATTTGATGTAACGCCCTCAAAATAACAACATTAAACCCACCAATATAGACATGCATTTATATACATAAAAGATCCACATTCTTCAACTCAGCAGAGTATTTCATTACAAAAGTATTACATGTTAACAACAAAAGCAAATGCCCTACGGGCTTACAGCTTTCCAAGTTAACACTTGGTTACAAAAAGAGAGTACTAACTCAATTACACATTAAGCCCTTGGCTTGAATTTACATGTAATACATCAAAAGGAAATAAGACAACAAAAAGTCTGTCCGCCTCTAGCCTCCCAAGCTATGTCCTTGGAGGTGGCATGCTACCTGTACCTGAAAATGATGTTCCCATATAGGGTGAGCCACAGCCCAGTAGAAATATACTAAACCAACTATGAACAATGACTAAAAGATTAACAGTTGATAGATGGCCAACACCGAGTCCATTCACTTGCTTTACATTACAGTTTCATGACATACAAGCCCATGTTACATTTCATTTTCCATTTCTTTTCAATTCTCAATTCATAACTATGGCTCAGAACCTGGCCATCAACTTATTCGAGACAGTAACTCATATTAGACATTTCCCCATTTCATAATAGATAAGCATACTAGTTATATCAACACTTCCATAGATATGCATAAGAGCAATATCACACTTCCAAAGACAACCATATGAGCTGTGTCAACACATCACTAGATAAGCATATGAGCTCTATCTATGGAGTCAATCCCCTATCTCCTCCCAAACAACATCCGGTTTAGAGGTCTATCCCCTATCATCTCCTAAACCGTGGAGTACATCCCCTATCTCCTCCAATACAACACAATGCATATAAACAATTATTATACACATTATCAATCAATACATAAAGTTAATGTATTCTTTCAACCGTCATACTCAATGACACATTCCAGTGATTAATTTTAGTTTGTCTAATCATCATGCATTGTCTACAACAATCAAGACTATCCTCCACCGATAGCCCAAAGCAGTTATTTCTAAACAGAAAATAAATGCACAAAATGGATAAAATATCAACATTCCAACTAAGTGAGCGATAGATAATCCAACTACACCCTTTAATCCCATACATGCCCAATCTCAACATTTCTAAATCAATTCCTCATTTCTCACAATTAATTAACCAATGTAATTAGGGCATTTTCCATAATTAACATTACAACCCTTAGGTTCCATTTTCATCAATGTCTCAACATTTATTCCATTTCTCTATGCCAAACACGCATCTAGGTTTATTATAAGTAAAATCCCAACTTTTGTAAAATTACACAAAGGCCCAAAGTTTTCTCAAAATTACACAACAACTCTCAATATATCAAAATGCTAAAATTTAAAGACAAAGCTCATAAAGAGGAGTGGGGTATCCCTACCTTGAAGTTAGAGCCAAAATGGAGATGAAGACCAAAACCCAACGTGCTCCAAATCTAAAGATTTTCAGATTAAATCAAAGCTCTCAATGCCCTCTATCTTTTTAACAAAGGCCCCAGGGTAGATTCACACTCTAGGGAGATCAAATCTTAGAGAGAGAGTAAGTTTAGAGAGAGAGGGTCTCAGATCTAGGGTTTTAAAATGAAAAGGGAGTGAAAAGTGATGTTTAAAACGTTGTTGTTCGCTGATATAAAACAGGCTCGCCCGAGCGAAGACTTGGTCGCTCAAGCGACTAGACACAGGAAACCCTCGCTCGAGCCAATAAAGTCTCGCTCGAGCCAAAACCTGAGCACGCTCGGCGAGAATGCTCGCCGGCGAACAACAGATCGCTCGAGCGAAGGAAAGCTCGCTCGAGCCAAAAATTACAGTGTTCAGGTCCAGTACCAGACGCAATTGTTCGCTCGAGCGAAGAAACCCTGGCTCGAGCGAAGGATCTAAAACACAAAGCTCGCTCGAGCGGCAAACTCCTCGCTCGAGCGAAGGACCAAAATTCTGGGCAGCAATTATTTGTTCCCAAACACAACCAACCTGTAACAAACCTACCCAACACATCCTATAACTCAAATACAAAGTAGGAAAAGATGTAAACAAGATAATAATCAACTACTATCATCCACGGACACATGTCCGGATCACTATACAACAAGGGTAAATCTGGGATCGCTATATTTGAGGGAAGTACAGATGATGGATAAGAGTTGGACTGATTTGCCAAATAGGATGTCGAGGGAATACATTAATGGGATTGATCAATTCCTTGTGTTTGCCTACTCCAATAGGGTTAAAGGTTCGATGATTAGTTGTCCGTATAGAAAATGTGAGAATCGATACCATCTTGTACGAGAGGGTGTACGGGAGCATCTGATTTTGAATGGATTTTTGAAAAAGTACAAACATTGGATTAATCATGAGGAATCTTACGTATCTCTGCATGGTAATCGAGAGAATGAAACATTGGCTAATTTAGACATTGGGGACGATATGGTTGGAATGATACAAGGGGCTATGGGAAATCCACATGCCGGTACAAGTGTTAAAGGTAATGAACCACAGGGGCCTGATGCCCATGCATCTGAACCCCAGCTCGGTCCAAATGCAGAGACTGCAAAGTATTTCAAACTTCTTCAAGATGCACAAAGTGAATTGTATCCGGGTTGTCAGAAGTTCACATCTTTGTCATTCATTGTTCGACTTCTACATCTGAAGGTGCTTAATCAGTGGACAGACAAGTCTGTTGACATTTTGCTTGAGTTACTGAATGAGGCGTTCCCGTTGGGTGTGAAACTCCTGGACTCATATTATAAAGCTTAAAAGGTCACAATAGATTTGGACTTCACGTATGAGACGTGGGATGCATGTCCCAACAGTTGCATGTTGTTTCGAAATGAGGATGCCAATCTTGATAAATGTTTCATATGTAACAGTTCAAGATGAAAATCAAATGGTGATGGTGGTTCAAATGGTCCTCACAACTGTGGCAAACGAATAACTGCAAAACAAATGAGGTATTTTCCTTTAAAGCCAAGGTTGTAGAGGTTGTTTATGTCATCTAAGACGGCTAAGTTAATGAGATGGCATGCAGAGGAACAAACTAATGATGGTGTCTGTAGGCATCTTGCAAACTCCCTTGCATGGAAAGATTTTGATCGTCGGAATATTGACTTTAGTAATGATTGCCAAAGTGTAAGGCTTGGCTTAGTATCTGATGGTTTTAACCCATTCAGGACGATGAACATAGTTCATAGCACTTGGCCTGTTGTACTCATTCCATACAACTTGCTGTCATGGATGTGCATGAAACAACCATTTCTAATTTTATATGTGCTTATTGATGGCCCGAAAGGACCTGGTGACAAGATTGATGTGTATATGCAACTGTTGATTAAGGAGTTGAAAGAACTATGGAATGACGGTTTCTCCATATTTGATGCATCAACAAATCAAATGTTTCAAATGCATGCAGCTTTACTGTGGACAATTAGTGTTTTTCCTGCATATGCAAACTTGTCAGGATGGAGCACTAAAGGCGAATATGCATGTCTTTGTTGCAATAGGGAAACTACATCATGTTGGTTGAAGCATAGTAGGAAACAATCATAGTTGGGTCATCATAGATTTTTGCCTAGTGGCCATAAATTTTGAAAGGATAAAGTATCATTTGATGGTAGTCGGGAAGTCAGATTCAAACCAAAATTGTTGTCTGGAATTGCGATGCTGCTACAATTAGAATCTGCGGGTATTTTAACCCAATACAAGAGGGATGACCTTAAGGAGAGGCATATGAGAGAAGTAGAGAAGGAGAAAGCTGGACATCACACCCATAGCTAGAAGAAAAAGAGTATCTTCTATGAACTACCATATTGGGAGCACAATCTAATAAGACACAACCTCGATGTGATGCATATAGAGAAGAAAGTTTGTGATAATGTGTTGTGGACAATATTAGGGGTTGTAGGAAAATCGAAGGATGGTGTTAATGCTCGGCGTGATTTACAAGAAATGAATATTAGAAAACCCCTACATTTGCAGTTAAGATGATCGAATAAAGCTTATTTACCACCGGCACAATTCACGATGGCCAAGGATGAGAAAGATTTGTTCTTGAAAGTATTGAAGGAAATTAGAGTTCCCGACAGGTATTCATCCAATATATCGCGTCGTGTGCGCTTACATGATAAAAGTATTGGAGGTCTTCAGAGCCACGATAGTCATATTCTGATGCAACAACTAATTCCATTGGCCATTCAAAAATCGTTACCGAAGAATGTAATTGAACCTTTGATTGAATTGAGCAATTTCTTTAGACAATTGTGTTCCAAAGTGAATCGTGCGAGGGATTTGCAATATATTCAAGATCGTATCGCCGTAACACTTTGTCATCTAGAGAAAACATTTCCTCCTACTTTTTTTGATATAATGGAGCACTTGCCTATTCATCTAGCTGATGAAGCATTATTGGGTGGAGCGATTCAGTTTCGATGGATGTATCCAATTGAGAGGTATCTTCTTACCTTGAAGCAATATGTGCGTAATTGAGCTCATCCAGAAGGTTCAATTGCTAAAGGATATCTTATAGAAGAATGCATGAATTTTTGTGCACAATATCTCAATAATGTGGAAACCAAATCTAATCGACCCGTGAGGAACTACAGTGGTGATGGTAATCTGGGTCGTGTTGTTGGTGAAAGCACAAGCTTTTATCTTGATAATACTTCTTGGGTACAAACTCATCGGTATGTCTTATTCAATACATCCGCGATTCAACCTTTCATAAAGTAAGTTATGTCACTCACTCAATATTTTATTATGTTTCATTGAATTTTGAACCAAATGTTTTTTTTTTTGGATAAAATTTCAATCTACATAGCAAACACCTTGAAGAACTTAAGGTCAAAATGCCTCGTGTTGACGATCATCAGCTTTGGCGTGAACACTTTGAAATTTTTCACATTTGGTTCAAGGAACATGTATGTATTTAAATCTACAGATTCTATTTACCTAAGTCGAACTACATTTTAAATTTTACAATTTTTATTTTTTAAAATAGGTTCAAACTTTGCGAAGGACTAGTGATGTCATATTTTCTGAAGAGACTATTCTATTGGCAAATGGTCCTCATAACCTGGTAAGGAGGTTCAACGGGTATATAATGAACGGGTTTCGCTATCGAGTAAAGTCCATGGATGACCGTCGAACCACACAAAATTGTGGGGTAGCTTTGAAGGCAGATACCATAAGTTATGCTAGTCGAAAAAACAAGAATCCTCGTGTGGGGTCTGTATACTATTATGGACAATTGACAGATATTTTTGAGATTCGATATTCCAATGAGAAGAAGCATGTGTTGTTTAAGTGTGATTGGATTGACAACATTCATGGGAAGATACAAGATGTCTTCAATTTCACGTTGGTCAACTTTAATCATTTGTTGTACCGAGATGATCGAATTACCAATGAACCTTTCATCTTGGCATCCCAAGCAGAGCAAGTTTGGTATGTTGCAAACCCGTTAGAACCAAACTGGCAAGTAGTGGTGAAGATGTCTCAAAGAGGTTTATTTGATATGAATTCGACTGATCCAGAAATCGAGCCATATATGAGCCAACAATTAGAAGAAAACATAATGCTCCGTGATGAAGAAGTTGGTTGGGTGAGGGAAGCCGCAGAAGGAGAAACACTTGATGTGGAAATAGGCTGATATTTAATAAACATTGTAATTGAATTCAGGCCAAGGTTGTAGTTAATGTTCAGTTTCTTAATTTACTTTGTCTTTGTAATTGTATTAGTTCAATTAATGTCATATTATAGTTGATTCAAAACCATTCTCTACATTTCTAATGTCAATTAATGTCATGGCACTTGTAGATTATTATGGCAAGGAAGAGGAAGCCTGATCATCCCCTACGCATGATGTCCGATGTGGTACGTAAGACGACATCAGTGACACCACCATCAGAGGAGGCATCACATCGACCACCATCAGAAGGGCCATTAGTGCCACCACTATCTGACCAGCCACCGCAATGACCACTATTAGTGGCACCACCATTAGAGGAGGCATTACATCGAGCACCATTAGTGCCACCGCATCGACCACCATCAGCGGCACCACAGTAGCTATCATCTACTCAGCCTCCACGCCTACCATTGGTGCATCCACCATCAGTGGCACCGCAGCAACTGTCATCCCGACTAGAGTCATCGGCTTATGAGCCATCCGCAGGTATATAAATTTGCTTTGATTTGTATGAAAATTATTTAAATATATATTTATTTGTTCTCATTACATATAACTTGTTTATTTTTATTGTATTTTTCAGACCCTTCGACTTCTTCATAACCTACCTCAGGTATAAGAAATTGATTTGTGTTGACATTATTTAAATTTGCATTTGTTTATTATCATTGCATATTGTTTATTCTTATTGTATCTCGCAGGTCATGTTAGTTCTTCATCAACCTCGAGTAGGCGTGGTAGAGGATGTGCCAAGGGCATTAGGGAGTGGGGTACTGGTACAAAGTTGGACATACAATTTGATGAAAATTACTGTCTAATAGGGGATAACGTGTCTAAGTTAACTACTCAACTTGGCATTATTGTGTGAAATGGTAACATTAGTCCTTTTACTTTCTTTTGACTGGAACACTGTGCCTGATGATATTCTTGATGCTATATGGAAGGATGTGAAGGTAAAAGTATATTTTTGTCCAAAAATTTAAATTCCAAAATTGTGTTATTATTATTTAAACTTTGAAATTGTGTTTTATAGGACAACTTGAATATATGTCCAGAGGACTACACGCTAATCTGCATGAAAAACTGTAACACCATATGGAAGGATCACAAGAATAAGATTAAGTCTAAGTATTTCAAGCCTAGAAGTTCTGATCCTAATCTAAAGGATGATGTTCCTTTGCACATTATGCCAAGCTAGTGGGAAGAACTTGTGGAGTATTGGCGTACTTCTGATGCTGAGGTATACAAATAAGTTATATGTATGATATGCAAACAGACAAATCATATTTATATACTTACATTTGTTGAACCTGTTATAGAAAATTACAACTAGGAACGCTAAAAATCGGCGAGCTTACGGCATAGCTCATACCACAGGGTGTACTACTTTCACTCAGATACGACATGAGGTTTATATTTTATTGTTTTATTTTTGTATATAAATAAACATTGTATATTTGCAAATTATTTGGATTCTAATTTTCATATTTCTAAAAAAATGTAGATGACCAATAAAGGGGAGTCTACTGATAAGATGAATATTTGGCTGATGACACGTAGAGCAGATGACCCCGAGGTTATCCAGATCTTGGTAGTTTCCAAACACCTTTGATTGTATTTAAAGTTTATTTTTTATTTTTTGTGTGTCAACCATCTTAATTTGGCATATACTTGTATGTCTTATTCAATACAGGATGAGTTTAATGGCCAACTCTCTGTGCTACCAGAGGATTGTCGAACTTTGGAGGCTAGGAATGCCATTTTCCATGAGTTGATAGGACATGACGGACATGGATATTGTCGCATATATGGGAGAATTGTGCCTCGGAGAGCAGTGTATAAAGACGGTGCTGGGCCATCACAGTCAACACCCTAACCATCGACTATTGTTCAGATCACCCAGCAGGTTTGTGCGGAGCTAAGTGATGAGTTGAGGAAGGAGCTGAGGGAGGAGATGCGAGTAGATTTCTCTACACATTTATAGCAGTTGAGAGCTTAGATGATGGCCTTTGTGTCATAGGGGGCAAGTATGGATCCCAACAGACAGGTTCGATATAAATTAAATTGTTTGATATTTAAATTTTCACACAACATTATGTATAAAGTTCGAATATGATTAACACATTATGCATTGGCTATCATAGGCTCCTGATGCATCGAGTGGCCACCGGGCATTTAGGGAATCTGCAGAAGACGAGAATCCATATACACCACCACCAGAAGATCATGTATAAAATGTATATTTCCATTCTAAGCTAAAATGTATCTTTGCATTCTTTGCATTCTAAGCTAAGAGACTTGTGGGAGAAGATGGGACTCAAATCGGGTTCCCGAATTAGGAGTTAGAGACGGATTTCACTCCAGGCAAACTAGTTCTTTAAGAAACTTGAATTCGAGGTGTTGACGCCCAAAAATCACCAAACGGGGTCGGATTGGCACGAAACTTGGCACACACGACCGCCTAGGCACGAGAGACTTGTGGGAGAAGACAGGACTCCAATCGGATTCTCAGTTTGGGAGTTAGAGCCGTATTTCGGTCTAGGCAAACTAGTTCCTTAAGAAACTTGAATTTGAGGTGTTGACGCCCCAAAATCACCAAATGGGATTGGATTGGCACAAACTTGGCACGCACGACCGCCTAGGCACGAGAGACTTGTGGCAGAAGACGGGACTCCAATCGGGTTCCTGGTTTGGGAGTTAGAGTCGGATATCCCTCTAGGCAAACTAGTTCCTTAAGAAACTTGAATTCAAGGTGTTGACGCCCCAAAATCACCAAATGGGGTCGGATTGGAACAAAACTTGGCACACATGACCGCCTAGGCACGAGAGGCTTGTACGAGAAGACATGACTCCAATCGGGTTCCCGGTTTGGGAGTTAGAGTCAGATATCCCTCTAGGCAAACTAGTTCCTTAAGAAACTTGAATTCGAGGTGTTGATGCCCCAAAATCACCAAACGGAGTCGGATTGGCACGAAACTTGGCACACGCGACCACCTAGGCACGAGAGACTTGTGGGAGAAGACGGGACTCCAATCGCGCTCCCGGTTTGGGAGTTAGAGCCGTATTTTGTTCTAGGCAAACTAGTTTCTTAAGAAACTTGAATTCGAGGCGTTGATGCCCCAAAATCACCAAATGTGGTCAGATTGGCACGAAAATTGGTACACACGACCGCCTAGGCACGAGAGACTTGTGGGAGAAGATAGGACTCCAATTAGTTTCTTAAGAAACTTGAATTCGAGGTGTTGACGCCTCAAAATCACCAAATGGGGTCGGATTGGCACGAAAATTGGCACACACGACCGCCTAGGCACGAGAGACTTGTGGGAAAAGACGGGACTCCAATCCTGTTCCCAGTTTGAGAGTTAGAGCCGTATTTCTGTCAAGGCAAACTAGTTCCTTAAGAAACTTGAATTCGAGGTGTTGACACCCCAAATTCACCAAACAGGGTTGGATTGGCACGAAACTTGGCACACACAACCGCCTAGGCACGAGAGACTTGTGGGAGAAGACGAGACTCCAATCGGGTTCCCGGTTTGGGAGTTAGAGTCGGATATCCCTCTAGGCAAACTAGTTTCTTAGTAAACTTGAATTCGAGGTGTTGACACCCCAAAATCACCAAAACGGGATCGGATTGGCACGAAACTAGGCACACATGACCGCCTAGGCACAAGAGACATGTGGGAGGAGACGGGACTCCAATCAGGTTCTCGGTTTGGGAGTTAGAGCTGTATTTCGGTCTAGGTAAACTAGTCCCTTAAGAAACTTGAATTTGAGGTGTTAACACCCCAAAATCACCAAACGGGGTCGGATTGGCACGAAACTTGGCACACATGACCGTCTAGGCACGAGAGACTTGTGGGAGAAGATAGGGCTTGAATCGGGTTCCCGGTTTGGGAGTTAGAGCTGTATTTCAGTCTAGGCAAACTAGTTCCTTAAGAAACTTGAATTCGAAGTGTTGACACCCCAAAATCACCAAACGATGTCGGTTTAGCACAAAACTTGGCACACACGACCGCCTAGGCACGAGAGACTTGTGAGAGAAGACGGGCTCGAATCGAGTTCCCAGTTTGAGAGTTAGAGTCGGATATCACTCTAGGAAAACAAGTTCCTTAAGAAACTTGAATTCGAGGTGTTGACGCCCCAAAATCACCAAACGGGGTCGAATTGGCACGAAACTTGGCACATACGACTGTCTAGGCATGAGAGACTTTTGGGAGAAGATGGGACTCCAATTGGGTTCCCGGTTTGGGAGTTAGAGCCGTATTTCGGTCTAGGCAAGCTTGTTCCTTAAGAAACTTGAATTCGAGGTGTTGACGCCCCAAAATCACCAAACGGGGTCGGATTGGCACGAAACATTGCACACACAACCGCCTAGGCATGAGAGACTTTGAGAGAAAATGGGACTCCAATTGAGTTCCCGGTTTGGGAGTTAGAGCCGTATTTCTGTCTAGGAAAACTAGTTCCTTAGGAAACTTGAATCCGAGGTGTTGATGCCCCAAAATCACCAAACGGGGTCGGATTGGCACCAAACTTGGTACACACGACCGCCTAGGCACGAGAGACTTGTGGGAGAAGACAGGGCTCGAATCGGGTTCCCGGTTTGGGAGTTAGAACTGTATTTCGGTCTAGGCAAACTAGTTCCTTAAGAAACTTGAATTCGAGGTGTTGACACCCCAAAATCACCAAACGACGTCGGTTTAGCACGAAACTTGGCACACACGACTGCCTAGGAACGAGAGATTTGTGGGAGAAGACGGGGCTTGAATCAGGTTCCCGGTTTGGGAGTTAGGGTCGGATTTCTATCTAGCCAAAATTATTTACTTAACTATCTTTGTAATTATATAGTAGTTAATTTTTTTATGTTTTTTTGTAATTAAAATATTAACACATAATTATATTGTTATTAATTATTTTTATTTTTATTTTCAGATATTTCCTGCGTAGCAGTGTTCTTCTTTTGGAATGCAGGCGTGTGAAGATTACGACAAACTTTTATTTTTGTAACCCAAGGAAGAATTATGAAGAAAACTTTTATTTTTTATTTACATTATTTAACTTTGTGAACAACATTATGTATATATTATGTATAGCGATCCCGGGTTTTAACCCTTGTTGTACAGTGATCCGGACTTGTGTCCGTGGATGTTAGCAGTTGTTTAAACCTTGTTTACGTCCTTTTATACTTTGTATTTGAGTTATAGGAGGTGTTGGGCAGGTTTGTTACAGGTTGGTTGTGTTTGGGAACCAAGTGTTGCTGTCTAGAATTTTGGACCTTCGCTCGAGCGAGCTGTTCGTCGCTCGAGCGAGCTTCTATTTTTGGTCCTTCGCTTGAGCCAGGGTTTGGTCACTCGAGCGAGAGTGGTGGTTTTTGTGTCTGGTGGCTCGAGCCAGGATTTCTTCGCTCGAGCGAGCGAGGTGTATGTTTTTGAGTTCTTCGCTCGAGCGAGCATTCTATCGCTCGAGTGAGCTTCTGGGTTGCAGACCTGAGGCATCGAGTTTTTGGCTCGAGCGAGATTTTCTTCGCTCGAGCGAGGGTTTTCTATGTCTGGTCGCTCGAGCGACCAAGTCTTCGCTCGAGCGAGCCTGTGTATATTAGTTAGCAGCAGCCGGGGAGAACATCACTTTTTCTTCTCTTTTCATTTTTGAAACCCTAGATCCGAGATCCTCTCTCTCTAGACTTATCTTCTCTCTAGGATTTCATCTCCCTCCAGTGTGAATCTATCCTAGATCCTTTGTTAAAAAGATAGAGGGTGACTTGGGCATCGTTTTAATTTGAAAAAGTTGGGATTTGGAGCACGTTGGGTTTTGGTCTTCATCTCCATTTTGGCTCTAACTTCGAGGTAGGGATAACCTACTCCTCTTTATGAACTTTGTCTTTAAATTTTAGCATTTTTATATGTTTGGGTTGGTGTGGTAATTTTGTGAAAGTTTGGGGCTTTGTGCAATTTTACAAAAGATTGGGATTTTGTTTATATAAACCTATATGCATGTTTGGCTTAGAGAGAAAGGGGATTAATGTTGAGACATTGATAAAAATGGAACCTTAGGGTCGTAATGTTAATTATGGAAAATGCCCTAATTACATTGGTTAAATTAATTGGTATAATTAATTGTGAGAAATGAGGAATTGAATTGGAAATGTTGAGATTGGGAATGTATGGGATTAAAGGGTGTAGTTGGATTATTTATCACTCACCTAATTGGAATGTTGATTTAATATCCATTTTGTGCATTTATTTTCTGTTTAGAAATAACTGCTTTGGACTATCGGTGGAGGATAGTTTTGATTGTTGTAGACAATGCATGATGATTAGGGAAACTAAAACTAATCAATTGGATAGGTCGTCGAGTATGATGGTTGGAATAATACATTAACTTTATGTATTTTATTGATTGTGTATATGACTCTGTGTTTATATGCATTGCTTGTGTATGGGAGAAGATGGGGGATGTACTCCACGGTTTAGGGGAAGATAGGGGATGTACCTCTAAATCGGTTAATGGTTAAGGGAAGATAGGGGATGGACCCAGGGTTGCAGCTCATATGCTCTCCCATTGCAGTTATGATACAGCTCATATGCTTATCTATTGAAGTGTTGATACAGCTCATATGCTTATCTATTAAAGTGTTTGTTTGGTTGATTTGATATAGCACTAAAATGTATATCATCATCATTTTGTGAAGTATGGAAGTGGTTTATGTGTTATTGATACAACACCAACATGTGTATCCATAATGAACTTCGAAAGTGTTTTAGTGAGGGACTATAAACTCATCAAATGTTTTGGCCAGAGTACTGAGCCTTGTTTTCAAACCCAAAGTTGAATAAGAAATGGAAGGTGAATTGTAACATAGACTTGATTGTCATGGAATTGTAATATGATGTAAGTGGACGTGTAAGTGTTGACCATCTATCAGTTGCTAATCTTTTAGTCATTGTTTATAGTTGGTTTAGTGTATTTCTACTGGGCTGTGGCTCACCCTATATGGGAACATCATTTTCAGGTACAAGTAGCATGCCACCTCCAAGGACATAGCTTGGGAGGCTAGAGACGGACATCCTTTTGCTGTCTTATTCCTTTTTGATGTATTACATGTAGAATCAAGCCAAGGGCTTAATGTGTAATTGAGCTAGTGCTCCTCTTTTTGTAACCAAGTGTTAACTTGGAAAGTTGTAAGTCTTTAGGGCATTTGCTTTTATCGTTATTATGTAATACCTTTTGTAATGAAATACTCTGATGAATAGAAACTGTTAGTCTTTCATATATCAATGCATGTCTATATTGATGGGTTTAATGTTATTATTTTGAGGGCGTTACATTATGCAACATTATGTGGTGGGATAATTTTGCTAATGTGTTGTTATGAATGGAAGAATACTTTAATTATGGATGAATTTTTATTTATATACAGAAATTTTTATATTATTATGTAATTATCGGTTTTTTTATAGTTATTTTCATTTAATACAGGTAATTTTCTTACTTTTAATAATTTTATTATAGTTTTTTTTTTTTTTTTTTTTTTTGAGACAGCACCACATTGTCTCAAAAAAGATTAGAACCACGTTTTTTGCGACGGTAGTATAGCCGTTGCAAAAGATGTTGGCATTATTAATTAGTTGAAATTAAAGGCCTTTAGTGACGGTATTCTTCACCGTCGCAAATAATAGTTTTAGAGACGGCATGTCTGCGGTCTCAAATAACCATTTAGCGACGGTATTTTTGCCGTCACAAATAACCATTTTAGCGACGGCATTTTGCGGTCTCAAATAACCATTTAGCGACGGTATTTTGCCGTCGCAAATAACCATTTTAGCGACGGCACCACAGTGCCATCTCAAAAACTTTAGATTTCTACGCATTATTGCCGACAGTATTTTGCCGTTGCTAAAACCCATTTTTGCCGTCGCCTATATTTTGCGACAGCGTTACACCGTCGCTAAAGGCCGTTAGAAACCCCCTTTGTTGCGACCCTCCTCTTGTCATCGCTAAAAGCCAGTTGCTGTCGCAAAAAAGCTTTTGAGACGGCGTTTTGGGTATTTGCGACGACATTTTGCCGTCGCAAAAAAGCAAATTTTTTGTAGTGAATCTATACCAAAAAATACAATCAATGCACATTGTAAAAATTGAAGTTCATCATTATTGAAACTAAAAAAATTTCTTGATTCATATTTATTCATTTTTTAGTCAAATTTTTTTTAGGTAGTCTTGACTAGATTATTCTAAAAAATAAAATAAAAAATGAGTTAATTATCAAAAAGTCATGTCTACATATTTGGTGGTAGTTTAGGTCCTATCAAAAAGTTTTTGAACTAATAAGTCCCATTTATAGGTAAAAAGACGTTTTGCCCTTTAATCCCAAAATTAAGAATGTTCTCAATTTCAAAACTGAGAATGTTCTGAATTTTCAAAACAGAGAATGATTTCAGTATATAATTATCAAAACTAAGAAATTTATGTTTGGCTTCTGAGAAAAGTATGGGATTGAAAAGAAAGATAATTCTGCGAACCTGACACATTAGATTGCTAAATTGAGTTTTTTTTTTTTTTTCATGATTAAAATTGAGAATATTATAAACTGAGAATATTCTCAATTTCTTTAGCCATTCTCAATTGAGTTTTTTTCATATATGTAGGCACGACTGTAAGCATACTATAAAATAACAGGGGCATCTAAATTCATTATTGAAAATCGATTCATTTGCTACAACATTTGAATGGAATTATTACAGGCAAGAATTGGCCACAAACCTGGAATCACAACTAAATCAAACAAAATGAATTCACCACATCATGGCTTGCTTTATGTTGCGCTTGCAGAATCTAAGCACATCTTCAACTCCCACCATCGCCGATCGAAGCATGTCGAGATGGATCGAAGTAGATCGAAACTCTACTACGTTGTTTGATGGTACCTTCATCGATTTTCAAGCGTGAGTGAGAGTAGAGTATGTGTTACACCAGATCGATGCACACCTCTGACTCCCACCGTGACCATCGAAGCATATCGGGATGGATTGAAGTAAATCGAAGCTCTACTATGTCGTCTTAACATATATGGATCTTCTATTGTTGGCAATTTCTGCATTGCTATGAGGTTGAGGTTGTCGCGTCGCTCATGTTCTATAGATGTTAGCCAATTTATCCGCATTGTACAAAGATTTGGCAGGCAAAAAGTGGACAGATTTAGTTAAATGATCAATAATGACCCAAATAGAATCCATACCTCGAGAAGAGAAAGGCAATCCCACAATGAAGTTTATGGTGATATGCTCCCACTTCCATTCCGGTATTGGAAGCAGCTGAAGCAACCCTACAGGTCGTTGATGCTCGGCTTTAATATTTTGGCAATGCAAACATCTAGCCACAAAATCAACAATGCTTTTCTTCATTCCAGGCCACCAAAAATTTTGTTTCAAATCCTTGTACATTTTCGTGTTTCCTGGGTGCATAGCAAACTTTGAGTTGTTAGCGTCAATCATAACACGTTTTCTCAAATCAAGCACAATCCGGTACATAAAGTCTATTTTGAAATTTCAACACATTATCATCATACACAAATCTCGGCCTCGGTTTTTGAGTCAAGGTCTTCAACAATCTTCTTCAAAAACTCATCGTCAAGTTGTTTCTCTTTAATTTCGTTAATGATTGCAGGTTAAGAAAAAATGGCGGCTAAGATCCTGCCCTATTCACGCAATACAATTTCAATCTCATTCTTCTCTAAGTCACATAATAACTCTTTCTGACCGGTGAGTAAACATGTCAAATTTTTTATTAATGTTCAGCTCAATGCATCTGCAACGGTATTGGAAGCGGCTGAAGCAACCCTACAGGTCGTTGATGCTCGGCTTTAATATTTTGGCAATGCAAACATCTAGCCACAAAATCAACAATGCTTTTCTTCATTCCAGGCCACCAAAAATTTTGTTTCAAATCCTTGTACATTTTCGTGTTTCCTGGGTGCATAGCAAACTTTGAGTTGTTAGCATCAATCATAACACGTTTTCTCAAATCAAGCACAATCCGGTACATAAAGTCGATTTTGAAATTTCAACACATTATCATCATACACAAATCTCGGCCTCGGTTTTTGAGTCAAGGTCTTCAACAATCTTCTTCAAAAACTCATCGTCAAGTTGTTTCTCTTTAATTTCGTTAATGATTGCAGGTTAAGAAAAAATGGCGGCTAAGATCCTGCCCTGTTCACACAATACAATTTCAATCTCATTCTTCTCTAAGTCACATAATAACTCTTTCTGACCGGTGAGTAAACATGTCAAATTTTTTATTAATGTTCAGCTCAATGCATCTGCAACGGTATTGGCTTTCCCCGGATGATACAGAATCTACAAATCATAATCTTTTTATCAATTCCAGCCATCTCCTCTGTCTCATGTTCAATTCTTTTTAGGTAAAGAAATATTTCTGGCTTTTGTGATCAGTGTACACTTCACAAGTCACTCCACACAGGTAATGGCACCCAATTTTTAGAGCGAAAATCACAACTGCAAGTTCAAGGTTGTGGGTCGGATAGTTCTTTTCATGTGGTCGAAGTTGTCACGAGGCATAAGCAATCACCTTATCATTTTGCATTAGTACACATCCCAAACCTTTATATGAAGCGTCACTGTAAATTTGAAACATCAATAGCATTAGGCAAAGTCAAAATTGATGCAGTTACTGACCTAGTTTTCAATTCCTGAAAGGCGAATTCTCTTCGACCATTCCAATAAAACGACACATTTTTCTGTGTCAACCGCGTCAATGGCATGGCAAGTTTGGAGAAGTCTTTCAAAAATCTTCTATAATAGCCAGCAAGTCCCAGAAAACTTCTAATTTTAGATACATTCGTCAGTCTTGGCCAGTCTACAATAGTTTTAATCTTTTGTGGGTCGACTGCTATGCCGTTCTTATTGATCACATGGCCTAAAAAAGTCACATAATCAAGCCAGAATTCACATTTGGAAAATTTTGCATAAACTTTCCTTTCTCTCAGGGTCTGTAGCATAATTCTTAAATGATTTTCATGTTCTACCCTACTTTTGGAATAAATCAAAATATCATCGATAAACATAACAACAAACTCATCAAGAAATTGTTTGAACACCCTATTCATTAGGTCCATAAAAGGGTTTGGCTTTGGTCCAGTCCAAGATCGGACTGGACCATGCTATTAGGCCCGTGGGGGCCCACCACGGGTCCCGATTTGATAATCCGAACCGTTCAATGTGTAGAACTCATTAAGTACTATATGTCTATAAAAAATCATGTTGATCGGATATCAATAGCTATGTGAACAAAATAGTTTTTTGTCAACCGTTAATTTGTTCACCATCTATTTTTTTTATACAAAACTATTTGATCACATAGCTATCAATATCAGATCAACGTGATTTTTTATAGGCATATAGTACTCGACGAGTTTTACACATTGCACGGTTCAGATTATCAAAACGGGACCCGTGGTAGGCCCCCACGAGCCCAACAGCACGATCCAATCCGATCTTGGACTGGACCAAAGCCAAACACTTTTACCTACTCCATTTATTTTCTACCTTTTTCTTATAAATTGAACCACACATTTCTTTCTTCCTCATCTTTTGTTCGTCTCTCTCTCTCTCTCTGTTACTCTGTTTCATCTCTCTCTCATATTGTTTTCCCTCTTAATTTGTTTATAACACAAATATTGAGTTTAGATATGGAAGTATTTAGATTGAGAATAAATAATTTTACAAAAGAGAAAAGTTTTAAATTTTAATAAACTTAATCCGTATTTATTTGGAGATTTATGGAGCAATTTCAAATTATCAAAGTGATGGTGACGGAGGAGATTATTTTGAGATAATTCAGGTAGTATATAATATGCTTCCCTAAATCTCTTTGCAAAGAGTTCTATTTTAATTATTCCCAACTTGTAATCCTTTTGATTATTGTGATCATTAATAAATTCTATGAAATTATTTATTGTTGATTCGTTGATTATTCTGGTCATTTGATAAAATTCTGTGGAGATATTTTGTGCTAAAAATGATGATTTATCTTACTGAATGACGTGAAAATATTCCGTACATGGGTCGAGTGCAGTGGCGGAGCCACCTAAGGCCTAGGGGGGTCACGTGCCCCCCCTAAACTTACAATATTTAAATTGTTTCTCATATAGATAAAGATTATGTATTATGTATCCTTATAAAATTATAATAGTGAGCCTCTTTAAATTATGTAAAACCTTTTTGCTTTTTTAAAATTTTTAAAATTCTTTATTTTATTATTTTGATTATTCTTTTCACTTTTAATTGATAGGTCCAGGCATGAATTTAATCAATTGATAATTCATTTCTTATTATGAGATTTGTTGAGTTGCTTATTTCTCCTCATTGTGGGACACTTTTTTTTTGAGTTGATAGGAATGAGCTTATTGATTATTTGGTTCATAGAATTTAGTTATTGAGTGGATTTATAAATCACATTAATGTAAATCTCAGGATAATTGTAATAAAAATATAAACGTAAATGTATAAGTTTAATAATATCTCCGTGTTACTTGTTATGGGGGGAAAAAATTTAATGTTGTGATTAATGTGTGCCCCATATACATTGAATTTCTAGCTTCGCCACTGGTCGAGTGGACCCTGCCAATAAGCTTGAACCAATATGCCTGGATAAATAGTTGTGCTTGGATGAGATGGATAAGGCCGGTCACTGATCATGTACTGAGTAGGACCGGGTATTTGGTGTTGTTTAATATTGTGAAATTAAATAAATAGATTTATGAAGAAATCAAATTATATACCAAGGACATATGTTGATAATTACAACTAAATTTCAACAAAAAAATACACAAAACAATAAAAGGGTAAAGAGACGAAACCGAAGGCTGCACGGAAGCAATTTCCTTAAAACAGATTTCGCCGCCTCACGGGTCGAGTGCTTGAGGAAACCCGGCATCTGTCTCCCAGGATACGACGGTCAAAACTAGCTACGGCAGAAGCACTATCTGTCTAGCTTAGCGAACAAAACAATGGCAGCACTCTCTCACAATAGGAACTATCTAGCAAACTGACTTGTAAAATGGAAGCAAAAATTTCTATATTGAAACTTGACAGGAGGGTCTCAATTTATACTTGTATAGGGGAGAAAGGAAGAGCCTCCAGCCTTTAAGGCTAGTCATTAAAACACCAAGCATCCATAGCCCCTTTCCACAAAAATGAAAAGTATGGTTGCCCAAAGGATTCACACCCTTTAGCCAAGAAAAAAAAAATTTAAATACTCTTTAAAATCCTATTCATGAATCTAACATCATGAAACAATTTCTTGGCAATTTCTTATTCAAAACCCAATGGTTTTTGGCTCACTTGGACCCAACACAAAAATTGGTTAGGACCCACTTTAATATTTAATTAAAGTCACCACACTTTAATATTAAATTAAAGTCCACAAAAATCATTTTTTCCAACAATCCCCCACATGAATAAAAATTGACCGAATGACTCAACAAACGGACATCGTTTAATAATAAAGACTCTGAGAGAGAGTACAACGGACTAACCCCGACATCAGAGAAGGTAGCTTTTGGCTTTGAACCTCTCCCAGTGAAAACCTATCGAGTTTACTGGCAGATCAGTGAATAAGACATCTTGAACTGCTCTACCGTTTAAGTAAACTGAGACAATAGATCTCACATGGGAATTACTCCTACCACCATTATGTTCTCACTGGTGTGCCCTGTGTGGCCCTGGACACTAGCCTGGTTCAGCGAGTGGTTTCAAAGAATCTTGGCCTGCCCAATTCTTCTAAAAGCGACCCCACTTCAAACTCACATAGGTGACTCTACTAAAGTATCCTACAATACTTAGCTCAACAACTTAACACATAAGAGTCATTAAAAGCTCAGCTTATCCTCTACACTTGCAGGTATCACTGATAGAAGGAATGGCTGGAGGTTTAACCTCCTCAGTGACATACCACCATTACACGCAATTAGGTTGTCCCATTGAACCTAGATCTTGGGATCTCCAGTCAACTAGGTTGGGTTTCCATTCCGGTAACTTCCAAAGGCCTTAACCCCATTCCTTTTGACGATGTTTCGGCTAACACTCGACTTAACCCTTTGGTTAGCGGATCCGCAATGTTGTCCTTAGACTTTACAAAGTCTAAAGAGACAAATCCATTCGAGAGTAGTTGTCGTATGGAATTATGTCTACGACGGATATGTCTAGACTTTCCATTATACATATTACTCTGTGCCCTACCAATTGCAGATTGACAATCACAATGAATACAAATAGCTGGCACAGGTTTAGACCAACGTGGAATATCTTCAATGAAATGGCGAAGCCATTCTGCTTCTTCCGTTGCTTTATCCAAAGCAATAAACTCTGATTCCATCGTTGATCTAGATATACACGTTTGCTTGGAAGATTTCCAAGACACGGCTGCCCCACCAAGAGTGAACACATATCCACTAGTGGACTTTGAGTCCTTTATATCTGATATCCAATTCGCGTCACTATATCCTTCAAGCACCGCTGGATATCGAGTATAATGCAGCCCATAATCCCGAGTGTAGCGTAAATACCTTAACACTCGCACAATGCCCTTCCAATGAGAAACATCAGGATTACTTGTGTATCTACTAAGCCTGCTAACCGAGTAAGCTATATCTGGCCTAGTACAACTCATCAGATACATTAAACTTCCAATTACCCGAGAATATTCTAACTGAGAGACACTCTCTTTATTATTCTTGGTAAAGTGTAGACTTAAGTCTACAGGTGTCGATGACACACTCGTATCTGATCCACTAAACTTCTCAAGTATCTTATCAACATAATGAGACTGAGAAAGTACAATTCCGCCAGAGATTCTGGTAATCTTAATTCCCAGAATAACATCTGCAATGCCCATATCCTTCATGTCAAATTTAGAGTTTAACAACTTCTTGGTAGTTTTGATCATTTCATCGTTACTACCTATAATGAGCATATCATCAACATATAGACACAAAATGACATAACCTCTGTCAGTGTCTTTGACATAAATACACTTGTCACATTCGTTGATTCGAAACCCATTTGACAACATTACATTGTCAAACTTCTCATGCCATTGTTTAGGCGCTTGCTTCAAACCATACAAAGATTTGACAAGTTTACAGACTTTCTTGCTTTGTCCTGGAGTTGAAAACCCTTCAGGTTGCTCCATGTAGATTTCTTCATTCAAATCCCCATTTAAGAAAGCTGTCTTTACATCCATCTGGTGTATCTCAAGATTGCGCAAAGCTGCTATCGCAATCACTATGTGAATGGATGGTATCCTAGTTACAGGTGAGTACGTATCAAAGTAATCCAGGCCTTCTCGTTGCTTTTACCCTTTGATAACGAGCCTCGCCTTATACTTGTCAATAGACCCATCGGCCTTCATCTTTCGTTTAAAAATCCATTTGCAGCCTAAAGGCTTACAACCTAGAGGTAAATCTACCAACTCCCAGGTGTGATTCTGTAAGATGGAGTCAATCTCACTTTTGATCGCTGCTTTCCATAAAGGACTCTCAGGAGAAGTCACAGCTTCGTGGAAAGTTTGAGGTTCGTTCTCAACCATATAAGTCAAGAAGTCTGGACCAAAAGATTTGGATGTCCTAGCCCTTTTACTCCTTCTGGGCTCATCTAAAACCTCAATTTGATCATCACCTGGATCATCAACATGATCATCCTCACTAGCAAGCTCATCAAATTGCTCCAAAAACCTTGGAACCCCTGTATGGGTTCGGTAAGGAAAAATGTCTTTAAAGAAACATGCATTCCTTGACTCCATGATGGTATTCTTGTGTATGTCTGGAATTTCAGACTTATGAACAAGAAACCGATATGCACTACTATTATGTGCATAACCAATGAATAGACAATCCACAGATTTCGGGCCTATCCTAACCCGTTTGGGTGTAGGAATCGCCACTTTTGCAAGACACCCCCACATTCGTAAGAATTTATACGAAGGCTTAACGCCTTTCCATAACTCATACGGCGTCTTGTCCACTTCTTCTGGGGTACTTTATTCAGAATGTAATTTGCAGAGAGAATTGCTTCCCCCCACAAGTTCTGTGGCAATCCAGAACTTATCAACATTGCATTCATCATTTCCTTTAGCGTCCTATTCTTCCGCTCAGCAATCCCATTAGACTGAGGAGAATAAGGCGCCGTGGTTTGGTGGATAATCCCAGATTGAGCACAAGACTCAATAAACGAAGATTCATACTCACCACCACGATCACTTCGTAGAGCCTTAATCTTGCGACCTACTTGATTCTCAACTTCATTCTTATAAAGAACAAACTTGTCAATCACCTCATCTTTGCTTTTGAGCAAATAGACATAACAATACTTAGTGCAATCATCAACAAAAGTGATGAAGTACTTTTTGCCACCACGTGATTGTATAAATTTTAAGTCACACACATCACTATGCACTAAATCTAACAGTTCTGAACTTCTTTCAACAGAATGAAACGAAGATCTTGTCAACTTCGCTTCAACACAAGTTTCACACTTGATTAATCTACATAAAGATTCAAAGTTCACATGTCCTAGTCTACCATGCCACAAATTGGCAGACTCAAGCATGTAAACAGAAGAAGATGTAGCTTTATTCATCTTTGGGATAACAGTCATAACATTGAGTTTAAACATACCCCCCAACATATAACCCTTACCCACATACATTCCGCTTTTGGTAAGAATGACCTTGTCGGACTCAAAAACCATGCGAAAACCATGTTTACTAAGAAGAGACCCTGAGACAAGATTTTTACGAATGTCCGGAACATACAGGACTTCGTTCAAGGTCAGCTCCTTTCCTGACGTCAACTTCAGGACCACCTTTCCTTTCCCCTCAACAATCGAGGTAGCAGAGTTTCCC
Source organism: Camellia lanceoleosa (assembly GCA_025200525.1). Taxonomy (NCBI): domain Eukaryota; kingdom Viridiplantae; phylum Streptophyta; class Magnoliopsida; order Ericales; family Theaceae; genus Camellia; species Camellia lanceoleosa. The sequence continues at coordinate 189,481,854 of CM045762.1, read as the reverse complement.
ATAAACAACTTCTCACCGTTTGTAACTGGTTCGAAAGTTGTAAATTTACCTTTCGAGCAGATGTGGCGTGTAGCCCCAGTATCAATCCACCACTCTCTTGGGTTTGAACCGACCAAATTCACCTCAGAGACAACGGCAGACAATTGCATATCATCCTCCTCATGGGAGTGCTCTTGTAAGTCTGCCATATGAGCACGAAGTTTGGTCTTGTATACGCTTGCGGCGATCACTAGCCCGATGCCCCTCGTTACCACAGTTATAACACTTCCCAAAGAACCGATAACCAGGTTCCTGCGGCTTGTAAGCCGACTTCTTTGCAACACCACCCCTTGGCCCCAGCTTAGAGCTCTTGTTCACAGGGGGCTTCTTCCTTATCCTAGAAGATTTGCCATGCTCAACGACATTGTCCTTTGCTGAGGAGGTACTCCCTCCTTTCTTTCTATTATCCTCTTCAATCCGGAGTCGGACAACCAGCTCTTCAACAGACATTTCCTTGCGCTTGTGCTTCAAGTAATTCTTGAAATTCTTCCTACCATTGGGAAGTTTCTCAATGATCACAACAACTTGGAATGACTCGTTTAAAGGCATCCCCTCAGCATGAATTTCATGCAAGATCACTTGGAACTCCTGGACTTGGCTTATCACAGTTTTAGAATCTACCATTTTAAAATCAAGGAAACGGCCAACCACAAATTTCTTTGCCCCGGCATCCTCAGTCCTGTACTTTTTGTCCAGAGATTCCCATAACTCTTTGGCTGAGCTCTTGGAACAAAACACACTATAGAGTGAGTCTGACAAGCTGTTGAACACATAGTTCCGGCAAAGATAGTCTGTCTGCTTCCATGTGTCAAGCGCCATGACTTTCTGCCTGTCAGGCTCATTCTCTGCCACGGCTGGAGGATCCTCACTCAGAACCTTGGCAAGGTTTAGCGTGGTCAAGTAAAACAAAGATCTTTGTCGCCATCTCTTAAAGTTTTTCAAAGAAATTTTTCAGGCGCTCATGGTGACTAAGCGGTCCTCCGGAACGATCGGAGTAACACGGGGTTGACCACAGAGGTCACAAAGAGGGGTTGGCAATCCGGTTGCCGGGGTTCAAATCCCCACCAACATTAGCGATGGCAAAGATCGATGATAGTTTCCATTTCGAAAATTATACCAGAATATCACTTCTGTGTTTCCAGAAATTAAACTTAAGCCTTAGAAAATCCCTTAGAAGAAAATTTAATTCAAAAATTAGTCTCACCACAAAACCTAGAATCAAACATGGTCAAGAAAGTTCTCAAGAAGACTGGAGGGGTCACATCGGTCCCACTTAAAACCCAGTTAACCTTTTGACAAAACTTTTAAGAGCATGTTGACTCCTAGTCCGTGATAAACAAATTAAGAATTAAATTTCCTTAGGGATGAACTAGGTTAAAGCAAACCAAGGTCCAAAACTATTACAAGCAATGTAAAACCATTGCTACAACAACATAAGCAAATAAAACTTGCTACTACAAATTGGTAAACAAATCAATTACATCTCAAGCAAACATGCTTCAAACATTTTGATAAAATAGCCAATCCATAAGGATTCTATTTAGTCCAAAAGCTTTTCCACGCTTAGGTATTCCTATTCAACACAAACGTTAGTAGTCCAAACATTTTTGTTTTTACATCCCAAATACTATTCATTTGGTTTTATATTTGTTTTCCGCATTGGTATGCCTACAAAGAAAGTTAGTAGCAAACCACAACAAAATACAAACAAATAATCTAAAAAATTTAATAAATTAAATGAAACCATCTAGTCAATTATTAATTATATAAGTAACCAACTAATATAAGGTACCAAAACAAAATACAATTTGTAACTTCAAAATTAAATTACAACTTTAAAATAAAGCTCAATACTCATGAGTCATGAATGAAATTAATTCATAATAAACATTTAAACTAATAACTCCAAATAGATAAGTCAAATTCAAAGTTAATGCACCCAATTAAATAATTCAGATTAATGCTCCCAATTAGATAATTTAGATTAATGCACCTAATTAAATAATTCACATTAATGCACACAATTAAATAATTTAGATTAATGCACCCAATTAAATAACTCAGATTAATGCACCTAATTAAATAATTCACATTAATGTACCCAATTAGATAATTTAGATTAATGCACCCAATTAAATAATTCACATTAATCATGTATACAATTCATAAAACTCTATAACTCCAAATACATTAAATTATGTAATCTAGCCTAGAAAATAATAAGCATGTAACAAATTAAGACTAGAATCGAATTAGCATGTCAAAATTGCAACATCTATAAATTATATTTTATAACCTTAAAATTCATGCAAATCATGGTAGGGGAATGATGAACCATATGCATAAAACAAGATCATACTAATACAATTAAGTATGCAAATTATAATAGAGCATTCTAATTAAACTAAGCAATTAGAGAATAACATTGCATGATTTACAATCATTGAAATAGTGAGCAATTCCACAACAATTCCTAGTAACATTATACAAAGCTAACCTAATAGTCTATATAAATCTATTCGATCAATTTTATAGAAAATATATAAGAAATCTGTTTTAAGCTTGTTGTTTAATATTGTGAAATTAAATAAATAGATTTATGAAGAAATCAAATTATATACCAAGAACATATGCTGATAATTACAACTAAATTTCAACAAAAAATACACAAAACAATAAAAGGGTAAAGAGACGAAACCGAAGCCTGCACGGAAGCAATTTCCTTAAAACAGATTTCGCCGCCTCACGGGTCGAGTGCTTGAGGAAACCCGGCGTCTGTCTCCTAGGATACGACGGTCAAAACCAGCTACGGTAGAAGCACTATCTGTCTAGCTTAGCGAACAAAACAATGGCAGCATTCTCTCACAAGAGGAACTATCTGGCAAACTGACTTGTAAAATGGAAGCAAAAATTTCTATATTGAAACTTGACAGGAGGGTCTCAATTTATACATGTATGCAGGAGAGAGGAAGAGCCTCCAGCCTTTAAGGCTAGTCATTAAAACACCAAGCATCCATAGCCCCTTTCCACAAAAATGAAAAGTATGGTTGCCCAAAGGATTCACACCCTTTAGCCAAGAAAAAAAAAGTTAAATACTCTTTAAAATCCTATTCATGAATCTAACATCATGAAACAATTTCTTGGTAATTTCTTATTCAAAACCCAATGGTTTTTGGCTCACTTGGACCCAACACAAAAATTGGTTAGGACCCACTTTAATATTTAATTAAAGTCACCACACTTTAATATTAAATTAAAGTCCCCAAAAATCATTTTTTCCAACATTTGGCCCTGGGTAAATTGTCATAAGTGAGATTATTTGTTTGAGTAGTTTGGTAAATTACTTGTTATCGAATCGTTGGTGCAACGTTATATATTATTGATTTATTTTGTATCCGAACTATGTATTCCTGTTGTATTGTATACTTCCTTAATTAATTTATTTTTTAGGTGAGTAGCGATTGAAGCAATAAATGAATTATTGAGTTAGAGATTTTGGGCCCCACCACTATTATTATATTTGGAGATTTGTATAAATTATATTTTGAGGACATTTGTGTAATTTTCTTTTATAGAGAAAATTTGTATATTTTTTAGGTTGATTTAATGTTTTTAACGGCCTGAAAAGTGGGGCGTTACACTGTCTTGCCAGTAAAACTATACGAGTATTAGATATATTGAAGAACTATAATTATAAAATTAGATAATTTAAATAATAGCACTTCAATGTAAATACTAATAGAACAAAATATTACATTAATTAAGTTATAAAAAGAAATTAGTGTAAAACTTAACGACAATCAATTAGAAATTATAAACGAAATCCGACATATAATACTAGATAAAGGTAAACAGGTAGTCATTATAGAAGCACTACAAAAAAATTAAGATTTAGTAGCGGCCAAAACTGTCGCTAAAAGCAGGAAAAAGCGTCGCTAAAAACTGAAACACCTTTACCCGCGGTTGCAATAGTGACGGCCAAACCGCCGCAATAGCCCCGTCGGCATATCCTTATAGTGACGTTTTTCGCAAACGCTGGTATAGTTCTTTTTATTGCGACGGTTGATGTAGTGGTAGTTACAAATGTCGCTATATCTTGAATTTACCAATTACTTGCTAACTTTATAGCGACGGGTCGACTGCTGCTATATCCTTCACTTTTGTGACATTTTGTAAACCGCTGCTATATTTTGACTCTATTCCATCAGTTTTACACTGTCGCTATAGCCATAGAATTCGTTTCGAATTTTATTTACAGCGACGGTTATTAACCGCTATTGTAGGCTATTTTTTTTTTTTTTTTTTTTGGGGAGGGGGGGGGATGAATAAAGTCATAAATCAAACGACAAAAAACTACAAGATACAAGGGGTATACCCTAAGAGCTAACCAACTATACAAAGACACGTAAACCAAAAAACAAAAAAAGACAGTCTAGACAGCAAAAACCATCCTGTTCACACACCACATAAGCAAAGAGCAAATGAGGGCAAGAACAAGGCAAACAATACAAAAAAAACCTAAGAGCAACATAACCTTGTTACATTGAAAAGATCCAAACAACAAAAGGAATTAGAAACAAAACCCAAAAGGCCATATTACAGGGACAATTTGATTACAAAATGATCAAAACAGACACCATAGCCCTGCTCACATTATATATCTATAACAACACTATTTTATTCTAATGGCTCAATACTCAATAATTGTAAAAGGTAAAAGAGTCTGCATTTTCATAATCCCAAAATATTCAAAACACCTTAATTAAAAAGTTCATTACATAAGCCTGTAATACAAAAAAGATTCAATGTTTCTAGCAAACTAATAGCCCACACCATAATCCAAAAGAAAAACTTGTCACATAATAATAGTACTCAAAAGTGTTACTCATGACACCATTTTATAAAGATCTCCATGAAAAATGTTCAAATCGAGAAATGACGTCCATTGTTTGATACTTCATATTATCTTATTTCCTGCAATAAAAATAATTGAATGAGCATAAGTATCATTTTCAATTTTAAAATCTATAAAGAAAATTTAGACTACAAATAATTCTCAACAAGTCTTATTTATTTTTATTTTTTTGTAAGTATATGGTTTACATATCAAAAAATAAAGATTACAATGAAGTTGAAGATCATAAAGCCAAACATTAGTAGCAGCCACCAAATCAAGCAACCACTAGCAACATCCAAGGGTCTATTTTTAATTGTATATTACAGTTTGATACGTTGTTGACATTCAAATTTGTTCGATTGCCCAATTCTCTATTTCATTGGTTTGTTTGGTATTTTTACGGATGCCAATAAAGGAAGCAAAGTAGAGAAGTCAACCTATCAAACCACAATTTTGTCCAAACTAACTAACAATTTATTAGTAAAGAAGTCATTAACAATGGTTCTAAATTTGTGTCAATGTATGTGTATTGTAATGATGACTTACCTCGATTAGAAGGTTGCATTTCATGACTCCCAAAAGATCTTTGATGTGTTCGTGGAGAAGCTTGGTCCGGAATGACACTAGATCCATTTGTCGCCTAATTTATACAATAAAATTTACATAAGTATGCATAAATTTAGAAAATGATAACATATGATAAATACATCATATAAAAGAATATGTTATATGTAGTTATACCTACAAACCACTAGAACTATGTCTCTGACTCATCAAAAATGCTACTTGCTCTTTTAAAGAGTTTATTACAGCATCTTGAGCTTGCAACTGAATACCTTGAGTTTGCAACTGATCACCTTGAGTTTTTAGTTGTTCCTTCAACTCAATTATAGTGTCTTTGTTTCTCATTCTCTCTTCATCAGAAACCATTCTTAAGTGGTCAAAATTATTACACATGAAGCCATGCTTGGAAGGAGTAGGCCCAAATCCTAAACCTCGAACACGACCATGATGCTCTTTACCCATCACTTGAGAATAAATATCATTTGGTGACCAAGATATACGTCCACCAACATTTCCTTCGGAGCTACTTGGTTGTGAGCTCATCAAAGCTTCTAGTTTTTCCTATAGCATAAATGGGGAAAAAAAAATAAGAAGACAAAGAGCGAGAGTGATTGTTTGCCACAAACATATTAGAATTTTGAAAATGTAACTTATTAAATGGGCATACAATTTTTGTAGCTGCTGCTTCATTGACTGGTGTCCCATCCTTCCTTTTGTGAAGCGGTATATATAATTTTGCTCGATCTAGTGCAATCTTATCTTTTTGCTCCTATGTAACAATCATATCGTTTGAGAATAAATTCATAATATAATGCGCTAACCAAATTCAAAATATAAAACAAGGAATGAAGTTTGAAATACCATATCATATGCATGTTGTGCATAAGTTTTAGATCCTCATGTATGTGCACTTGTTTGCTCTCGCCTGCTTTCCTTATTGGTTGTACTAAGTTCCTTCACTCATAAATGCATAACAATATGTTAAAAAAAAATGATATAATGACATTGTATTATTTGATAGAAAACATACATCTATGCATACCTGTCCTTCCTTTGAAAACCAATACGCGACAAGGTCAGCATAGTGCTCACGGTTAACTGTTAAAGGCGCAGTAGCTACTATCTGTGCTGCTGTCTTTGTCTCATCATAGTACTTTTCTTTTAAACTACATTTCCAATTTCTCCATTTCTCTCCCATTGACTTCAATGTTTGATGCCTAATCATATCCCTTCTCTCATCTTGAGGAATGGCAAACTTGGACTACAATTGTATGAACAACATATTTGATTTTGGATTAATGGTAATGATATGATCAACAATGTTTTACTATATCATTAAGTCTAACTAGAAAGGCGCTATGCTCTTTGAAAGAAACTAGCAACATCATATTACACTGATATCTGAGTTTTTATCCTTGAAAAATTGTTATGTACATCAATTATTGTGGCTTTAACTAATTGTTCGCAATGAATTTTTCCTGTGTCAAATCATTGTTGTTCATCCACAGACACAGCAAGTAGTACCGTGGTGGATTAGTAGTATCTTTCACTCCTCCATCTTGCTTCCTAATTTTCTACCTCTAAAAAGTGTTTGTTGCAATTTATCCATTCCCATCACAGTTCACACCCCTTGTGATCATAAATTCTGATCAAATGGTTTAAATTCCTTACTTTTGCCACACCGAACCATGATTTATTGGAAGTAAAGAAGACTGGAAAAATAATACAAAAAAGAGATGGTGAAAAGGCCCAAAATTAATACAATAATCTGCTTTTCTCAAAAGTATATTAGCAAAAGTAGGCTTAATAATGTAAACCCTGTACACTCAAAAGAGCAAGGCCCATATGCTATGCATCCACAGGCATCAATAAATCACTCAAAAACTATACCCAAGACAAAACAGATAAATGATAGACCTCTCTCAACCAGGAAAGAAATTGATAGTAAAGGTCCTTTCAAATTACAGACAAGTTATTCAATATCATCAACAATGTGTAATTTGTTGTGTAAGAAAATTGAATCTTTGATTGTGCTTTTTGAAGGTCATTTGCAAATAAGCAACATATACATGCACATGCTGGCATTAGGAATAGAAACCAAATTAATGATTCAATTATAACTTAAATTTGTTATAAAATCTAAGATTGTAGTTGAAGAGTATGCAACCATAAACCAAAGATTGGTGAGAAACCAATCAAAAGAAAAAGCAGCAAAAGGCAAATTAATAGCAGAAGAGTAATAGCAGCAACAAAGTAATAGCAGCAGAGTAATGTAAGGAAACCCAAGCATATCTGTATATTTGTATGGCAGTCCAAGCATATCAGTATGGCAGCCCAATCAACAAACTAAAACCTGAACCAACAACCCCACAGAGCAATGACTTACCGGGTTGACAACAGAGCAAACCTAATGTACAAGAGCCTAACAAAATAGAACCTAATGTACAAAGCCTGGGATAGATCTTGAACTTGGAGAAAAATAAAGCTGAAGGCCTTGTATTACAAATCAAAGCAAATCAGCATAACATTCCACTGCTGAGCAGTCCAAGCATATCTGTATGACTTGTTGTACCCAAGATGAGTAATGAAGGAATAGAAGCAAGATATTAGGGGAATTGTTTTGACTTGTTTTAGTAGGTGGACATATTTATCGAGAGAAGTACCCATTTGTAACAAGTCCTGTTCCATAAAAACTAAACTCCAACTGAGTTAGAAGCAGAGAGAATTAGAATGTTTAAACTACTCAACCTGTCAATGTCATTCTCCTGGGTTTTGAGATTTTGAGAAGTATGATTTTCAAGATGTATGCAATCAATTTACATGATTATCTTAGTCCATGTCATGTCGTTGTTGATCATATAGTCAGTGATTTCATTCATATTTATTCTAAATTGTTCAAACTGAACCTGGAAAGACCCTTGTGACACCAAGGGTCAATTGTTACCATTAGGAGTGGGACTCTAAGTGACTTGCAGCTTGTCTTTAATGTATTGCTGTTCTATCTCAGTGTTCTGGACTCAATTATATTGTGTTGGCTGATGTAAATACTGATGTTAGCAGTAGCTCTGCAATTATTTTCTTGCTAAGAGGGGGGAGTGCATCCTCAGTGAGATTCATCTAGATGTTTGTCTTTATTGCAAGTTATGCTGTGGTATCATTGTTTGTGTCCCTATTGTGTTTTACTCTTATTTTGTTTTCCTCCAATCTGTATTCTGCTATTCTTTTATTCTAGTTCATGTTTTCATTTCTTGTAAAATATAAAAATAGCTTTGTGACACAATAGCATCTACAGAACTCTTGCCTAAGATAGCTTTATGAAAGTAACCATTTCCACTGAATTCTTACCTATTTAGCAAATTAAATAGAATCTAGAGTGATCTTTTAGAGAGACAATAGATGCATCCTGCTGAAGCCATCCCTACCATTGAACTGAACCAAACTTCCCGGTGACTTGTGGTCTGGGAAGAATGTCTCAGTTTCTGTATTGCCATGATAACATAATAGTTTTACTAGACCATGGGCATGAAATATAAATTCTGAAAAAGATAGTTTCATATGCTCCTTTAGCTCTAATAGGACTCTCATCAAGAAACTCTTTTTTGGACTAGATTCTTCAATTTTATTATTTCTTTGTACATGTAACAATTACATTACACAGAGTTGAAAAGGACTGCCTCTCTTTCATGTTTTCAGAATCAAAACAATGATAAGTTTGAAAATTCTCATTGTTGATAATTCATTCTCAAAACAATGAGCAGTCCAAGCATCATGCCTCACAGAGATCACAAAATAAACTAAGCCACTCATATTAAACAATATATTATACAATTATCGAGCTTGGAAGCCTAAGGTGAACCTGAAGGCTTTTTGGTCCCCATACATATAATTGGTAGCTATTATTATTATTATTTAGTTGGGTCTAATTACATAATATTTAGCATGCAATTTGATTTTGTTTCCCAAAATAATATTAGGAAAAGTTTCCTAATTAGATTAGGGTTTTGATCTAGGGTTTTGATGTTGTGATGATAAGTTTATGAATCAGAATTATTGAGAGAAATTTTGGGCATGAAGAGAACTTTTGGGTGTATTTATAAGCACCCTGACTTGGCTCAGCATGGACCAACCTCAATTGAAGAAATTTTGGATGTCCATTATTGAACAGCAGCAGCCTCCAATAAATTTTCTTTCAGGCTAGGTTTTGGAAACATTATATGAGCCTATTTTACAAGATAAGTTTCTTATTTACTTTCCTCTTTTTCTAGGTCTAATGTTGATGGGCAACAGAACACGAGGTAGCCTACCCTACACATTGACCATACCAACATAGTGAAGGCAGGATTCAATCATGTCTATGTCATGAATCTATGATTATCAAGAAACTTTACTAGCTAGGCTACCAGGCACATTCATTTTATGAACCAAGCTAACCATTAAACAATATATTATACAATCTGGGCAATTATAACCCTAAGCATTTCAGACAATAACTAGTATATGGAAAAGTGATTGGTTACTCATTGATCTTTTTTTTTTTTATCAAGAGATAGGAGATTATTTATAAATTACAAATACGAACAGAATTATATCAAAATTGATAATCAATGCAACAAAAATTACAAACTGTGCATTAAATTCATAGGCAACAATTTTCTCAACACACACACAAAAAAAAAAAAAAAAAAAAAAAAAAAAGGAGAGAGAGACACAAAAACAGAACAAATCAATAAACAAAAATATAGGCACTATTACTTCATTGTGGCATTTTATCAAACACCTACCATACATAATGAATCCTCAAGCATGAGATTTTATTGTGTAGCATCAACAACAATCCATTCACTTCACTAATTATATTGGTTAAAATATCAATATCACAGATGATCAAAAATTACAATACCGAACATGTTAATCAATCTATTTCCTAAATTATTTTCCCAAATCAAAATCATTCAAGATGTTCATGAAATCCTTCAAAGTAGAGAAGTTTTGGAGATATTAGAAGCAATGAATGGAAGGGCAAGTCTCAGCTTAAGAATGAATTTCATTGACCCAAACTTGACCAAAGACAGTAAGGGAAAAAGAGAAACAGAGACAGTAGAAGAAAGAGAGAAGGGTAGAGAGATAAACCGAGAGACAAACCGAGAGACAAGAAGAAAGAGATGGCTAGAGAAAGAGAAACACAGAGAGCAAACTGACCTTGAAATCACAGTGATGCTATAGCTTGATGTCGTCAATACGCCGCAGGGGAGATGAACTTTGATACTTCGCCAAAGCAGTGTTGTGGACTAGGGCACATTCTGAGTTGAACGGTTTTTTTTGGATTGAATTTCTGATATGTTATTCACCCACACAAAAAAAAAAAGGAAAAGAGTCTGCGCGAAATCGGAGTTGAATTTGGCGGGCCTTTTTTTTGCTGGCCTTTTAGTAACGGTTGAGTACAAACTGTCACTATAAAAAAATATATGGCAGCGTTTTATGAAAAAAGTGCTACTAAAAATTTAATATTTAGTTGTGGTCAATAACCGCTACAATAGCTCATTTATAGCAGCATTTTTAAGGCCGCTGCAATAAAAAACGCTGCTAAAACTTGATTTTTTTGTAGTGAAGATAGAGAAAAAAAATAGTATAGATAATTATCCTTACCTTTATAAAGAAAATTCAGTGAAAGAACTAAAAATTTAAGGTTTTTTTGAAGTCAAACTTTCACTACATAGGTTCTTTTACTAATCTATAATACTTATAGGTTATATTTTATTTTTGTAATTTTTTCAGAGACTAAATATATTTGAATTAAATATTTTAGGGATTTAATAAATTTAATCAATAGTTCATCGACTTTAGGGACTCAATCGATAGTTCAAAAAATAAATAGGCAATTTATTGATAGTTTAAGAATAAAAAATGTAATAAAGTTAAAAAAAACAAAACAAAACAAAAAACAAAGATGACTTTTTTTTTTCTTTTTTTTTCCCCCACTTTTTAGTGCTCAATTATTGGACGTTAAATATGTGCAAGCTTCTCTATACCAACCAATTAATTTCTTCTTTCTTATTTTTTTGAGTAAAAGAATTTTTATATAAAAATTTAGAAAAAAAATTGTGCACACATAGTTTGAAAGCAAATGTATATATGCTTGCAATGAAAAAACGATTTTATACACAAATATATATACACATATTTTGTATTTAGTGATGTCTTATTGATTCACAGAAATGATTAAAAAAAAAATTGATGTTTTAAAAAATTGGATTGGAATGATCAAAAATACAAAATCTGTTTCATTTGATTTTTTAAAAAATATTTTTAAATAACTCTTATTTATTTATACTAATTTTTGTAATACTTTTTCAACATGCCTCATCTAGATACTTTTAAAAAATAAAATATATTGACTAAAATATATAAGAAAATTACTAAAATAAATAAAAATTAAAAACAAAAATCTGTGTATATTTTTATTCAAGTTTTCATTTTTTTTTTTTGTAAATTTAATTCAGATTTTAGTTATTTTTTATTTCTTTAGACGCATCTAATATTTGTATCTAAAAAATAATAAATAAAAAATTCAATAAATACAAACGAAAATTTATCTAAAAATAATTTTAAAAAAATTAAACATTTCCAATTTAGTGATGTTTTTGGCATTTTAAAATTGGTTCTTTTCCAATTATGTCAATTTATAAAACAATTCTACTATAGTGATGTCTTGACTCTTTAAAATTGGAAATTATCACCTTTCTAAAAATAAAAAAAAAATTTAATAAAATTAAAAATTATCTATTTAGTTTATTGGAATGAAATGGTCATTCATTCATTAGATTCCACTGAAATCATATCTAATGGTTACTCAAACGTTTCATCAAATTTGAATTTGAGGAAAAATGAGTTCTTTTCCTATTCCAATGGTTGCATCAAATAGGTATCAAATTAAGAATTTTACTTTTCTTTTATCAAACTAAGGACAAATGTATCTTTTCATCAAATCACTGATCATTGCTGTTGCCGAATGTCCCCCTGGATGTTCACCTCAAGGTAAAAATTTGTGAAAAAATTGCACTGGCTGATCGATCACCTCAAGGCCAAAAAAAAAAAATTACACTGGCCGACCAATGTTCTGATAAAACTCCAAAAACCTCCGTTGTAGCTCTTGATATCAAAGGAAGCTTTTACTCAAATTTGATGAAAAAAATTGATACACCGTTGGAGATGCTGTAAGAAATAACTATTATATTATAATATTTAGGCTATAGGTCCATTTTTTAATCTTTTGGGCCATTCAATCCAAGTTTTAATATCTTTGGGTCAAAAGCACACAATTTGTCCAAAATAACACTATCTGTTGAAATCAAATAAACCTATATCATGAAATCACATAATTTGTCTATCTTTTGAAATTTGTGAAACCTATTTTTCTATCTGTTAAAATGTAATACATATTATTCATTCAACACCTTATCTATTAAATATTACACATTTCTCTATCTCACCACCTGCTACTGTTGACCCCCGGTCATCGTCAATGGCTGCCAGCAACTTTCTCGGCCAAATTTTTGACAACTTTTCCAACATCGGCGATTCTCTGGTGTGTCCTTATCACCAAATAAAATTTTCTCTTTAATAATACCTTATACACTCTTCATGATGGACTTTTCACTAATTTTCTTTATATTATAATGGTGAATTATGATTTTATTTTTAATGTATTTTTTGAATCAACAAAACAAAACAATAAACACTTTGATGAAATAATTATTTAATTTTACTCTAAGGCCTCGTTTGGCAAGTTAACATTTTAGCCAAAAAGCATAAAAGTTACTAAAAAAGCCTATAACCTATATAAAAAAAATCAAAGATTCCATTTTCTCTATACTTTTTGCACATATTTTCGTAAAAAGTCAAAAAGTCACCCCAAACATACAAAAAAAAATTATCTTATATTTTAGTCAAAAAGTCAAAAAGTTACTAAAATAGCATGTTCCCAAACGAGGCCTAAGAATCATTTTCACAATGAAAATTTCTATTAATACATAAAATTCATACAAAAACTCTACAAGCATGATGCGACAATATTATTATAATAAATAAACCCATCTTCATAAGTATTTTGTGTTGGGTTGGTGGATCCTGATAAGTATTGTTCACTCAACTCTATTGTGTACTCAAATATTGGGTCCAATGAGGGATTTGGGAGGGCCTCCCCATATTGCTTCAGTGTAACTCTAATTCTATACTTATAAATAGATGATGGGGCGCCTCTTTTAAATTAAGAGAGAGTTGTATTTTTCTGGTCATAGTAAAAACCGCAACAGCGGTGGACGAAGCCCTATTCTAGGGTAAACCACGTAAATCCTTGTGTTCTTGTATGTGATTTGTTTGATTCGTTTTTTCTTTCTTGTTTGTTATTTCGTATCTCACCAATCTTGGTTAGGAAAAGTCAATTCCTAACATTTTGTTTTAAAATTGAACAATTCTATTTATATATAAAATTCATACAAAAACTCCACATGAATGATGTGACAATACTATTATTATAAATAAATGCAAACTCAATTGTGTTTTCTTTTAAAGTGAATGATTCATAATGAGTTACATCATTATATATAAAAATTATATATGATTTTTTTTATTTATATAGTGTTACTATTTAAAATTAGGGTAAATTACCAATACACCCCTTGTAGTTTGCTTAAAATACGAATTGACCCCTGTGGTTTGGAAAATTACAAATACCTCTTTGTTAGAATTTTTTATTTAACAGAATTAATTGAAAAAGTGAAATTTTTAACTGTTCACCTATACAATAATAAAATTATCTGATTTATTAATTGAAATAAAATTTTAACATTATTAAAAACTATTAATTAACTTGATGATTTATTAGTAAAATGACTTATTTGTTATGAAATTAGAAACTTTAGGGGCATAATGTAATTTCTAAAATCACAAAAATAATTTATAATTTAAGTAAATCTCAGAGAGAGTGTGTTTGTAATTTAACCTTAAAATTATAAGTCCACATTAAACTACATTATTATGTATACGAAAATCATATAAATTTTATGTTTCTATATTTACTCAAGTTCACTCACAACTTCTATGACAGGATGAATAGGAAGGTAAGTCGATAAATTTTTTTACAAAACAAAAACAATGCAGCAAACTTAACATTCCAAACTTGTATCCCACTAGAAAATAAAAGGCCTTCGCTTCAACAAGAAAAAGCAACAGAAAGTTTAGCACAACAAATCATGAAAGCTATAGAGAAAGTTGAACAAACAACTAACATAGAAAATGCAAACAAAATACATAACCACAATTAAAAAATAAATAAATAAATAAATAAAATAAAAAATAGAAACAGCAAGAATTCTAGACTCTCTTTCTTAACTTTTGCAGCAGAGTTAAGATTACTTAACAATGCAACTGGCTTGACATAGACACCAATAGATTCAAGTAACCAAACACAAGTAGTAGTCCCAATGATGACGAAAATTAACCTTGTTTTTTCTTATTACAAAAACAAACAAAACACAAGTGATGGTACTGATAACATATATTTATAAAATAAAAAATAAAAATTTGAAATTTTACTAAACTTACGGTATTGAAATTGCTTTCAGGGACACAACCAATGAGGGGCTCAGACAAAACCAAACTTCCATACTCAACATAAACGAATTGCGAGAACTTAATAGCATCATCACTATACAAAATAAAAATCTGTGCAAGCTCTGTTTTCCCTTTGTGTTTCCAAAAAATAAAAAAATAAAAAATACAGTTCTTTTTTCTTTTTCTTTTTCTTTTTTGTAATCGGGCATAATTTTAAAGGAAAAATTAAAAATATAATTAAATTATTTAATGATACCAGCATTTTCTGTTATTTTTTTACAATAAAGTAACAGAAAAAACAATCTATAATAAAAAAGCTAAACCTCAAGGGAGGTTTCTCTCACTTTAGAAACCTTATGTGAGGTATTTGTAATTTTATTAAACTTCATGGGTGGTCAATGTATTAAGAAAGTAAACATCAATGGAGATTTTTGTCATTTCACAATTGAAAATTAAATCTCAAAAGAAATTTAAGTCATTTCAAAAACTTTAAAAGATGTTTCTGCAATTTCTAAAAGTAAACATCAATCGGCTTATGTAATTAAAAAGTAAACATCAATCGGCTTATGTAACTATTAGGTCAATTAGTCATTGCTTAAGTTCTATCAAAATAATTTGAAAAAATTGGTATCGTCAAATGTCCCATTTTTTTTTTTTTTTAAATGCACAATAAGATAGTGTTATATTTTTTTAGCTTAAGGTCTCAAAGCATCACACAAAAAGATATAGGGTGTAACTCTGAATATTGAATACGAAAAGAGAGAAATTCAATACAACATCATTTATAGTCATTTTACTCATTCCCAATTAATACAATAACTTCTACCAAAACAGAACCAACAACCCTGAAAAAAACAATTGACATTCATAGATGTTTGGTTTTGCAATTTGGGTAATTTTTTTTTTTCCTTCATCTTTTTATTGACACCCAAATCAAGATTTACATCCATTGGTTTGAGGCAGCAAAACTTGGCAGACTTGAATGAAATTGGATACATGAACCTATCAGAATAAGAGAATCTAATGACTTGACTAGCCTTCAAAGGTTTTCCACCATTCATCAAGCAATCATCAATGGAGGGCCCCTTGAAGTGTTGTGGGTTCACTAAATTTGTAGAGGCAAACTGCCCACAGTGGAGATGAATATTGGAAGGAAGAAAATCAACAGAAAGACAGGTGTCGACAATCTCAACTATGTACTCTGGTGTTCCTATTTTTGAACCTTTGCATTGTATGATGCTTATGTCTCTCTTTGTCCAATTCCTTAATAATAAAAAAAATACAAATGCACTCACCGAAATTTGTTTAAAATACAAATTATTTCATGTGGTTATAAAAATTAAATCACAGCCTTTTTAGTTTCTAATCACATAACAAATGACCATTTTTATTAATAAATTATCAAGTTAATTAATAATTTTTAATGATGTCATAAATATATTTCAATTAACAATTCAAGTAATTTTATTGTTGTGTAGGATAGCAGTTAAACATTTCATTTTTTCTACTGCTAAAATAAAAAAAATTGACAAAAAAGTATTTATAATTTTTAAAATTATAAGGAACAATCCGTATTTTAGATAAAGTTTAAAGGGTATATTTGCAATTTATCCTAAAATAATTATAGCAAAAATAAAATAAAATCCCACTTGAGACTAAAGAGCTGTGTTTTCATTTTATTTTATTTTTGTTTCCATGTTTTGGAAAGGAAAGCAATGAAAAAGTTGAAAACATCTAGCATTTTCATGGAAAAAGTATATGTTTTTGTTTTTTTTCACTAAAAGACAAATTAGTTACAAAATAAAAAAAAAACAAATCCAAACAAAATATTACATCAAACCCTATAATCATTTCACTTTTCTCTCACAAACATCACATTAAACAACAAAAAAACTCAACTATCTTCCAAAACACAAAAAAAAAAATTCTCCAATAATATCCTACAACTAAAAAGACCTACAAAAAAATCCACTTCCCAAACACTTACTTATTATCCATTTAAAAAAAAGGAGAGGTTTATCTCCGGTTGCCATTGGGCCTCCGTAGGCCTACCACAGAAACTGTATCGATAATTCGAACCATTTTCTTGCAGCCGAATCAAACTTCACTTTTTCAAAACTTTTACATCTTCAAACCCTAAATTTGAGAGCCTCTCTCTCTAGACTTGTCTTCTCTCTAAGAAATCATCTCCCTAGAGTGTGAATCTACCCTAAGTGCTTTGTTAAAAAGATAGAGGGTGACTTGGGCTTCGATTTAATCTGAAAATATTTGGTTTTGGAGCAAGTTGGGTGTTGGGTCTTCATCTCCATTTGAGCTCAAACTTTGAGGTAGGGATATCCTACTCCTCTTTATGGATTTTGTCTTTAAATTTTAGCATTTTGATGTGTTGGAAGTTGTTGTGTAATTTTGAGAAAACTTTGGGCCTTTGTGTAATTTTACAAAAGTTGGGGTTTTATTTATAATGAATCTAGAGGCATGTTTGGTGTAGAAACATGGGTTTAATGTTGAAATAATGATAGAAAATGGAACCTAAGGGGTTGTAATGTTAATTATGGAAAATGCCCTAATTACATTGATTAATTAATTGGGTTAATTAATTATGAGAAATGAGGAATAAAAATGGAAATGCTGAGATTGAAGATGTATGGGAATAAAGGGTGTTGTTAGATTAATTATCACTCACCTAATTGAAATGTTGATTAAATATCCATTTTGTGCATTTATTTTCTGTTTAGAAATATCTGCTTTGGCCTATCGGTGGAGGATAGTCTTGATTGTTGTAGACAATGCATGATGATTAGGCAAACTAAAACCAATCACTGGAATGTGTCATTGAGCATGACAGTTGAAAGAATACATTAACTTTACGTATTGATCTGTGGTGTGTATAATAATTGTTTATATGCATTATGTTGTGTTGGAGAAGATAGGGGATGTACTCCACGGTTTAGGGGAAGATAGGGGATGGACCTCTAAACCGGATGTTGTTTGGGAGAAGATAGGGGATGGACTCCGTAGATAGAGCTCATATGCTAATCTAGAAATGTGTTGACAGAGCTCATATGCTTGTCGTGGGAGTGTGATTTGGCTAGTATGCTTATCTGTGGAAGTCATGAGATAACTAATACGTTTATCTGTGATGAAATTTAAAGTGGTTAATATGAGTTATTGTCTCATATGAGTTGTTTGGCCAGGTCCTGAGCCATGAGTTATGAATTGAGAATTGAAAGAAAATGAATTATGAATTGAACATAGACTTGAAGGTCTTGGAATTGTAATGTGTTATGAAAGAGTGTAATAGTGTTGACCACCTATCAACTGTTGATCTTTTAGTCATTATTCATAACTGGTTTAGTAGATTTCTACTGGGCAGTGGCTCACCCTATATGGGAACATCATTTTCAGGTACAGGTAGCATGCCACCTCCAAGGACATAGCTTGGGAGGCTTGAGGCTGACAGACTTTTTGTTGTCCATTTTCTTTTGATGTATTACATGTAAATTCAAGCCAAGGGCTTAAGGTGTAATTGAGCTAGTGCTCTTTTTTTGTAACCAAGTGTTAACTTGGAAAGCTGTAAGCCCTTAGGGCATTTGCTTTTGTCGTTAACATATAATACTTTTTGTAATGAAACTGTGATGAATAGAAGGATGTGGAACTTTTATATATCAATGCATGTCTTTTGTTGGGTTTAATGTTATTATTTTGAGGGCGTTACACAATATGTACGGCTCGTCAAGTAATTCATCAATGTAAAAGATTACGTTGATCGAATATCAATAGTCACTTAATTATATCACATTTGTATAAATAATTTATTTTAAAAATCATACTTACCGTCAACACAAATATAATTAGATTTTAAAATAGATGAACAAGATTTTAAAATTGTTCTCATATGTTTCAAATTGCGGCACTCACTCATGGTATAAACCAAGATGAAATATTAGTTTCTCTGCACAAATACATCATTCATATGCTAAATAATATTATATTTTTTAAAGAATGACCAATTTGAGAATTTTGAAAAATATTTTCATATATATTTCGTGACGTAGATTGTGAAATATATATATATATTTGTGATAAAACTATTCTATCATAGATGCATTATTAAAAAATGGTAAGATGTTTCTGAAAAATTCATTTGATATTTTTGAAAAACATCTTCATGTTTATTTCTTAGAATAAATACTAAAATATTTTTATTTAAAATTTAAATATAAGTACTTAATTTAATGACTTTCAAATTTTCCATATTGATATGAAGAGAACATGAAAAACATTACCTTAATTAAACAATGACTTAATTGACAAAAATATTTAATAAAAAATTGAGAAAAAAGAATTAAGACTTTTTTTATTTTTTTTATAGATTGGATGCCAAAAAGACAGATCACAAAGTTTCATCCAAAGCTAAATCAAAAAGGGATGGGGAATTTCCTCCATCCACACAAATAACCCCTCAAGGTGACATGCCATGCGAGGCAGCCTTTGAACCAAAGATAAACACTTCCAACTTGCAATTATATATAGTATAGATATATAAATATATATTTTATTTTGACACCCAAATCAAGATTTACATCCCTCGAGTTAAATTTGGGTTTGAGGTCAGCAAAACGTGGCTGACTTGAATGAAATTGGATACTTGAAGGTGTTAGAATAAGAGAATCTAATGACTTGACTAGCCTTCAAGGGTTTTTCACCATTGACCAAACAATCATCATTAGAGAGCCTCTTGAAGAGTTGTGGATCCACTAGTCTTGCCGAGGCAAATAGTCCACAGTAGAGATGAATATTGGAAGGAGGACAATCATCAAAAAGACAGGTGTTGATAATCTCAACTATGTACTCTGGTATCCCTGTATTTGAACCTTGGCCTTGTGTGATGCTTATTTCTCTGTCTGTGCACTTTCCTAATAAAATAATTATAGTAAATTCAAATTCCCATTTTAGACCAAATTTCATTTTTTTTTTCTTCTTCTCATGTTTTTGGAAATAAAAGCAATGACAAGGTTGAAAACATCCATCATTTTTCACAAGCATGGGATGCTATCCCCACTAAGGTGTTGTGAGGCATTGGTTTTGTATGGTATGCTAAATAAATTCTTGAAAAAAGTTATATTTTTAAAATCGCACTTGTTGTCTATTTTTTTAAGAAAAATATGATTTAATTATATGATTATCGATATTTGATCAATCTTAAATTTTGCATGAATAATCTATTCAACAAACATTACAAAACGAACGGCTCGAATAATTACAGTGACTCTAGGATGGGCTCCATCGAGGAAAATAGCTCCACTTGTTGCCTCATTTTCATACAACTTTCATTTTTGTATGAAAATAACTTTTTGGTGTTTTGAAAAAAATATATTGTTTTTAGATTTGTTTCCAAAAAATTATTTTCGAAAACAATTTGCCGAACAAGTTTTTTTTTTGTTTTTCAGAAAAATAAAATAGAAAACAAAAATGAAAACACAACCAAACAATTAATTTTCTAAAAACAATTTTTTAGAAAACAATTTAGGGTTTAGTGGATTGTTTTCAAAATTTTTTTTTTTTTTTTTCTAAAATCAACTTTTAGAAACAAATTGCTAAACAAATGATCCTAATTCTCAAAGAATAATTAGTTTTGATTGAGATGGGCTATTTTACCAGATTGCAATAACTTTCTATGGCTCAACAAGGTTGATGTTGTGGTTATGTTATTGTCTCCTTGTGGTGAATGCAATTTCTTGTTTGATGAACCTGCCAATGAGAAAAAAAAAATTAAAGAAACTAATTTTAATTTGATTAAAAAAAAAACTAAAAACTAATACAGTGAAAAATAATTTAAAAAAATACTTATTATTTAACATGATTTTACCTTTTTTTGGGTGAAAGTAATTTTTAAATTATTTTAAAATATCTTTTTGTTCAGAAAAATTGAAAGCAAACAAATATTTTGAGATATTGAATTTTGCAATGCTACAAAACTCAAAAAAATTATTCAAAATGTTACTAAAATTTTCGACATAGAGACAACTTTCTTCCAAAGATGCCTTTGTCATTTGGAAGCATGGTGTGTTTCCTTTTTTTTTTTTTTTTTTTTTTATTTAACCTTTTTAAAAATTTTTTGGGGGGTGATTTAGTTTGAGAGTTTAAAATAATAACAATGAGGTCTGATTTTTTTGGCCTAAACAAATAATACATTTAAGGCTTTACAAATACAAGGCTATTATTAAGGGCCTTAAAAATTGAGGGCCTTTTTTAAAATAAAAGGGCTTTAGGCCATTTGTCTAATTGGCCTAACATATAGGCTGTTGGTGATACTTATAAATAAAACACCAGAAAATACAAATAATAAAATTACAATAACTTATTATCAGGGCTGAGGCGCGGGAAACTCGCTCTCTTTAAGGAGATTCAAGCCCTCTGCGGTTAGGCAAAGCCTCACACTGGTGCAGCAGAAAAATCTTGACTTGTTCCCCCCAGGATACAACAGCCCGACTAAGTCGTATGGTTTACCAATACTGCACAATTAGTTAAACCCAAAGCTTTATCACACACACCCTTTTTATTTGCCTACTAATCTCACTTAAGACATAACCAAAGCAACCAAAACTCCTTCACCTCTTATATCAAGATATGACACAAGTTAAGAAATTATATAGAAATCAAAACTTAATGGACAAGGCTCACGGATGAACTTGAAAGGATAGGCAGGTGGACTTAGAAGACTAAGACAAGACCAAGAAGACCAAGACTAGGGAAACTTACCTGGGAAGTCTTTGGCAAAGGATAAGAATTGGTGGACTCTTGGAAGACTTGGAGAGACTTGGAGAATGGATAAATACGGGGAGACTAGGAGAAGACTTGATGGAAACCAATATCACAATATAATATTAAAATACCCGCTAACATTCCCCCACCTATTTTAATATTATAGGAAACAAAAATTGAGATTATTAGGCAAATAAGGATATTATGCATCATGGTAGGTGTGCTCTGCATTGAACCTCCATTAGTGTAACAATAATATCTACTCCAGAGCCAATAGTATGCTCATCATTGAACTATGACTACTTAAGGGAAATAAATAATTATTGTACACACATAATATTCCAGGTGTTCACAAAAGCTTTAAAAGCCAGCACATTACGGCCTTGTGCGATCCCAGGATTCATGAGTGTATTTGAGAATTAGTCCAAATCTCATAGGTAGCGGCCCCACTACCACACTCACATAGGTGAATTCTGTCAAGGGTGCTCCTGTAACTATGACACCCCACTCAATAAGAGCTACAGAAATTCATTAAGAGTTTTTTAATAACTCAACCTCTACAACGTTACAGGATAAATGCACTTACATCATAGGGATGGGTAAAAGTAATTTGGTGCATTTCTAATGGCCATCATATGATCGTTTTTCTCATTGAACCCGACTCTGAGGATCTACGGTCACGGGTTGAGTATCCTCATACATGGCTCCTGCTATATTCAATGGGCTTCAACCCCATCCCCCTCGATGTATTCCAGACTCTATCTCTTGCTAAGGCCTTAGTTAATGGATCTGCAAGATTATCACCAGATTTAATATAACCCACATTTATGATGCCATTATTCATATAAGATCTCACAGTACTGTGTTTTCTTCGATAGTGCGGATTTACCGTTATAATAACGGTTATTAACTCGACCAATTCTTTGATGCTATCACAATGAATCAATATAGGTGGAATCGGTTTTTCCCAACATGAGATTTCATTTAACAAATCTCTCAACCAATTTGCTTCTTCACTAGCTGTAGCTAAAGCAATAAGCTCAGCCTCCATTGTTGAATTAGCAATAATGGTTTGTTTTTTCGATTTCCAACTTATAGCACCACCTCCCAATGTAAATAAATAACCAGTGGTTGATAATGAATCACCTGACAAGGTATTCCAATCGGCATCACTGTAACCTTCAAGTACTGCAGGAAATTTATTATAAAACAAGCCATATTTTATGGTACCACATAAATATTTCATAATACGCTCAGTGGCTAGCCAGTGATCACTGCCAGGCTTGCTAGTAAACCTGCTAAGTACTCCAACTGCATAAGCAATGTTAGGTCTAGTACAGTCAGTCACATAACGCAAGCTACCAATCATACTAGTATATTCCTTTTGATTAATTACATCCTCATCATTTTCAACAGGAAATAAACGCACATGAGGATCAAAAGGAGTAAGAGCATGCTTGCAGTTATAAAAGTCATATTTTCTCAAAATTTTCTCAACATAATGCGACTGATCAAGAAATATACCATCACAAGTTTTGGTAATTTTCATTCCCAAAATATAATTAGCCTCACCAAGATCTTTCATATCAAAATGGCTACTAAGCATATTTTTAGTTTCCACGATGATATGCAAGTTAGAGCCAAATATAAGTAAATCATCAACATAGAGGCTAATAATGACATGTGAATTCTCTTAAGATTTATAGTAAATGCATTTATCACATTCATTCGTTTTATAGCCATTCTCAATCATGCAGGAATCAAATTTCTCATGCCACTGTTTAGGGGCCTGTTTTAAGCCATAGAGGGATTTAACTAGCTTGCACACTTTGCTTTCTTGACCGGGTTCCACAAAACCCTCAGGTTGATCCATATAGATTTCTTCACCCAAGTCTCCATTTAAAAAGGCTGTTTTAACATCCATTTGATGAATTTTTAGATCATGAATTGCAGCCACTGCAATTAATAATCTAATGGATGTAATTCTAGTAACCGGAGAAAATGTATCAAAAAAGTCAAGATCTGCTTGTTGTTTAAAACCTTTTGCAACAAGCCTTGCTTTATATTTATCAATAGTTCCATCCGGTTTAAGTTTTTTCCTCAAAACCCATTTACAGCCAATAGTTTTACAACCTGGTGGTAAATCTACTAAAACCCAAGTTTTATTGGATAACAATGATTCCATCTCATCATTTACAGCCTCGTTCCAAAAAACAGAGTCAGGAGATGCCAAAGCTTCTTGTAAAGTTAATGGAGTTTCCTCCACATTAAAAACATGATAATCAGGGCCAAAATCTTTTTCTACTCTGGTTCTTTTACTCCTTGGTTCAAAAACTATAGGATCTTGGTTTTGTAAAACAAGAGTAGAAGAACCAGTTTCAGATAAAATATTTTCTTGATAATTTTGACCCCCCACCATTTTTAGATTTAAAAGGAAATTTTTCTTCATGAAAAATTGCATCTCCTGATTCAAAAATTATTTTGTTTTCAAAATCAAAAAATCTATAGGCTGTACTATTTGTTGCATATCCAAGAAAAGCACAAGTGGCAGCTTTCACACCTAATTTAGGTCTTTTAAGGTCCACAAGTCTAACAAAAGCTAGACAACCCCAAACCCTCAAATATCTCAAATTTGGCTTATGCCCTTTCCACAACTCAAAAGGTGTAACTTTCGTTTTTTTTTTTTTTATGTGGCACTCTATTCATAACATAACATGTAGTTAAAATTGCTTCTCCCCACAAATTTGAAGGAGCACCTGCTTCAATTAGCATAGCATTTGTTAAATCAGTTAAAGTTCTATTTTTTCTTTCTGCTACACCATTTGATGCAGGTGAATATGGTGGAGTAGTTTCATGGATTATTCCCAAAGACTGAGCAAACGAGTTGAATCCAAAAGATTCATACTCCCGGCTTCTATCACTTCTATATTTTTTAATCTTTTTACCGAATTGATTTTCAACTTCAAGAAGGAATTCTTTAAATTTTTCAAAAGCATCACTTTTATGTTTCAACAAGTATACATAAGTGTATTTTGAAAAATCATCAATAAAAGTGATAAAATATTTATTTCCACCACGTGTTAAAATTCCTTCAAATTCACATAAATCAGTGTGAATTAATTCTAACAATTCAGTATTTCTCACTACACTTTTATGAGGCATTTTAGTTATTTTCGCTTGACTGCAAACTTCACATTTCTCAAATTTATTTGTCAGTCTGGGAATTAATCCTAAACTACTCATGACTCCCACATATCGACTATTAATATGACATAGATGAGCATGCCAAAAATTCATAGAAGACAGCATGTAAACAGAAACATGTGCTTTCTTATTCTCAACATTTAATTTAAACATTCCATCACAGGCATATCCTTTTCCCACAAATATGCCTTTTTTAGTGATTACATATTGGTCAGATTCAATAGTCTGTTTGAAACCAGCTTTGTTGAGCAAATAACTTGACATCAATTTTTTTCTCATGGACGATGTGTACAACATATCTTTTAAAACAAGCACACGTCGAGAGGTAAAATTCATCTCAACATCCCCACACCCGAGTACATTGGTTAAACTGGAGTCACCAAGCATAACAGTCCTCTCCTCATTAAAAGGAGTGAAATATTTATCATAGCAGACATGCCTATTGGCACCAGAGTCTGCCACCACCCTTCCACAGATTGAACCATAAAAATATCTGTGATCATGGCCACAAATGGTTCCTCGGTAACATTAGCCTGTGGTCATGTAACGCCCCAAAATAAATACATTAAAGATAACTCATATGCGGAATAAATATAAGTTCATACATCAGAGTTCACAGTTTAACAGGTACTGAAATGCCATATAGGCTTACATCTTTCCAAGACCTTGCTTGGTTACACAAATAGAGTCTCGCTCATTACATATTAAGCCCTTGGCTTTACAACATAATAACAGCACTCATGCACACATAAAGTAAAATAAGGAAACTCTTGCTTTCCAATGATCCACCCTTGCTATTGCCCTGGTGGTAACATCCCATCTGTACCTGAAAATGATGTTCCCGTATAGGGTGAGCTAACAGCCCAGTAGAAATACACTAAACCAACTATGAACAATAACTAAAATATTAGCAGTTGATAGATGGTCATCAATGTTTCATTCCCTTAGGTCACATTACTGTTTCATGACATACTAGTCCATAGTATTCTTAACTTTTCCATTTCTCATTCATTTATCAATTTGAACCATGGCTCAGAACTTGGCCAAGCAACATTTGACATTTTCCCATTTCATAGTAGATAAGCATACTAGCTATATCAATTCATCAATAGATAAGCATATGAGCTATATCAACACTTCCATATATCACACTTCCAAGGACAAGCATACAAGCTGTGTCAACATATCACTAGATAAGCATACAAGCTATCAACACTTCAATAGATAAGCATACTAGCTATCATCACTTCAATAGATAAGCATACAAGCTATATCACAACTGCAATGGGCGAGCATACAAGCTGCAACCCTGGGTCCATCCTCTATCTTCCCTTAACCATAACCCGGTTTAGAGGTACATCCCCTATCTTCCCCTAAACCGTGGAGTACATCCCCTATCTCCTCCCATTCACAAGTAATGCATATAAACAATAAATATACACATTACCAATCAACACATACAGTTTATGTATTCGTTCAACAGTCATACTCAATGACCCATTTCTTTGATTAGTTTTAATTTACCTAATCATCATGCATTGTCTACAACAATCAAGACTATCCTCCACCGATAGCCCAAAACATTTATTTCTAATCCGAAAATAAATGTACAAATAGATAATACATATCAACATATCAATTTGGTGAGCGATAAATAAATTCAACTACACCCTTTACTCCCATACATTCCCAATCTCAACATTTCCAATTCAAATTCTCATTCCCCAAATTAATTATACAAATTAATTTGTTAAACCAATGAGGGTAATTTCCCATAATTTTCAATACCGACCCTACGGTCTCATAACCATCAATTTAATAGCAAAATTTACCATTTTCAATCCTTTACATAATCATGGATTCAATTTAGTCAAAGCCCCACTTTTATGAAAATTACATAAATGGCCCAAAATTTCTCAAGAATTACACAATAATTTCCAACATCTCAAAATACCAAAATTTAAAGATAAAGTTCATAAAGAGGAGTAGGTTATCCCTACCTCGAAGTTATAGCCAAAATGGAGATGAAGACCAAAACCCAACGTGCTCCAAATCCAAAGATTTTCAGATTAAAAGATAGCCCTCGACGATCAACAACTTTTTTGTAAAGGCCCAAGGTGAGGAAACAACTCTTACTAGATCAATCCCTAGAGAGAAGGCAAGGATCTAGAGAGAGAAGCTCAACAATGGTGTTTTTGGAAAAGTATGAGGGAGAAGAGAATGTGAAAAAGTGATTTGAAAAGCCAAAACTTGGAGCCTTAAACCAGCCTCCCCGCTCGAGCGGCACTCACAGACTTCCGCTCGAGCGGCCAATCCCCCGCTCGAGCGCTCGATGCACACTCCCAGCACTTTCGCAGATAGGTCCCCCGCTTGAGCACCCAACTCCCCGCTCGAGCGGACAAGGTACAAAAGGTTCCCCGCTCGAGCGCCCAACTCCCCGCTCGAGCGTCACACACAACTCCCGCTCGAGCGGCCAATCCCCCGCTCGAGCGTCCAACACTTGCTCAAGAACTACTGGATGGGTGTATTTCCTGCTCGAGCGCCCAAACCCCCGCTCGAGCGGACAACGAACAAAAGGTCCCCGCTCGAGCGTCAAAAGTCCCGCTCGAGCGGACAGGCCAAAATCTGCGCACCTTGACTTGGTTCCTAAGCTCAACCAACCTGTCCCAAACTTGCCCAACACATCCTATAACTCAGCTACAAGGTAAGAAAGGATATAAACAAGATCATAACCAACCACAAACACCCACGGACACACGTCCGGAACACTGTACAACAAGAGGAAAACCGGGATCGCTATAACCTCCCTCCCTTAAAGAATTTCGTCCCCGAAATTTTGAACAAGTTTTCGAAAAGTTTGTCTCAATTTTATACAATGTTACAATTCACAATTCAACATTAAACAACTTGACCCATTACCAGTCATTTCACCCCTTATCGAGAGGCATTTCTCAATAAATACACTTCATCATGTATTCCCTTTCCTTTTCGACCATTTTCAACATACATGGTTTACAATTTTATATCAAAATCAATTTTCATGATACATCTCCAGTTCTATAATATGGCCAACATATGCAATATTACAATCAACTTCCCATAAACCAAAACATTCACAATGTTTTACCACTTAAGACATATGTAATGATCTTAAAGTCCAACGATACACAACAACGTATATATAACGTATATTCAAACATTCACAAATAGGTCCGGATATTTCTCTCGGACCTCTAACTCACGTTCCCAAGTGGCCTCCTCCACTCCGTGATGTTTCCACAAGACCTTCACTAAAGGAATGGTCTTACCACGCAGGACTTGATCCCGCCTATCCAAGACTCGAACCGATCTCTCCTCATACGAGGCATCCTCATCTACCTCTAAGTCAGTCCAATCTAACACATGTGACGGATCCGGCTCGTATTTCCGAAGCATACTCACATGAAACACGTCATGAACTCCGGACAACTGCGGTGGCAAAGCCAAACGATAAGCGATCTCCCCAATCCTCTCAAGGATCTCAAA
Source organism: Camellia lanceoleosa (assembly GCA_025200525.1). Classification (NCBI taxonomy): domain Eukaryota; kingdom Viridiplantae; phylum Streptophyta; class Magnoliopsida; order Ericales; family Theaceae; genus Camellia; species Camellia lanceoleosa. Next base: position 189,453,248 of record CM045762.1, on the reverse strand, counting down.
GGGACCGATAAACCGAGGGGATAACTTCCCACGCTTTCCAAATCTCATCAAACCTCGTCTAGGTGATATTTTCAAGAAAACATGATCACCTACTTCAAACACCAATGGTCTCCTCCTACGGTCAGCATAAGATTTCTGACGACTCTGGGCTGTCATAAGCCTCTTACGGATAAGCTCAACTTTCTCCGTCGTTTCCTTTACCAACTCCGGACCCAACAAAGGTACGTCACCTACCTCGGCCCAACAAACCGGAGACCTACAAGGTCGGCCATATAAGGCCTCAAACGGTGCCATACTGATGCTCGACTGAAAACTGTTGTTGTAGGCAAATTCCACCAATGGTAAGTGCCTCTCCCATGTCCCCCTAAAGTCAAGGACACAACCTCGAAGCATATCCTCAAGGATCTGAATCGTACGCTCGGACTGCCCGTCAGTCTGAGGGTGATAAGCCGTACTAAAGGTCAACTTAGTGCCCAAGGCACTCTGCAAACTCTGCCACAACCTAGCAGTAAAACGAGGATCTCTATCTGAGACGATCGTCACTGGGACCCCGTGCAATCTCACTATGTCCCGAATATACAAGTCGGCAAGATGATCTACCGAATCTCTCACATGCATAGGAATAAAGTGCGCCGACTTAGTCAACCGGTCTACAACCACCCAAATAGCATCACTACCCCGCTGAGTCCTCGGAAGACCTACAACGAAGTCCATAGTGACATGCTCCCACTTCCACTCAGCAATAGGCAAGGGTTGCAACAAACCCGCTGGCCTCTGATGCTCGGCCTTCACTTGCTGACAAGTAAGGCATTTCGATACGAAAATGGCCACATCTCTCTTCATACCCCGCCACCAAAACTGGCGATCCAAATCCCGATACATCTTAGTACCTCCCGGATGCACCGCAAGGCGCGAATGATGAAACTCTCGGAGTACCTCCTCTCGGCAAGATTCCAGTACAAACAAACGGTCTCGGTATGTCACACTTAGGTCGGGATACACAGACAAACCCTTTTCAACCTTCCCATTGGAGATCTTCTCTCGGAGGGATTCTACTTCAAGGTCACCCCTTTGTGCCTCTAACACTCGAGTCACAAGTGTAGGCTGTGCAACAACAGAAAACAAGGCCGCAGCCTCAACAGACTCGCCCAAATGCAAATCAAATTCCCCAAGTGCACCTAACATCTCCTATTCCCGAATGGCTATACAAGCTACATCACTAATGGATTTCCTGCTAAGGGCATCGGCCACCACATTGGCCTTTCCCGGATGATAGTGCAACTCGAAGTCATAATCCTCAATGAATTCCATCCATCTCCTCTGCCTCAAGTTCAAGTCTTTCTGTGTAAACAGATATTTCAGACTCTTATGATCCGAGAATACCTCGAATCTTTCACCATAAAGGTAATGCCTCCAGATTTTCAAGGCAAAAATTACTGCTGCTAACTCTAAGTCATGAGTAGGGTAATTCTTCTCGTGAATTTTCAACTGACGCGAGCCATAAGCTACCACTTTCCCCTCTTGCATCAACACACAACCCAAACCCTCTCGTGAGGCATCACAATAGACTGCATAACCCAACCCTCTCTCCGGAATAATCAAGACCGGAGCGGTGGTCAGTCTAACTTTCAGTTCTTGAAACGACTTTTCACAAGTCTCACTCCATACAAATTTGACTCCCTTCCGAGTCAACCTAGTCAATGGTGAAGCTAACCTGGAGAAATCCTTCACAAACCGACGGTAGTACCCAGCTAATCCCAGAAAACTGTGGATCTCAAACACACTCTTAGGCTATGCCCAATCTTGCACTGCCTCAGTCTTGGATGTATCAACAGACACCCCTTTCCCGGATACCACATGGCCTAAGAACTTGACTTCTCCTAGCCAAAACTCACATTTTCCAAACTTGGCATACAGCCTATGGGCTCTAAGTATCTCAAGCACCACTCTCAAGTGTTCCTCGTGCTCCTCCTTAGAAGGTGAATAGATAAGGATGTCGTCCACGAAAACGACTACAAAACGATCCAAGAATTCCCGGAAAATCCGGTTCATTAAGTCCATGAAGACTGCCGGTGCGTTGGTAAGCCCAAATGGCATCACCAGAAACTCATAATGGCCATACCGCGTACGGAATGCCGTCTTAGGAATATCCTCCTCCCTGACCCTCAACTGGTGGTAACTCGATCTCAAGTCTATCTTAGAGAAACAACGGGAACCCTTCAACTGGTCAAATAGATCATCTATACGGGGCATAGGGTACTTATTCTTAACCGTAGCCCGATTCAACTTTCGGTAGTCGATGCAAAGTCCCAAAGCTCCATCTTTCTTCTTAGCAAAGAGGGCTGGTGCTCCCCACGGCGAGACACTAGGGCGAATGAAGCCCTTATCTAGCAGCTCCTGGAGTTGAACTTTCAACTCAACCAACTCTGCTGGAGCAAAACGGTAAGGTGCTATAGAAATTGGCGCCGTGCCGGGCACTAGATCAATAGGGAACTCAGTCTCTCGAAGAGGTGGTAAATCTACGAGGTCCTCGGGAAAAACATCCGAATACTCACAAACCACTCTCGGCAACATAATCTGGGTCTCATCACACTCACCACTCTCAAAGCTAGCAAGTAGACCACTAAGCTCACTCCGCCCTCGCGGTTCATACCCCGGTGGCAAAACACTACCAACCCGGTCCCCCAAGAAATGGAAACACTCCCCGTTCACGGTACAACACGTGACCCTCTGACGGTAGCAATCAATAACTGCCCGGTATGACGATAACCAGTCCATACCCAAAATAACGTCAAAGCCTCTCATGGGCATCACTACGAAAGGAAACGGAAGTCTATGATCGGCGACCTCTATATCACAACCTCTACATCCGTGTTTCAAAATCATCTCACCCCCGATAGGTGACACAACACAAATAGGGGATGCTAACAATGCTAACTCCAACTCTAACACAGATGCAAATGCAGCAGATACAAAAGAATGAGACGCACCCGTATCAATCAATACACTAGCAACCGAGTTGCAAAACAGAAAGGTACCTCTCACTACTGATGGAGTCGGTACTAAATCTTGCGCGGTAACTGCGTACACGCGCCCTGTAGGCCCCTGATCCCTCTGCTCACCTCTAGGAGCATACGACTGCTGCACAGATTGGGAAGACGAAGCTCCCGGATTTGCCCTCGAGGCCTGCACAGACTGAGTTGGCTGATAATTCTGCGTCTGCCTAGAACCAGACGCCCCTGAAGTGGCACTCAACTGTGGGCAAAACCTCTTCAGGTGCCCAGGCTGTCCACACTGATAACAAGACAAAGGTTGGCCCTTGCCCTCACTCTGACCCTGAGGTTTAGTTGTAGAAGGAGCAGCTCGCTGGCCCCCTCCTTTCTGTGGACAAACTGACGACTTGTGACCTAGCTGGCCACATGCAAAACAAGTCACGCCTCCCTGACTACCTCTCCCGGAGCCTGCACTTGGTACCGGAAAAGTCGATCGAGACTGTTGTGGTTGGGATTGGGATGAAAAGTTACCCCTGCTCTTCTTATTCTGCCTGTAGTCTCCTTGAGACTCTTGGCCCCTAGACCTCGAAGTCCGAAGCCTCTCATCCTCAGCTTGCACAGACACCTCTACATATGCCGCTGACTCTACAAGGCGGTCATAGTTTCGAATCATGTTCCCAACAATTTTAAAGAAAATCTTAGGTTTCAACCTGTTTTCAAATTCAATGCAACGACGCTCTTCCGTTGCCACCAACTCCGGTGCAAATCTAGACAAACTAGAGAAAACCGCCTCGAACTCGGCCACCTTCATGTCGAGTTGTTTGAGGTCTTTGAACTCTTGCCTCAATCTCTCCCTAGCAGCGGGAGGTAAACACTTCTCTTGGAAAGAAACTACAAAGGCTTCCCACGTTAGCTCCACTCTACTTTTGGCATACTTCCACCACTGACCCGCGTCCCCTTTCAGGTAGTAACTAGCTAGGGTCACTCTTAGTTCACTATCTTCTATGTGAAGCATCTCAAATGTCTTCACTGTTTGCTCGAGCCATTCATCTGCTTTCTTGGGCTCGGAGCCACCATGGAATTCGTCTGGTTTGGCCCGCAAAAATTCCCGAGTAAGGAAACTAGACCTTGACTCCACGGTGTTCTCTCGGGCTTGATTCTCCGCCCTCAATAAATTCATAGACTCTCTCAAAGCCCCTGCCATTTCTTGAGCTAGGACCCTCATTGCGGTTTGATCCGCTTGTCCCACTTGCTCAGCCATATTAGCCTGGCCAACTTCCTCCTGAACTGCCGGAATTTCGTCCGGAATAGGCACCTCCTGCCTCCTAGGCCTACCACGCCTTCCTCCTCGTCCTCCTAGTCCACGTCCTGACATCCTAATAAAGATAACAAAGACGTTAGCACATTAATAAGTGTGCCAAAACTATAACACTAGCGTCCTAATGCATTGGACAACAATAATTCACTCCACGTAAGCACATAATCACATAAGCACTTACGAATTTCATTCCTGGATAATGATGGTCCCGAGACGTCACTAAAGTTCCGGTTGGAAACAACATTGATCAAGTGCCTTTCCAACAAGACTATTAGAAACTCAAGGGTCCAATCAACATCCTAGAAACTACGTTCCATACCCACATAATCACATAAACATGTTATCACATAAGCACATAACAGTACAGTCTCTATCAAACGAGACGAACCCATTGTGATACTAATCACTTCCCACGTACCCAAAGTATTCAAACCCGGTACGCTCTGATACCAAGTTGTAACGCCCCAAAATAAATACATTAAAGATAACTCATATGCGGAATAAATATAAGTTCATACATCAGAGTTCACAGTTTAACAGGTACTGAAATGCCATATAGGCTTACATCTTTCCAAGACCTTGCTTGGTTACACAAATAGAGTCTCGCTCATTACATATTAAGCCCTTGGCTTTACAACATAATAACAGCACTCATGCACACATAAAGTAAAATAAGGAAACTCTTGCTTTCCAATGATCCACCCTTGCTATTGCCCTGGTGGTAACATCCCATCTGTACCTGAAAATGATGTTCCCGTATAGGGTGAGCTAACAGCCCAGTAGAAATACACTAAACCAACTATGAACAATGACTAAAATATTAGCAGTTGATAGATGGTCATCACTGTTTCATTCCCTTAGGTCACATTACTGTTTCATGACATACTAGTCCATAGTATTCTTAACTTTTCCATTTCTCATTCATTTATCAATTTGAACCATGGCTCAGAACCTGGCCAAGCAACATTTGACATTTTCCTATTTCACAGTAGATAAGCATACTAGCTATATCAATTCATCAATAGATAAGCATACGAGCTATATCAACACTTCCATATATCACACTTCCAAGGACAAGCATACAAGCTGTGTCAACATATCACTAGATAAGCATACAAGCTATCAACACTTCAATAGATAAGCATACTAGCTATCATCACTTCAATAGAGGCATACAAACTATATCACAACTGCAATGGGCGAGCATACAAGCTGCAACCCTGGGTCCATCCCCTATCTTCCCTTAACCATAACCCGGTTTAGAGGTACATCCCCTATCTTCCCCTAAACCGTGGAGTACATCCCCTATCTTCTCCCATTCACAAGTAATGCATATAAACAATAAATATACACATTACCAATCAACACATACAGTTTATGTATTCGTTCAACAGTCATAATCAATGACCCATTTCTTTGATTAGTTTTAATTTACCTAATCATCATGCATTGTCTACAACAATCAAGACTATCCTCCACCGATAGCCCAAAACATTTATTTCTAATCCGAAAATAAATGTACAAATAGATAATATATATCAACATATCAATTTGGTGAGTGATAAATAAATTCAACTACACCCTTTACTCCCATACCTTCCCAATCTCAACATTTCCAATTCAAATTCTCATTCCCCAAATTAAACCAATTAGGGTAATTTCCCATAATTTTCAATACCGACCCTACGGTCTCATAACCATCAATTTAATAGCAAAATTTACCATTTTCAATCCTTTACATAATCATGGATTCAATTCAGTCAAAGCCCCACTTTTATGAAAATTACATAAATGGCCCAAACTTTCTCAAGAATTACACAATAATTTCCAACATCTCAAAATACCAAAATTTAAAGATAAAGTTCATAAAGAGGAGTAGGTTATCCCTACCTCGAAGTTATAGCCAAAATGGAGATGAAGACCAAAACCCAACGTGCTCCAAATCCAAAGATTTTCAGATTAAAAGATAGCCCTCGACGATCAACAACTTTTTTGTAAAGGCCCAAGGTGAGGAAACAACTCTTACTAGATCAATCCCTAGAGAGAAGGCAAGGATCTAGAGAGAGAAGCTCAACAATGGTGTTTTTGGAAAAGTATGAGGGAGAAGAGAATGTGAAAAAGTGATTTGAAAAGCCAAAACTCGGAGCCTTAAACTAGCCTCCCCGCTCGAGCGCACAAACCCCCGCTCGAGCGGCACTCACAGACTTCCGCTCGAGCGGCCAATCCCCCGCTCGAGCGCCCGATGCACACTCCCAGCACTTTCGCAGACAGGTCCCCCGCTCGAGCGCCCAACTCCCCGCTCGAGCGGACAAGGTACAAAAGGTTCCCCGCTCGAGCGGCCAACTCCCCGCTCGAGCACCACACACAACTCCCGCTCGAGCGTCCAACACTTGCTCAAGAACTACTGGATGGGTGTATTTCCCGCTCGAGCGGCCAAGCCCCCGCTCGAGCGGACAACGAACAAAAGGTCCCCGCTCGAGCGTCAAAAGTCCCGCTCGAGCGGACAAGCCAAAATCTGGGCAACTTGACTTGGTTCCTAAGCTCAACCAACCTGTCCCAAACTTGCCCAACACATCCTATAACTCAACTACAAGGTAAGAAAGGATGTAAACAAGATCATAACCAACCACAAACACCCACGGACACACGTCCGGAACACTGTACAACAAGAGGAAAACCGAGATCGCTATAGGTCGAGACTATTGTTTCCGAAATTTGCAAGTTCAAACAATATGCCCACTTTTGCCACACACAAAACATGTCACGTTTGTTAGATCTTGTGAAGGGGGTTCTTGGTTCCATTTCTTTTGCCTCGGGTAATTTTTATTTTGTGGTCTTCCAGTATTTTTCCAAATTTTCTTAACTGGTTTCAAAAGACTATTTTTATGAAATCGACCTTTATGTAAAGTATTTCCAGAAGTTAAATTTACCTTTGCAGTGGAATGCTCTTGTGTTATAAGAGCACCTTGTCCTCGAGCTTCCTCCTCCACCCTAATCCTTGTGATTAGAGTCTCCAAGGACATCTCTTTTTGCTTGTGACGCATTGACTTCTGGAACTCCCTCCAAGATGATGGAAGTTTGTCAACAATACCTGCTACAAGATTGTCTCCAATTTTGATGCCTTCAGATCTCACTTCAGCCACTAGCATCTGAAAATCTTGAACTTGCTCCACCACTGATTTTCCATCTATCATCTGATAGCGAAAAAACCGGTTTGCAGCATATTTTTTAGCGCCTGCCTCTTCAGTGTCATATTTGTTCTGCAAGGTTTTCCAAATTTTCTTGGCAGTGGTGTAAGTAGTATCATAATAATCATAAAATTGATCTGAAAGACAATTCAAAAGATAGTATCGACATTTATATTCATCTGTGTTGTATTTTCTGATTTTTTCAAGATGAGCAGCATACTCTTCGTCGGTCATCTCTTCAGTGGGGACTTTGTTCGGATTTTCCTCGGTCAGGATATAGGCCACCTTGAGGAGACTGAGGTAGAAGAGCACCTTGCCTTTCCATCTCTTGAAATGGGCTCCCTTGAACTGGAAGGGCTTGTTGAGATCACCGGTGTTCTCGTTGGGCTTCTCCAGTACTGGCTCCATGAACTTTTGCTATTTGAATCTCCTTAAAATTGTTGGTGATACTTATAAATAAAACACCAGAAAATACAAATAATAAAATTACAATAACTTATTATCAGGGCTGAGGCGCGGGAAACTCGCTCTCTTTAAGGAGATTCAAGCCCTCTGCGGTTAGGCAAAGCCTCACACCGGTGCAGCAGAAAAACCTTGACTTGTCCCCCCCCCAGGATACAACAGCCCGACTAAGTCGTGTGGTTCACCAATACTGCACAATTGATTGAACCCAAAGCTTTATCACACACACCCTTTTTTATTTGCCTACTAATCTCACTTAAGACATAACCAAAGCAACCAAAACTCCTTCACCTCTTATATCAAGATATGACACAAGTTAAGAAATTATATAGAAATCAAAACTTAATGGACAAGGCTCACGGATGAACTTGAAAGGATAGGCAGGTGGACTTAGAAGACTAAGACAAGACCAAGAAGACCAAGACTAGGGAAACTTACCTGGGAAGTCTTTGGCAAAGGATAAGAATTGGTGGACTCTTGGAAGACTTGGAGAGACTTGGAGAGACTTGGAGAATGGATAAATACGGGGAGACTAGGAGAAGACTTGATGGAAACCAATATCACAATATAATATTAAAATACCCGCTAACATAGGCCAATGTTAATATGAGCTCGATTCAAGTAGTTTAATTGTTTAAAATACATGTAATTGAGTTGAGTCTAAAAAAAAAAAAAGTTCATTTTGAAATTATGAGTTTTACATAATGAATTGATGTCAAACAAATATTTATTAACTAAACATGAATTGAGCTTAAACAATTTTAAAAAATTTACAACATTAAAACTAATGATAGAAAGTTTATTCATGGAGTACCTAAATGTAGTCCTAAATTGCAAGGCATAATGATGACCGTCATCCAGAAGAAGAAGGCAACGTGAACATCGATCACACTTGCCATGAGTGCAACAACAAAGAAAATTGTTCTCTAAAATTATATGATAATCTGCTTCAATTCAACACCTTCATTTTATACCTATCCACCGAGGCCTATATGTTCTCTCAAATTTAAAGAGAATCGTTACAAACATTTGAATAATACCATCCTTTCTCAATTACCCTTGCCATTACTACGATATGGAGATTTTATAGTTTCAAATGGATCAAAAATTGATTTATGTATATGGTTTAATTTGAAAAATAGATTACAAATTAATTTTTTGGTTTTATTTATTTTTTTAAAAAAATGTAAAAAATAGAAAAAAAAATAATCTAATTTAAAAAGTTAAAAATCCAATAAGCCGTCTGTGTTCACAAGGAGGTCAGGGATAGGGATGGGGAAAGTGGTGGCATATTGGGTTCAGTAGTGGTGATTTCTGGTCATGTTCGTGGATTTTACTTGAGATTTATCAAATTTATATGGAGGGAGCGTTTTGTATAGATTGAGATAAGCATAAAGTAATCCGAACATCCAATAAATAATAAAAAAATATTGTACATGTGAATGTAGATAACAGTGCTTTTGCAAAGTTAGAAAAAAGCAATTTTTTGCTTTTTTATATTTTCATTTTGCAAGGGATAAATAAGCCAAATGTACAATTACCGAAATACCCCCACTTTTTAAGGATAAGATGGTAATTTCACAAATATACATAAGGGTAATATGAGAATTTCATAATTTTCATTAGGATAAATCACAAATACACCTCATGAGGTTTGTTTAAAGTACAAATTGCTTCTTGTGATTTAGAAAATTACGAATATCCCCTTGTAAGAATTTTTTATTTAACAGAATTAACTGAAAAATAAAATTCATAATTGCTCTCTTATGCAATAATAAAATTACCTAAATTATTAATTAAAACATATTTTTAACATTATTAAAAACTGTTAATTGACTTGATAATTTATTAATAAAAGAAGCAATTTGGTATGAAATTAAAAACCTCAAGAGATGAAATATAATTTCCAGAACCACAAGAAGTGATTCGTATTTTAATCAAATCTCAGGAGATGTATTTGTAATTTACCCTTTTCGTTAATGATGTGACACCATATTATAATACTTTTCAAAAAAAAAATCACAAATGCATTTTTTTTTTAAAATATAAAAGCAACACAAAAAACAAAAAAAAACAAAAAACAAAACAAAACAAAAAAACAAAAAAGGAATTTTTTCCATCGTCCCAAAACAAGCAGGAAATTATGTTTCCACACACCTGATTAACTTAGTACGCATCTTTTCTTTAAATTTTTTTTATTATATTTCTATCCTTCAATCAAATTACCAACTCACCCTTCCATTTCTCCTTTCCTCCCTCATTACCAACTCAACCCTATCATTTGCCATTTCCGATCACTAGCAGTTACCTCGCTCCTTTCGATCATCACCACCTTCATAGCATTCCTCTCCTCTTGCCTGGCATCCATTACATAGACTGTTTTGGAGTTATGCTGCTCAGATGCTGGTACCATGACTTTTAGAGAGAGAGAAAGAGAGAGATGAGAGAAAGAATTAAGAGTTTGGACAGAGAGAAACAGAGTGGTGAGCTGGGTTCTCTCTTTCTCTATCTCTCTCGCCATCACAATTCATTCCCCACCATCACGATTCATTCTAGCCAAGGGTTTTCAGATCTTCATTGGTGGCGGGAAAATGCAGCAGGAGTTGTAGTGAGGAGAGACGACCTGTGGTGAGGTGGTCGACGGAGGAGTGGCTATAACAACCCAGATTTTTAATTATTCTTTAAAATTTAAACTAATATTATTTAATCACAGTTGGGAAAATATACAATTTATTTTGTATTATTATGTGTAATTTTGTAAAACAATGTAATTAGTATGAAATTTTGGGGTCAAAGTGTAAATATAAAACGAAAATTGCCAACTTCAATTTGGAGAAGACATCACTTATGCATTAGTTTTTTTTGATTTTTTTTTTTTTTTGGTTTTTGGTGAATAAGACATAAAATAAAACAGAAAAATTACAAAATTACAAATTTACAAGGGGCATGCCCCAAGCCCTACCATAACTATACAAACCACCAACACAAACAAAACAAATGAAAAACATAACTAACACACAGACTAAGACTATGTACCCAACACTATGTAGCCAACAATAAGAAGCAATCACCAGCCATCCATATCAAAACAGGGCAGCCACGTAACAGCACCTGTACCCAAACAGCTGTTCAAACACCATGTCCACAGTGGTTAAGAGACCTAAATAGGATTCAGCAACCAACTACCAACACCATAAAAATCGATAGCAGCAATTGGACATCAAATACATCAAAATATAACACAAAACACTGCACCAGCAGCCCTATTCACCCTACCAACCCAAGCAAAAAGAAAATAAAACCCCCTACACAGCCCGTAGAAGTAGGAAATAGAGCAAAAAACTAGAGTAACAACGACACCATAAAACGGAAAGAAATGAAGACAACTAGGAAAACCCATACAAGTTACTTGATAAGGCGCAAGCTACAGCCACCACCAAGTAACATGTTCAAATCCATGTGAATCAGTTGAAATAAACCTCATAGAAGGGCACAACTTGCATCCACCATCACTCCACCAAACCTGAATCAAGTAACCATGACCAATAGTTGTCCATAGATAAGCAACATCAAGACAGTCCATGTAATAAAAAATCAACAGAAAAAGTAAGCAAACTATATAAAAGCTCTCAACACTCAACCCCATATAATGATATCACTCCACTCCAATATTGTCCTCACTTCATTTAACCCACAACTCACAAGCTCTGTATTAATATAGTAAGCTCCCTTAACCTGCCTACCTATATATATATAGGTGTGGTGGTGAGTCTTGGTAAAGGAAAAAGAAAGGTGGTATTGCCTTAGGCAAGCAACCACTACAACAAAATTGAATTTTTACGGCTTGCAATGCATGCCGTAAAAACTCTTTCACGGCATGCACACAAATGCTGTTATATGACATGCCGTGGAAAGTTGAGCGTTATTTACAGCATACAGGTAAAGTTGTAAAAAGTAATAAATTAAACATTAATGACATACTTTGTATGTCGCATATAATTTTCTACGACATTTTTTTCATGTTATAAATCATCATACTTTCCACGGCATAATTTTTCATGCCGTAGAAGGTTATTTTAAATATATTTATGGCATACTTTGTATGCCGTATATAATATTTTACGGCATTTTCTTGCATGTCGCAAATCATCGCTTTTCACGACATAATTTTGTATGCCGTAGAAGATCATTTTTAATATATTTATGACATACTTTGTATGCCATATATAATCTTTTACGACATTTTCTTGCATGCCATAAATCATTACACTTTTTATGATATAATTTTGTATGCCGTAAAAAGTTATTTTTAAAAAATAATATATATATATAGGAATATAACCTTGCCTAATAGTATGCAGACAGTAGTTTATAAAATGCAACCTGTGAACAAACCAAGCAGAAGCAACTACTATGAAGTAAGTAAAAAAATCTAATATCCATACACCAAACAACTTGCATACTAACTTCCATCCTCAACTTCTATCATATCAAGCTGATAACAACCTTAAACATACAAACCAAGAAAAGTATCCAAATCATAAGATTCACTAATCTCTAAAATACGACTTTAAACAAGCTGATAACAACCTCAAACTTACAAACCAAGAAAGTGATACATCATCAAGCTATTCAAATCCCTATCATCCATGAAGGGTACAATTTTAGAGACAAAATTGCATTCCCTAGGATAATATTGAGATGTCTAATTTTTTTTTTTAATTATTTACATATTTTCGAATAAAATCTCAAACTTTCATCCTACCTTGACAGCTTGTCGCCTGGTAACATAATTGGTAGACTCCAACAGCCTTGAGTTATACTCTGCAAAAATTGGGGACAACAACACTAACTTAATGGAAAATAAGCATAATACATGATTATGAAACAAGAACAGGAAAAGTGGCGGGTTTGGGTATAAATGTGCCAATACGAAAAGTGGTCCAATTTATAGTTTCCTTCTGAAATTTGATCAGTTTTGAATTAGGAAATTGCTTGAAACGGACTATTTATTCACAGAATTAACAAAGGAAATTACCTCAAAATCCTAGAAAATGCACGCAGACCCATATAGAGAAGCGACGAGGTCATCCAAAACTGTAAGCAAAACTGAAACCAGATGAACAAGAGTTAGCTGACATGTCCATGAGAATCAAAATACAGTTTGACAACCATGAGCTTTCTTCCATTTACAAAAACTTGAAAAAGATAAATAAAGGAGTAGCAGGCTTATTATAGCGATCCCGGGTTTACCCCTTGGTGTACAGTGATTCGGACTTATGTCCGTGGGTGTTAGAGGTTGTTTGAACCTTGGTTGCGTCCTTTTAGACTTTGTATTTGGGTTATAGGACGTGTTGCTTGGTTGTGATTGGAGCTAAGTGTTGGTGCCAATTTTGCTCCTTCGCCGAGCGAGAGTTAGTCGCCGGCGCGCGCGGTTTTCTTGGTCGTGGTGGTCGAGCCAGGGCGGCGGCGTCGCGGCGGCGAAGCGCGCTCGCGTTCCGGTTTTTTCTTTTGTTTTCGCGGAAAAAAATTGCCGTCCGCCGCGTCGTCTGCAGTAGGTGCTGCGCTTTTGAAGCTTGCAATTCTTGGCTTCTTCGAGAAGCCGAGCGAGCAGCGCCGGAAGGGTGGTGGCTCGGCGAGGATTTCTTGGCTCGGCGCGGTGTTGGGTGTTTTGTATATCGAAGAACTTCATTTTTCTTCTTCTTTCATTTTGGAACCTTAGCCTCTCTCTAAACATATATTCTCTCTAGGATTTCATCTCTCTTTAGTGTGGATCTAACCTAAGTCCTTTGTTAATAAGATAGAGGTGGTGAGATCTTCGTTTTAATCAAAAGTTGGGATTTGGAGCACTTTGGGTTTTGGTCTTCATCTCCGTTTGGGCTCGAATTTGAGGTAGGGATATCCTACTCCTCCTTATGGTCTTTGTCTTTAAATTTTAGCACTTGGATATGTTGGGGGTTGTTGCGTAATTTTTGAGAAACTTTGGGGCCTTTTTGCAATTTTACAAAAGTTGGGGTTTTGTTTAGAAATGAGCTGTATGCATGTTTGGCATAGGAAAGGAGTAAATGACGGATTGTAAATGAAAATGGAGCCTTAGGGTTGTTTTGTGAATTATGGTAATTTGCCTAATTGGTTTAATTAATTAATGTATATAATTAATTAAAGAGAATGAGAATTGGATTGAATATGTGGAAATTGAGAATGTGGTTAAAGGGTGTAGTTGAATCGTGTATTACTCACATTGAAATATGGTTATATTATCCATTTGTGCATTTATTTCTGTTTAGAAATAAGTAGTGTTGATTGTTGTAGACAATGCATCTTGATTAGGCAAACTAAACCTAATCAGTGGAAATGTCATAGAGTATGACAGTGATCGAATACATTAACTTTATGTATTGATTGAATGCGTATGTGGTTATGTGTTTATATGCATTGTTTGTGTTTGTGTATGGGAGGAGATAGGGGATGTACTCACGGTTTAGGGAAGATGGGGATGTACCTCTAAACCTTAATCGATGGCTAGGGAAGATGGGGATGTACCCCTAGGCCATTGAAAAATATTGGATATAGCTCATATGCTTGTCCATGGAAAATATTGGATCTAGCTCATATGCTTGTCCATGGAAAATATTGGATGTAGCTTATATGCTTGTCCATGGAGAAATATTGGAAATAGCTCATATGCTTTTCCATGGAGATGTGTTGAAGTGTTGTTTGTTGATATGATATAGCACTAAAATGTATATCATTATTGTTTTGGGAAATTGTATGGATTGATTTGATATAGCACTAAAATGTATATCGTTATCAGTTGTGAAGTATAGAAAATGTTTCTATGTTATGTTGATACAACACCAACATGTGTGTCACAAGTAAAGAATGAGAGTGGTTTATGTGTTAGTGATATAGCAAAAGGTTTTGGTTTTCAAACTCTTGTTGAAGATGAAATGGAAAGTGAATTGGTACTTGGGTTGTCTTGAAATGGTAAAAGAATGTAAGTGTTGTCTCGAATGTATAAGTGTAGGCCATCTGTTGATTGCTAACGTTTTAGGCATTGTTCATAGTTGGTTTAGTGTATTTCTCGGCTCACCCTATATGGGACACCATTTTGCATGCCACCTCCAAGGATATCGCTTGAGAGGCTAGATGATTGTGGTTTTATTTTGTTTTAATTACATGTAATTTCAAGCCAAGGGCTTTTCATGTATTTGAGTTAGTACTCTTCTGTTTGTAACCAAGTGTTAGCTTGGAAAGATGTAAGCCCATGGGGCGTTTAATTCTGTTGATTAACATGTAAAGATGTTTATCCCTTGTAGCAATGTATGTATGAATGGATGGGTTTTCTGTTATTATTTTGGGGGCGTTACACTTATGAAAAAACATAATGTGTAATGGTCATAATAGTTAACCTCGAGGAACCACAAAAAAGTTAGATAGCAGAACCACAAAAAAGCTTGGCAGCAGAATATTTTAGCAATTAGGGGTATGAAATAAAAATAATAAATAAATAAATAAACGGCTCTAGCTCAGCTACTGTCAAAGCAGGTCTAGAGTCTTACTGCACAGGAAGAAATTTCACCAATGGGGCTACAAAGGTATAGTCGGACAGTTATTATATAAATAATTTGCAGTCAAGAACTATTCATTCTTTGGTACTTCCTTGGGGCTTACAAAGTATCATTTATATTTTTGTCAGAAAATATGGGAACCTTGAATCAATAACTGAATCTTTCCAAAATTGATTATATTCATTTGTTGATGTAAAGGCACATTAAATCAACATGCATACCTATTTCAGCAAGAATCCAAATACAATTCACTTTGTCATCATTTTAGAAATTAGTGCTAGTGGACATAGACAAGACAAACAAATCACATAGTCAACCTCAAAATGATCAGCCTTCCTACATTTCCAACATCCCTCAGAGCTATTCCTTCTCAGAACAAACTAACAAAGGACCTATGTGGAGCTTTCCCATCCTCTTGGTCAAAGATTATCCGTCCTCCAACAAATACTTGAGCTGCCAATAAAGAGGATTGTTTAGCTCAAGTGCTCAACCAACAGCTAAAGCCATAAGTAAAAAATTTCAAAACTTACATCCAGCAAACAATCACACCTGCTCAATAATCCTGGTCATTGTTTCAAAAAAGCTTGATCCTCTTTAGGTGAAAAGCCTTGTGATATGATTTTCCCCCCATCTATATGACACCTCATTACTTGAATGAAATACTAGAACTCTTATAAACAATTACAACCCACCAAAGATGCCAATGCTACTAACATATCAACAAAAACAAGTTTATGAACCATACAAAATCACTCAACCCTATAAGCTCCACCATAATCAAATATTAGAATCAACTTCAACGTACAACAACAGAATACGCAATTAATATGAAACCAAATGGGATTATCATGGGAAATGTAGTTTATTTATTAGAACTTCAATTGCAAAACAGAAAGTGTCACAAACAATCATACAATAATACAAAAGGGGCAAATAGAACAACAATTATCACTTACAGAGGGAATTGGCAAAAAGCTTTCAGGACATAAACTTTACACTTCGGATCATTTACCATGTGTATTATCAAGAAATCAAGACAAAATGACATACCTGAATCCATTGATGAACGGTTAAACGGAAGCGTGATTATCAATAAACTCTTTGTTATTGATTATGTTATTGCCTTCTAATCCTTTCCCCTTTGGTGCCTTATGTTTTTCCTTGAGATGATTCAGAAAAATGGCAGTGTTCTTTTTTTTTTTTTCCACTTGGGAAGGAATAGGGACCATAACCTTTTAAAGGTTGTAATTGGTTTTCAAAACTGAAAGGTCAGAACATAAACCTTACACTTCGGATCATTTACCATGTGTATTATCAAGAAATCAAGACAAAATGACATACCTGAATCCATTGATGAACGGTTAAACTGAAGCGTGATTATCAATAAACTCTTTGTTATTGATTATGTTATTGCCTTCTAATCCTTTCCCCTTTGGTGCCTTATGTTTCTCCTTGAGAGGATTTAGAAAAATGGCAGTGTTTTTTTTCCACTTGGGAAGGAATAGGGACCATAACCTTTTAAAGGTTGTAATTGGTTTTCAAAACTAAAAGGTTGTGGAAGTTCAAAAAGGATGAAAACCAACTTTAACCAATATGTTTTAATTTCTATTTCTGCCCCTCATAGAAATAGAGATTATACAACTAGTATCTACACATTAGGTCCATAACACATATACCCTTAAGCCTCTTAACTAAATTGAATCACTTAAATTGTAGGCTTCTTATAAATGATAACACCACATTTAATTATGTGGTCCCATTGAGACATTATCTAACAATCTCCCACTGGACCACATATGTATCCTGAAAAATGTGCTTAACTTTAGTGAGCTCAAAAATTTGTTATCATAACTTGAGGGTAGCCAAACAATCTTGTCCACAACCTTTCAGTTTTGAAAACCAATTACAACCTTTAAAAGGTTATGGTCCCTATTCCTTCCCAAGTGGAAAAAAAGAACACTGCCATTTTTCTAAATCCTCTCAAGGAAAAACATAAGGCACCAAAGGGGAAAGGATTAGAAGGCAATAACATAATCAATAACAAAGAGTTTATTGATAATCACGTTTCCGTTTAACCGTTCATCAATGGATTCAGGTATGTCATTTTGTCTTGATTTCTTGATAATACACATGGTAAATGATCCGAAGTGTAAGGTTTATGTTCTGAAATTTATGTTTGTATTATCAAGAAATCAAGACAAAATGACATACCTGAATCCATTGATGAACGGTTAAACGGAAACATGATTATCAATAAACTCTTTGTTATTGATTATGTTATTGCCTTCTAATCCTTTCCCCTTTGGTGCCTTATGTTTTTCCTTGAGAGGATTTAGAAAAATGACAGTGTTCTTTTTTTCCACTTGGGAAGGAATAGGGACCATAACCTTTTAAAGGTTGTAATTGGTTTTCAAAACTGAAAGGTTGTGGAAGTTCAAAAGGAATGAAAACCAATAAATAGAAGTTAAAACAATAGTGCACTCTCCATCAACACTATCAGCACCAATGCCGCTAGAACTGAAAATCAAATCTCCAAACAGGGATCCACAAAGGAGGAATCTAGAAAATACACAAACATAAACTTAGCATTAGCAGCATCAAACGAGAAGAAATCACTTTACAATTGAAATTAAAAAGTAATAACAATTAATTTCAAGATTGTGACCTTGCGAATCTTAGGAATGTTCTAATCAGAGATAACAAGCAAATCCGAGAAAATCACCATAAATCGGGAGCAAATCAGAGAAAAACAAAATTCATGAGGAGCAAGAACACAGAAAAACAACTCTCACGTCAAGTATACATGATTTAAGCTCTAATCATAGAAAAACTCGAAACTAGGGTTTCGATTTCCAAAATTTCAATCGATGAAGAAGAGAGAATAGATATAGAAATTACCTTGAGAATACGAAGGCCGAGACTTCGCAAGTGTCTTCGATGGGGGAAAGATCGAGAGAGAGAGCAAGGATCGGAGAGAGAAAGAACGAAGCTGAATCTAGAGCGAGAGAGACCCAATCACCGACGGAGATGGAGATGGAGCACTGTCTAAATAGTCGATTTGTTGTATGTGAGAGAGTAGGCCTAACTAATTATCACTGTGCCTAAATAGAGTGGGTATACAATACAGAGACCTCGACCTTGACCTCTTCGACTGTGTGTCCATTCTGAACCTCTTCTTCTTCTTCTTCTTCTTCTTCTTCTTCTTCTTCTTCAGCTTCTTCAGCTTCTAGGTCGACGTTGAATCAGAGAGGAGATTGTATTGTAGAGAGGTTGAATCAATATTTTTAATTTTCTAAAAAAATCACTAAATTTAAAGAAATGTAAAATTTAATATATTTCATATATTTTATATTTTATTGTATTTTTTTTACAAATATTTTACTTTTTATTTAGATTAGGCACATCAAAAAAGTTGAAAATAAAATAAGTAAATTATCAAAAAAAGGAAAAATATCGAATCAAGATAATTTTGAAAAAAATAATTACAAATCAGTGAAAAGTAATATAAATATTAATAATTAAAATTATAATTTTTTTCATGAACATGTAATTTTTTCCCCTAAAATCCCACTAAATGCAATTATCCCTTAAAAGAATACATTAAATTATAAAATAACGTATAAATTATTTTTTATGTTGCTCTCAATTAGGAAAATTTAATGTGGGAAGCTTAATTGAAAATTGTTAGCTTTTTAAAATTAAAAACAAATAATCGGATTGAAATTTTTTTTAATAAAAGTTTTCACGACATACTAATGGATGCCGTATAAAGTTATAATATTTGACGACATGAAATGTATGTCATCTTAAGTGCAAATATTTTACGACATATTTTTGGATGCCGTGAAAATATACATTTTTTACGGCATATTTTTGCATGCCATAAAAAAATCGGATTGAACTTTTTTTTTTTTTTTTTTGTAGAAGTTTTCACAACATGTTAATGCATGCCGTGTAAAATTATAATATTTTACAACATGAAATGTATGTCGTCTTAAGTGTAAATATTTTACGACATATTTTTGTAAGTCGTAAAAACATATATTTTTTACAGCATACTTTTGCATGCTATAAATATATGAATCAACGACTTATATTGTATGTATGCTATTATTAACAAAACATTAACGGCATACAAAAAAAAAATGCCGTAGAATGTACTAACTACGACATGCATTTAATGCATGTCGTAAACATGATGCCGTAAATAGTTAGTTTTGTTGTAGTGAACGTGGTAACCATCCTGCAACGTGGGAGGTCTACCAATAGGGTAATTATAGTAGCTACGGTAAGAAGCTTGGTATAAATGGGAGCAAGGAAAAAGAAGAGTGATAAAGTAAAATAGGCCGAGGTGAAAAAGCCACAGCAGAAGTAGAAGGAATTTATATTAGGGTGAGTTTTATTATACTTTGAGTTATCATAAAATGTTCATAAATTATATTAGTATTTTTAATTATGTTATTTATTTTATGAACCTTATTTTATATAATAAGGAAAACTCATGGATATAACTGTTTATTAAAATGTGTTTTGAGTAATTATATTTTATAAGTATCACCAGGGAGGTCCCATGTCTTGGGAGACTTAAATAACCATCGGCCCTCTGGTTAGTCACTTTGTGACCCTCTCTCTATCATGGATCCACTGACCCTTTGATTTCTGGTGTGGACCAAAGTACTGTACGAAGCTAAATGCTACACTATTTTGGGAGTCACCTCTAGAGTTCGTACGAGCAACCTCTTAAGTTCATACATCTATTCTATTCCGTTCTATACCGTAGTTATGATTATTTTATTTATATGATTTCTGTATTATATGTCAAATGATTTCCGTATTATATATTCTGTATTTTCATATCAAACTCTGTTCAACCCAATAATTATCCATGGTGATTTTTATACCCTCATACTCTCAGTATAATATTTCTCACTCTACCATGTGCTTATAGTTGTTTACCACTTTTAGGTGATATGTCATGACCAGTGCGTGGAGTAGGCACAAAGCACTTTGTAGAGATAATTCAATTCTGACAATTTAATTAAACAGAAGCTCCAATGTATATATTTTGTTATTATTAAATAAAATTTTGGGTTCCTTTTATTTTACTCTACTACTCTATTAATTTGTCAGAATCTCAATTATTATCTTGTTGCGATGCCGAACCTCTGGGTGCCGGGTTTGGGTCGTGACAGTGGCGGTAAGGGTGTGAAGGCTAAGATCAACTGGGCTCTTCGCAAATCCGATCTGAGGGCGGCGATGGAGAAGAGGAAGCAGTGACGGGAGGGAGAGAAGGCTGGGAAGGGGCGGCGACTGTGGAAGGTTGAGAGAGACTGAGAAGGGAACGACGCCGGTGGGAGGCATTGGTTGCCGACAATGGTTAGGGTTAGGATTTGTTGGAGAAGATGAGGGTAATTTAGTATTATCTAAAAATTATTGATGTGTATTGAGACAAAATTAATAGTTTTAATTTGTGTATGGTGTAAACTGAGTAAATGGTGTATTTAAAATAACTAAGTGAATGTATTTAGTAACAATATTATATGGGTAAATTGACAAAATTATTCATAGAATGGAAGGTAAAAGGACTAATTTATTCTTTCCCTATTACTGAATTTTGACAGATAAGTTGAATTGAAATCTATTTGAAATTACAAAATTTAAAATGATAAAATTAAGAAACTGAAGTTTGATTTGTTATTGGATCAAACTCTAAGATCTTTTTCCTTCGTAATTTTGCGTAAACTTTTTGAATTGGTAAAAGCTAAAAAGCAAGGAAGTTTTTTTTTTTTTTTTTTTTTTTTTTCAAAATAACCACTAAAGCAAATAAACAACTTTTTTTTATTTTTCTTAAAAAAGAAAAATCATTGCAACTAAGGAAATTGCCACAATCCCCAATTTATTCAAAGCCGTTATGATTCGATATGTTGCCTTGCAAATGAGACATTCATGAATCATAGTTGTATAATATGTTATAAAATTTAGTGTAAATTATAAATGCACGTTCTGAGATTTATTTAAAATACGAATTGTGTTATGTGGTTTGGAAAATTACAAATACCTTCATGTCATAATTTTTTATTTAACAGAATTAATTGGAAAAGTGAAATTTATGACTGTTCACCTATACAATAATAAAATTATCTAAATTATTAATTGAAATAAAATTTTAATATTATTAAAACCTGTTAATTAATTTGATGATTTATTAATAAAAGGACTTATTTGTTATGAAATTAGAAACCTTAGGGGATATAGTGTAATTTTTAGAACCACAGAGGTAATTTGCAATATAAGTAAACATCAAGGGGTGTATTTGTAATATATCCTAAAATTTATTAATGGACTCACTTTTAAAAAGTAATTAGTTCATCAAACAATTTTGGAAAAAAATATAAATAGGTAGGAGTTTAAAAAAAACTATTACAAATCAATGATAAATTTTATAAATATTAATAATAAATTTTTTTCATCAATTTCTAATTATTTTTTCAAACTCCCTCTGATCTGTATTTTCCCCAACTATTTTCTATCTTTAAATCACTGTTTCTAAAATTACTTTTGAGTTTTTTTGGTCTTTAATGATTTTTTAATATTTTAATTAAGGGTAAATTACAAATACACCCCTTGAGATTTTCTTAAAATACAAATTGCTCCCTGTGGTTTGAAAAATTACAAATATCTCTCTGTCAGAATTTTTTGTTTAACAAAATTAATTGAAAAAGTGAAATTTCTGACTGTTCACCTATACTATAATAAAATTATTTGAATTACTAATTGAAATAAAATTTTAACATTATTAAAAACTATTAATTAACTTGTTGATTTATTAATAAAATGACCTATTTGTTATGAAATTAGAAACCTTAGGGGGCATAATGTAATTTCTAGAACCACAAGGGGTAATTTGTAATTTAAGTAAACCTCAGGGGGTGTGTTTGTAATTTACCCTTTAATTAATTATTTTATTTATATATCTAATTTAAATACTTAAAAAGTAAAATATTTGTAAATAATTCTATAAAAAAAATTACTAATACAGAAATATTAGAATTTTTTTTTTTGGTATTGTTTGTATTTTTTTATATTTAGTGAATTTTTTTTATAATATTTTTCACAAATTTTTTACTTTTCAGTAAATTACACTCACCTCCCCTGAAGTTGGGAGAAAATATAGTTAGCCCCACAATTTTAACATAATTATAGCGATCTCTCTTGAAATTTTAATTCACATAATATTTAAGTTTTTTTTCATTATTAATTCATGAGTCGTAAAGATTAAAATATGATGTTATCATATATTTTTTACTAAAATGAATATTTACCTTTATTTATTTTTGTGTCTACTTACCATCTGCATTGGTTTTGATAATTTTAACTAGGATTGGGTAAACATCCAACCAATCCGCTTAACTAGCCTAACCCGATTCAACCCGACTTTAAATGTTCAGTTTCAATACAACAGATGGATGAATGCGGGTCTAGAAATTTCATAAAAAATTGAGTTTTGGTTGAGTGGCGAATATACAACTTTCAATCCATCAAACCCAACCCGACTTGTATGGAAGTAAGAATTCTTCATAAATATTGGCCAACTAGGTAAGAATTCTTCATAACCAACTAGGCCTAGCCTAGTTAGTGTAGCGCCCTCAAAATAATAACATTAAACCCAATAATATTGACATGCCATGATATATAAAAGATCCACGTCCTTCCATTCAACAGAGTTCTATTACAAATAGTATTACATGTTAACAACAAAAGCAAACGCCCTAAGGGCTTACAGCTTTCCAAGTTAACACTTGGGTACAAGAAAGTAGAGTACTAACTCATTTACACATTAAGCCCTTGGCTTGAGTTTACATGTAATATCACAAAAGGAAAGACAACCAAAAAGTCCGTCCGCCACTAGCCTCCCAAGCTAATTCTTTGGAGGTGGCATGCTACCTGTACCTGAAAACAATATTCCCATATAGGGTGAGCCACGGCCCAGTAGAAATATACTAAACCAGTTATGAATAATGACTAAAAGATTGACAGTTGATAGATGGCCAACTCTATTACATTCTTTCATAACATAATACAATTCCAAGACATTTAAGTCTATATTTCCTTTTCACTTGCCATATCATAATTTTGGCTCAAACATCTCACATGAGACAAGCACTCATGCCTACACATTTCACTTCAACAAATATAAACATAACAGTTATATTCATACTTCCAAAGACAAGCATATACGCTCTGTCAATACATTTCTAGATAAGCATACATGCTCTATCTACGGAGTTCATCCCCTATCTCCTCCCAATAACATCCGGTTTAGAGGTCCATCCCCTATCTTCCCTAAACCGCTGAGTACATCCCTATCTCCTCCAACACAACACAATGCATATAAATAACAATTATACACATCACATAACAATACATAAAATCAATGTATTCTATCCATCGTTATAATTTATAACATTACAACCCTAAGGTTCCAATTTCACTAATGTTTCCACATTAATTCCATGTTTCTATACTAAACATGCTTCTAGGTTTATTATAGACAAAACCCCAAACTTTTATAAAATTACACAATGGCCCAAAGTTTCCAAAAATTTCACAACAACTACCAACATATCAAAATGCTAAAATTTAAAGACAAGACTCATAAGGAGGAGTAGGATATCCCTACCTCAAAAGATGAGCTCCAAAGGAGAAGGACCCAAAACCAAAATGCTCCAAACACCAAACTATTCGGATCAAAATGACGCCCTCGACGATCAACACCCTTTTTGTGAAGACAAAAGGTGAACAACACACTCTAGCTAGATCAATACTTAGAGAGAAGTTATGGTTTTTGAGTGAGAAGCTCTGAAAATGGTGTTTTGGTAAAGTAGGAGAAAGAAGATAAGTCAAAAAGTGACCTGAAATGCCCAGTCCCACTCAGTTATACGACAGGTCCGCTCGAGCGTAAGACTCTCCGCTCGAGCGTAAAGACACATAAAACAGGTTCCGCTCGAGCGCAACCTTGTCCGCTCGAGCTCCAAGACACAGACACAAAGTTCGTCCGCTCGAGCGTAGATCCCAGCCCGCTCGAGCGCAGGTCTCCCCCTCCCAGAACTCTCACCAAAAACACACTGTACGCTCGAGCGCACAAAGACCCGCTCGAGCGCAGAAACCACACTTGCAGAAGTTTTGCAGGTGCACGAAATACTGGAAGGGTGCATTATCCGCTCGAGCGCCAAAACCTCCGCTCGAGCGTACAAGCAACAACAACCCATCCGCTCGAGCGTAAACATGTCCGCTCGAGCGGACCAGTCAAAACCTGGGCAACTAGACTTGGTTCTTAAGCTTAACCAACTGGTAACAAACCTGCCCAACACAACCTGTAACTCAAAAACAAAGCAAGAAGGGACGTAAATAAGACAATACTCAATTACCAACCTCCACGGACACATGTCCGGACCACTATACAACAAGGGGTAAACCCGGGACCGCTATAGTTAGTCACCATGCCTTCCTTAGGGCTTAGTCCCAAGGAGGTCATGGGTTCAATTCCCCTTAGGGGAGTTGAATTAGGATGGCTAAATTTTCTCCCATAGGTGCTAATCTAATAACTAACAATTAACATTTGCCGATCAAAAAAACAAAAAAAATATTGATATATTTACCTATTATTTATTTGTTCAATAAATAAAGTATTAAAACTTGAAAGAGATGTTTTTACTTTTCAGAAAAGTTGAACCCTCACTCATCATTGTTCAGTTAAAAAAATTAAGATTTTTTTGTAAAATAAGATTTGTTTAGTAAAAAAATTAGGATTTGTTCAAGTCACCAATTTGATCTGTATAGTCGTCAGATACTAATGGAATTTTCTCATCCCAAACCCCATTCAGTCAGGTAGCAGATGACATGCAACCCGCACAAATCAGACTTGCGAGCATCCCTAATTTTAACCTTACTAAAAAAATATCAATGTAATTACGTCAAACTTGTGAAGTTAATATTATTTTTCTCCAACCTCAGAGGAGGTGAGTATAATTTATTTTTTATTTTTTAAATGTATTAAACCCTAAAGGATCTAAAATAAATACTAAACATAAAACTAAAAAATAAAAAATAAAAAACTCAAAAAAAAAAATTGTGAGTTTCAAAACTAAAGTGATTGGATTTTGAAAGGAAACTAGAGGTGAACCCATTCTATGCACGAGATGTGAACTTATGTGTGTAAATAATATAGATAGTTTTGTATGTAAATTACAAAAATAAAAAAGTTTGAGACTTACTACAATAATGACATAGAACTTATGTGTTCAGCCTCCTTGTTAGAGTTGCAAGCTTGTGCAAGTTAAATTTGAGCAACCCAATTTCAACCTGAATATCTTTAAGGATTGAGCAACATATTTTTTAAATTTGGTGAGTATTTGGGCTTAGTTCTATAGAATGGCTATCAGATCAACGATGTTGTATGGGACGATGTGTTAGGTAACTAAGAAACAACATGTAGGCAAGATAAGTGTTGCAGAGATGAGGATGCAAAGGTAGATGTGTTGCAAGACTAGAAAAAACAGAATCAGGAATGAATATATTCGAGAATGGATAGGAGTTACATTGATAGAAGAGAAGTTAAGGGAGAATAGGTTGAGATGATTTGGTCATATTCAACGGAGACCAATAGAGGCGGTAGTGAAGAGATACGATGTAGTGACGGTAGATGGAAAGGTTAGGGAACGGGGTATACCTAAATTAACGTTGGCTAGCGTAGTAAATGGAGATATGAATCTACTTAATTTGAATAACATAATGACCTTAGATAGAGTTGAGTGGAGAAAATTGATTCATGTATCCAACCCCTATTTAATGGGATTTAAGGCTTAGTTTGATTTGGTTCTGAGTATTTAGGCTTAAATTCATAAATCTGAATCAAATTTGAGCGGGTTTCAACAAAATATCAAACAACCTGAACAATTCAAACTCCCAATTATATATATGAACATAAAAAAAATTTAAATATAAATTATCATGTGGAACCATCAATTTTTTTAATAGAAAATTTAAGTTTTACCAATTATAACTTTTAATAAAAATAATAATTCTTTATTTGGTTCTAACAAGTCACTTTTTAGCTATTTAAGTTAAAAAAATATTTTTACTTTTGATTTTAATTTGCTTAATTGACAAATGACAAAAAAATTCAACAAGATTTATCATGATTGGCAAGTGCTAAAAACACAAATACATTCTTAATAGGATCATTTTCATGATGAGAGAGATAAATTTCGAGTATGAGTTAAACCATTACAAATTTATCAATGAGTTATAAGAGAAAATTGTGGTTGATCAATGTGTCTACCTTAAAATCAAATTTGAGTAAATCTCACACGTATCAATGTGTCTCACCAAATTTGATTTTAAGGATAATGTGGTTGATCAATGTGTCTACCTTAAAATCAGTGGGAGCGATATTTGCATTATAGTTTTGTATGTTGATGATATATGCTTGCTAGCAATAATTTGGGAATGATACATGAGACAAAGAAATTTCTTACGAGAAATTTTGAAATGAAAGATCTTGGTGAAGACTTGTCACGACCCCAAACCGCCCCTAGTAGTTTGGTGCCATGATGGCCAGTAATCCGAGATTACCAAAGGCCTCTTACAAAAGATCACACACAATCAGAGTATACATATGGGGCTAACAAGAGCGGAAGCAATAACTTAAAATACAAGTGGTCCATAAGAGCAGTGCATAAGTCAAATGAAATGGCATACATCTTTACATAACTTTACAACTTGGTGACAAGCAGAACAAATATACATTTTACATCTTAACAAAAGGGCTTCTCAAGCCGACATAACAAAACCCAAGACAAGGGACAATCTTCATGGTTGCCGACGTCCTCAACGCCGACCTAACATGCATATAAAACCTCGGCTACAAAACAAACATCTCGGCGGAGCCGACTTCCTGCTTGGAACCTACATATATATATAGAGAGGGTGAGTCTGGAAACTCAGTGAATGATACAAATAATAAAGGGGTTCCATGAATGATTCCCGAGGTTTCTGTCAAAACAATACATATAACAAAACTTGTCAAAACATGTACTTCGGCAAAACCTATACAAAGCATACTTGGCACGGCTTGTAGCAAAACATATACTTAGCATAACATGTACAGGGCATACTTGGCAAAACTTATATCAAAACATGTACTTCGGATCATCACATTCCAAACAAAACATATCAAAGCTTGTACTTCAATCTTGGTCTATCAAATCATATGTGCTACTAACGTTTAAAGTCCCCTAGCACGTACGGACTTGTGTCACCAATGCTTAAAGTCCCCTGACACGTACGGACTCCAATAGGATTGTGCCACCAATGCTTAAAGTCCCTTGGCACGTACGGACTCCAATAGGATTGTGCCACCAATGCTTAAAGTCCCTTGGCACGTACGGACTCCAATAGGATTGTGCCACCAATGCTTAAAGTCCCTTGGCACGTACGGACTCCAATACAATACACTTGTAGGCCGGGTTATTGGGCTTAGGTCCCCATCACCACGGACTCCAACACAAATCAGATACTTGACATACAACTTATACTTGGTACACAAAATAGGGCAATCATTCATACTTCACAAATACTTTTCAAAACAAAGCAAGGCAAAGCTTATCAAAACATTTACAACATAGCTTTATTAAAAGCACCACTCACCTAGTTCTTGGGACGTCGGGATCACAGCAAAGGTCCAAGTCCTACAAATACATGGCAAAGTCTACTAAACATGATTCTTCAAACAAATCATACATGCATGCAAATGATCTCGGAAAACATGCTGGAAGTCAAAACACTATTTTACATGTCAATGAGACATGCTGGGTACCAACCAGGTCTTTGCCGAGGTCCCACACCTCCTAGCCGAGGTGTGGTTACCTAGGCTTCGGCATACGATTGCATGCCGAGGTTCATACAAGACAAGTGCAAGTGATCATGCAAGGTAGGCCAAGGTGAGATACGATGCTTGGCCTAAGTGTAAAGTCCAAACAAGAGTGATCTCGGCGACTACACTTCGGAAAGTGAGGTCTGGAGATCGGGGCTTCCACCCGTGAAGAACATGAGGAACATGAACATGAACATGAAGAACATGAATGCCAAAATCATCATTTTCCCTATTCAAAAATCTGGGTTTTCATGCTATGAGTTCGAAAACATTGACCTGGGCACCCATACTTGAAGATCATATGAAAACAAACACAAAAACATATATCTTGACATGAGCTTTCAGATCAAAACATGGCTTTTCTCGAAGAACACTTGAATATCATTTTCCTCTTTCAAAACCGAACTTCAAAACAATGCATGGCTTACAAATCATATTCAATCATGCAATGCAATAACATAAACATCAAGAACATCAAGAGTAGATCAAGAATCTAACCTTAGATCATGAATCTAACGGTTGGATCTCTAGGAATCAAGCTTGGAATCTCTACCCTCTCTCTAGAACTCCTTCTCCCTCTCTTAGAGCTTCTCTCTCTTCTAAAACCAAGAATACAACAAATGATAGCTTTTCTCTCTCTGCCGGCTGATATACACTCAGCTCGGACACGTGGCAATGGCGGATTGGTCTACCTCAAAAAGGTGACAGATTGACAAGACAACATTCTGACAAAACGTATCTAACAAGCTACACAGCAAACACTCCGGCCAGGAATGACATCGGCAAGGGACAAGACATCGGCGAACTAAGGATAATGACCTCGGCTAGGAAGGACAACACTTGACTAAGCTGTGCCGCACCTCGGCCTAGATGCACCACACCCCGGTCTAGGTCATACCACTTCCAGGACAAGATCACTTCGGCACAAAGATAACATCTCGGCCCAGATAATACACATCTCGGCCTCGGCGATACACACCTCGGCCCAGATGATAATCATCTCGGCCAATATGCCAGGACAAAGGTGGAGGTCAATAAAGTGTTACCAAGATGGTTCTGGACTGAAGATGACCTCGGCTAAGAAATGATCTAGGCTTAGCAGGACCTAGGCTTAACAATACAAGGGAGGAACGAAGCATACATATTCACTTAGGCAAATCAAATACGATACAAAACAAGACACAATTCATCATAGCAAATCTTAACATGGCAAATCTTATGAATGCATGCAAGCATGACTAAGGTATAAAATGTGGGTCCTTACAAGACTCTTTTGTCATTGGGATAAAAATTCACCGAGATAGGTCTCGTGGTATTTTTGGACTGTCCCAAAGAGCCTATAACGAAAAGGTTCTTAAAAGGTTCAACATGCAGAACTGTTCAAGTAGTGTTGCCTCTATAGTTAAGGGTGATAAATTTAGTGAATTTCAGTGTCCCAAAAATAATTTAGAAAGGGAACAAATGAAAGAAATTCCTTATGCCTCTGCAGTTGGGAGCATTATGTATGCTCAAGTTTGTACATGTCCTGACATAGCATTTGTAGTTGGTATGCTGGGTCGATACGAAAGCAATCTCGAACTTGATCATTGGAAAGCAGTTAAGAAAGTGTTGCGATATTTACAAGGCACTAAGGATTACATGCTCACTTATCAAAGAACAGACAGCCTTGAAGTGGTTGGTTATTCAGATGCTGATTATGCTGGATGTAAAGACACTCGAAAGTCCACTTCTGGGTACATTTTTATGCTTGCTAATGGACCCATTTCGTGGAAGAGTCATAAGTAGTCTCTGACAGCCTCCTTCACTATGGAGGCAGAGTTCATAGCATGTTATGAAGCCACATGTCATGCAGTATGGCTAAAAAATTTCATATCTGGATCACAACTTGTCAATTCAATTTTGAAGCCCTTACAGATTTACTGTGATAATGATGCTACTGTGCGGTTCTCCAATAATAACAAAACTTTAGGAGGATCAAAGCATATTGATATCAAGTATCTAGTTGTTAAAGAAAGGGTTCTGAATCAGACTGTTTCCATCTCTCATATTGGTACTACACTCATGTAGCAGATCCTTTAACTAAAGGTCTCACACCTAAGCTCTTTCAAGAACATGTTGCGTACATGGGCTTAGTCAAAAATTTATTATGTTTAGACTTGAAATGAGTGTATTATGTTCGTGATAAATGTTATGTTATAATCATCTTCTGTTAGTAATGATTATGTTTGTTGTTTTCATTCTTCATACTTGTGCACAATTTAGAAGAAGATATAAACAACGGGACCGTTATAGATGAATTAGCATTAATCACCATTATGTTGCTAATGTCATCTCTGTGATTTAAGATTCACTTATTCATGTTGAAGGAAAATATTAACACTATAGCCAATGTACAGTCTTGATCAATGTGTAAATCACTGACTACAATGAATTGGTGCTAATAATTTCATTGAACAGAATCTAATGGTGATGGTGCAATCTTCTAGTGGGAGAACGTTGGCCACATTATGATAATCTAGTGACGTAATATAATCATGCAAGCCAAGTAGGAGATTGTAAGAATTTTTCCTAAATATGACTTAATGTGGCTTATGCATGATTATACTAGATTCATCTCATTAAGGAAGATACATGTACATCAATTAGATGGTGACTAATCATTGATGAATGCACCTATATATACAATGTATAGAAGACTAATGGAGATAATGTCAATGCATTGAATGTGATAGATTCATTATGAATGAATCTTAAAGATGCATTATGTATCTATTATGAATATATAAGATACATTAATCTATCTAATGAATTCATTAATATAGAAGATGTATTATGTATCATGAATGTATAAGATACATTAATCTATTTATTGAAATTCATTGAATGAATGGATTCTTTGATGGGAAGAATACTAGTATAAATAGTGTAAGGTCCCAAACCATACTCTCCATCAAAAAACTTAAGTTGTCACCACAAGAAAGCTCCCATCGCCTAGAGAGAGAGAAGTGGTTTGAAGATCTTAGACAAGTAAAGAACTTAAAGATCAAGATCTTCCATTCAAGGTTTCTCTTTCTTAAAAGAGGATTTCATACTATCATGGATCAAGGTATGTATTCACTTATTTTGTATATTAGAAATTCATATAGTTTTCATGTATGGAATTGAATCCTTAATAGTTTATAGTTTATGTTCCACAAAGTTTTCTATCACGCAAAGCTCATATCCCCGCACGACAAGCTCTCGAACCACGTCACGGAGCTTGTGCAGGGAGTCATCGAGGGCGAGACTCGAGTTCTTGTTGCCTCGATGACTATGGAGCAGATCTTTAAGGGGACTAAGGAGTTGAAGAATGAAGTTTTTGATAAGGTTCAACTTGAACTTGATCAGTTTGGGCTTCATATTTATAATGCTAATGTTAAACAGTTGGTTGAGGATTTTTCTTATCTGGGGCAGAAAACTCAAACGGAGGCTGCCAATCAACCCAGGGTATATTATTTGTAACTTTTTTTTTTCTTATGTATTGATTTTGGTGTATAGAAATTAGAAGTATTAGGGTTTTAAAATATATGGCCATTATCAAAATATAGGGAATATTAGGGTTTCCGGTATGATTGATAATACTAGTCGATATGAAGCTATAAATCTTAGAAATCGAGTTTCAATCTCATGATTTTTTAAAATTATCTTCGTAAAAAAAAAAAAAAAAAAAGTTTCATAGCCAGCCCTATCACCTGTGCTTCTTTCGGAGTTTTTTTTTATTTTTTTATTTTTAAATTAGGCTATTTTTATTTTAAGTTTACCTTTTTCAAAATTATGTTTTCTGTTTTACTTATAGATACCTATCTTAGAAATTATTATTATTTTTTTTTGGAAAAAACTTGTAGCATAAATTAATTTTCTTACTTACAGATCCCTATCTTAACAATTAAAATTTTATAATGAAAAAACTTTAGCAAAAACAAAAACAAGCCAATTTTTGTAAGTTTTTTTTATTAATATAAAATTTGGCTTATTTTTATTTTAGTAAAAAAATTTTCAAGTGAGGAACTTCAATTTTTACAATGTGCATTGATTGTATTTTTTGGTATAGATTGATGTTGTAGAGGAAAAGATGAAGGGTGATGGATATCATTCATTAAAACCTTTTACTTTGTTATTATTCACTAGGCCCCTGCTTACTATTTATATTTTATATGTAGGTGACCAGGCGCGTGACCAAGCTTAAGATTGCCTGAAGAGTTTTGTGTTTGTCAGCCACTCTTTGTGTCTCCCGAGGATGTCCCTGATCATGTCAAGTCCCGTGGCCATGTTTTTGTATTTAAGACTTTGGTTCTTTTGTTTTGGTTATGGACCAATTTCTGCTTATATGTCACAACCCAAACCCGCCCCTATGGGTTTAATATCGTAACCAGCCAGTAATCCATGATTACCCAAGGCCTGCTTAACAGTAATTACAATAATACAGAGTAAGGGGTTGTCGGAAGCCAAGTAGTAATAAAAAGATATCCAATGAGTTGCGACAGTCTGAATGCAAAAAGACTTTTATGAACAAGCCACATTCATAACCAAAACATATATACATACATCATATACACAAACATCCAGGTTAGGGACCGAATCCCTTCACCATAACTGTACAGTACAAGTCTTAATACAAAACAGAGACGAAATGGTGGATCCGAAACACCCCAAAACAACCTTAGCTTGAACGAACTCGGAACCTCGAAGTGAGGCGCGATGGTTGGCTTGACAAAACAAGAGCATAACCTGACGCTCCAAGCATCGGTTCGGTGCCTGGACACCTACATATAAATATAAACAGTGAGCTAAAGCCCAGTGAATAACAAATGCGTAAAGGGGTTAAGAATGAATGTCCTTTCAGTAATTAAAACAGTCCTTTGCATCAGTAAATTAGTTACTCGATCAGTGGCTCATATTTCATGCCATAACAGTTATTTAGGAACCATAATAGTCACATGTAGTACATCCAATAGCAAAACAGTACAGTAGGTCTTCACAGACCGAACAGTCAGTTGATGGCCATCATAACAGTAAACAGTAGTAGTTCCAAACATTGGAACTAACAAAGATCTCTGTAACAATAGCAGTAACTATACAGTAACAGTAAGTTGCTATGGATGCCACGAGTATAGTTTATAAATAGGACAAACATTCATTTAGTAAGTAATGTTACTTTAGAAAGCAGTACAGTCAATCGTTCAGAAAATAATTGTAATTGAACGTATCTTTACAACATTGTTACTCACAGAGTACTGGGCTACGGACAGGCTAGTCAGCGTCCTCGGGTGCCAACCCTACACAGTTGCAGAATGAACACACACACTAAGTCACACACTTGGGATTAGTAGCTTAGCCCCTAAACTTGACTTGGTGTGATTCTATAACATTATCCTCATTAAGATGCCTTAAACTTGGCCTAGGAATACCTAGGATGAAATGAGGATGCAAAAATGTACTTTAAAACACTTTCCAAATTTGCTAAAACAGGGGTTGTAGACACCCCATTTTTGACCGTCCTCAAGATTTGGACGTCACCGCTTGAACACCCGGTGATTATCCATGATTGTGTTCGTTTTGAGTTCCCAGAGGCCCCGGCTGCGCGTCGTGCCTCAGGATCTCTCAACCGACTTGTTATGTGCTTGGTTTTGCACCAAGGACTTGTGTGTTTTTGTACTTAAGGGTACAGGAAGGCTTGTTAGCTACCCCTAGAACCCACCGGCTGTTTCTATACACCACCGGCCGTTATGTGAGGCTATCGGCACTCGATGGGCTACACAGATTGCCAGTCGGCACTGTATGTTGCCGACTGGCACTTTTGTTTGACCGGTGACCTTTTTGGCTGGCCGGTATACACCCTTTGCACCCCCCAAGCCTGGTGCATGCCAGCTGTGCCAGCTGGAATGCACCATCACACTCCCCCGTGCATAGGAGTGGCCATTTTGCACCCTTTGCACCTTTGAACCCCCTAAAGCTTCTAGAAGGTGACCCTTTGGCCAAAGCTTCTTGGAGAAGCTTGGCCAGCTGTCTTAGCTTCTCCAAGAAGCCTAGACTCTTTTGCACCCCGCTTGAACCTTTCTCTTTGCTTAGCCCTTAAGTCTTTGGCTTGCCTTGGCCTATTTAAGCACCTCTCCCCTCCATTGGTGAGAGGTTGGCCATTCTTAAATAAAAAACTAGAGCTTTGTATCTATATATCTGTCATATATCTCCTCTCCCTAGATTTTTTCTCTCTCTCTCTCCTCTTGTGTGTGTGTTTTTAGCCCTAAAAGTGTAGTTTTACCTTACTTTTGCACTAATACACACACTATTACACCTAGCTCCAAGATTGAGAGGCTTGGGGGGTTGTTTGTTGAGCTTTTGGACTGATTTTGAGCAATAGGAGAGGGCTGGACCAGCTGTTCTTCAAGGGTTCTTCAAGGGTAACTTCTTTACTTCAGTTTCCCCAATCTTGCATTGGTTTTTGACCTATCTTGCTTTGTGTTTTAAGCTTTGTGTATAACATAAAAAAGTCTTGAATTTTCCTGCTTTAGAACATTCATTAAGGTCACTTTATGGTTTGAGTGCAAACTCATCCTCTTAGGCCTTGTTTTGGCCATTTTGGTGCCTTTTCTTGAGGCCTTGTTTACTTGAGTGTTTTTGGTCTTCTCACCACTGAAAACCAGTGGGTTTTCAGTGGTGAGAGAGGTGTTTTGGAGTCGTATATAGGGGAGGGACACCCCTCTCCCCTTTGTCCCTCTTTGGTCTTTGTTTTGGCTCACATGGTAGCATGCATATCTAGCCTTGTATGGATTCATTTCAGAGTTTTTTTTGAGTGTTTTGGAGCATGTTTAACCTCTGTCTAATGGTGGTTTGTTGGCCTCTTTCATGCTTGTCATACTTGCTTTGCATTCCTCTATTTGGCATAGAAATGCATCATGTGTTTAGGCCATGATTCTTGCATGCATTAGCATGATTCCATGAGGGCATTAGCATCATTTTTCCATGTTTAAGGGCTGTTAGCCACTGGTTTTATCATGTTTAGCATGTTTGACATGGTTGCTTTGCATTAAGGCTTGTAAGTTTAGGGGTGTGAGTCCTAAACATGCATTTGGTTTGGCTATTTTAGTGATTTGGAATCATCTAATATGCTATTTCAGTCCTTATGCCATGCTTATATGTCTCCATTTATCATCTCTTCCATGTTTTGAAAGGTTGGTCTCTTATGCTTTAAAATGGGCATTGTGCATGCTTGTATGTTCTAGGCATTTGGGCTATCATATCATTGGGTTTTGGGGTGTGTTTTGGTGCATTGAAAACCTGTTTTGGTTGTCTAATATATACCATGAATGGTGGTAGTGGAATGCTCCACTTTGTGCCTTAGCTTTGGGCCCATTAGCTTGCATGTTTGCTTGAGCATTGTCCACCATTTTGGGCACTTTTTGCCACTGTTTTGGGGAGGCTTGAGGGCTGCCCCTTTATGGTTTAAGTCCACTATTGCATGATTGTCTCATGTTTGTTGCATGATTGCCTCATTAAGTGTTGTGACATGTTGGTCTTTTGCATGATTGTCCATGTCTAGCATTGTATACTTAACATGATAGATTGCATTACATTTGGCATGCTTGCATCTTAGTATTAGGTTGCATTGTTGAGCCATGTTGCATACATGCATTCCATGGTTTGGTTTGGGGTTGTCAAGCCAAGCATGAGGGTTGAGAGGAGTTCACACTACAAGTGGTGCAACTTGTCTCAACTCCCGGTCACCGAAGTCCTTGACCTTAACATGATAGGGCCTTGGTCTTCATTTGTATGTTGCATGCATTTCCATTAAAATGCAAACTTGGCCTTTTAGGCCATCATGCACCAAGATGCATCATTGATGGCCCGAGGGTCGAGGGCCATGCTCTCTTGAGTCTAACACATGATAGGGAGCATGGCCATGCTCACATTTGCCTGAAATTACATGCCATGCACTGTCTGTCCTCTGTTGCTGTCAAAACTGTCTTCTGCAGGAAGTGTTTGCCGACCGGCAGAATCCAGTGCCGACCGGCAAAGAATTCACGGCCGATACCTCCATCAGCAGCCGATGGCTATTTAAATCTGCCGGTGGGAGTTTCCTTCAGCCGATGGTATTTAGCAGTGTGCAGGGAACATGTTCCGAGATTTTGGCAATCTTTGGAGAGGCAGGGCAGTGAAAACAGAGGCAGTAGTGACATGGTGCGGGTTTCCTGGGCAAGACGGATCGAGCATGCATCATTCGCGCATCCCGAGGCAGGGCTGAGGCCCCCCTTCTTTTTTTACATTTGATTTAATTTGATAATTAGATTTTTTGTAATAATTAATTTATTTATTATTTGGTCTGTAATATTTATTTGGTCCCTCCGAGCGGGGGCGTATCTGTAATAAGTGTGGGTGTGTGTGTGAATGTCTTCCAACCCCCACTTCTTTTTTTCCTTTTACTTACCTGCTTTGATGGTTAGTATTAGGGCATATTTAAAATTAGCATATCTCATGCTATGCATGCGTGCATTCATACATTTGTCTTGCATGCACCGGGCTCGGCGCATCATGCTAACTGCATTGAATTTCAATTCCAAATTGAGTATGTGTTATTTGCAGCATTTCACATGCCATTCTAGGATTAGCCGAGCCTAACCTAATTGCATTCTGTATGTGATGCATTAGCCACTTAATATGGACTAGGGTCATGCATGTTTGCTAACTAGTTTTCTGTTTTGGCTTGGAGTACTAGGTAAGCTTTTATGTTTTAGCATATTGCATGCGTGTGAATGTTGCCATAACAGTATACCTACCATGCGGCTAAGTGCTTACGTGAGATAAACTATTTGAATGCCTGTGGGTGAAGGTTGGATTGTTTGAGTTGGAAAAACTCATTGAAATCCGTGTTTTAGCCTACTTGCGAGTAGCAAATTTCAAAACATTTTCAAAACCAACGGATATGCAATGCTTATTTCCGAATTAGGCGATCTAGTCTATACTTGTTTGCTGCGCGCACAACATCGTAATTCTAGGCTAATAACCGGAATAAGAACACATAACGTTTTCAAAATTGGATATCATGGTTAGTAGAGGCCGGTCTTCGAACCGGGCGAGAGGGGGTGCTCATAGCTGACCTTCCCCAATCGTACCCAAGCTCCCGAGCCAAGGCAACTTTGGTGATGACGGACACGTGGCCTTTGGCACCGAGTCAGGGTTTCCTAAATTTCCCCATTTTAAAAATATTTAGGTGGCGACTCTGTATCTGGAAAAGCAGTCTATGTTTGGCACTTCTTTTCAAAAATCTGTTTTTCTCAAAACGATTTGCCAGAGTTGGACTCTTTGGTTCATATTACAAACCGCAACAAAACAAAAAAGGAGAGTCCGAACTGTAGCGGGGTCCCACGCGGGCGTTGTTACAGGGGTCCATGCTCGAGCGTGGCTTTTTACGCTCGAGCGGACATGCAGACAATGAAGCTCTACTCGAGCGTGACTTCCTTCGCTCGAGCGGGCTGCAAACTCATGAAAAGTACTGGTTGCATGATATTCATGCTCGACGGACGCTCGACCTCTGCTCGAGCGTGAGACTCAGGTCCTCGCTCGAGTGTGAATTCTCTCGCTCGAGCAGACTGCAAAACACATGAACTTCCAGGAAAACGCATTTCATGCTCGAGCGTGACTTTCTACGCTCGAGCGGAAGTGCATGTACTCAGATTGTACGCTCGAGCGTGAAGTCCTCCGCTCGAGTGTAGATCAAAAATCTGGAATTTCCAGATTGATCCCCAAACATAAAACTTAACCTTTAAAGCTTTAAACTCAATTCTTTTGGGCTAATTTTCTGGAAAACACTTAGAAACCCATATTACAACATGTTTCAAAGATCAATTTATGAAATCAAGCCCAAAAGTAAGCCAATTGAACACCAATATCAAAGAAACTTAAAGAACAATGCAAGAACACAACATGCATGAGTTCTTATGAATTCCAATGCTCCAAAACATAATCAAATGCAAGATTGTGCTCAAAACATGATGAATTCATGGACTGCAACCAAAAATATGAACATGCAAGTAGAAATTCTCATGTAAATGACCTCGAAACTCAATGACATGGACATGCATGCAAACATTGCTACTCAATAGAACACTTTGAGCTAATTCTTGACTCTAATCACTAATCTTTCCATGAACCATGCAAGAAACAACTTAAATTCATAATCAAGAAGGTGAACTTCCTACCTTAGGTCTTGAATTCCAAGTGTGGGAGTCTAATTTTGCAATCTTCTTCAAATCCTCTAAATTTTCCAAGCTAAACCTTGTTGAATCAAAGCTCTCATACTCTCCCTCTCTTGCTCACGGTTTGGTCTAGAGAAAGTGATGAAGAATGATGCCAACATATATGAATCAAGGCTAAATAAATGGCCTAGCATTAGTCCACTCAATGGCAATTTGGTAGTAAATGCAAACTCATGTAATTTAACTTTATTTAATCTAATTTAATCATTCCAAATCAAATTTTAATTAAACCCACCATAAAATCACATAAATCCTAATTAGCATAAAATACTAATCAATTTCTGAGTTGGTCGCCGATAAGGCTTTTAATTCGTAGTTCGAAATTAAAACATGAACAGATCATTCAGTAATCAAACAGATAGAAATGCAATTCAAACAATACACTCATGCAAACAGATTAGGATTTCATTCTAATCAATTACTTACCATGCTCAATCACAGTTTAACACTAATTAGAGGTGAGGGTTGTCACATTATATGTATACTGTATCTTTTGACGTCACACGTTTCTTTATTAAAGTTTATAAATAACTGTCTCATATATGTCTTTACAGCTCAATGGACTATGCATATTTCTATTTATTGCTTCCGCAGCCCCTAATTTCATGTTATTTTATTAAGAGGCCTTCGGTAATCCAAGAGTTACTGGCTGGTTACGACACTAAACCTATAGAGGCGGATTTAGGTTGTGACAATTATAAATACATCATTTGAGATTTACTTAAAATACGAATTGTCCTATGTGATTTGAAAAATTACAAATACCTTCCTATCAGAATTTTTTATTTAACAAAATTAATTGAAAAAATGATATTTCCGACTCTTCACCTGGCAATAATAAAATTATCTGAATTATTAATTGAAATAAAATTTTAACATTATTAAAAACTATTAATTAACTTGATGATTTACTAATAAAAGGACCTATTTGTTATGAAATTAGAAGCCTTAGGGGCATAATGTAATTTCGAGAACTACCGGGGATAATTTATAATATAAGTAAACCTTAAGGGGTGTATTTATAATTTACCATAAAATTTATTAATGGCCTCACTTTTAAAAAGTAATTAGTTCATCAAACTATAGAAACCTATCTTAGAAATTATTATTATTATTATTATTATTATTGATAAAACTTGTATCATAAATTAATTTTCTTACTTGTAGATCACTATCTTAACAATTAAAATTTTATAATGAAAAAACTTTAGCAAAAACAATAAAAACAAGCCAATTTTTGTAAGTTTTTTTTATTAATATAAAATTTGGCTTATTTTTATTTTAGTAAATTTTTTTTTTCAAAATTAACTCTATTTTTTATTTTATTTTTTAGAATAATCTAGTCAAGACTACCTAAAAAAAATTTGACTAAAAAATGAATAAATATGAATCAAGAAAGTTTTTTAGTTTCAATAATGATGAACACTACTAAAAAAAGTACTTTTTGCGACCGCTATAAACCGTCGTAAATAATAAAAAACAGTCGTAAAAGGCCTTTTGCGACGGCCCATGCGACCGCAAATGGGGGTCGCGAATACGGGGGTGGCAAATACTTTTTGCGACGGCAAAGCAACAGTCGCAAATTATTCGCGACCGCCTAAATTACTTATAGCGACCGCTATTTTGCCGTCGCAAAAAACAAAGAAAAACACTAACATGATTTTTGGCGACCATCTTGTTACCGTCGCAAAAAATAATAATAATAATAAAAATAAAAAAATTTGTGACATTAAGCACTCTAGGAATAGCAATGACAAGAATTCATATCGTATAACATTGTAATTTAATCAAGCATTCCATTTGAGTCTCAAAATTGGAGCCATATGTGAAAGTTATTACAACTAAAAACTTGGAAAAAGTTCTTTTATGAAAAAATTACAATCCAAATAGAATGCTAGTAAAGTCAAAATCTACAATGTTGGTGTTCACCACTGTACAAGGTACCGGTTGAGTTCCAATTTGTTAGCATAGAGATATATGTTCCTCAAATCCAAGCTTGCACCTGTTCAATACACATTATGAAGGGGAATAGATCAAAACACAGACTACCCAATTTCTAGATCTTTCTTTAGATATAAAGCCTCAAGTAGAGCAAACATTGCAAAGAAATTATGAAAATCAAAATAGACAGCCAGAAAACAACCAAGATGCCATTTACAAAACAAAACAAGAGTGGCTCCATATAGAAACATCTATGATGAGTGCATATAGAAAATTATTGTCCATTTTGTTCCCTAGTCATCCAACAGGAGAAGCCTCCCTAATTTAATATTTTACCCCCAAGTATAAGATAGATAAACAGTAGACAACCAATGTACTCCATCCTGAAAGACAAACAAGAAAGATTTGATCTTTTCTGCCTTGTTTAAGTAAGATTCTATCAATAATCTGAAGAACAATTCATTAATCAAACTTTTAAACGTTCCAACTGCCACAAATGAACAATTTTCAATAAACCTTCTAGTCCATGCTTTCGAGGTCTCCTGACAAATAATATCAGTAAATGCCACCTGATACCTTTACACTAGGCCAATAAACCAACCACATTGAATTCTAAATCAGTTCAAAACTCTCAAGAATGATAACTTAGTGACTATGAAATGCATCAAATTAAGTACATGGCTACAATAGATCTCATCAGTCTAGGGAACTCACAACATTGGCTGCATTTTCTTCTAAATTTTTTTGAAGTATTATAGTGTATGCAAGCAGTCGGTAAAAATTTGCAGAATGTACAATGTGCAATTTGCATTTTGCACTACAGTAATTACTACAGAAATTGTAATCATACCTCAGAACGCAGAGTGTGAAAGTACCCAATTAGAGCAAATTTAGAAGCAGAGTATACGGCGACAGTGCAGTGTCTTCCGCAAAGACTACTCATCATCAGCTAAAAATGCA
Source organism: Camellia lanceoleosa (assembly GCA_025200525.1). Taxonomy (NCBI): domain Eukaryota; kingdom Viridiplantae; phylum Streptophyta; class Magnoliopsida; order Ericales; family Theaceae; genus Camellia; species Camellia lanceoleosa. The sequence continues at coordinate 189,411,592 of CM045762.1, read as the reverse complement.
TCTTCATCTAGATAGCAAGACTTTTCCTTTCATCATTAAAAAATTGAACTAATTTAGAAGCATTTCAAAAATAAAAGGGATATGGTGCAAAAAAAAAAAAAAAACAATGGAAATGCAAGGAATCATTAGAAACATAAACTAAAACTTATCAATATGTATATACTAGCAGTAACCCATGTTATGCACGAACCTTATATGCCAAAATGAGTCATTGTAGTCATCTCATGATATAAAATTTGTGATGATACAATTATACCACTTGAATTTTCTGCATAGATGCCAGCCACATATCAAGAAAATGGGTTAAAGAGAAAAATAAGGGCAAAAGGGATTAGAGTTCGTAGTGGAAGGACATACCAGAAAGCTGTTTCTTGACTCTCTAATTCAGCTTCATTTCGAGCAGAAATGATAAGTTTAGCACCTAAACTTGCAAGTTGTTTGGCAAGAACCTCCCATTCCATCCAATAGTAAAGAGAAAAGTAAGACTTTCTATAAAACATGGAACAAATGAAGCTCCAAAGTAGGAAAAACTCACACAACATTTTGGCAAATAAGAAGAAAGATGCCTAGAGCGAAAGAACCAAAACTAGAGCTCAAAGCGTCAGTTATTGGAAAAAGATAAAGGAACTAAAAATAAAATCTCATGCTTCCAAATTATTTTCTTTATGATTAAAAAAATATATGGAAAAGGCCAAAATCTCAAACACCTGACCCATTTAAACAAGTTTAAAGACTTGATTCAACATTAAGGCCGAGTTTCATCAAGAGATAATGTACACACCTGCAAAACACTAAGCATCATCTTAAAATCAGTAAAGCACAGAAGTTACCAGGGCATTCAAAGTTAACAATAAGAACCCAAAGCATTTCAAAATTTTCCACCAGAAGTCATCAGTCCTTTTCTTGGTTGCAATTGAAAGGTGGTCATTCCAAAATTACATAATAAGCTCAAAACTCGAATATTTATATTTAATAGAGAACCTTCTAGCAAATGAAACAACCATCTAGAAAAAACAATGAGATTCCACAAATTTATGGTGTTTGCCTCGGAAAAAGACACCATGGTGCAGAACAACAAAATAATCAAATCAATACTTAAAACATCAGAATAACAAACAACATGATAAAAATTCTTGAACGGTGATCTTGTTCTATAACAAAATTTGTTGAAAACTTGGTTTTTATGTTTAGTCTTGCAATGAACAAACTACAAGTACCGTCCGGAATGGTCTAGATTGATAATCTATAACTTTATGAAAGTGTCCAAAATGAAAATAAGGAATAACGACTGGTATATGAACTAAAGGACCAGGTGGAGGATTGGGAAAATATTAATAGTTTCAGAAGTCAAAGAGTGAAGTGGGGTCATTATAATAATAGAATATCAAGCATATAGGATTGAACAATAGACAATGGGGTTATTATAATATTATAGACATAAATTGATTATAAAAGATGGAAACAATCATTTCAAAAACATAACATCTGTAGATAGAGAATACAGATTACTCACATTTGGTAGTTTAAGGTAACCACTAGGGGCCAAGTGAGCCTGCAACCCACAAATTAAAATCCAGTGCATGAAGTCTCATTAGAGAACATAATAAGATTTAAAATTGACAAGAAGTGAAGAGAAGCATACAACCAATCTTCTCTTCAGAAGTTCACATGTAAGAAAGTTTTCCAACACTAGTAAAGTTGTATAACTGAATCAAGTTCGAGAGATGTATACTTGGACATCAGCAATGTAGACCTCTGCCAGACTACAAAAGCAAAAAATTAGGTTTCAAATTAAAAATTATTACGATGTTATAACGTTTATTTGAATCCAAACCGACAACAGGCTTATGTATTTGATTTTGAGTTATAGAACTCTAGGATTTAGTTACACTCTCCGCTAAAGAGATTTAAAGTTCCCATGAGATGTGATGTCTGCCCCAAAAGTCTGAATTGAAATTTAAAAGAGAATAATAAGACACTCACCCTTAGAACTATTTCTTTTTATATAGATAAGTAAACTTCAAGTGGTGCCATACCCTCTTTATACCCTGTTCTTTCTCAGCAAAACTGGGATAATCATAATATGCCATCCCCTACTTGTACTAGAATCCATCAAGTTACAGATAAATCTCCAACTTATTACTGCCTTCCTACATTGCCCTATACCCTCTCCGCACTTCATATCTGAAGGAATTTTAAATATTGTTGAGTTTGATGCAATAATAACAAAGAGATTATAACCGCACTTACACCACAAAGAGGAACAGAAGTTGTACCAGCATGAGGTCCTCCTAATGAGACAAAAAATTTGACCTGTTCCATAAAAGGAAGAAAATTGTCATTGTCAAAGACTCGGGAGTTCAGGAAAGAAAGATGTATTAAACTACATTACAAAACAAATGTGCCATTGCACTGACCATTTGGCTCCTTATGTCATTAGAGATAGTTTCAAAACCACAATTAGAAGGAAAAAATGTGACTCTAGAAAGCAACCAATAAATGTCAAATAGGATAATTCACCCATTCCAAAGGTACATATTAGAAAAACATTGACACTTCTAAGAAGGTGACGTGTTTGTGTCCAACACACGTCGGATATACTCTCTCTCTTCTAAGAAGGTACATATTAGAAAAGCATTCACATCAATTTGTTTTCATAAATAATTTCAAAGAAAAGCAGAGAGAGTGAGAAAAAATGAGAGATTCAAACAAAAAACCGGAAGAGATTCAAACAAAGAACAAAGAGGTAAAGATCAACAAAATGCAGATAAACGAACATGTAAACGAACACTTAGCATTTTTAACATATGAAACACTTCAAAATAAGCAAAATGAAATCAAAAATGACTTTTGTGATATAGAATAGAGCAAGAAACAAGTAGTTGATCAAACAGATACAATCAAAATCAAAGACCAAAATCACATTACCAGTAGTTTCCTGACGAAAGTCACAGTTCCAGCATGAATAGCAAGGAAAAACACCGTGACATCAGTCTTGAACTCTTCATACTCAACGCGAACCTCATTCGCCAATTGATTGCGACAGACCTTCAAGCACACAGTGCCAACGAAGTTGACATCGACGAACCGATCGGAGATGCAATCACGCGTAGATTTTAGATCGTTGCAGTGAGAAGCTTTTAGGAGGGGCTACGAGACCTCCGCTTCACACCAGAAATCTCAAGAATTTGAAAATGAATACTCTATTAAACCCTAGAATTGAAAAATTGAAGGTCTCCATAGTCGGCTCTGGCGAGAAAGAGAAAGAGAAGCATCCGTGACGGAGAAGAGGCGCAGCGGAGGGGAGACAGAGAGAGTTGGAATCAATCTTAGAAATTAGGCTTACCGATTATGAATCGATCGAAATCTTCAAATCTTCATCAACAATTGATCAAAATTTTCAAATGAACAATAAAATTGTGAGGGGAGAATAGAAAGAGAGAGTCGAGCGAGCGAGCGAGAGAGAGAGAGAGAGAGAGAGAGAGAGAAACATAATGTTGGAGGAGGTCTCTTCTTCAGCCGAAGAGAGCGCGAAATGGAGACATCATTGGGAAATTACGCGTATGGAGTTTAAGTAAAATTAGATTTTGGTAAATAACGCGTGTGGAGTATAAGTAAAATTAGATTTTGGTGTAAAAAGTGATTTTTTGCGACGATTAAATAATTGGTCGCAAAAAAATAGGTGCAAAAAGCTATATTTCTAGTAGTGGAACTTCAATTTTTACAATGTGCATTGATTGTAATTATTGGTATAGATTGATGTTGCAGAGGCAAAGATGAAGGGTGAGATCGGCTCGAAGCAACGAGAAGGGCTAACAACACAAAATGCAGCGAAAATTGACGCAGAGACGAAGATTATAGCGACAAAGAGGCAAGGAGAGGGAAAGGAGGAGGTAAAAGTGAAGACATAGGTACAAATATTAGAGAACCAAAAGGCGGCTGACGTGGTGGAGGCGAATGTTGAGTTGGCAACGAAGAATGCGGGGTGGGCCCAGTTGGCCCAGCTGGCGGAGGTGGAATCGAGTAATGCGGTGGCATTGAGGGAGGCTGAGTTGCAGAGGGCGGTGGAAGAGAAGAACGCTTTGACTCAGTTGGAGAAGCTCAAGGCTGAGAATTTGAGCAAGGCTAGCGTGGAGTATGAAATTAAGGTAATTTAATTTAATGTTTTGATTTTATGTTTAATGCAGTTTAATGATTGATTTGGTATGATTAATGTGATTTGATGCAATTTTATGTTAGGGGTTTTTAGAAAAAAATTTGAAATTTTTTATGGGAGATTTATTAGAAAATCCTTTTTTAAGTGTTTGTATTTTAATTAATCCGTAAGATATTCTTATATTCCAATAAATTTTATTATTTGACCATTTGATCTACAAAATTCTAATTCTCATATTTAAAGTATTTTATGAATATTTTTACCCTTACAAATATTTTTTGAACGATTAGCAATTTAGTGTGTGAAGGTTCACATTGATAGTGTAAATATTCACATTGACAAGTTAGCATTCACACCACATTGATAGTGTAAAAAATAAATTTCGTATGTTGGGTAAGGGTATTTCTTATGTTTAGAAAGTCACTTAGTTCCACAAAAACTCAAATTCCGTATCCACACACGTCTATAAATCAAACAAACAAACACATCCTCTATTCCAAATCTTCTCCATAAATCTTCCCCTATTCCAAATCTTCTCCATAAAAATTCTTCTTCATACGCCTAACACCTGCGGAATCCCAGACATCAAGCTCGCCAAAAAGACGTGGATATGGCCGGGCCAAAAGTTCACCCGAGTCGAAATCTCACCAGTCAACTACACCTTCGAAGTGCAGGCTATGAGCGCAGAGAAACTCCCATTCATACTTCCTGTTGTCTTCACGATTGGCCCTAGGGTCGACTGTGAAGAGAGCATGTTGAAGTACGCAAAGCTCATATCCCCACACGACATGCTCTTGAACCATGTCACGGAGCCTGTGCAGGGAGTCATCGAGGGCGAGACTCGAGTTCTTGCTGCCTCGATGACTATGGAGCAGATCTTTAAGGGGACTAAGGAGTTTAAGAAGGAGGTTTTTGATAAGGTTCAACTTGAACTTGATCAGTTTGGGCTTCATATTTATAATGCTAATGTTATGCAGTTGGAAGATGTGAGAGGACATTAGTATGTTTCTTATTATTATCCCGTCTAATAAAAGGAGAAGTTGTATGTTAGAGGAAATTGAATAGTTGAGTTGGGCTAACATGATTGTGCTTCCTCCTTGGTGCCAACCTAGTTGGGATTGTGGAGAGATAGCTTTGATGTTTTTGCACTTTCCTCTTTTTTTATGTATTTTGGTGCTGGTACTTGCTCTTTTCATCAATAAAAGTTTCCTTTTTCTTTGCTGATCAGGAAAAAAAAAAAAAAATTAGTTGAGTTGGAATGCATGCCTAATAATTTGATGAAATCATCCTCGCAATTAAAAATTAATTGAGAATGTTTCCAGACCTTAATGTTCACCTACTTATAATCAGGCTCTTTGGCCTGATAATTGTGTAGCAACACGCTGTGATGTGAGTTGGTAAATTTAAAATTTGATACCTTTTGTGTTTACTTATGGCTTTGATTTTATTTTTAAGTCAATTATTAGTTATTAAATTAACTCTTGGTACTTATGCCCACTTTGGTTCTTATCCTTAGTTTATGAGTCTTACGCAATTATATGGCAATGACAATTTTGCAATTATAAAACGCAACTATATGTGTTTCGTCAAAGGACTACTGATCATCACATAATTCTGTATAATTTTTTTGTGTACAAAATCATTTTGTTGCTAAGGATTTGAAACTGATCAAAAGGTACAAGAAGCAAATTCAGAGCTGTACAATAAGCAGAAAGAAGCAGAAGCAGTTCTCTTCGACGAGCAAAAAAAGGCAGAAGCACAGAAAACAGGTGCCGATGCAGCCTTCTACACTTGCCAACAGGTGGCAGATGGCGAGCTCTACTCAAAGAAAAAAGAAGTTGAAGGCATCGCCGCCGTGGCAAAAGCCCAAGGCTTTTACTTGAGGAATCTCCTCAAAGAAGCCAATGGAAACTACACAGCGGTCAGAGATCATATGATGATCAATAGCGATATGTTCCAAGAGATAGCCAAGATTAACGTGCAAGCGGTGCAGGGACTGTAGCCCAAAATCAGTGTCTGGTCAGGTGCTAATAATGGTGGCGGTGAAGGTGGTGCGGGTGGCGGTGGAATGAAGGATGTTGCCGGAGTTTATAGCATGTTGCCGCCGTTGTTTCAGACTGTGCATGAGTAGACTGGGATGTTGCCACCAGCATGGTTGGGCGTGTTGCCTAGTTCAAGTTAATTTATACCTCTTCTACATAATGATTTTAGGTTCTCTAAGGTTTTCAAAACTTTATTCAGTCTATATGGTCTTATTGATTTTTATTTTGAGGGATAGGTACATAAAAACATACTTGGTAGTGTCATGAATTATTATATATAGTGGGTGTTTGCCAAGTTGGGTTTGGAGGATTGTTTTGGTTAAAAAGGGCAAAAAAAAAAGGGGGGGGGGGGTTAAAATAGCTAAAACAAATATCACATCCAATTATAAAAAAAAAAAAACTCTAATCATCTTTCTAAATATAAAAATTTTAATATATTAAAATAGTCAAAAACTAAAATAGTCAACTCTCCAAACGAGGCCATAGAATGGTCAGTATACTTCTTTATAAATTATTTGCTTATTTTTCTTTCACTTTTTATTTGTTTCTTTGATTTGGGCCTGTTTGGTATGGACTGGATGTTTCATGATTTTTTATTTTTATTTTTATTTTTAAATCAAAATTTTCACTATAAAAAAATAAAATAAAATTATTTTCAGTAATTACCAAATGCATTGTCGAAAAAAAGATCAATTTCCGAAGGATAGCTATCAAATCAGCCAAATTACTTGAGTTTTATTAATGTTGGAATCGTTAAAACTTGTTTAAAATTTAATTTGTTATATAAATAATTTAAAATTTGAATATATTTTGAAACACTTTTTAATTTGGCTTGTAAAATGACCTGAGCCTAAATATTATATATTTAGCCTTCTAAATTTATTAGCCTATTAATTTATAATTTTATATGTTTTTATGTATTTTTATATATTTTGGATGTTTGTATATAAATTAATGTAAGAAACTATATTTTAAATATTTTATACATTATTATGTTAAAAGGTACACACTAATTTACTGTACAGCAAAACTTCACCTACTCCATCAACTCTCTTATTTCGTTTTGTTTGTTTCTCCAGAGAATTGCCTATAAATGGAGGCAACAATGAAGGCAAAGTTACACAACAAACACAAGAGCAACGAAAGGCTGAGGAAAAAGAAAGAAAGAAAAGATAAAAAAAGAAAATAAAAGAAAGAGAAAGGGAGGGTAGGAAAGTTTAGAGTGTATGTATTTTAGAGTGGTTGTTAAATTGGTATGAGGAACTAATTTCTTTTTCTTAAAGTTAAGATAAAACTCGGATCAAGTAATTATGGTAGTTTGTATTTAGTTTTGTAGAATTATAATCGATTTGGGTACTGTTATATAATTTAAATTTTTGTGCAAATGATATTTTATCAAATTATGTGTTCACTGGTCATGGATACAATTGTTTTCACTGTTTGTGTATTGAAATTGTTAGATGAGTCATACTTAGTAAGACAGGTCATGCATTAGTAGTCTAGTTTAGTTTGGTGGTGACGGTCCATGTTAAGCGAAGATAATTCATGACTTTTTAATTTTAAAACACAAAATCTTTTAAGTGATATGTCCCAACCAAGACACATTGTAGTACCCATCTCAATAATTTTTTACAATTTAAATACAACAACCCCAGTTACAAGGTTAGTAGTGGATTCTAAACCCTAAGGTTTCCTTTTTCTTACATTCCAATTCCAAAACCAAAATCTTTAAATTAGAAACAACTTACCCAAGTCTTTGTGATTCAACACCCGTTCTCAACTGCTATTCTACGTAGTAGTAGTTGTTATCGGTTTTTATTCATTTTATTTTGATGTGCAAACAACACCTACCAATTTTTGGCGCCGTTGTCAGGGACTGCTGGTAAGTTCTTTAATTCAGAGATTTCAATTAGTTTTTTTTTTTTCTAACTTTCCTTTTGTGTAGTTTTTTTTTTTTTTTTTTATGTAGGTGAATTAAAAATAAATAAATAATATAAAAAAACACCAAAAATAATAAAATAAACAAATATATATATAAAAATTTGATATCGTGACACATAACGGAGATACCCATGTTGGACATATAATTTATGGAATATTTACCTTTGCTCGACACTGGTGGATTACCTCTGCTGGACATGTAACTTGGAGGATATATATATATATATATAAAACTGCTAACTTCTAACAACTAACATTTACTTACTGTGATTTACTTTATCACATTTATTTATTTATTTATTTTATTTTATTTTTGGGAGGCCTTATACCCTTTTTATTTTTATCGCACTTTAATTTACTGTAATTATCTTTTTAAGTTTTGTTCTATTTTTCTTACTAATTTGCAAGTTTTGTGTGTTTTTGTATTTATTAAAAAAAATAAATAAATAAAAAAGAGTCTGTGAGTGTGGTGTATGCATGGTCATCGTTCTTGTCTTCCAAAATTATGGTATGATCCTAAACTAGAGCAGACCCATAGAAATCTTTAGAAATCTAAATCGACTTTGACAATAGCTGAAGCAGCAGTAGACCAACCTAGGTCACTGAAGGCACATTTTACCCCTACCACTAATGTCTTATCATCTTGCATCCAATTATCAATTACCGAAGCAACCCATTATGAGATTAAGCTTAGTAACATTCAACTGCTTTCATCCTTTCACGGACTTAGTAATGAGGATCCCTATAAACATCTTAGTGAGTTTTTAGAGACCTATTCTACAAAGAAACTTCAAAACTTTTCCGATGAGGCCCAAGTTGAGACTATTTTCCTTTTCAGTTAAGGATAAGGCCAAACTAATTAGATAAGCCATGCCATCAACAATTTCTCTCAAATTGATAGTGACCACTTCCATGAGACTTGGGAAAGGTTTCGGGATTTACTTCATTAGTGTCTTCATCATCAAATAGCCCAGTGGCAACTTGTTCACATTTTCTATTTTGGTTTGATAACTCAGCATGTGGTGGGACGTTTATGACTAAGAGTGATGTAGAGACATGGGAGTTTTTGAAAATCTGAGAGAAAATTCCCTACACCATGCGTCTGCCTCTCGACATGAGAAGCTACCAACCCTTAATGGTACGAAGCAAGGTTGTAAGGACCTTGAAAATTTTAATTTCTTAAAAGTCCCTTACTTTTAAATTATTTCCTTGAAGTCCCTTAGTTTCTTAATTAATTGTAACCCTAGGATCAAAATACATGCGCCAACAAAAAATCGCAAACCCTAATTGATTTCAGAAACTTAGAAATAATTTCTAATACTCTAATTAACTCCCTAAATATGAAATTACCACTTGGAAACCCTAGGCTTTTCCGGTCTTTATCACGTTCGTCGGTTGATCGCGTTTTTGTTCGAAACAAGAAATCCAAACCGAATTAGACTCTCTAACCCCAATTTAATTTAATTCTACACTAAAATAAATGTTCTAATTCATAAATTTAACCCAATACCCTCATATTTTTCTTAAATCACATTTTGACCCCAAACTAGTACCATTACACACATATATACATATATATACTTGTACCTTTCTTAAATAAATAATTTTATACACAAATATCTTCATATCTATATATAAAATCAACAAAAATCTCACCAAATCTAGCACATGGCCAGCCACCCTAGCATATACACTTGTTGTGTACTTTTGGAGACAACATTGCATGATTCATGAAGGAAAATTTGACCTGGGTATCATAATTCAAGGAAAGTTGTCTTGTACTTGTAACTATCTTGGTTCTACTTAAGCCTAACCCTAACTAGATCATGCCTTAATACATGATTAGGCTCCCAAATGATCCTTCATTCCATTACATTCCAACTAAATACATCTCAATTTCATTCCATTCCAACCAATGGGTATTTTGGACCTTTTACACCAATTTTATTATAAAAACATCACCGCCCTCCACATGTTACACATCTCATACACTCACACAGCTACACATTCAGTTGAGAGAAAGAAAGAAGAGGAATAGAGTGAACTTTAGTAGTAGAGGAGAGGAAAAGAGGAGACAATTGTGCAAACACTTCACTAGGCAATCAAGTAAGCCACAACACAACTCTCTCTTTCATTTTCCTTTTTCAAATACATGTTATTAGAAGTTTAAAATGGTATTTTCAGATGTGTTCTAATTGTATTCTTGTTTTAAAAATGAAAGGAGTTGAGCCTTGATTTTACCCTTCTTGTATTTCTCTTAATCAGTATAAGACTACATTTTTCCATATCAAACTCTCAAAATTTCCAAAGGCACACCTTCACCTTAAATTTCTAAGTTTAATACATATTATTTAGCAAGTTTTCATCACAAGATGAAGGCTGAGATCGGCTCGAAGCAACGAGAAGGGCTAACAACACAAAATGCAGCGAAAATTGATGTAAAGACGAAGATTATAGCGACAAAGAGGCAAGGAGAGGGAAAGGAGGAAGTAAAAGTGAAGACAGAGGTACAAATATTTGAGAACCAAAAGGCGGCTGACGTGGCGGAGGCGAATGCTGAGTTGGCAACGAAGAAGGCGGGGTGGGCCCAGTTAGCCCAGCTGGCGGAGGTGGAATCGTGTCACATCCCAAACCCGCCCCTAAAAGTTTGGGCATGACCCATTCGAAAACAGACACTAAACCTATTATATATATATATATATCATACGGGGCCTGAACGGAAGCCTTTAATAATATAAAATACATAAAACATCATCCATTGAGCTACCACTACCATGCCAGGACCGCACACATTGCACTAAATAAATATTATACAGATAGTTACACACATAAGACTCGACTCAGCCCCATAAATAGGCACATAACAAAAATATAAATGAAGAAGAAATTATACAATCAACCCAAAAATATACATCTAATGCATAAGTCGGAACTCGGCAGAACTTTACAAAATGAACAGCCTTAGGTGGTGCCTGGACGCCTCAAGGTTAACAAGAGAAATACAAGCCTTAAAGGTTGGGACTGAACTCCCGATTGGTTACCTACAAAAACAGACAGACAAAATATAGAATGAGCGAACTCAGCGAATAATAGTACATAAACAATATAATGTTTAACTTGAATAATCACACATAGAACTGCAGATATATCTGATTAATTACATTCCATAATTATTTCCAAAAGTCATGGGTCCTACTTCCGTAACAGAATAGCGATAAACTCAGTCTATACAGGACTGTCACAAGCCTACAGATGCAGTACGACCAAAGGTCCAGATATATCAGAACGGCCACCCGCCCATAAATAATGTATAGTAAGGATAACTAAATAACGAAAAGAACAAAGAATAGCGTAAATAATGCATGTAAAGAATATCGAATAATGCATCGCATAAAGCGTAAGTAGCAGACGCATATAGCGTGGTAACAGAAATAACAGATGTATGGACTCAAGAGGTGGCTCGTACGGATTCCAGAGGTGGCTCCCACCAAAGTGTAGCACTTCGTTCCGTACAGCACTTTGCTCCATACCAGAACATTACAGAATGACCTAACGGTCCATAATATCAGAAATATAATCTTGTCAGAAACAGAGTCTTATGCATTTCCAGATTCCAAACCATTTTCATAATCATTTTCATAATCATTTCCATATTCAGATTTTGCATAAGATTATATGTGGTACACCCATAGTCCATCAGAACAGGTAGGTCCGAAGACCACAACAGGTAGGTCCGAAGACCACATCAGGGAGGTCCGAAGACCACAACAGGTAGGTCCGAAGACCACATCAGGTAGGTCCGAAGACCACATCGTAGGTCCAAGACCACCAGACCATAGTATTGTTACCCAGGCGAGGGCCATAGACCACGAGGGCCATCCGGACTAAGGGTGCCACAAATACTTTTTAGACAACTGAATATTCGTTCGTTTATTCCCAACATATCATAGCTTTTCATAAATCAATCATTTCGTTTCATAGTATACTGAAAATACATAACATAAGTTTAATAGAACGTTGCTGATATTTATTAGCAAATGTTGAACATATGTCACAGATTGAACACTTTCAGAAATACGAAGGTACCATGGTTCTATACTTTAGATCAATAGATCTCGGGATACATAAGCATCATTGTTCTATTTACTCACCAATCTACGGATAACAGAATGTTAATAATGTTTCTTAATGGTAAATCAAACACAATACTATATAAACTATAGTACAATCCCGATAACCATTAATCGTGGACGGGATACAGAATAGTTTCAGAGCCATCTCAATAGATGCCAAATTCTTCTATGTTCACACCAATTCTCAAATACAGCCATGTTAGCATAATTGCCATGGAAAACAGAATATGCATAATCATAATAAGATTGATGTACATATGTAGTACTATTACTCAAAGAGTTACAATGGAGCGCTTGTCCCTCCCGGAGTGCATTCTGTACACCAACATAACTTACGAATTAACTCCCTTTTCCTTTTTAAATCATTAAGGAATTCTTTCCTGAGCTATTACATTTGCATGAATTTATAATCATCTTAAGGTCATCAGAATATTATTCTAAAAATACCAGAGGACTGAGCATTCAAAACTGAGCAACCAATAATTTTGCCTGAAAAATGGGTTCCCCGCTCGGGCGCCACTTTGGCCGCTCGAGCGGACTGCACAAAAATACAAAACTACTGGGAGGTCGATTTTCCCGCTCGAGCGGGACTTCCTCCGCTCGAGCGTACCGGCAAATTTCTGAAAAAACTGGATTTCCAATTTGAGTTCCAACTCTACATTCAAACCTTCAATCTTATTTTTTCAAAACAACATAATTCAACATAAATCTACATGCAATCTACATCCCTTCAACATTCAATCATCAATTTCATACTTAAAACAACCATAATCTTTCAAAATCCCCATTGTTCAAACCCTTAATCCCAAAATCCACAATTTCCTCTATACACTCCAAATAAATGGAATTTGCACAAATAAGCAATGGAAGCAACTCAAATCTGTTTATGGATGCAAATATTAAAGAGTTTACAAACCCTTACCTCGAAATCAAGCAAAGAGGTGGGTTTGAGAAGGAGTCTTCACACTTCCAAGTTCTAATCGGGTAAAGATGTTGATCCTCCCTTATTCTCCCTTCTTGATGCCAAAAATCATGGTGGAGCATGATCAAAGTAAAGGAATTCAAGAGTTTAGGGCTAGGGTTTCGGACTAGGAAGAAGAGGAAAGAAGAAGGGGAAAGAAAATATCAAGAAATGGGCCAAAATCACGATTTTAAAGCTGCTGCCCCGAAATCTCCGCTCGAGCGCACCTTTTCCCGCTCGAGCGCACCTACTCACAGCACAGATTCCAAAACTTCAAACAGGTGTAACTTTCCCATCCGGACTCCGTTTTAGGTCGTTCTTGTGTCCAAATTGAAGCCCCGGAAATAAGCTTTCCAATGGTTCTAACCTCATATCCAAATTCAAAATGTGGACAAAGAAAAGGGCAAGAGAGTGGCAGCTGTTCGTAAAATAACTATCCGATTTAAATTCTTTGGTTCAATCTTACCTTACTATCATATTACCACCTCAATCAAAATCCCCAAATCCAAAAATAAAACATGAGATTCCCCACAAACATTCACCAAACCTTTAATAACTTTACGTACACCTAGCTTCAATTCCAATAGATATAGTTGAATCTATGCGTATTGGGGTTGTTACAAATCGGCTAAGGTGGTGGCATTGAGGGAGGCTGAGTTGTAGAGGGCGGTGGAAAAGAAGAACGCTTTGACTCAGTTGGAGAAGCTCAAGGCTGAGAATTTGAGCAAGGCTAGCGTGGAGTATGAAATTAAGGTAATTTAATTTAATGTTTTGATTTTGTGTTTAATGCAGATTAATGTTTGATTTAGTATGATTAATGTAATTTGATACAATTTTATGTTAGGGGTTTTTAGAAAAAAATTTGAAATTTTTTATGGGAGATTTATTGGAAAATCCTTTTTTAAGTGTTTGTATTTTAATTAATCCATAAGATATTCTTATATTCCAATAAGTCCTATTATTTGAACATTTGATCTACAAAATCCTAATTCTCATATTTAAAGTATTTTATGGATATTTTTACCTTTACAAATATTTTTTGAATGGTTAGCAATTTGGTGTGTGAAGGTTCACATTGATAGTGTAAATATTCACATTGATAAGTTAGCATTCACACCACATTGACGGTGTGAACATTCACTATTTTTGAACATTTTTTCAAAATTAACTCTATTTTTTATTAACTCTATTTTTTGAACATTCACTATTTATTCATTCACATTGACGGTGTAAAAATTAACTCTATTTTTTCACTATTTTTGAACATTCAGTATTATTTGAACATTTTTTTCAAAATTAACTCTATTTTTTATGGGGCACTTACATACAAGTTCCATTTTGTGAACTTATAATCCAATAGGTCCTAGATAAAATTATTTGCTCCTTCAAGTCCCATTAATTTTTAATAGACCAATTTACCCTTCCAAACCTAAATTTGGGAATCAGATGGTCATCTTCCAACCATCGCCTCATCTGCCTCAGTCCCTCTCCTCTGACCTCCGATCACTTTCCCTCCGTCCATTGACAACGAGCAAACCGATGCCGATGGCAAAGAACATAAGCGACGCGACAACCTCAACCTCATAGCTGTGAGAACCCAAATATACAAATCAAGTAAATAATTAAATAATAATAATATTACAATCTCAAATATTTTGGTGGTGAACCCTAAAGTGCAAATTAAATATTTGGAAGGTCTTTTAATTAATTTTTAAACCTAAAATAAATTTATGGTGAAAGTCTTTAATTTAGAGGCAAGATTTATTATTTTAAAAAAAGTGGCAAATTAGAAAGGATGTTTTAATCCAATAATATTTGTATGTTATTTAAATTAATTGAGAGAGAAAATAAAATAAAACAAAAGATAATTAACTTGAGCCTTTTGGTTAGATATATATATATAGTAACCCTAGGTTGCCTAATACAATATAGCAGCAGCAAGCACAGCAGCCACGGGAGAGAAGGGTTGAGAGAAAAGAAGAAGAAAAAAAAATGGTTGCAAACAATGAAGGACTTTTGGGTGTGTTCTCTAGCTTTCTTCTTCCTTTTGCTTTTGTTTTTTTTTTTTATTCTTATTCTATTATTATTTTATTCATTGATGGAGAGGTTGTGGGTGTATGTATTATATATATATATATACTGTTAAGAAATCTGAGGAGTTAAATTCATGTATAAAGAATGGTATAATTTTTAGTCCAAAAATTCTGCACAAAATCACAAACTTTAAAAATCAAGAAACCATATCAAACGAATGAATTTTGAACTGAAATTTTTACAGTAGATTAATTACATATTGAATTGCATATCTGAATGTTTTTCATAATTTTTGGGAGTCAAAATCCATATAAGCTGATGCGTTCAAATCTGTCCAGAAAACTGGTTTTAAATAGTAAATTCTGGAGTGTTGTTCTCTTTGTGTATAAATCCAAAAATTATCAAATCAGCGTCATTAGAACCGGTTACGAGTCTAGTTTCTTACATTTTGGCCTTGCATTGATTGCTCGTATATATTAAGAGAACCGGCAATTTCTTTAAAGTGCTGTAGAAAACAACCCGTTTGGATATAATAAATTGTAGATAATTATTTTGATAAGCAAATCAAGTGAAACCAATTGGGTTTGAAACTTAGGATATATTAGTTGATATATGGAGGTTTTTGGAATTTTTCGAATAGCATGGAGTGGGTTTTGTAATTTTCAAAGTTAGCGTATAGATTGAGAAAACTTCTTTAAAACTCTATTTTATCTTAAAGTTATTTTTAGTCAAGTTTCGATCGAAACCCATGTCTTGGGTGATTTTAGACCTTGAAGAACATGAACTTAGGTAATATTTAAGAGTAACGGTGAGTTGGGTTGAGCCGTGTTAGTACGCTTTAGTTTGGGGTTACTTAGTTCTTATTCTTTAGTATTTTTAAATTAGTAGTGACATGTAGTTTTCATACTTGGTTCAAGGCACTAGTTGGACTTTTATACTCTATTCGAGGATTATATTATTTCGGTTTCAGGTGAGTAGTTTCATGCTACGTATTTTTATAAATGTTCCCCTACCCTGAACAATTGGAAAATTAAATTGTTGTTTTAGGACTAAACTGTTTTGATAAATTATTATATTATCAATGGAATCAAATTATTTCTGAAACATGTGTGAACTTGGTATACTGTAAACTATCTGTTTTGGTCTCATGTTTATAATGATGAACTACCATATTTTGCGAAACTGATATGTATTGATTATTGGGACCATGTGTGTATTTAGTCTAGGGAAATTATTCCACTGTGTGTGGTGACTTTGGCCACTAGGGAATAGATCCGGGTTGGGCCGTGATGACTCTAGTGCTCAACGATTGTAAGGAAAAGACCTTTAAAAACAACTAGGTGACCTTCAATCGGATCGTCTTTGAGAAAAGGCCTAGGTGCCACCCTGAGGATGACTCTTAGTTCGGTATTGGATCCAACAGGGCTTATAGCCTTGAGAACTGTGTGGCATATTATTTGTTTTTTTCTTGGTACCCAGAAAATTATTGGTGTTCATGTTATAATCTGTTTTGAGCGGAAAATGTCATTTATCATGTTCTTGCGAGACATGAGTATTTTAAGTGTTGAACTGTGAAACCTTCATTTTGAAACAGATTCTCTTTACCAAACTGTATGCCAATCTAGTTTCTGTGATATATATCTTATTTTGGAATTGAGCCATGTTTTCAAAACTGTATTTACTATCCATGTTGCTACTCAGCTGACTTAGTTTTTATCACTTCCAGGTGTTAGAAGGATGGCATAGCTGAGACTCGAATGCATGGACCTCTAGGACATACATTTATTTTGTTTTAGATTGTTATGTCAAGTTTGTGCGTACTTCTTTTTATTTTTATTGAGGTTCATTTAGGATTATTTTGATATGTGGGCTGTTTATATCCCATAAGTTTGGATGGTTTTGATTATGGTTAATTTTGCCGTTTATAATTGTGGCATGTCACTGGATTGAGTTTTGGTTATTTTTTATTGGACTAGTGTTTAGTTGTTCAATGTGATTATGGATTCGTGTTTAGGCTTACGTATGTCTTGGGCTAAGGCCCTGTGGGCCACGGCCGGTCATGCCCAGATTTGGGGTGTGACAATAGCAATACTGAAATTGCCAACAATAGAAGATCCAGATATGTCAAGGCTACGTAGCAGAGCTTCGATTTACTTCGATCCATCCTGATATGCTTCGATGGTCACGGTGGGAGTCAGAGGTGTGCATCGATCTGGTGTAACACATACTCTACTCTCACTCACGCTTGAAAATCGATGAAGGTGTTGTTCATATTGTGAAATTAAAGAAATAGATTTATGAAGAAATCAAAATTATATACCAAGAACATATGTTGATAACTAAATTTCAACAGAAATACACAAAACAATAAAATGGTAAAGAAACCAAATCGAAGCCTACACGGTAGCAGTTTCCTTAAAACAAATTTCGACGCCTCATGGGTCGAGTGCTTGAGGAATCCCGGCATCTGTCTCCCAGGATACGATGGTCAAAACCAGCTACGGCAGAAGCACTCTCTGTCTATCTTAGTGAACAAAACAGTGGAAGCACTCTCTCACTATAGAAACTTTCAAGCAAACTGACTTGTAAAATGGAAGCAAAAATTTCTGTGTTTGAGACTTGACAGGAGGGTCTCAATTTATACATGTATAGGGGAGAGAGAAAGAGCCTCCAGCCTTTATGGCTGGTTACTAATGCACCATTAACTTCTGTAATAAAGGCAGGAGTTACAAACCCCATTAATGCAGGAGTTACAAACCCCATTAATGCTCTATTAAACTCTGTAATAAAGGCAGAAGTTATAAACCCCATTACATCTTTCATGAAGCTAACTTCATGAGGCAATTTCTCATTCAAATCTCAAT
Source organism: Camellia lanceoleosa (assembly GCA_025200525.1). Taxonomy (NCBI): domain Eukaryota; kingdom Viridiplantae; phylum Streptophyta; class Magnoliopsida; order Ericales; family Theaceae; genus Camellia; species Camellia lanceoleosa. Next base: position 189,393,461 of record CM045762.1, on the reverse strand, counting down.
GGTTTTTGGCCAATCTATTTGTGGTGTAAAGATCTCATTGCAAAGTATCTAGACCCACTTGGACCCAACACAATAGATGGTTGGGACCCGCTTTAATATTTAATTAAAGTCACCAAAAAACCATTTTCTTCCAACAACCCCCCACATGAATAAAAATTGACCAAATGACTCAACAAACAGACACCGTTCAACAATAATGACTCGGAGAGAGAGTACAATGGACTAACCCCGACATCAGAGAAGGTAGCTTTTGACTTTGAACCTCTCCCAGTGAAAACGTATCGAGTTCACTGGCTGATCAGTGAATATGACATCTTGAACTACTCTGCCATTTATGTAAACTGAGACAATAGATCTCACACGGGAATTACTCCTACCACCATTCTGTTCTCACTGGTGTGCCCTGTATGGCCCTGGGCACTAGCCTGGTTCAACGAGTGGTTTCAAAGAATCTTGGCATCCCAATTCTTCTAGAAGTGGCCCCACTTCACACTCACATAGGTGACTCTACTTGAGTATCCTGCTATACTCAGCTCAACAGCTTAACACACTAGAGTCATTAAAAGCTCATTAAAAGCTCACTTAACCTCTACACTTGCAGGTATCACTGATAGAAGGAATGGCTGGAGGTTTAACCTCCTCAGTGACATACCACTGTTACATGCAATTAGGTTAGATTTTGGGATCTCCAGTCAACTAGGTTGGGTTTCCATTCCGGTAACTTCCAAAGGCCTCAACCCCATTCCTTTTGACGACGTTTTGACTAACACTCGATTTAACCCTTTGGTTAGCAGATCTGCAATGTTGTCCTTTAGACTTTACATAGTCTATAGAGACAACTCCATTCGAAAGTAGTTGTTGTATGGAATTATGTCTACGACGGATATGTCTAGACTTTCCATTATACATATTACTCGGTGCCCTACCAATTGTAGATATCACAATGAATACAAATAGTTGGCACAAGTTTATACCAATGTGGAATATCTTCAATGAAATGGCGAAGCCATTCAGCTTTTCCCGCTGCTTTATCAAAAACAATAAACTCTGATTCTATCATAGATCTAGATATATACATTTGCTTGGAAGATTTCCAAGATACGACTGCCCCACCAAGAGTGAACACAAATCCACTAGTGGACTTTGAGTCATTTATATCTAATATCCAATTTGTGTCATTATAGCCTTCTAGCACCGCTGGATATTGAGTATAATGCAGCCCATAATCCCGAGTGTAGCGTAAATACCTTAACACCCGCACAATGCCCTTCCAATGAGAAGCATCGGGATTACTTGTGTATCTGCTAAGCCTGCTAATCGAGTAAGTTATATCCGGCCTAGTATAACTCATCAGATACATCAAACTGCCAATGACCCTAGAATATTCTAGCTGAGAGACACTCTCATCATTATTCTTGGTCAAGTGTAGACTAACGTCTACCGGTGTCCTAGACACACTTGTATCTGATTTACCAAATTTCTCAAGTATCTTCTCAACATAGTGAGACTGAGAAAGTTCAATTCCACTAGATGTTCTGGTAATCTTAATACCTAGAATAACATCTGCAAGGCCCATATCTTTCATGTCAAACTTAGAATTTAACAACTTCTTGGTAGTTTTGATCATTTCATCGTTACTACCTATAATGAGCATATCATCAACATATAGACACACAATGACAACCTTTGTCAGTGTCTTTGACATAAACACACTTGTCACATTCATTGATTCTAAACCCATTTGACAACATTACATTGTCAAACTTCTCATGCCATTGTTTTGGCGCTTGCTTCAAACCATACAAAGATTTGACAAGCTTACAGACTTTCTTACTTTTTCCTGGAGTTGAAAACCCCTCGGGTTGCTCCATGTAGATTTCTTCATTCAAATCTCCATTTAAGAAAGCTGTCTTTACATCCATCTGATGTATCTCCAGATTGCGCAAAGTTGCTAACGCAATCACCATGCGAATGGATGTTATCCTAATAACAGGTGAGTACGTATCAAAGTAATCCAGGCCTTCTCTCTGCCTGTATCCTTTGATAACGAGTCTAGCTTTATACTTATCAATTGACCCATCAGCTTTCATCTTTCTTTTAAAGATCCACTTACTCCCCAAGGCCTTACTGCCTAGGGGTAGATCAACCAACTCCCAAGTAAGATTCTGCAAGATGGAGTCAATCTCACTCTTAATGGCTTCTTTCCACAAAGGACTTTCAGGTGAAGTCACAACTTCATGGAAAGTTCGAGGTTCTCCCTCTAACATATAAGTCAAAAAATTTGGACCAAAGGACTTTGCAGTCCTAGCTCTCTTACTCCTTCTTAGCTCATCTACATCTTCAGCTTGATCACCCAAGTGATCGTTTGTTTGATTAGCTATGTGATCATTATCACCTTCAACCTCTTTCATTGAACTCTGAATCCCTTCTTGGAGACGACACAGAAATACATTTTCAAAGAAAGATGCATTTCTTGATTCCATGATAGTATTCTTGTGTATATCTGGAATAGCAGATTGAACCACAAGAAATCAATATGCACTGCTATATTGTGCACAACCGTTGAATACACAGTCAACGGATTTTTAGGCTTATTCTAACCCTCTTGGGTTTAGGTATTTCCACCTTTTGCATGACACCCACACATTTGTAAGAATTTATAAGAAGGGTTAACGCCTTTCCATAACTCATACGGGATCTTGTCCACTTCGCTTCAACACAAGTTTCACACTTGTGTTTCGTCAGAACGACCTTGTCGGACTCAAAAACCATGCGGAAGTCCGGAACATACAGGACTTCGTTCAAGGGGGGCTTCTCCCTCATTCCAGAAAATTTTCCATGCTCAATGACATTGGCATTCACTGAAGAGGTACTCCCTCATTTCTTTCTATTATCCTCCTCAATTCAAAGTCAGATAATTAAGTCTTCTTTGTAGAATTTATACAAAGTCTTAAACAAATCCTTGTGTCACAATGATTATGAAACTCTCAAAATCATATCACAGTAAATACATTCCTAGAATGTCATCAACCAAATTAGGCACCCAAATATATTTGGTCCAACCTATCACTCTGAAGCCAATAGTCTTACTATTAGGAAACACAAATCCAGTGTTCAATAGTCTACTATTCGAAACTTCATAACCTGGCCAGCAGTCTTATCACTAGGAATCACTAATTTCTCAGCATGTGGTCAGTAGACTTTCTACTACTAGGAATCACAATGTCGTAACCTGTGATCAGTAGTCACTTTACTACTAGGAATCACAACGTTCTGACATAGGATCAATAGACTCTTTCATTACTAGGAATCATCATGTCTTGACATATGACCAGTAGCCTCTCCACTACTAGGAACCATGATGTCTTGACATGTGATCAGTAATCTGCTCACTACTAGGAACCACAACCTCATAACTGTGTAGCCAATGGTCTAACACCTTCTAGGAACCACCAGTTTTCTATCTATGTGATTAGTGATCTTGTACTCACTAGGAGCCACCAATTTAAGAATATATTTGGAATTTAAAAATCCAAAAAATATTCACCCACTATAACAGGTTGTCTCATCTTTGCTTTCAAGCAAAGTCACATAGCAATCATAAATGCTATAAATAACACAAGGATACCATACTAATTGCCTCTGATCAATTCAGAAATGTTATCATGCAATCTTATGATTTCCTTTAATCATACTTGATCTCTCAAGATCTTCTTTTAAGAATCTCGCGAGGCTAGGGTTGTCAGGTGGAACAACATTTCTTTTTGTCACATTTTGAAGCCATTTCTGAAGCATCACAACAGAATTTCACTTCTGTGATTCCAGAAATTAAACTTAACCCTTAGAAAATCCCTCAGATGGAAATTTAATTCAAAACTAGTTTCACCATTTAACCTAGAATCGAACATTGTCAGGAATGTTCCCAGGAAGACTGGATGGGTCACATCGGTCCCACTTAAAACCCAGTTAACCTTTTGACAAAACATCCAAGAGCATGTTGACTCCTAGTCCATGGGAAACAACTTTAAAATTAAGATTTCCAGGGGATAAACCAGGTTATAACAAACCAATTCCCAAGAAAATAAAATTTGCTACCAGAATTACACTACTCATAAAAGTTAACCGGTACTCCTGGAACTGAGCTCATGAAAGTTAACCGGTACTCCCGGAGTTGAGCCCATGATTTGTAAATAAAAATCAGAGATATTTTAGCTAATGCTAAAATTTGGTTTCTTTTTTCAAACCAAAACACTTTGGAAATAATCAGATTATAACCAAAGACTTTCTCCAAACTTGGTTTTCCAACACTTTGGGAATAAAATGATTAAACCCAAAGACTTCCTCAAACCCCAAAGGTTTGAAACCAAATCCATCTTAGTTGTCATTTCTGAACAAATAAGAACTACTCTTTAGCCAAGGCTACACAATCCATCTTAGTTGTCATTTCTGAACAAATAAGAACTACTCTTTAGCCAAGGCTACACACTTTGGTTTCTATTACAGAAAACCAAACCAAATTCCAAACTTACAAGCAACTTAAAAATTGCTACAACCAAATACATGCATAAAAAAAGCTTCTTATGATACAAGCAAATAAAACTTGTTACTACAAATTGGTAAACAAACCAACTAAATCTCAAGCAAAAAATTTCTTCAAATATAAAGGAAAAAAAAAAAAAACAATCCAATTGAGAATTATAAGTAGTCCATAAAATTTCTTTCCACGCTTAGGTATGCCTACAAAGAAAGTTAGTAGCAAACGACAACATAATATAAAGCAACTAATCTAAAGCAATTGTACATACAATCAAATATTATTTAACCTTCTAGCAAATCATAGAATAGCAAAATAACTAAGGAATTAAGATACTATACAAGTTACAAAACCTTATAACTTCTATATAAATTACAAAACTTAACTCTAATTATTAAATTAAAAATTAATTGCCATAAATTATATAAGAATTTAATTCACAATAACCATGTAAATAAATATAGGCAAGCTACACAAATTTTATAACTCTAAAAATTCATGCAAATCATAGTAGGGGAATGATGAACCATACACATAAAATAGGATCATACTAATACAATTAAGTATGCAAATTATTCTAAAGATTAAATCATGTAAGAAAACTAAAAGCTAGAAACTAAATAACATGTCAAAACTTGCATAATTTACAATCATTGAAATAGTGAGCAATCCCACAACAGTTCCTAGTAACATTATACAAAGCTAACCTAATTGTCTATATAAACCTATTCGATCAATTTCATAGAAAATAATGAAAATCTGTTTTAAGCTTGTTGTTCATATTGTGAAATTAAAGAAATAGATTTATGAAGAAATCAAAATTATATACCAAGAACATATGCTGATAACTAAATTTCAACATAAATACACAAAACAATAAAATGGTAAAGAAACCAAACCGAAGCTTGCACGGTAGCAGTTTCCTTAAAACAGATTTCGCCGCCTCACGGGTCGAGTGCTTGACGAATCCCAGCGTTTGTCTCCCAAGGTACGACGGTCAAAACCAGCTACGGCAGAAGCACTCTCTGTCTAGCTTATTGAACAAAACAGTGGCAGCACTCTCTTACTGTAGAAACTTTCAGGCAAACTGACTTGTAAAATGGAAGCAAAAATTTCTGTGTTTGAGACTTGACAGGAGGGTCTCAATTTATACATGTATAGGGGAGAGAAGAAGAGCCTCCAGCCTTTATGGCTGGTCACTAATGCACCATTAACCTCTGCAATAAAGGCAGGAGTTACAAACCCCATTAATGCAGGAGTTACAAACCCCATTAATGCTCTATTAAACTCTGTAATTAAGGCAAAAGTTACAAACCCCATTACCTCTTTCATGAAGCTAACTTCATGAGGCAATTTCTCATTTAAATCTCAATGGTTTTTGGCCAATCTATTTGTGGTGTAAAGATCTCATTGCAAAGTATCTAGACCCACTTGGACCCAACACAATACTTGGACCCAACACAATAGATGGTTGGGACCCACTTTAATATTCAATTAAATTCACCAAAAAACCATTTTCTTCCAACAGAAGGTACCATCAAATAACGTAGCAGAGTTTCGATCTACTTCGATCCATTTCGACATGCTTCGATCGGCGATGGTGGGAGTCGAAGATGTGCTTAGATTCTACAATCGCAACACAAAGCAAGCCACGATGTGGTGAATTCATTTTGTTTGATTTAGTTGTGATTCCAGGTTTGTGGCCAATTCTTGCCTATAATAATTCCTTTCAAATGCTGTAGCAAATGAATCGATTTTCGATAATGAATTTAGATGCCCCTATTATTTTATAGTATGCTTACAGTTGTGCCTACAGATATGAAAAAAACTCAATTGAGAATGGCTAAAGAAATTGAGAATATTCTCAGTTTATAATATTCTCAATTTTAATCATGAAAAAAAAAACTCAATTCAGCAATCTAATGTGTCAGGTTCGTAGAATTATCTTTATTTTCAATCCCATACTTTTCTCAGAAGCCAAACAGAAATTTCTTAGTTTTGATAATTATATATTGAAATCATTCTCAGTTTTGAAAATTGAGAACATTCTCAGTTTTGAAATTGAGAACATTCTTAGTTTTGGGATTAAAGGGCAAAACGTCTTTTTACCTATAAATGGGACTTATTGGTTCAAAAACTTTTTGACTGGACCTAAACTACCACCAAATATGACTTTTTGATAATTAACTCATTTTTTATTTTATTTTTTAGAATAATCTAGTCAAGACTACCTAAAAAAAATTTGACTAAAAAATGAATAAATATGAATCAAGAAAGTTTTTTAGTTTCAATAATGATGAACTTCAATTTTTACAATGTGCATTGATTGTATTTTTTGGTGTAGATTCACTACAAAAAATTTGCTTTTTTGCGACGGCAAAATGCCGTTGCAAATACCCAAAACGCCATCTCAAAAGCTTTTTTTCGACGGCAACTGGCTTTTAGAGACGGCAAGAGGGGGTCGCAACAAAGGGGGTTTCTAAAGGCCTTTAGCGACGGTGTAACGCCATCGCAAAATATAGGTGACGGCAAAAATGGCTTTTAGCAATGGCAAAATACTGTCGGTAATAATGCGTAGAAATCTAAAGTTTTTGAGATGGCACTGTGGTGCCGTCGCTAAAATGGTTATTTGCGACGGCAAAAATATCATCGCTAAATGGTTATTTGAGACCGCAAACATGCCGTCTCTAAAACTATTATTTGCAACGGTGAAGAATACCGTCACTAAAGGCCTTTAATTTCAACTAATTAATAATGCCAATATCTTTTGCGACGGCTATACTACCGTCGCAAAAAACCTGGTTCTAATTTTTTTTTAGACAGTGTGGTGCCATCTCAAAAAAAAAAAAAAAAAAAAAAAAACTGCAATAAAATTATTAAAAATAAGAAAATTACCTGTATTAAATGAAAATAACTATAAAAAAAAAACCGATAATTACATAATAATATAAAAATTACTGTATATAAATAAAAATTCATCCATAATTAAAGTATTCTTCCATTCATAACAACACATCAGCAAAATTATCCCACCACGTAATGTTGCATAATATATGCATAATGTTGTTCACAAATCTAAATAACGTAAATCAAAACTAAAGTTTTCGTCATAATTCTTCCGTGGGTTACAAAAACAAAAGTTTGCCACAATCTTCACACGCCTGCATTCCACAAGCAGAACACTGTTACTCAGGAAATATCTGAAAATAAAAAATAAAAATAATTAATAATATAATTATGTGTTAATATTTTAATTACAAAAAAACATAAAAAAATTAACTACTATATAATTACAAAGATAGTTAAGTAAATAATTTTGGCTAGACAGAAATCTGACCCTAACCCCCAAACCGGGAACCTGATTCGAGCCCCGCCTTCTCCCACAAATCTCTCGTGCCTAGGCGGTCGTGTGTGCCAAGTTTCGTGCTAAACCGATGCCGTTTGGTGATTTTGGGGTGTCAACACCTCGAATTCAAGTTTCTTAAGGAATTAGTTTGTCAAATACAGTTCTAACTCCTAAACCGGGAACCCGATTCGAGCCCCATCTTCTCCCACAAGTCTCTTGTGCCTAGGCGGTCGTGTGAGCCAAGTTTCGTGCCAATCCGACCCCGTTTAGTGATTTTGGGGCATCAACACCTCGAATTCAAGTTTCTTAAGGAACTAGTTTGCCTAGACCGAAATATGGCTCTAACTTCCAAACCGGGCACCCGATTGGAGTCCTGTCTTCTCCCAAAAGTCTGTCGTGCCTAGGCGGTTGTTTGTGCCAAGTTTCGTGCCAATTCGACCCCATTTGATGATTTTGGGACGTCAACACCTCGAATTCAAGTTTCTTAAGGAACATGTTTTCCTAGAGTGATATTTGACTCTAACTCCCAAACTGGGAACCCGATTCGAGCCCTGTCTCCTCCCAAAAGTCTCTTGTGCCTAGGCGGTCGTGTGTGCCAAGTTTCGTGCTAAACCGATTTCGTTTGGTGATTTTGAGGTGTCAACACCTCGAATTCAAGTTTCTTAAGGAACTAGTTTGCCTAGACCGAAATGCGGCTCTAACTCCCAAACCATGAACCTGATTTGAGCCCCGTCTTTTCACACAAGTCTCTCATGCCTAGGCGGTCGTGTGTGCCAAGTTTTGTGCTAAACCGACGTCATTTTGTGATTTTAGGGTGTCAACACCTCAAATTCAAGTTTCTTAAGGAACTAGTTTGTCTAGACCAAAATACAACTCTAACTCCTAAACTGGGAACCCGATTTCAACCCCGTCTTCTCCCACAAGTCTCTCGTGCCTAGGTGGTCGTGTGTGCCAAGTTTCGTGCCAATCCGACCCCGTTTGGTGATTTTGGGGCATCAACACCTTGAATTCAAGTTTCTTAAGGAAATAGTTTGCCTAGACCAAAATACGACTCTAACTCTCAAACCGGGAACCCGATTGGAGTCCCGTCTTCTCCCACAAGTCTCTCGTGCCAAGGCGGTCGTGTGTACCAAGTTTCGTGCCAATCCGACCCCGTTTGGTGATTTTGGGGCGTCAGCACCTCGAATTCAAGTTTCTTAAGAAACTAGTTTGCCTAGAGGGATATCCGACTCTAGCTCCCAAACCGGGAACCCGATTGGAGTATTGTCTTCTCCCACAAGTCTCTCGTGCCTAGGCAGTCGTGTGTGCCAAGTTTCGTACCAATCCGACACCGTTTGGTGATCTTGGGGTGTCAACACCTCGAATTCAAGTTTCTTAAGGAACTAGTTTGCCTAGACAGAAATACGGCTCTAACTCCCAAATCGGGAACCGAATTGGAGTCTCGTCTTCTCCCACAAGTCTCTCGTGCCTAGGCGGTCATGTGTACCAATTTTCGTGCCAATCCGACCCCATTTGGTGATTTTGGAACGTCAACACCTCGAATTCAAGTTTCTTAAGAAACTAGTTTGCCTAGAACGAAATACGGCTCTAACTCCCAAACCGGGAACCCGATTGGAGTCCCGTCTTCTCTCACAAGTCTCTCGTGCCTAGGCGGTCGTGTGTACCAAGTTTCGTGCCAATCCGACCCCGTTTGGTGATTTTGAGGCGTCAACACCTCGAATTCAAGTTTCTTAAGGAACTAGTTTGCGTAGAGGGATATCCGACTCTAACTCCCAAACCGGGAACCCGATTGGAGTCCCGTCTTCTCCCATAAGTCTCTCGTGCCTAGGCGGTCGTGTGTGCCAAGGTTCATGTCAATCCGACCCCGTTTGGTGATTTTAGGGTGTCAACACCTCAAATTCAAGTTTCTTAAGGAACTAGTTTTCCTAGAGGGATATCCGACTCTAACTCCCAAACCAGGAACCTGATTGGAGTCCCGTCTTCTCCCACAAGTCTCTCGTGCCTAGGCAGTCGTGTGTGACAAGTTTGTGCCAATCCGATCCCATTTGGTGATTTTGCGGCGTCAACACCTCGATTTCAAGTTTCTTAAGGAACTAGTTTGCCTAGACCGAAATACGGCTCTAACTCCCAAACCGGGAACCTGATTGGAGTCCTATCTTCTCCCACAAGTCTCTCATGCCTAGGCGGTCGTGTGTACCAAGTTTCATGCCAATCTGACCCCGTTTGGTGATTTTTGGGCGTCAACACCTCGAATTCAAGTTTCTTAAAGAACTAGTTTGCCTTGAGTGAAATCCATCTCTAACTCCTAACCTGGGAACCCGATTTGAGTCTCATCTTCTCCCACAAGTCTCTTAGCTTAGAATGCAAAGATACATTTTAGCTTAGAATGTAAAGATACATTTTATACATGATCTTTTGGTGGTGGTGTATATGGATTCTCGTCTTCTGCAAATTCCCTAAATGCCTGGTGGCCACTCGATGCATTAGGAGCCTATGATAGCCAATGCATAATGTGTTAATCATATTCGAATTTTATACATAATGTTGTGTGAAAATTTAACTATCAAATAATTTAATTTATATCGAACCTGTCTGTTGGGATCCACACTTGTCGCCTGTGACACAAAGGCCATCATCTCAGCTCTCAGCTGTTGTAAATGTATAGAGAACTCTGCTCGCATCTCCTCCCTCAACTCATCCCTTAGCTCCGCACGAACCTGCTGGGTGATCTGAACAATAGTCGATGGCTGGGGTGTTGACTGTGATGGCCCAACATCGTCTTTATACACTGCTCTCCGAGGCACAATTCTCCCGTATGTGCGACAATATCCATGTCCGTCATGACCTATCAACTCATGGAAAATGGCATTTCTAGCCTCCAAAGTCCGACAATCCTCTGGTAGCATAGAGAGTTGGCCATTAAACTCATCCTGTATTGAATAAGACATACAAGGATATGCCAAATTAAGATGGTTGACACACAAAAAATAAAAAATAAACTTTAAATACAATCAAAGGTGTTTGGAAACTACCAAGATCCGGATAACCTCTGGGTCATCTGCTCTACGTGTCATAAGCCAAACATTCATCTTATCAGTAGACTCCCCCTTATTGGTTGTGACGCCCCGAATCTACACTATTGATTGCAGTGAAGGGAGAGTCACTAATGAGTCCTATGGTCAATAACCAAGTAAGATCCCAGATCGCCGGAGGAGTCAAATTAGCCTCCCTTCTAAGTCCGGCTTTCTTAGGCAGCGCACTACCCTTTTGACATATCTTAAAAGGTATTGACACAAGGTCTCATAAGCAACGATAAGGTTCATACATATAAATAATAGAATATAAGTACATAACAACCACAAATACTTAATTCAAAAAGCATGTTCCATTATACTACGTCCCAAAAGTAGGTTTAAATCTTCACATGAGTCTTACAAAATATCAAAACAACATCTAACTTTCCTAAGATAGCAAAAGGTCTTCAAAGGTTTCAGGCTCGTCGTCTCCAGCTATAAACTCCTCTTCGGCACCTGGCATGATACGCCGTGAGCTTTGAATGCCCAGTAAACATACACACACCCCATCCCTTTTTCCCAATCCAATACACCATCACAATTATGGCAAACAAGTAGTGAAGCATGATGTCCAAGCCAATAATAGTAATTTCGATAATAGAGAAAGGAGCATGTCATTCAAATACATAACAAGGTTATAATGTTAGTGGTTAGTATTCTAGAAATCCCCCAAAGAGATTTCGTCCTCCCAACCACAAGAATTGGACGCCGGACTATTCGGAACTCCCCCTTTTGCTGCTTTGTTGCAGAACTAACCTTGGATGCCTACCAACAGTTATATACCGCGTAGCGCCAACCGTAGGGCCTCAAAAGGGATAGCGAAAAGAAAAAAAGTTTTATCTCCTGAATCCAACCTCATCCTTCCAAAAAAAGTTTTATCATCCTGAATGTCCCATCCGGACCCAACCTTATCTCACCATTCAAACCGTCACAAGGAGTCCAAATATGTCCGTTCCATTCCAGGGTTTACGCGACAACTGCTTGCGCAAGACTTTAACTTTCACATAGGGAACGCATCCCAACAATCCATATATCACATATTCTCATCTTTTTCATTACTCAAGTGTTCGAAAACCCAATACCCACCCAATTAGGTTTCCCATTGAATTAAGTGTTTTAAGTCAAGGTTAGTCCAACTAAACGATAAAATAAAATCCACATAAGCATGCCTCCTCAAGATAAGAAGATAAATAACATAACATAACTCATACAATATCATGCCAAGATATGATCATAAGCTAATAAACATTTCCATGAATACAAGGGCATAAAACATCCATGCATAACAAAATTTACAGATTTAATATCACATAAAGATTAAAATGAAAGGACTATCTTAGATCCTTCACCGGACTTGGCCTTTCTATAGTTCGTAGAGAATTTGATCTAGTTTCTAGAACATTTTTCAAAAATGGGGTTGCTTTTCCAGATTCTAAGTTATTTAGAAAATATTTCAGCGCTGTCCAGAATCTGTCCAGATCCGTCGACTGTTCTGAAAACTTGATTTGCTTGCAAACCGCTTGATGTTTTTCGATAAAACCAATTTTAGTTGAAAGCTAACTCCTTAAGGAAGGTTTTGACATAAAATAGGGGTCCAGAATAATTTTGTACATTTTTCTATAATTTCTGGAAGTGGATTCTAAGGTGCTTTGCCCAAAACAAGAAGATTTATGAAAAAGAGGTTCCACCAAGGGAAAGTTTCATTTCTTTCATGAAGAAAATATGCTGACTATCACATGTTTAACTCAAAAAATTTGTTTGAAAGAGTTCCCTTGAAAGGTTGAGAGATTGGTACAAAAAGAAGATGGTTTTGTGCCAAAATGGGGAAAATACAAGAGGGATGAAATCAATACACAACCCTTAGCATTTTTTGACATAAGAACTTGATAATAACAGATCTGGAACATTATTCAGAAACTTTAGAACATGCATTAGAAAAGGAAATAAAAAGAAGGTTGTGTTGGTGGCTTACTTGCTAGGCTTGAACAAGATGACTTCTCCTCTTCCTTCCTCTCCCTCTCAAGACTTCTCTCTTGCTCTCCTCTAGGCCAAATGTGTGTGTGAGTGTGTTGTTTGTGCTTGCCAAGCTAGGGGATGGTGGTATTTATAGGCAAATTGGTGTAAAAAGACATAAAGGCCCACTAGTTGGAAATGGATGGAAAGTTTAGAGTTTTGCTTGGAATCAAAAGGGATAGGAGTGATTAAGGTGTTAAATCATAGGATTAGGCATCATCTAGTTGGCTCTTAGTTGAAAAGTAACTAGCATTGAGAATTGTATCCTAGGTCTAGGGTACTAGGTTGTATTTTCTAGAATTTTATAATCATAAGCCTTGGGGAAGTGTGATGGGTTATTATTTTAATTATTTTTGGTCCTAGGGCACATTCTACAAGGTGTATACATATATATATATATATTACAAGATTGATGGTACTAATAATATTAGGGTACATGTGCTAGTTTTTGGTGGTTTATTTTGAATTTAATAAAGAAGTGAGGACTTGAAGTCAATTTCATGTATTGGAACCTTACTTATATAGAATATAATTAAATTAGGCTAAGGAACCTAATCCAGCTAGGATATTCTGGTTTTGATAAATAAATGCTAACTAACAAGATTCGAAATAATTCAAGAAACTAAGGGGCTTTAAGGAAATAATTCAAATGTAAGGGTTTTTAAAGAAAGTACATTTTTCAGGGGCTTTACATTGGTCATCTACATTTTTTTAGAAATATGAAAATTAGAATCCAAATAAATTGCAAATATACAATGTTTATTTATATACAAAAATAAAACAATAAAATATAAACCTCATGTCATATCTGAGCGAAAGTAGTACGCCCTGTGGTATGAGCTATGCTGTAAGCTCGCCGATTTTTAGCGTTCATAGTTGCAATTTTCTATAACAGGTTCAACAAATGTAAGTATATAAATATGATTTGTCTGTTTACATATCATACATATAACTTATTTGTATACCTTAGCATCAGAAGTACGCCAATACTCCACAAGTTCTTCCCACTAGCTTGGCACAACGTGCAAAGGAACATCGTCCTTCAAATTAGGATCAGAACTTCTAGGCTTGAAATACTTAGACTTAATCTTATTCTTGTGATCCTTCCATATGCTGTTACAGTTTTTCATGCAGATTAGCATGTACTCCTCTGGACATATATTCAAATTGTCCTATAAAACACAATTTTAAAGTTAAAATAATAATAACACAATTTTGGAATTTAAATTTTTGGACAAAAATATACTTTTACCTTCACATCCTTCCAGATAGCATCAAGAATATCATCTCGAACCACGTCACGGAGCTTGTGCAGGGAGTCATCGAGGGCGAGACTCGAGTTCTCGCTGCATCGATGACTATGGAGTAGATCTTTAAGGGGACTAAGGAGTTTAAGAAGGAGGTTTTTGATAAGGTTCAACTTGAACTTGATCAGTTTGGGCTTCATATTTATAATGCTAATGTTAATCAGTTGGATGATGTGAGAGGACATGAGTATGTTTCTTATTATTATCCCTTCTAATAAAAGGACAAGTTGTATGTTAGGGGAAATTGAATAGTTGAGTTGGGCTAACGTGATTGTGCTTCCTCCTTGGTGCCAACCTAGCTAGGATTGTGGAGAGATAGCTTTGATGTTTTTGCACTTTCCTCTTTTTTCATGTATTTTGGCGCTTGTACTTGCTCTTTTCATCAATAAAAGTTTCCTTTTTCTTTGCTGATCAAAAAAAAAAAAAAAAAAAAAATAGTTGAGTTGGAATGCATGCCTAATAATTTGATGAAATCATCCTCGCAATTAAAAATTAATTGAGAATGTTTCCACACCTTAATGTTCACCTACTTATAATCAGGCTCTTTGGCCTGATAATTGTGTAGCAACACGCTGTGATGTGAGTTGGTAAATTCAAAATTTGATACCTTTTGTGTTTACTTATGGCTTTGATTTTATTTTTAAGTCAATTATTAGTTATTAAATTAACTCTTGGTACTTATGCCCACTTTAGTTCTTATCCTTAGTTTATGAGACTTACGCAATTATATGGCAATGACAATTTTGCAATTATAAAACACAACTATATGTGTTTGGTCAAAGGACTACTGATCGTCACATAATTCTATATAAAGTTTTTGTGTACAAAATCATTTTGTTGCTAAGGATTTGAAACTAATCAAAAGGTACAAGAAGCAAATTCAGAGCTGTACAAGAAGCAGAAAGAAGCAGAAGCAGTTCTCTTCGACGAGCAAAAGAAGGCAAAAGCACAGAAAGTAGGCGCCGATGCAGCCTTCTACACTTGCCAACAGGTGGCAGTCGGCGAGCTCTACTCGAAAAAAAAAGAAGCTGAAGGCATCGCCGCCGTGGCAGAAGCCCAAGGCTTTTACTTGAGGAATTACTTAAATTTACAGTATACTTCTATGTACCTATCCCTCAAAATATAAAGCAAAAAAGACCATATAGACTGAATAAAGTTTTGAAAACCTTAGAGAACCTAAAATCAGTGTAGAAGAGGTATAAATTAACTTGAACTAGGCAACGTGCCCAACCACAACATCCCAGTCTGCTCATGCACAGTCTGAAACAACGGGGGCAACATGCTATAAACTCCGGCAACATCCTTCATTCCACCGCCACCAGCACCACCTTCACCACCACCATTATTAGCACCTGACCAGACACTGATTTTGGGTTGCAGCCCCTGCACCGCCTGCGCGTTAATCTTGGCTATCTCTTGGAACATACCGCTATAGATCATTATATAGTCACTGACCGCCGCGTAGTTTCCATTGGCTTCTTTGAGGAGATTCCTCAAGTAAAAGCCTTGGGCTTCTGCCACGGCGGCGACGCCTTCAGCTTCTTTTTTCTTCAAGTAGAGCTCACCGTCTGCCACCTGTTGGCAAGTGTAGAAGGCTCTGCCTTTTTTTGCTCGTCGAAGAGAACTGCTTCTGCTTCTTTCTGCTTCTTGTACAGCTCT